>JAVJIX010000260.1:0-600000 GCA_036785185.1 Paratrypauchen microcephalus | reverse complement strand
ATTTGCTGCATCAGATATCGGTCTCCAAATATCAGTTTTCAAATACTGATTCAGGCGATATCCTGGTTCCACATGTATTTTTTTAGTGGCTGTAGTTGGCCCAGAATGTCTCATAATGTTGGAACTTTCATTTATACAAAGTTGTTCAGTAGTTACTCGCAGGACAAATAACAACTACATAGCATTTTATTTATGTTTTAAGTAAATAAATGTTGTTTCTGCACTGGTGTCGGTTGATATCAGATATCGGCAGATACTTAAATCAAAATCTGTATGAGAACAGGAAATGATGCTACTATTTTTTACATTAAAGTGACTGAATAACCATTCCTAATAGCATTTCATTTTCATTTCATATTTCACTTCACTTATATCAGGCACACTTATCAAAAGGTGGGATGTCAACAATTAATCGATTAACGATTAATTGTCGATTAAGACGTTGGTCGAACAAAATGCATTAATTGTAATTAATCGCTAATCGCGGACATGCGCACCCGCATGGTCACGAAAGGCAACCGCGCACCGCACTGCGCCAAGCTCGACTCACAGCCGGCCGCAGGCGCCAACGGCACTGCTCAGCAGCCCCGGGTGTACGCGCGAGGCGAGATCGAACCGCGGCGCCCGGAATGCGCCCGGACGTGCCGCTGCTGGTTTCGTGCGGCTGGTTTGTGGCTCGGGCCCTGAGTTTCGTGCAGCTGGTCCCGAGCCACAAACCAGCCGCACGTAGTGGCACGTAGTGGTTTAATCCTGGTTTAGTCCAGGTCTAGACCTGGTCGAGTCCTGGTTTAGTCCAGGTCCAGTCCAGGTTTAGACCTGGTCTAGACCTGGTTTAGTTCTGGTCTAGACCTGGTTATGTTTAGTCGTTTAGACGTTTAGTCCTGGTCTAGTCTCTTAGCCAATCAGGACAGAACACAATGTTACACTATAAAAAAATGTTACACTATAAAGAAATTTTGAAAAAAATATTTTTTTTTAAATCTGCGAACCGCGATAGAGCGAGGGATTACTGTATTTTGTTATTCAGCATCAATACATTTGTCTGCTTTTTACTAAGGAATAATTAATTGAGGAATATACAATATAATAATACTATGATATATTTTTGACTCAGTGTTATGTATACTATAGCTTATATTCTTAAAGACCCTATTGAAACACTAAAATTCAGGTGAAAAACGCTGCTTATCAGTTAATCATAAGTCGATCGATAAGGTCAATCAACTATAGATTAATGAATTAATTGATAATTTGCATCCCTAATCAAAAGTGTTCAATATATTTTCTGGTGAATGGTTTGTAACCTGCTTGTTGTCCATAGAGATTTGCTTGGAATGTTTCACAGTATAGCATTAAAAGTGCATTTGTTTGGCATGACTGCAGTTGTTTTATTGCTAAAAAAATATGTGGCATGTTCAGTTTGGAAGCAGAACACAGCCTAAATATGCAGGGTTTGTGTGTTAAACATGTGTGAATGGAACAAAACACAACTCGCGGTATGTTTGTGATGAGGAAAAATTATAATATAGATCAGAAAATAAGAGTAATATAGAAAAGCTATGCAGAGTCTAGTCCTCAAAATGTTCTAAAAGATGTGTGTAGAATCCAGAAGCCGTCCATCTAGAATCTTTGGCAAAAGGAGAAATTTAATTTGCGACTGGACAAACGTTTATTTGGTCGAATATGTTTCGCAGCTTATCCAAGCTGTTTCTTCAGTTCTGGTCAGACGCTGGTGGACACTGTCTATATCTGCCTGAAGGGAGGAGCTAACTACAATGAAATTACTATGAAACTATCACATCTACTTCTTTACAGTTTCTGTTAGTTAGGTGGGCCTCTTAGATCTGCAGTGAGAGTGGAGTGTGGGGTCTTGATAGCCGAACCATTCAGGGCCATAATGGGTGTTTTCACACCTCTGGACCTGACCTGGCTGCCATATTGTTTACTTTGTTTTGATTTAGGTTTGAGGATAGAGTTATACATGGGAGACAAATGAAGGAAGGATTCTCTTTCTTGACAAAAAACGTTGCAGTAGCAATAGGACAAAACCAGCTACTCATAAGTGGAGTCAGGAAGCCAGCGATCCCCAGCAGGACTGCTTTGAGACCACAGACTGGAAAGTGCTCTGCCTGCCACATGGGGACAACATCGACAGCATGACGGACTGTATAACAATATAACAACAATACATCAACTTCTGTGAGGATACAGCCGTCCCTACACGCACTGTCCGCTGTTACCCCAACAACAAGCCCTGGATCACCAGCCAGCTGAAGAACTACTTAATAAGAAGAAGCAAGGTGACAAGGACAAGGTGAAGAGGGTACAGCAACAGCTGAAAGTCCAGCTCAGACAGAGTCATGAAGTACAGTATATGGGAAGAGACTGGAAGCAAAACTCCAACAAAATAACACCAGGGACATGTGGAAAGGGATGAAGGCCATCACAGGCTTCAGCACTTGATCAAAGCAGCAGGACAATAGCCCAGTCAGATCAAACTTACTCAATTTGCATTTTAATTGTTTCTCATCCCCTGGCACCCCCATCTCTACACCTCCCAGATGCCCAACCCACACCTCACCACAGACCACTCATCAGCCCATCACCTCTGCTCCCACACCTGCCCCCACCCCCACGGAGGAACCCTGCTCAATGTCTTTGTCACCTGCCCTGGTGAGAAGGCAGTAAGAGAAAGTTCACCACTTGGTCCAAGTCAACCCGTGCATGCTGAGGACTTGTGCAGCTCAGCTTATTGGGATCCTGCACTTTCTCTTCACACTGAGCCTGAAGCTTGGGAGGATACTGGTGCTTTGGAAGACATTCTGCATCGTGCCAGTGCCCGAGAAGCTTGTCCCATCTGGACTCAATGACTTCAGACCAGTTGCTTTGACATTCCATGTCATGAAAATGTTTGAGAGACTTGTTCTGGCTCAGCTCAGACCCCTGGTGGCACCATCCCTGTATCCGCTACAATTTGCCTATCAGGCCCACATGTGTGGATGATGCTTTAATCTATCTTCTGCAGCGGGCTCATTCTCACCTGGATAGTGTTAAGGGCTCTGTGAGGATATTATTTTTCACTTCCTCCAGTGCCTTTAACACAATCCATCCCCCTCTGATGAGTGAGAAGCTGTTCAGGATGGGTGCCAGCTCCTCCAGCATTCTCTCTCTGTCCTTGCTGGAAGGTGGCTGCTTGTTTCTGCTCTCTTATCTGCTTCTCTTGTGTCTGCTGTGTCTGCTGTGCCTCTCTCTATATTTCTCCTGTTGGAGTAGATTTTTTCGAATTCTAAATTATGGAATTGACAAGGTCCCTGGCTTTTTTTTTTAACAAAAATATATTCTCTCTCTCTCACACATACATATATTCTCACGCTGAGAATTATGTGCGAGTGAGAATATATGCATGTGAGAGGAGAATGTATGTATGTATGTGAGAGGAGAATGTATGTATGTGAGAGGAGAATGTATGTATGTGAGAGGAGAATATATGTGTGTGGGAGGAGAATATATGTATGTGAGAGGAGAATGTATGTATGTGAGAGGAGAATGTATGCATGTGAGAGGAGAATATATGCATGTGAGAGGAGAATGTATGTATGTGAGAGGAGAATGTATGCATGTGAGAGGAGAATATATGCATGTGAGAGGAGAATGTATGTATGTGAGAGGAGAATGTATGTATGTGAGAGGAGAATGTATGTATGTGAGAGGAGAATGTATGTATGTGAGAGGAGAATGTATGCATGTGAGAGGAGAATATATGCATGTGAGAGGAGAATGTATGTATGTGAGAGGAGAATGTATGTATGTGAGAGGAGAATGTATGCATGTGAGAGGAGAATATATGCATGTGAGAGGAGAATGTATGTATGTGAGAGGAGAATATATGTATGTGAGAGGACCAGAATGAATAATGTCTTGAACGGCCCCTCATAGCAGGTTACTGGAGATCTTCTCCCAGTCTGTGGTGGCCAGCGCCCTGGACTTCGCTGTGGTCTGCTGGGGGAGCAGCACCAGTAAAAGGGACATTGGGTGGATTGACAAACGCAAAGCTGGTCTCGCTGATCCGCTCAAAAGCTGGCTGTGAGCTGGAGACATCTGTCATAGTGAGGGACAGGAGGACACTGGACAAACTGCTCTACTATCATGGACACTCCTGCTCATCCACTGCACCAGACTGTAGAGGGACAGAGGAGCTCATTCTCCAACAGGCTCCTACAGCTCAAACAGTGAGAGATACAGGACTACATTCATACCATACTCCATACAACTGTACAACAACTCACCCATATGTAACAGATAATACTCCCTACAACTGTATATAGCTGTGATTTGATATTTTATTTGATATTTTATTTCTTATTCTTCTATTTTATTCTGATTTATACATATACACTTATTATTTTTTACTTTTATAATTATGTCTCATTTGATTTGGCATCAGTCTCTTGCTATCTTTTTTGCAATTCCATCTATCTTTTGTTACCATCTGTTATATATTATATTTGATGAGTGAGCTACGGGACCCTAATAATTTCCCTTGTGGATCAATAAAGTTTGTCTAAGTTTAAGACTCCAAGTAGAGGTCTTCAGGAAGCCCACACACACAGACCAATACCTGCTTTTTGATTCACACCACCCACTGCAGCACAAACTGGGAGTTATTTGGACATTACAACACAGGGCCCAAGTGGTTCCTACAAGCACAGAGGGTAAGGAGAAAGGTCTCCAAATAACACAAACTTTAGCACTTTTCAAATCATAGAAGCTCAATGTCTTAGTCTACACTTCTGTTTGAGTCAAAAGTGGCCTGTAATCCGAGATTTTTCCATAATTTACAGCTTTGCCTTTCATGTTTGGGTCCCGGGAGCTGAGAGTGAAATAAGCTGTGACTCCACACATGCGCACTGGCCTCCTCATCTACTCGAAACTATGGATAAATATCGGATTACAGACCACTTTTGACTCAAACGAAAGCGTAGACTAAGACATCGAGCTTCTATGATTTGAAAAGCGCTAAAGTTTGTGTTATTTGGAGACCGCAAACATATGCCCCGAGAACTCAAATTACGGAGATCGCAAATCTAAAACATCTCCGGAAGTGCTCCATATGACACCAAAGTGCTATGGGTGAGTAAAACAACTTGTTTTATTACCGAAATAAGGCTCAGATTGTAAAAAATGTTAATTCTCCTTTAAGACTCCAAATGACATACAGGCGAGGAATGCACTGCCTGACCCTTATAAGAAAAATAATGTATTCAGTAATCATTTGTGCGACTAATGACCAGGATGCCCTTCCCGGTTCTTTGATGGGGACAAAATGACTTGAGGGAGTCTGCTGCGGCTCAGAGCGGAGAGTAATCGGAAACACGGGCGAGCGAGGCAGGCGGAGGAGGGAGGAGAGAGAGGGAAGGGGCGGGGCATAGGATGTGTCATAGGATGTGTCAGTTGATCACACAAGAACGACGGGTCTAAAGGGACTCATTTGAGGCTGAGAATGATGGGAAAGAGGATGTTATGGTTTGTTTTGATCGTAAAGCGCAGCAGCATTGTAGCTACAGCTGTTATACAAGGACTACAATGAGAAAGTTCTTCAAGCAGCTCAGAAACTACAGTGATTTTAGTATAAATCAGTAAAATAAGTAAGAATCAATATATACGATAATTACTGTATATAGAGTACGTGACCAATAGAGTATAATACACAATACATAGGCATCAATAAATATAAAGTAAAGGCTCATTTTACGCATTTTCTTTCATTCACACATGTTTAACACACAAACCCTGCATATTTAGTTCTTCTCTCAAAAAGAAAACACTCTATTCCACCTTGTGATGTCATGCAGTAATAAAGGAAGTGCTCCATTGTGTTTTTAAACTCCAAACTAGAATAATTTCAATGATTTCAGCCCTTGAATTTTTATTTAACAAAACATAAAAGGTAGCTGTTAACTTGAAAAACGCCACTACATATCACCCATCACAAAAT
Source organism: Paratrypauchen microcephalus (assembly GCA_036785185.1). Taxonomy (NCBI): domain Eukaryota; kingdom Metazoa; phylum Chordata; class Actinopteri; order Gobiiformes; family Gobiidae; genus Paratrypauchen; species Paratrypauchen microcephalus. The sequence goes on along the minus strand of JAVJIX010000260.1, from coordinate 594,005 downwards.
GTATGAGTATTTTGAGCTTTGGAGATGTAGACAGACTAATAATAAAGGATAACTCAAACATGTGTGAAAGAAACAAAACACTTGAAGCTCACAAGAATCCATGTTTAGTAATACGGGACCTTAAATTATTATATTTAGTCCATGTTAAAACTGTGATTACTCAATGTCTAAACAAGATCTGGACTAAACAGGACACAGTAAAAGCATAAAAGCATTACTATGAGTGGTGGCAGTAAATAATATGTCTTTTGCAGTGCTTTTAACATACTACACGGGCTTTGAATCTTTGCAAAGAGCATTTCACACCAGGGTAGAGCCTTGTATTGATCAGATTCTTGTTAACAAACCCTGAGTTACAGACCTGTGCATGAGGGACGTCATTAAAACGCTCTGGACACAATCGGAGCACGGACCATGTGTATTTTATTTTAGGTAGGGTGTAACATGAATATTTTTGGAGAGCAAGTCTAATTTTAATTCACGGTGCAATGTCTCTATATGGAGATTTAATTGAAGTGCAAGCTAACCTGCTTAAATCAAAGAGTTGTTCTTACACTGCATTGGTCCAAAGTAAAGCTAGCTCTTTTCAACCCGGACTTTAATGTAAATTGTGACTGTTGAACCATGGACAGTGTTGGTTTTGTTCAAAGCTAAAAAAAAAATAATCTGTAAATCCTTTTTTAAATTTCTTTCTGAAGCATTAGGGGCTAATGTTGACCCCCAGGCCACAATCACAGTATTTTTCATATCTCTGTAATTTGCGCAGTTCCATAAATAAAAAAAATACACAAATGTAATTGTTTTTACCACAATCCAGGCTCAAAACCTCATACTGCTCAAGTGGAAAGACAAACATCCTCCAACCTTTAGACCAGGGGTGCTCAATACGTCAATCGCGATCTACCAGTCGATCGCCGAGGTAGTGTGAGTAGATCGTAGTGTCGGAGTATTCGACACCGGTCTTGGTCTGGAGATGAGTGTGATCATATTTCATTACGGCCACTGCTGTTAGCAATAAATGTTACTTTACTGATGTGCGGGACCGCGTGGGGCTTCTCACTGCAGCCTGTGCGCTCGAACCCGCAGACACGGCGCAACACCACGCGCGCCGCCAGCTTGTCTACAGCGTGTACCCTTGTGTCTCAGTGTGTATCATAGAGCAGGTTAAACATTTTAAAACACTCCTCCTGCTCATAGCGCACACCAGCTCCCTTCTCAATGCGCTGTTTAGAAGAGCAAGACGAAATGCAAAGCAAAAACTATTCTAAATTTATGTTGCAGTGTTCGCACAGAGCAGGCCTACAGCACAGAGCAGGCCTACAGCACAGAGCAGGTCTACAGCACAGAGCAGGCCTACAGCACAGAGCAGGCCTACCGCGACATGTGGCTGAATTTTCCCTAATAAAAGTGCACAAATGCATCACGACATGTGTTTGGTAAATGTGTAAGAGTAAGGTAATGACAAAAAATGTACAGAATGTACATGAAGTTGTGCAAGGTACATCAACAGGCATTATACATGTAAAGAATTGTCAATATATTTATAAATAAATAAATTACTTGCATTTTTGTTGTAGGTAGATCATTTTGACTTGGTCGCATGCTGAAAAAGTGTGAGCACCCCTGATTTAGACACTGTCTCTCTGATCTTAAAGGCCTAACATTAGAGAAAACTGGGTTTTCTATAAAACATGTGTATCTATCTATCTATCTACCAAGTGGCGGGCATAGTGTACAGAAATATCTGTGCACAGTACGGGCTGGAGACCCCAAGGTCAAGGTGGGAAACACCTCCGAAGGTTGTGGAGAATGACCGAGCCAAGATCCTGTGGGACTTCCAGATACAGACTGACAGAATGGTGAGGGCGAACCAACCAGACATAGTGGTGGTGGATAAGCAACAGAACAGAGCCGTGGTGGTGGACATTGCAATACCAAGCGATGGTAACATCAGGAAAAAGGAACACGAGAAACTTGAGAAATACCAGGGGCTCAAGGAAGAGCTGGAGAAGGCCTGGAAGGTGAAGGCATCAGTGGTGCCCGTGGTGATCGGAGCACTCGGGGCTGTAACCCCAAATTTGAGGAGTGGCTACAGCAGATCCCAGGAAAAACATCAGACATCTCAGTCCAGAAAAGTGCAGTACTAGGAACAGCAAAGATACTGCGCAGAACTCTCAAGCTCCCAGGCCTCTGGTAGAGGACCCGAGCTGGATGAGGGCGAGAGAGATCAACGACCGTGGAAGGTGAGGAACACATTTTACATTTTATATATATGTATAGGTAGGTCTGTTCTGCACATACACAAATCAGGAATTAAGGGTGATGTGCTGTTAGCACACCATTTGTTGTTAGGATTATCATGATAGTAAAGTTTTAGCCTCTGGAAGTTAAACATGTTGCTTATTAGTCTGCTAAGAATTCATTAGGAAAGTGAAGGAAAATTGGGCCACTGCAAGCCATGAAAAATGAACTACGCTGTCTGTTTTTCACTTTTTTAAGACAGTAAAAACCCAGCACCTGTAATGCCATACTGTGGAACATTCCAAGCAATCTAATAACAAAGGGAACAAGGAGGTGGCAGAAGCAGAAAATGACACAGTGTGACATTATTGAGTGCAAATGATTTGATAATCCCCATTGAAATCACCACATTCAACAACACTGAGCGCATATGAAAATGTTCAAACAACACAAACAGCAGGCCTAATTTCTTTGGCAAGTCTTCAAAAGTACAAGATGTCACAGGGGAATTTGAAATACTCGTCCAAATAATGCTGTCTGGATCACAAAATAAGATTGAAGCTTCATTATGCAGAATGAAGCAAAGTGCTGGCATAGAAATATCCAGAGAGAGATGGAGAGAGACAGACGGACGGACAGAGATGGAAAGAGAGAGAGACAGACAGAGAGAGAAAGACCCGAGCTTTATCAACCCAATCTGAGCGTCTTTGAAGAAGGGATATTCTGAGCTTTTCGAGTGTTTGCTTTGCACTGCTGAGCTGCTGCTGTCCGTGGTTACTGCGCCATGTGCGGACCTGCTTTTCTTGTCAGCTTGTTTAATAACGGTTGGTTAGGGTGATGGTAAGCATGGGAAAATATTGACAAAAATTCTGTATTCTTTTGACGATTTCAGATGACAGTATTTTGAAAATATTATCCAACAGATCCATCAGAAATTTGCAGTAACATGGCTGCTGAAACATTTGATATTGACAAAGATGTTTATGAAAATCCTCAGTCGTCCAGGTAGGATCCATGTCAAAGGAGAAATTCAATTCTGTCAACTGGACACCTACTTGTTTACAGTTTCAGTTTGCTAGGCTTATTCAACTGCACTAGGTGAGGACTGTGCCCGAGTCGTATTAGCAGACTCATTCAGGCCCCTGATGGGTGCTTTCACATCTCTGAGCTTGAACAAAGTGTCATTGTTGTTTCTTTGCTTTGATTTAGGTCTGAGGATGGAGTTGTAGATAGGAGAGAGATGATGTCTGAGCCCTCCATTTCCGTTCAAAGATGGATTGTCTTTCCTATCAAAAATAGCCTAGAGGGGAGTTAAAGAGGCTATTTGTGTAAGGAAAGACCTTTTTTATTTTTTGTTTATTTTTATGGGCTGTTTTTAAACGATATACAGTGGTCCCTCGCTCTATTGCGGTTCACTTTTTGCGGCCTCACTGTTTCGCAGATTTTTTTATTTTTTATTTTTTAGTGTATGAACATTGTGTTGTGCGTCCTGATTGTCTTCTCCTCCGTGTCTCCTGTACAGTACAGAATGTGTTCAGTTTGACACATTTGTATAGATGTTATAGAGGGGGGAACCGGGGGGGCTCCGGGAGTCCCGCTGGATGCACGAGGAGCCAAGACATGAGTCACTGGATCTGTAGGAAGTCCAGACTGGGACTAAGACATGAGGACCAGACAGGGACCAGACCGGGATCAGACCGGGACTAGACCGGAACTAAACCAGGACTAGACCAGGACTAAATGTGGACTAAACCAGGACTAAACCAGGACTAAACCGGGTCTAAGCCAGGACTAGACCAGGTCTAAACCTGGACTAAACCAGGACTAGACCAGGTCTAAACCTGGACTAAACCAGGACTAGACCAGGTCTAAACCAGGACTAAACCAGGACTAGACCAGGTCTAAACCAGGATTAAACCACCGCATGCGGCTCTTTGCCTTGTTTCGATGCACGCGTCACTATTAATACATTTTGTTGAAAATCTACAAAAGTTTGAGTGTTTAAACAAGAGAGAAATGTGAGAACATGTTAATTCCAGTCTGAGAAAAGTGTATAATGTGTGTGGTGAGGCGTTTACAGCCTTAAAACATGTAGAATAATTGTAAAATATAAAGTTGTCCTACTTCGCGGATTTCACTTATTACGGGTTATTTCTGGAACCTAACCCCCGCGATAAACAAGGGATTACTGTACATGAAATTTAAATTTTGCAAATCTTCAAAACGACACTCGCATAGTAGTAATTTAGTGCTACTGTTGTATTCCATTTTATGTCTCTTTCTGTTCTAGAGACTTAGCTGTTAGCTGACTTTTTGCATAATTTTCACTCCCTTCACAGTGGTCTTATTCAACTTTCAGAGGTTGTCATTCAACCCCCGCTGTGGGTTGGTGTTGGAGATGACCTTTTCAAAATGGTTGTGTTGTTATGTTCAAACTAATGAATTATAATTATTTTACTCCATTTGTAGCAAGGATTCACACCGTGCTTAACATATCAGAAAGGACAAAATGAGATTTGTAAATGCCATTAATAAACTACAGCTTCTCTTTACTCTAAGAAAATGGTTTACACGGTTAATAAAAACCTTGTGAACAATTCAGTATCCAAATGACTAACTATTCAAATGAGCACCTACCCAATCGGACCCAATCATTTGTAATATGTGATCTTATTTGGCTTGAAATTTTAACCACATTTTAACGCCATGAATGTGTTTTTTTTATCCAATGTTTTAGGGTTATTATAATGCGATCAGTGGTGGAAGAAGTACTGGACGAAGTACTCGATTTTATTGCTTAAAGGTCCCATGGCATGAAATTTTCACTTTCTGAGGTTTTTGAACGTTAATGTGAGTTCCCCTACCTTGTTTAGCCCCCCCCCCCCCCATGGTTAAAAGTTGTGAAATGTCTAAACTGAGCATTTGCGATCCTTTTCTGCGTTACAAAAAATCGGAGCTCAATCGGGCGATTTTGAACAAGGCACCTGATTGACGTCAGATCGAAAAAAGAAATGCAAATGCAGTTCCACCCCCGTCTGTCTGAACTCAGCGTCTCTGTAAATCACGCCCAGAGAGTTTGGACTGCGAATGCGCTAGGCAATGCAAAATTTGTTTTTTTATTTGCCTGGAGTCACGTCCGTGTGTTCTAAGCTCGGAAGTCTTTTATCTGAGCCTCTGGACCTTTGAACAGCAGTGGTTTAATTTTATTTTCTGTGGAAATGTGTTTATTTTTCAATGGAACGCTTCAAATCTCTCCCCCGTGCAAAAACACGGAAATGGATCAGCTGAGAGCTCTGAACAGAGAGCAGAGAGTTTGGCCACGCCCCCACCCTCTACTATTGGCCAGCTCTTTTCTCCTCATTTGCATTCAAGCAACAACGCCCATCATGACCTGTTCTGAGGGAGAAAAAAATACTCTTTCTCAGTGTTGATTTTGAAGGATTCATTTACAGTATTAGGGAACCATTAACTCATTGACTGCCGGAGACGGATAAATACGTCCCCTCAAATCCAAACGTAGACTGCCGGAGACGGATAAATACGTCAATTGCGTTTTTCAGCGGGGGTTGCTAGGTTACGACCTGGAGCAACTTTTAAGGTGTAATTCGTACATCCCAACCTGTAGATAGCGATCGTGTGCCCATCGGAGACGCGGAAGACAGGAAAAGATCAGCACATGTGTAGTGTAGTGTAGTGAGAGAGAGTCAAGATGGCGAGGAGAGCGAACGAGGGAAAACGGTTCACTGTCGTCGTCCTCCTCCCTCCTCCCTGATATACCCGCGCCTCGGTCTGCCTTGGGCAGAGACACTTGCGCACCTCCATCGCTCTGCTCAGACACATGTGCGCCTCCATCGCCCTGCTCCGAAACATGCGCGCCTCCATCGCCCTGCTCCGAAACATGCGCGCCTCCATCGCCCTGCTCCAAAACATGCGCGCCTCCATCGCCCTGCTCCGAAACATGCGCGCCTCCATCGCCCTGCTCCGAAACATGCGCGCCTCCATCGCCCTGCTCCGAAACATGCGCGCCCGCACCTCCCTGCTCCGAAACATGTGCGCCCGCACCGCCGCCCCGGGCAGACGAGACCGCTGCTCCGACCTACCCGCACCCGGATCGCTCGCCTCAGGCAGACCTAACTGATCCGGCGTGTCTCTGCAGCCTGTCTCCGCGGTATCCCGCATCACAGGTCTGCTCCGGAGGCACTCATTTCGTGAGCCAGACCCCGATTCATCTGATGAGCCGTCAGGATCAAGTGGAAGCAGGAGATCTTCGCCTCCAGAGAGGCATGGGATGGGTAAGAAGAACTAACTAAATAACTAACTAACTAACTAACATGATGCTGCTGTGTGGTAATTGTGAAGGAATTTTCTATTTACAGAGCCTTCAACCAGCAGAGGACCAACCCCCCCTCCTGCTCGCAAAGCGAAGAAAGGTAAAAAAAATATATTATATATATAAATAAATAAATTGTGTGTGTGTATATATGTATAAAAAAGTGTCTATTCTCCACATCACACTGCAGCAATACAAAATAAAAATACAATTAGGTAATGTATATTTCTATCATTTACAGGTGGTGCATCTGGAGTGGCAAGAACAACCACACATGCCACACATCTACTGTCTGCATATTATCATGGTGGCAGGTGGTGTCATGCCAGGCTAACACCGTGACCTTCTTGTTGTGCCTCATAACCTTTCCCCCTGCCCCCAGGTCACTCTTTTTTTGTCCCTGATCCCATTTGGTTTCCCCCCCCCGTTTCCCCCTGGTTCCCCCCTGTGTGTCCCACAGACTCACACACTGACACAGAATTATAAAAATTGTCCATATACATGGTGTAGCCATGACAGTGACAGTGTCAAGATGCCGGGGACAATCTCTACTTGCCGGGGACAAGCAGAGATTGTTTTTTGATCTAGGAGATCAAAAACAATCTCTGCTTCATACCATCTATGCAAATGTTTTGCCCAGGTTGGTACGTGTTTTTAAATTTTTATAATATAGTCCAACACTGGGCGGATTTTATAGAGATTGTCCCCGGCATCTTCTAATGACCTGTCACTATCAGCTGAAACCTGTTTCTTGGCATTGTTTTTGAAAAGTTTTTTTTTTTTTTTATTGTGTGAAGAATCCCTCAGTCGTCCAGGTAGAATCCATGGCAAAAGGAGAAATTCAATTTGTCAACTGGACCCAGTACCTGTCCAGTTGACAAATTGAATTTCTCCTTTATTTATTTATTTTTTTATTTTTTTTATTTTTTTATTGTTGTATATTGTATTGTTTTATGTATGTTGTATACTTATGTATGTTGTTCTGATCTCAAATTTTGTTCTCAAATTTTGTTTTGTTGATTGTTGTCAATTTGTATATAGTTATATTTCTTATATTTGTAAATAAAAGTGTACTTTGTCATCAAAAATATCTTTCTCTGTTGTTTTAGATGTTTGAGATGTCACTAAATCAATAAGTATTGATGTCAAAGTCACTGATCTGCTCGAAATCCTTCTTTGCACAAAATGCTCCATTTCTCCAGTTTTTGTCAAAAACCAGTGTTTTTGCTGAAACTTCCCTATGTTCTACTGTCAATTACTTGAGAACCGAAAAGGTTAGAAGCATAATTTTTTTTCCAGGTGAAAGAAGAGAGTCTACACTTTATTTTGATGTGTGCCATGTCTATATAGTCAAAGAACTCAGTATTCTGTGAGTCTTGAAAAATCAGTGAAAATGACCAAAAAGCTCTGGCAGTCAAAGGGTTGACATTGTGAAAACAGGCCGGCAGTGAATGAGTTAAGGAGCCATATAAAAGCATCAAGAAGTACCATGTCATGGGATCTTTAAGTTCAAGTACAGACACAAGAGAAAAAAAATACTCATGTAAAAGTATCACATAAATAATCTACTTAAAAGTAAAAGTATTAAAATACCTGTATAAAAATGTACTTAAAGATTAAAACGTAAATGTAGTTTGTGCATATTTAGAGATCTAAAGAAGCTTCAAATGTAGTGATTTTGATACAGATTTATAGTTTTTTCGTAGCTTTTTTTATTTGTATATTCCTGTGTGCTCAAACTACGAACGTGTTACAAATAAACCCTCAGCCTTTACAGAAGGCCTCAATCTATATACAGTGAACCCTCGTTTATCGCGGGGGTTAGGTTCCAGAAATAGCCCGCAATAAGTGAAATCCGCGAAGTAGGACAATTTTATATTTTACAATTATTCTACATATTTTAAGGCTGAAAACGCTTCACCAGACACATTATACTGTACACCTTTCTGAGACTGGTATTAACATTTTAATACCAGTCTCAGGGGGGGGGGGGGCACGTGACATGCGGACACGTGCGCGCGGACACGTGTGTTTGTTTTGGTACCACATATCCATGCCATGTGCGAAAGTCGAGTGGAAAGCGACCTGGATATCATTTTGGGTAAGACTCAAGCCAATGCTAACAGTGCCGAACCGCTAACAGACGCCTCTGAGCACCAGTCCTCACCACAAGACCAGGTAAGACTAACCTGCGCTCACAAGAGTTGGTTGCATTTCACCCCGGCTCCAAAATCAGACCGCTATCAATGCGTCGCCAATACTCCACAGCTCTCTAGGACGGGGTCGGGTTCGTGACGGGGAAGAGCCACTGTGTCCTCTGTGCGCGCGAGTGTCCTCTCCCCGCTGCGGCTCCCCCGGACGCCGCGCGGCCAGGCGCCAGGCCCGTCCATGTTGATTCTTGGCTCTTCCATGGTCCGGCTCGCACTCAGTCTCTTCCATGGCTCGTGCAAGTAAACAAAGGCCACACCTCCTGTCACCCAGGCGCTCTCGTGAAGGACATCTGAGACTCTGTCCCTACCATCCCTGGTCTAGACCTGGTTTAGTCCTGGTTTAGACCTGGTTTAGTCCTGGTTTAGACCTGCTTTAGACCTGGTTTAGTCCTGGTCTAGTCTCTTAGCTAATCAGGGCGCAGGACAGAATGTTACACTGTAAAAAAAGTTACACTATAAAAAAAATTGAAAAAAAAAAAAAAAAAAAAATTGAAAAAAAAATCCGCGAAACAGCGAGGCCTCGAAGAGTGAACCGCGATACAGCGAGGGTTCACTGTATATAAAAAAAGAAAAACTTTACTTTTCAGTCCTGTTCAAAAAGTACAGCTACCTGCTCTCAAATGTAGTGAAGTAAAAAGTACCCACTTTAAAATCTACTAAAATAAAATACTGATAATATATATAAAACATAATATATGTTACATTCCATCACTGATGACTGAAAAAGAACTGTAGAAAACAGACACAAGCCTCAATAGAACCTTAAGTATCAGCGTATATGAACAGTCACTATAAGAGTCTGCTGTACTCGCCACACGGACAGAAATGTACTGACTTTATTCTAATACAACTGTGATTATTTCCAAGTATAAATTCTTTTATGGAGCATATGTGTCCTTGGACAACCTGGTCTGTTCACACTAAGAGTCTTAAGCTTTGAACATGTTTAGTTGATAAAATATGAATCAGAGACTGCAGGGCTCAGGTTGATAGAACTGCAAGGAACTCGTCTGTATGAAATGTAGCAGCACGGACTGGGGACAGGTTTAAATAATGATTAGATGAGAGACTCTGGCAGGGAAAGAGGCAACCAATAAGACATCGAATTCACACAGAAAGATACAATATATAGTACATGGAGTATATCTTTTGAACTCTTAATATACAGTACCTATTTAAATTTTTTCCTCATCTTCACTCAAAAAAATATTTCCTTGGATTTAATTTAAAAAGTTGCGTCAAATGGTTCCACGAAACGGTGTTACATAGCTTCTAATTACAGCAATTGATGTTGTTGGGTTAATCCAAAGAAACTCTCTTGATTTCATCGTCAAAATTAGACACATTAAGTATTTTTAAATGATAAGAGTTATTTAATGCCAACAATATCCATGTTTCACTTTTTTGAGTGTTGATCAAACCCAATATTTCGTCTCACAAAAAATGGCTTTGGATATAAAATAAACTTAATAATTACCATTTAATACAAAATAGCTTTATTTCTCGAAATAATGATTCAAATTTGATGAACTACACAGACCTAAACTATATATTATCTAACTGAATTTTTAACCATGTTATAGCTCTTCCCCTTCTCATTTATCCTCTCGAAGTTGTATTTGGAGGGATTAATGGATGTTTGAGTATCTTTAATCATTTTCAAGATGCCATATTGCCGGTCAATCCCCATTTTCACCACCACCGGCATACACCCACTGCTCATTTCTTCCTTTTTCAAATTTGTTTTTTTAAATCATGATACATGTAGGATTTGGCAGTGACCCAAAGTAATTTTGGTACAAATGAAAAAAAAATCTGCTACTTGCTAGTGTGATTTGCTGTACATTGGAGGGGCCGACAGCTGTACGGCTCTTGGACTCCGCAGTTTTCTAACGCAGAAGTCAGCGGACATCTTCTTTTATTAAGTCGTTTTAGATCAGGGGTCGGCAACCCGGAGCTCCAGAGCCGCATGCGGCTCTTTGATCCCTTTGATGCAGCTCAGTACAGTGGTCCCTTGTTTATCGTGGGGGTTACATTGTAAAAATAACCTGCGATAGGCTAAATCCGTGAAGTAGTCAGCTTTATATTGCGTGTATAAATATGCGTGTATTTCACAGTTCCTCTGACACCGCTGCGCTGTTGCGGGTTTTGTTGTAGTGAGAACGCATCCGTGCGCTCTCAGGACTGTTCCACCGCTTGGACTCCAGGTTCTACCAGTTCATTTTGCGTAAATACTGCCGCTACTTCCCGATGCGCATTAACCACCCAGAGAAGTGTGCGCGCGGACATGAGACGTATGGCCGCGGCCCTTCTGGCATGTGCCCAAAGTCCTCACTGCTTCAGAGTCACACTGCTCGTGATCGAACATTTAAATAAATTTGGCAAACTGACCGCATTCTGTACAGGAGACACGGAGGAGAATGACTGACAAAGACAAAGGTCTACAGTCCTTTAGCCAATCAGGATGCAAAACACAACGCGTATTGATACACTATAAAAAAAAATCAGCGAAACAGTGAGGGACCACTGTATTTAATTAAAATATATTTTATTTTAGTTTGTTCATTTTCAAAATGTAATTCTATGGCACAAAGGTAAAAAAAAAAAAAAAAAAATCAAAAACGTTATATGCAGTGTTATTTCATTTTAAATTTCAAAAGGGTTTTGTGGCTCCCAGTGTTTTCTTTACTGTGTGAAACGGGTCCAAATGGCTCTTTGAGTGGTAAAGGTTGCCAACCCCTGTTTTAGATGAATACTGCTATTTGTGCAAATGATAACATAATGATCCACAGTTATCTGTTATGTGTCTAACGTGTTTTACACTCGTGTAGTTATTACTTTGACACTATGAGTCTGTTTGCATCCACACCATCCTCTTGTATGACTCCAGGATCTCATTTATTTGTGCATTTAATAGACTCTTCAGAGCGGGTCACAATGCTCTTTTACCAAAACACTCCTACAGTATGCCTCCTCCTCCTCATCTCTCCACCACTGCAAAATATGAGGCCCGTTATGGGGTAAAATGATTTAAATGTAGTGATGTTGATTTGAGCTAAATGTGAGCATCATAAGCAATAGATTTATTGACCTGTTTGGATTACATTGTTTATTAAATGCCAATGTGCTAAGAAAATGGCTCTTGAAATTTCTGACCCTAATGACAAATTCATTTTCTTATTTCAAGCTAAATTACCTTCAAATCAGTTAAACATGAAGACATTAAAAGCATCTAAATCCTACTCAAACTAAACCTATGCTCATTTGAACAGTTATGTGAACGCAAGTCTTTGTTTTTTCACAGTGTGTCCTCCTTTCTTTCCTCATCTACTCATGTTTCCATGGACGCAGTTTAATCCTCTGCTGCCATGACGACAGTGGTCTCTTTGGTTGCCCCTGACAACGACGCAGGCAGCTCCTTGGAGAATGGAGATGGCCTGAACTCTAATTCAAGAAATCAGGATTTTCACAAGTCATTACAAATCAACAAGAGAGCAGAAGAAAAACAGAGTAGAAAAAAAAACAATAATTTGTACAGTTCTAGTTTAGTTCTAGTCTAGACTGCCAGGCTACCTGCAGTGACCAGCACATGTCAGAGAAAGGTTCAATGACACTTGATTTGAACAGCAGAGGGGTCGACATTTTTAAGACAGAATTGTGTGTGTGTGTGTGTGTGTGTGTGTGTGTGTAGGTGTGTGTGTGTGTGTGTGTGTGTGTGGGTGTATTTGTATAAATAATAACATTGCTATTTTCTAAACCCTGTAACAACTTGAGCAGCAGAAAATAAAATGTACACTCCCATTGCCTTCTGATTTCATTAATTACAATGATTAATGGACAAATCAAGCTCTGATATTAAAGATGTGATTGTTTCATTAAACAGAATAATGATTAATGACGTCCCGGTCCAGCCTTTTTGGTTCCTGATCTGACCTTTGTCTGAATGCAGCACCATAATATATACGATTGACGATTGCTTTAGTATACATTGTATTATATTGGCAGGCACACTATTTATAACATCCACCTGTCCAGGGACTGAAGGTGGAAATTAACACTTTTTTTAGAACCTGGCACAAATATATTACCTCTTTGTGTATGTCAATATTTTGCCCCCGATAAATAAACACATAAGCAAAACTACAGATTAGATTAAACTATTAAACTAAAATCATAAAGTACTGTAAAGACCAATAATCTTTACTACAGGTGGGAGGAGGAAGCTAACATTAATACTCTTAAAATGCAAATTTTTCTTGTAGTATAGTGAGTTTTAGGTTCAAGCTAATAGTAAAAACATTTTAGATATTTCATGGCAAAGTACAATGGGCCTCATTCATGAATTTTTCTTTACATTTTTTTTATAACTTCCACTTTAAGAAAATTATAAGCAAACTCTGCGCCAGATTCACAATAGTTCTTACTCAGAGAAATTCCTTCTTAAGTGACAGTTGTGCCGAATTCACCAATACCCCGCTATGTCAGCAGTGACTTCAAATGTCTAAACTCCATTAACGTACTGAGGAAGGGAATATTTAAATCATAAACCTTTGTCGTATTTATCATGCTTTCTGCGATCGCGGACCTGCGGTAAATAGCGAGGGAGGAGGGCTGGGGTAGGGGTGCATAAGGTAGGGTAAGGGGGGGTGATGGGGGTGTTGAGTCCAGCGCGGTGACCAGGGGCAGGGCTGTCCATGTGGAGAGCAATGGGGCTGAGACAGACTGTGGCTCACTGCCAGCCCATTGTCACAGTCCTGTGCCTGGTCACCGTGTTGGACTCACCGCCCTGATCTCCCCCCTGACCCCCTATGACCACAGCGCACTCTTATGCACCCCCTACCTCAGCCCCCCTCCCTTGCTATTTACCGTGCATCCAGGATCGCAGAAAGCATGATAAATATCACAAAAGTTTATGATTTAAATATTCCCTCCCTAAGTATGTTAAAGATCCCATGACATGGTACTTCTTGATGCTTTTATATGGCGCCTTAAAGGGATATGCCACCCCCAGGTCAAATTTGGGCATCTCCCCACAGTCCAGAGACTAAAATAAGTGGTGGAAAGCGTTTTCCTGCTCACCCAGCCATTGTCCGAGTCTGTCGCCACTGACCGCCGCGGTATCTGGTGCTCCTCCGCCTTAGACTGGAGTCTAACGTCGCCAGAGAAAGATTTCGGCCAAAAGGAATTAATTTGCTCGATGCGTTTCCCAATTACTTTGTGTGTAGTGCGCATTCATATCGAGTGCAAATAAATGTGCAAATCAACACGGAGAGCTTGCCTTGGTCATTTTGGGTGGGAACTATTTTCCAGTGCGTAAGAATACAGCCGTATCACGCAGTACGCTACCAGGGGAATCCCAGTTACGCACCGGGAAGGGAGTTCCCCTGTTGCACAACGTGGTGCGTGATACGACTGTATTCTTACGCACTGGAAAATACCGTAACCGCGGCGGTCAGTGGCGACAGACTCGGACAATGGCTGGGTGAGCAGGAAAACGCTTTCCACCACTTATTTTAGTCTCTGGACTGTGGGGAGATGCCCAAATTTGACCTGGGGGTGGCATATCCCTTTAATGGTTCCCTAATACTGTAAATGAATCCTTCTTCAAAATCAAGACTCAAGACATGAGAAAGCCCCATGAAGACAGTCAGAGTCAAAAATATCTCTCTGAAACACTTTATTATGGGCGTTGTTGCTTGAATGCAAATGATGAGGACAGAGACAGGCCAGTGCAGCGGGTGGGGGCGTGGCCAAATGCTCTGCTGTTTCCTGGATTAGCGGTGCACTGTGCGCTGGCCCCACTTCCGCGTTTAAGCTCGGAGGAAAATATGAGCTTATTTCCATTGAAAAAGACACACATTTCCACAGAAAATAAAATTAAACCACTGCTGTTTCAGAGGTTTGGAGGCTCGGATAAAGGACATCCGAGCCTGGAAACACTCTCACGTGCCTCCAGGTAAATAAAAAAACGCATCTCGCATTGCGTAGCTTGTTTGCGTTCCAAACTCAATGGCCATGAGTTCCAGAGACGCTGGGTAGACATCCAGACGGGGGGTGGAACTGCATTTGCATTTTTCTCCGAATGTGACATCAGAAATTTCCCTTGTTCAGAATCGCCCGTTTGGGCTGTCTTTTTTTCAAACGCGGAAAAGGATCGCAAATGCTCAGTTTACACATATCGCAACTTTTAGCCATGGGGGGGGGGGGGGGGGGTAAACAGGGTAGGGGAGCTCACATTAACGTTCAAAAACCTCAGAAAGTGAAAATTTCATGCCATGGGACCTTTAATGGAGTTTGGACATTTGAAGTCACCGCTGAAGCTGTTAAACAGGTGACTTACGTTTCTCATTTACTCTCTCACACAGGTCATAATGCCAAACCCATATCGGCCATATCTGGAAGTTCAGAGGGCGTTTCTAACCAAATACATATTCATTTTCTATGTAAATAAAATGTAATTGAGAGTGGAAGTGTTTGTAGCTGGGTGTTGGTGAATTAGGCGCGACTGTCACTTACGAAGGAATTCGGCTGCTTAAGAACGCTTTGTCAATCTGAGTTCTCTCAGAATTTTATTAAAGTGGAAAGATTCATGAATGAGGCCCATTGTAAGATCATCTCCATATAAGCAGAAATTCTCAATTCTGTCAGATGATAATTTGATTCTATATCATCATAATGTCTGTCCCTACATCTGTACTGTATTAAGTGAGTAATCTTATGTTAACAAAACCCAATGATTTGATGATTGTTCCATTGTATTACACAAAAACTGTGTAATGCCATGGAATAAATGAATCCAAAAAAATATACTGATGAGAAACCAAGCTGATGCGTTACACAAGCCACATAAAAAACGACGCTGTGCTTTGGCCTTGTAGAGAAGAGAGAGCTCTGCTGAACACTGCAGGTAAAATGGAGCATGACTAAGCCTAATTATCCGTCAGATCCATTGGAGACGCTCACTGTTGTGTAATGGCCATACAAATATCCATGGTAACCACATTAATAAGTGGAGACTAACAGGAATGATATGATGTAGCCTGTTGCATAAGAAAATAAAAGCTTATTATTGCCTTGACTGTGTGGGGAATAGATTTATTGCAACAACAAAATACCCTTTCGTGTTATGTAAACCCTACATCGGCTAACATCTGTGGAAGGTGTCGAAAAGTCTTAAATCAAAGCGCATTTACAAATTTGGCAGTTGGCGGTTCGTGTCCTGCTCCAGTTCTAACAGATGAATGCTGTCCATGGGCGTCCCCAGTGTCTGCATACACTGGTGTGTGAATGTGTGTGTGAATGTGTGTGTGAATGTGTGTGTGTGTGTGAGTGTGTGTGTGAATGTGTGTGTGAATGGGTGAATGGTTCCTTTTCCATTTTTCAAAGATCAGATTTATGGTGGTACTTTATTATTTATTTTATTTGAATTATTTAATTTCATTCAATTTGTGGAGTACAGTGGTCCCTCGCTCTATCGCGGTTCACTGTTCGCGGCCTCGCTGTTGCGCGGATTTTTATTTTAATTTTTTTTTTTTTTTTTCTAATTTTTTATAGTGTAACATTGTGTTCTGCATGCTGATTGGCTAAGAGATTGTAGACCTTTGCCAATTGATAGATGGAGGACGCAGGGTTGACCGGGACTAGACCGGGACAAGACCAGGACCAGACCGGGACTAGACCGGGACAAGACCGGGACTAGACCGGGACTAAACCAGGTCTAGACCACAACTAAACCAGGTCTAAACCTGGACTGGACCTGGACTAAACCAGGACTGGACCAGGTCTAGACCTGGACTAAACCGGGACTAGACCAGGTCTAAACCAGGATTAAACCACCACGTGCTGCTCTTTGCTGGTTTCGTGCGGCTGGTTTGTGGCTCAGGCTGAGAGGACGCGATCCGGGCGCCGCGGTTCGATCTCGTGCTCACAGCCCCGGTGTACGCGCGGCCTCGCGCCGGTCATGCTGCTCTGTCACGGATTTGACCACGATGAGGGGTGCACGTGTCGCGCACTTCTCCAAGGGGTTGGTGCGCGTCGCGTCCCGGGACGGCCCTGCGGATCCAGTGACTCATGTCTCCGCTCCCCTCGCGCGTCCGGCGGGGCTCCCGGAGCCGTGCCCCCCCCCACGCGTCACTATTAATACATTTTGTTGAAAATCTATGAAAGTTTGAGTGTTTAAACGAGAGAGAAATGTGAGAAAATGTTAATTCCAGTCTGAGAAAAGCGTATAATGTGTGTGGTGAGGCATTTACAGCCTTAAAACATGTAGAATAATTGTAAAATATAAAGTTGTCCTACTTCGCGGATTTCTCTTATTGCGGGTTATTTCTGGAACCTAACCCCCGCGATAAACGAGGGATTACTGTATAAATGTCAATTACTGTCCATATTTCATCTTTAAACAGTGATTTTTGACCAGTGCAGACTCATTGTATTATGTATGATAATACACTGAGCAACAATGTCTAATTTTGTCCAGTTTATTTTAAACTGAGGGGAGAATTTTAGACTTTGGGGGCCACCATAGCCTCCTGTATTAATGGGAAACACTGTACAACCATGCTATTATTATTAGAATCATGTTCAGGGAGTGGTCAGTGTGAAATGTAAACTGATCACAAGTTTTCCCATAATCCCCTGCGCTTACCTTGAGTCTCTCGGAAACCCCATCGGTGATGCTGATGGTGAACTCCTCCATCTTCGGCACCTTCAGCCTCTTCTTCTCCGTTTGGAACTCTGTGCGTGTCTTCACCACCACCTGGGCAACAAAGCATAAGACCCATACTAGTGCGTTTGCAACCAGGAAATCTATAAAAAGACATTTTTATTTCAAGAATAAAAAATGCCAGAAGAAAAATACACCAAATACAGCGGACGAAACAACTCCTGCTGCTCCTCCTCCTGCTGATGTGAAAACTACTAGAAAATATAAGGCAAAACCTCTTCAGATATCTCGATCCTGAAAAAACTGTTGGAAAATTCAACATTGTTATATTATTCAGTGCTTTCATAGTGGCTGCTTATCTTTGCAACTTGTATTTTTGTGTTTATTTTTACAGCCACAAACAAAAACTCAATTTAACTAGCTTGGGTAGAATGAAAAAAAAAAAAACAACTTAATAATTAATGAATAGCTTAAAGATGCATTGTGTAATTTTTCTGGCGGAGTGTCTGTCAAATGCCTTTCTCCATGCAGATGTTATTGTTTTGTCTGGAATGTTTCACAGTATGGCATTAAACCTTTCTATCTTCATGGAGACCACACCTGACCGAGTTACAGGCCAGATCTGTGGAGAGGCGACCCGCTCACAGTCAGAAGGCCTGTTTTTCAAGGTATTTGTGAGCTATAAAACCACCTGTAATTGAATAAATGTAAGGTAGAGCTGTTTGATGTCATACCGAGAACATTACAAATGAAATAAAATGACATATCCATAGAAACAAGCAGGTGACGGACCCTCCACCAGAAAAGTTACACGATGCACCTTTGAGCAAATAACTAAACAAGATGGTGCCATGCTACTTTTGACCCCAAACCGTAAAAAAATACTTCTGTTTAATTCTGGGCGTTCAAATCGTCTTGAGTTTGGGATTTTGTTTTTTTTGCCCCAGAACTGTCAGTCCAGCAGGTTCTGAAATGCGAACTGAACTATGCACTCTGCCCACTGGGAGAAACAGTAAGTTCAACCAGTACAAATAAAGTGTTGTCCGCTTGATTTTAACTTCAGGGAAAAGCAGAGGTGTGGTAAGGGTCGCTGTCTTGCCAAGGAGGTTGTGGGTTCAATGCCTGGCCTCTCAATAAATAAAAATAATGTATACTATACAGTGGTCCCTCGCTCTATCGCAGTTCACTGTTCGCGGCCTCGCTATTTTTAATTTTTTTTATAGTGTAACATTGTGTTCTGCGTCCTGATTGGCTAAGAGACTAGACCAGGACTAAACGTGGACTAAACCAGGTCTAGACCAGAACTAAACCTGGTCTAGACCAGGTCTAAACCAGGTCTAAACCTGGACTGGTCCTGGACTAAACCAGGACTGGACCAGGTCTAAACCAGGATTAAATCACCCCGTGCGGCTCTTTGCTGTTTCGTGAGGCTCTTGCGTTCGTTTGTGCGTGTTCGGTTTGTGGCTCGGGCTGCGAGGACGTGGTCCTGAGGGGGAGGCATGGTCCAGGCGCCGCGGTTCGATCTCGTGCTCGCAGCCCCGGTGTACGCGCCGGTCACGCAGCTCTGTTACGGATTTGACCATACGCACTTCTCCAAGGGGTTGGTGCGCGTCGCGTCCCGGGACATGGCAGTGAGTGCGGTGCTTCCTGCAGATCCAGTGACTCAGCCCCCACGCTTCACTATGAATACGTTTTGTTGAAAATCTACAAAAGTTTGAGTGTTTAAACAAGAGAGGAATGTGATAAAACGTTAATTCCAGTGTTTTAAGGCATTTACAGCCTTAAAACATGTATAATAATTGTAAAATATAAAGTTGTCCTACTTCGCAGATTTCACTCATTACGGGTTATTTCTGGAACCTAACCCCCGCGATAAACGAGGGATTGCTGTATCTGTATACTGTGTACGGAAAGGAATGACATGGTGTGAATCATGCTTAAAAACAATGGACAATATTGTAAAAGTTGGTCACCTACAAAGTGGAGACTATTTGAGCAGTGAAATGATCAGATTTGGTGAACTTTAAAAACATAGTGGAGCTTACTGGAATATGTCAGCCAGTGTATTACGACAGGTATGTTCAGTTAGAATTAGAAAAACACTAGAAACCCTACAACTCAAAATCCAACTGGAGGACAGGTCAAAATTCAACGGTGTAATATGCAGATTTGTTGTCCTGATTTATGGTTAATATGTTTGAAATGATTGAACCTAACCACAAAACAAAATGAAACAAAAACTGGCTTCAAAGTTCAAAGTCTTTTCTGGCAGTATATAAACAAAAGTGAAATTGAAAACATTTAATAATGGCTTCAACATTTGTGTATCATAAGTTTGGACTTTTCTTCTGTTGTGAGTAGGGATGCAAATTATCGATTAATTCATTAATTGATAGTTGATTGACCTTATCGATCGATTAACGATTAACTGATAAGCGGCGTTTTTCACCTGAATTTTAGTGTTTCAATAGGGTCTTTAAGAATATAAGCTATAGTATACATAACACTGAGGCAAAAATATATCATAGTATTATTATATTGTATATTCCTCAATTAATTATTCCTTAGTAAAAAGCAGACAAATGTATTGATGCTGAATAACAAAATACAGTAATCCCTCGCTCTATCGCAGTTCGTTTTTTTGTTTTGTTTGTTTTTTTATAGTGTAACATTTTTTTATAGTGTAACATTGTGTTCTGTCCTTATTGGCTAAGAGACTAGACCAGGACTAAACGTGGACTGGACCAGGTCTAGACCAGAACTAAACCAGGTCTGGACCAGGGCTGGACCTGGTCTGGACCTGGTCTGGACCTGGACTGAACCAGGATTGGGCCGCTGCGTGCCGCTGCTGGTTTCGTGCGGCTGGTTTGTGGCTCGGGGCCCGGGCCGCGGGCCAGCCGCGCGGGACTCGGGCCCTGGGCCGCGGGCCAGCCGCGCGGGACTCGGGCCCTGGGCCGCGGGCCAGCCGCGCGAAGCTCGGGTCCGGGCCGCGGGCCGGCCGCGCGGGACCAGCAGCGGCACGTTGCGGCGCATTCCTGGCCGCCGCGGTTCGATCTCGCCTCGCGCGTACACCCGGGGCTGCTAAGCAGTGCCGTTGGCGCCTGCAGCCGGCTGCGAGTCGAGCGCAGCACGGTGCGCGGTTGCCTTGTTTCGTGACCATGCAGGTGCGCATGTCCGCGATTAGCGATTAATTACAATTAATGCATTTTGTTCGACTCTTAATCATCTTAATCGACAATTAATCGTTAATCGATTAATTGTTGACATCCCTAGTTGTGAGTTGTGTTTTGTTTCACTCACACACGTTTAACACACAAATCCTGCATATTTAGACTGAGTTCTTCAATCAAACATAAAACACTCTGTTCCACCTTGTGATTTCATGTAATACAGGAAGTGCTCCACTGTGTTTTTAAACTTCATACACCGTCACTAGAACAATTTGGGTCATTTCAGCCCTGGAACTGCCAAAAAGTGAATGTGTGAATGAGACAAAACACAACTCCAGTTATGTTTTTGATGAAGTAAAAACCATTCTAACATGGCAAAAGGAAATCTCAAGAATCAATTTCACATATTATAGAACCAGGAAATGCCGATTTTGTACTTTTTCTAAATCTGATGCAAGCCACAGAAAGACAAAGGTTCCCTCTTCCCTCCAGAATGAAGAGGGGAATAATTACTCAAACACAAGATCTATGCTAATTGTTATATAGGTCACTTACTGCAGTCCACTTCACCAAAAAGGAACAGCCAGAATCGCACGTTAATTTCTAATTTCTAAAAAAAAAAAATGTGCATGGAAGGTGTAGACAGAGAAAATTACTGTAGAAAATCACATTAGAACTGAACAATGTGCGTCCTTGCAAGGAGAACTGTTCAGATTGTGTTTACAGACAAAAAGAGACATATTCTTGTTAACCCGTAAAGATGTAGCTTTATTAAGTCCATAGTCCATAATCAGAGCTGAAGGCCACAGAGGTGTACTGTTTGATTGGAGTTTGGAGCCTGTGACTGATGCTTCAATTCAGTGTGGACTTCCTGTTCACAAAGTCATTCCCCAGGTCTGCCTATGTGTCTTCATTACTGCTGTACGGTCCATGAGGAGCTATTGTAGCTGCACAATATATCGCAATTGAATCTAAATCGCACTTTGAGTTGGTTCAATTATCAAATTCTCTTATTATCGTTTTATCTATCAAAATGTTCTCTGGAAAAAAAAAATCTTGTATATTAAACTTCTACAAACTAGGGATGCACCGATGTGAAAATGTTGGCCAATACCGATATCCGATATTAATGTTGCTGATATCGGCCGATACCTATATTAGCCGATACCGATATTTATTTGTTTTTAATTCTGAGATAACATTTTATACAGACTGAAAATCATGCAAAATGAATTTTTGAATGTCTTTTCAATTTCAATTTTTTTTATAGTGTAACATGGTGTTCTGCTTCCTGATTGGTTAAGGGACCTTTGCCAGACCAGGACTAAACGCGGACTAAACCAGGTCTAGACCAGGTCTAAACAAGGTCTAAACCAGGACTGGACCAGGACTAAACCAGGACTAGACCAGGTCTAAACCAGGATTAAACCACGGCGTGCGGGTCTATTTCCTGGTTTGCTATTAGCAGCAGCAGCTTCACCTTTACAACCGAACAGAGGCGAGCGAGTTTGTGGAAATGCAGCCGGCACATGGATCCCTCTGTAAACGATCTCTACCTGTTCTTTTCCTGCCTGATTTGCTCTTAGTCGTGTTTTTGAGTCACAGCTAAGGCTAGCAGCGATACACGCGACGCACGCAGTCCGAGCACATCAAACCTCGGCATGAACAAATGCACGCAAGAGCCCGCGGTGGTTTAATCCTGGTTTAGACCTGGTCTAGAGGAGGCACAGTTTGGGCACAGGTCTCGTGCTCTCAGCCCCGGCGCGCCGGTCACGTGTTCGCGCGCACACTTCTCCGCCCTCCCATGCTTAACTATTAATACATTTTGTTGAAAATCTACGAAAGTTTGAGTGTTTAAACGAGAGAGAAATGTGAGAAAACGTTAATTCGAGGGATTACTGTACTAACAAATATCGGTTGTTAATATCGGCCCACTTTTATACATCGGGCCGATACCGATATGCTAAAAAAAAAAATTGGGCGATATCTGCCGATACCAATGTTAATGCCGATATATCGTGCAACTTGATAGCAGATATTGTAGATAATACTCCCTCCTGCTTCTATTTGAATGCAGGAGGGTCTGGGCTTTTTTCTCAATATAATCTAAGGTGTTTAGCTTTAGGCCTTTGTGTCGCCATTTCTATTGAATAATCACATAATCATTAATCGTTCAGAATTTCTATCTCACATTTTAGTATACTCAACAATTCAACTGAAATCTGTGCTGTTTCTTAGTCCTTCCTCCATGTTATTTTTATTCTTTTTTTACTCAAAAGTCACCATTTTTGACACAAAAAGACCATGTGTTTCTCTGATTGGTTAATCGCTTGTCAATCACACTCATCAGAATTCTGGGAGTTAGAGGCTAAGGCCCAGAAACTACATATATTTTTATAATGTAGCAAAAATATGTAGTCTTGGCTAGCCAGGCTACCATGTGCAACCAATATAATGTATTTTCTTACACCACAAAACAATTACAAATATATATTTAAAAAAAACTTGGATTATTTATTTGATTTATCCTTTTAAATGATTATTTGTCTGTTTCTCAGTTGGTACAGAATCCATTAAAAACAATTTTGTCTTTTGGCCAATTACTACAGCAAACTTGAAGTATACAGCTATGCATACTATTACTACTATTTCCTATACCATATATGAAGTGGTCATCAATCATTGCAATTGCAGCTCCCGTGTAGACTGAATAGAGAAGCTCCAAATGTGCCAAGAATAACTATCCTTCATCTTCACAGGAATAGTCAGGTATAAAGGAGATCCATGGCATCTCTCTATGGGAAAAAGACAATTACTCCAGAATTGTCAGTGCAGGTTTTCAGGTTTAGAGGAGCAGACAGGAGCTATGACGGGAGCAGTGACAGGTGCTTTGAGATGTGTGGCTCTAATGGTGTAACCGGGAAGGCTTCAAGTACTTCAGGACTGGGAATTACATAAAACACCACATAACTCCCAGTACTTGAGCTGTTTCAAGGCAGTCGAAAAGCAGTAGGACTTCACAATGAAATACAAAATATCGTTTTTAGTGAAAAGTTTAGTTTAGTTCTTGTTTCTGTTTTCACGCATGCTTTAACATTTAATGTATCGTTTTTTTTCTTCTGTGGATATTTTCACATATACTTTTGCAGTATTGACAGTTTGCAGCTTATGTCATCAATGAGGGTGTGAAGAACCAAAGAACCAAAAGCACTACTCTGTTAGAAACTATGTTATTCAATTTAGACAGGCTGCGTCCCATTTCTCTGTCTTACCCCTTGGTCTTACCCCTACCCCTTGGTTTTGCACGTTCATGTGAGGGCAAGGGGTGTCCCGATTCTAATTTTGATCAAGGGCTAGGGTCGTAACCGAGGGCTACAAGGGACAATGACGCAAACGGTAAATGAGTGGTGTCCCATTTCTTAGGGGAACATTCGTACCCCGAGCCCTCTCAGCTCGTTATCGAGGGGCAAGACAAAGACGTAGGGGATAGAGTGGTAGGGGAAGGGCAAAGAGTAAGACAGAGTAATGGGACGCAGCCTTAATCTGAGCTTTAAAGATCCCATGACATGGTACTTCTTGATGCTTTTATATGGCGCCTTAATAATTCCCTAATACTGTAAATGAATCCTTCTCCAAAATCAAGACTCAGTGCATGAGAAAGCCCCATGAACACAGTCAGAGTCATAAATATCTTTCTCAAACACTTTATTCTGGGCGTTGTTGCTTGAATGCAAATGAGGAGGACAGAGACAGGCCAGTGCAGCGGGTGGGGGCGTGGCCAAACTCTCTGCTCTTTCCTCTCTAGCGGTGTGATGTGCGCTGGCCCCACTTCTGCGTTTTTGCGCAGAGGAAGATATGAGAAGCATTCCATTGAAAAATAAACACATTTCCACAGAAAATAAAATTAAACCACTGCTGTTTCAGAGGTTCGGAGGCTCGGATAAAGGACATCCGAGCCTGGAAACACTCTCACGTGCATCCAGGCAAATAAAAAAACCGCATCTCGCATTGCGTAGCTCATTCGCGGTCCAGACTCTCTGGGCGTGAGTTCCAAAGAGTGTGGGTAGAAACACAGACGGGCGGTGGAACTGCATTTGCATTTTTCCTTGAGTGTGACATCAGAAACTTCCCTTGTTCAGAATCGCCCATTTGGGCTGCCTTTTTTTCAAATGCAGAAAAGGATTGCAAATGCTCAGTTTACACATTTCGCAACTTTTAGCCATGGGGGGGGGGGGTTTCTAAACAGGGTAGGGGAGCTCACATTAACGTTCAAAAACCTCAGAAAGTGAAAATGTCATGCCATGGGACCTTTAAAATGAGCTTGTTAGCATTCGCCAACAGTGTTTCAGTTAGTCACTCTCACCTTTTAGTTGAAAATCAAACACCTAAACAGGACCATGAATGTTACTATCTTAAAACTTTTTTGTCTTCGTTTGCTAATGTGAGCAATGTGTCACCGTGGTAACTGCTGAACACTCCACCAATAGAGATACACGTAGAACACCCCCAGCACTGTAAATGATCAATACAGCAGCCCTGACAGCTCTGCATGTAAGTATAATGAAGTTTGATCCTTATCTTAATTGTGTCTCTGTTGCCTTGAGTCTATTAACCTTCCTCCTTGGTAAATGTTCACTCTTTTCAGTCGAACATGATAGAAATGAATGAGTCTCACTGATGTATGCGTGGCAGCCATGAATTTTAATGCAACTCAGCCATTAAGAAACTTCAATAAGCCAGATGAAATCACAAATCTACCATTATTTTTGAGTGTAAAATATAGGAATGTCCTTGTTTATCTCAGCCCTGTGTATATTTATGCTTTCAGATATGCAATGAAGCAAACTAAGCCTTTAGCGAGAGATATGCAGACGATTAAAAAGAGATACGTAGATGATAAAAATGTGCTGGAAGAAAATGTGTGTTATGTGTTTCCCACGGCAGATGCGTAGGATAGGGAGAGACCAGCACAGAACTCCAGCTCTTTAAAACACCCACTCACTGTCTGCTATGTGTGGAGTCTTATTTAACAACAACCGAACATTACAAAACAGACAGAAGAGCACCACAAGTTTCTATAGTTACAGTTATCACAAGTGCGCTATGAACCAAAGCAGATTTTAAGTCCCGATGTTGATACTAATGCATAGAGATGTTTTTTACTTTGTCTAAAATGTCCCACAGTATAGCTTTAAACTCCAGGTGATGTCATCGAGCCAAGTTACAGGTCAGATCTGAGAAGACCGAGATCACAGCAGAATGCATGTTTTCAAGCCAACAAAAATAAACTATGAATAAATGCAAGATGTTTAATGTTTAAAGGGATATGCCACCCCCAGGTCAAACTTGGGCATCTCCCCACAGTCCAGAGACTAAAATAAGTGGTGGAAAGCGTTTTCCTGGTCACCCAGCCATTGTCCGAGCCTGTCGCCACTGACCGCCGCGGTATCTGCAGCTCCTCCGCGTTAGACTGGAGTCTAACGGCGCCAAAGAAAGATTTCGGCCAAAAGGAATTAATTTGCTCGATGCGTTTCCCAATTACTTTGTGTGTAGTGCGCATTCATATCGAGTGCAAATAAATGTACAAATCAACACGGAGAGCTTGCCTTGGTCATTTTGGGTGGGAACTATTTTTCAGTGCGGAACAATAAAGCCGAAGCACGCACCACGCTGCGCAACAGGGGAACTCCCTTCCTGGTGCGTAACAGGGATTCCCCTGGCAGCGTGCTGCGTGCTTCGGCTTTCTTTTTCCGCACTGAAAAATAGTTCCCACTCACTCCCCAGTCACTGAAATGTTTGGAGCAGAACTTAACAATTCATTTAAAACGCAACTAGAACATTTTATTTTGAAGTTTTACCTTTCTCTTTTCCGGTACACTCGTGGTTAGAAATGTAACTTGACGCTGTTGTGATGGGGTTTTTTTTTTCAGTCCAGTTATTTACAGCGCCTCCCTTCGCTGGCTTTTGCATCCACTTTTGCGTCTTCGTATAAACAAACATTTCCTGTTGAGAACGCTCGTCTAAACGCGGATAAAAAATTGAAGACAAGACGCCACTTTTGCGTCTTCTGTTTTGATCGTCGCCGTATAAACGTAGCCTTAAAGAGCCCAAATTCTGATCTATGTTATATTGTTATTTCCTCGCCATTAACAGAACTGTGGTTTGTTTTGTTTCATTCACACATTTAACACACAAACCCTGAATATTGGAGCTTTGGAGATGTAGACAGACAAATAATAAAAAGTTACACACTACTCCAGGTATGTTTTTGATGAGGTAAGAACATTCTAACATTTCTGTTGTTACATTAACATTTGAACAAGCCTGTCTTATCTCACAACACTGTGGCTGTTCTCAGATCCTGTAATAGCCCTGTGCAGATGACATGTGACTCTCTGCACAGTTGGGTTCAAAGTTTCACCCAAAGCAATTTCAGTTTGGCTCCGACCAATTCGCAATAGCAGATTATTTCTCCTCACTGACAGCCAGTTCATCTTTCCGCCTCAACCAGCATGTCTCCACAAACCTCTGCCACTATTCACAAGCGATAAATCACAAGTGAGACGGCAAACAACTTTGTGCTCAGTAATGCCCAGTCTTGTTTGACATTATATTATAAAAAGGTGTTTCTGCATTGCCTGGAATGTTCCAGTGTATGGTATTGAATAAAGATCAACAGATATGTTTTTTTCATGGCCGATACAGATGTTGATTGTTTTGAATACAGAGCAACCAATGGTAATAAGCTCTATCGACATTTCTGGGTCGATATGTTGGACCAATTTGGATTATTTTCCTTGAATTATTTAGGTTAAATTAAACATAGTAATTTCAATTTACTAACCAAAACCAAAAAGAGAGCTGTGTAGTCATGTTTTGTGTAGCTATCCTTTCATATTAAAGTGTTAATATAAAGCTTTGTAGACCTGTGCGATTTATCGATTAAATCGATTAATTCGACTTTACAGTTCAGGACGATGTGTTTTTATGAAAATCCATTTTTTAGTAATTTTTTTACATGCGAGCGGAACTAATGCGCGGCCACGTTTTACACGGGTAAGTTAGCGGGGCGTACCCAAACACTGTACGAGCTAGCGCGGCAGCGACTGAGGGAAAGTCGGAGCTTGTACCAAACAAAGGTGTTTACATCTGTTATATGGAACTGGTTCGGTTTTCTTGCGTCGGACTTAGAACAAACGAGTGCTCGCTGTAAGGTCTGTTCAAAAGCTGTTTCACGCAGCGGAATGGGAGAAGTACAGGTCCGAACGGAATGAAAATAACCACCGTCCAGTCCCTAAAACATTTTCAAACTGTTTGCAGTATGATAAGCACGGACCACGACAGAAGGCAATCACACACGCTGTTGTATGTTTTACCAAAAACAAGATGTATATTTTAAAAGACATGGTGCCCATACTGTGGAAAAGCCCGGATTCATTAACATGGTGAAAGTTTTGAACCTGAAGTATGTGCTACGAAGCCGCAAATATTTTTCTTGTGTTGCCACAGCTGTTTACAGACTGCACAAGCTAACACACACATGAACACAGACAGTGGCTTTTCTGCATCACTCGAAGAAAAACTAAAACTAAAACACAACACTACCCACTCCAGTCCATCTTTCCCACAATCAGGGAATAATTTAGCTTCATAAAATGCTTCTTTATAACTGTGATTATATATATATATATATATATATATATATATATATATATATATATATATATATATATAATTAATCTAATTAATTACAGGATTTGTAATTAATTAATCTAATTAATCGCATTTTTTAAATAAATTTTTTTAGGTGGTTTATTGTGCTCTCCCACAGTGCAAAAATGGTATCAAACATGTGATTTATAGTGGTACAGTGAAAAGACTGCAGACTTCCCCTTTAAGTCTAAGTTTTTCACTTTTGTTTGTCTCCACTGTAAACAAGACAAGACCCCCATTCTCCCTCCCACATTACATAACATTCATTGGAAAGCTCATTTACACCATTCCACTATTACATGGCGAATATTTCTGGTGCCAAACGGTGAGCATGTACAGTCGCTTTCATGCAACGTCAATAAATAATATACAAAGCTTCAAATATACAGAGAATACAAATAATTGTCTGTGTAAATTACTCATGGCTCACAATGACCCCCGGATCCCGCGAGGAGGATTTAAACTCCCGGTGTGGATGTGTCCGGACCATCGCACCACGGGAGGAGGGAGGAGGCGGCAGCGCGGGGGTGAGTAAATGAATGGGTGAGTTTAGTGTGATTCGGATGGGCAAAACTGGCTAAGTCAAAACTTCTAAGTGTGCAGCCTTAGTCGCAGCAGAACACGCTGGAGAGGTTATGGGAATTGAAAAGGGTTCAGCCCGGAGCGCAGAAGATAGGGAAACGGGCTCGCGCGTCTTCACATGCTGTCCCCTATTAGAAGTGCATTCGTCTCTGTATGCCGACCAATGGGAGCACGGCATCGCGTCCAGGGACAAGACGGACCTGCTCCATCACGTTTTTATAAATAAACTCGCCGTTCAAAGGCCCCGCACGCCAAATTTAAAATGCGCGCGCATTGAATTGCGCTCATAATTAATTGCGTTAATTTTTATAACGCGTTAATTAGCAGTGTAATTAATTAATCTAATTAACGCGTTAAACTGACAGCCCTAATATATATATATACATATATATATACATATATATATATATACATATATATATATATATATATATATATGTATATATATATATATATATATATATATATATATATATATATATATATATGTGTATATATATATTTTTTTTTATTTTATTTTTTTTGAAACAATAACAGCTTAATTGATGCTAGGTGTAATGTATTTGTTTTATAAAAGAACGTTGCATTGTTTTGAGCCATTTGTCTGTCATCTGTAAAATCGGAAATTTGATTTTTTTTTTTTAATCTGGGATTTTATTTTTAGGCCATATCACCCAGCTCTAAAGCTTTGTGCGTGATACTGTATATCGTCAAACTGGCCTATCTCTATAGTATTAAAGTTCACATCTTGCATTTTTATTGCTAAAATACAATAAATAATGTGCATTACAGTATCCAGGTTCACCACAGATCTGACCTGTAACTTGGTCACCTGCTAGTCTCCTTGGAGATAGATAATGCCATACCATGAAACATTACAGGCAAAGTAAGAACATCTCCATGTAGACAAGGAGGTGGCGGACCCTCCACCAGAAATACTGTACCTTTAACCTTTAAGTGTAATACTTTTCCCATACAAAACTATGAAAAAAATAACTGGATGTTATAATTAATTACATTTTGAAAGTAAGGAAGCAGCAGCAAATAAGCAGATCCATGATTGTGATTCAGTGTCAACACTTGACAAGCTGTAAAATCATCAGTATGCCCATGTGGATGCAAATATTTTGGGTTACTGCAATAGTTGAAATGAGTAACAAGTATTAAAGTACAGGTTAGTGGGATTGTCCATAAATATTTCATAAACATGACCCATCTGTGCCCTCAGAGATTAACGCAGATTTTTACTCATAACAAATGTTCTTTAATCCACAATTATAACATTTTATCTGGTGTTCAAGTTTATGTTTACATTTTGTGCTTTGTTACTTCACACACAAATATCCAAAAAAAAAACAAAGAAGCTCCATAATTTATGTTGCCAGATGCTGTGACTAAATCCAGTTTGCAATTACCCCAGCCCCCTGTCAATGATATGCTATGTCCTGTGACCGCTAATGGTCTCCCAGGTTCGGCTTTGACTGACTCGCTGTTTTAAATAAACAGAAGGAGCACACGTAACTGCAAACACAAGTCAATTTCAATTAGTACAGGAATAATACAAAGTAGTGACTTCATTTTCTAGTTTCTCTTTGTAATACTTTCATTTGGATACTGGTCTATATAGCAGGCTCCTATAGGGCACTCGGAGAGCAGAGGTTTCAGTTAATACCTTTCCCCATTGATAGTCATTCAATTACTGTGACCTTTTAAACCTAGGATTCAAGGCACTTTCAAATCAATACCAGGAGAAAATGTTACAGAGAATGGAGGAGATGTGTAATGGGTGCTGTCAGTATGGTAGTTGCATTGAAAGAAGTAACATAAAAATATATTCATGGGTTTCAGTCAGTTAATAGGTGCCATTTTGAGCACTATTGGCCATTCAAAAGATATATTATGTCTTGAATTGTTAGTTGCTATGGTAACAGTGTTACTTTTCCATCATTGAAACATGGATAGGGTATTAAATGATCTCTTGAATTTTAAGGTCCACTCACACTAGGACTTTAGAACCCTGCCCAAGCATGGATCGCCCCTACGTTTGTCCAGTGTGGCACGGATGGGACTTTGGCCCGGTTGGAGGAGGTGGACTAAAGCACGGCCCAGTTGCTCATGTACGCACACACAAAAGACTTCAATATACGAGCCCTGTCAGGCGCGCTGATGTCGCTCATATGAGGAAAACAGTGAATAAACTCCGCTCCAAACCATACAGCGAATCTGCGCTTACCTCGTCTCTGGCTGTCCTCACTCCTGTTTTTATCTCCATAAACCCAGGGAGGAGTACGTATCACAGCTGGACTATTTCATGCCACTGGAGTTACAGTATATTCTCCACTAAAAGTGATAGCACTACTGCGCAACATGTAAACAAACAGTGCTGTGTGATGACGTCATCAGGCCGTGGTCCGGTTCGGTTGTGCAGGTGTGAGTGTGGCCATAGAACCCTATACAATTGTGCTTGAGCACTGTATGGTTCTAAAGCCCTAGTGTGAGTGCCCTCTTATTTTATGAAGGCCACATTATATAGTTCCAGAAAAGAAGAAATTTACCGCACACTTGACTTTACTCTTATTCCTTTATTGGGCTTAGAGCGAACAACGAGTTTCGCTTCTGCAGTGTCATCAGGTTCGTCCGATTAGTGCCAGGTGTGACTAAATACCATCTGGTCACATGTTCGTTCACTTAAAGTCATATTTTTTTAAATGCAATATATCTTACATATATACAGTGGGAAAACAGACATAACATTCAGTGTACATAATATCTATAGAATTCTTCTTTTTTTTTAAATAACACAAGTAAACCTTACACCACGCTGACCAGTGCAGAATCTGCAGGAATGGACAATCATACAACCACAACATGAATATACTAAGACACTATATACTAGGGGTGTAAATCAGACACTTCATGCCGATTCGATAAGATATCGATTTCTTAAGCCAACGATTCGATTATTTTCCATACTTGAGAATTCCCCACGATTCGATACGATTCGATTCAATGGTGCATAGTTTTCACTTGATGTATTAATGATGTTTTGAATAAATTTTATTACAGAAAAATTAAATCCGATTCGATTCTCTTGTGGATGCATCGATGCATTTGGATCGTCGGCTGTAGGATCGATGCATCAATACGAATCGATTATTATTTACACGACTACTATTTACACACCCCACAAGCAATATTAACAAGAAATTATTTACAAAAAGCAACTCAAATCCTGTGCTTCATTCAGTCCACCAGGTTCAATAGTTGACAGTTCATTAATCCAGTAGGCTTCCCTCCTTAAAAGTTGTTTGATCCTGTTACCCACATTATATATTTTAAAGTACAGAAAATGGACTCTTGTGCGCTTTAAGGTCGTTTTCACACCAGGAAAGTCCGGAACAAATGTTTGTTGTTGTTTTTTTGTATTTTGGTGCGGATCGCTTTCACACTGCAGTTTTTCCCCAAGCGAACTAACATCTACAAACAAAAGCACGTGTGCTGAGGTCGCTCAGCCATTGGACAAAAATGAGCCCTGTCGAAACGCCGTGTCCAAACCCGGAAGGAGGAGAATAACGGTGTTACGTGCTGTTTTCAATCTAGCCTTAGTGATATGGTTTGCTCAGTTTTTACAGTTCTCACAAATGTTTGAGCAGCATCGTGAGGTTTACACTATTTTACAATCAATTTCCAAACGACAAAGACACAGGGCAAGACGGCTACGGAGGACAGCGCTCATGTGCGCATCAAGTTCTGACTCTTGCTCTTCACGCAAAACGTAAGTAAGCCTCGTAAGTTTCGTTTTGTTTCGTTTAGTTTTGTTTCGTCAGCCTCGGTTTCCCATAATGCTCCACTTACGTACAAAAAGCCAACTTGTGTCGGATCGAGTCCAGTCTGCATTCTCACCTCAAACGAACCGCACCAGAGTTCGTATGGAACCGGACCGAGACCGACCTTTTTAGGTGGTCTCGGTCCGCTTGTTTGCTCCGGATCGAGACTTTTGGTTTTTATTCACACCAGAACAAAAGGTCAGAATCAAAGGAGCAAACGAACTCTGGTTCGTTTTAAACGAACCAAACAAGGCAGGTGTGAAAACGACCTAAGACATGTTAGAACACTATTACCTTGCGTTTTGTTTCAGTCACCCAAGTTTGAGTAATCCTTTATCCTCCTTTGTCCTTTGTCTATCATCTCCAAAGATCAAAATGCTGTTCCACCTTGTGATGTCATGAAGCAGTGGTTTATAAGTTAACAGCTATGTTTTACCTTTTGTTCAGTAGAGATTGGCAATTCCAGACCTGAAATCATTAAAATGATTCTAGTGAAGGTGTGTGGAGCACTTCCTGTATCACCACATGTTCGAGAGAAGATCTAAGCCTAAATATGCAGGTTTGTGTGTTAAACGTGAATTACAGTATGTTTTTGATGAGGAAACAACATTACAACATCAGAAAATAGATAGATATGGGCCCCTTGAAGTAGTAGTTCAATTTTTCTTTCATTCATTTTTTAACAGTTGATCATTTTTGTTTTTGTATTTTTGTATTTTTTTTACTCGCTGAACACAGAAGTGCTGAAGTGAAGCTGATATGGCTGATATGTTTGATTTTTCTAGTGTTGTCCCGATGCGGAGGGTCACAGAACTGAGGCTTAATCTAAACAGACATCTCATCTAAATTATGCTAATTACATTGGTCATGGGGCTTGAGCTGAGGGTGTTGACAGTTTTAAGCCGTGATGAAACCCTCTGAGGACAAACCACGTCGCATTGTCTCAGTTACAGAACAGTTTCAACTATTTCAAATGGAGATTGATCAGTGACACCCTAAGTCATACATTTTTGATGCAAGTATTTGAGTATTTCCTGTTAGTATAAAATTACAGTGAAATATACTCAATTGTTTGAAAAGTTGCGTTGATCTGAAACTGGTCCTGTTTTAGCCGATTTTAAAGGACCCATATTGCGCTATTTTCTGATCTGTGTTACAATGTTGTTTCTTCATCAAAAATATACATGCTTACAATATAAACACCAGTAAATGAATAAATACAAGATAGAAATGTCCCAGGCAAAACAAGATACAGACCCCCCCAGGATTTCGCAGGCATTTTTTGTGATTGTTGCGGACTAAAATGCCTGAATTTGCGTGAACTTTTCCAAAAAGTTGCAATGAAAGTTGCGGTGCTTTTAAGATTTTTGTTGCGATTTTGTTGCAGGAGGAAGTGAAAGTTACGATAAATAGTTGCGATTTTCCCTTTTTGTAATTAAAATTGAGTAATATTTTGAATACTGAGTTATTACTGACAAAGAATAATACAAGAGAGATCACAGATATGGTTAAATTACTACTAGGAGGGGAACTGCTTCAGTCTTTTGCTGTTATTTTTGTGGGAAAATGGCGCCGCAGACATGTTTCTTTGCCATTAGAAGCCGTGTCCCAAATCCCAGAGTGCACAGTTCGGAGCGTAGTTTGAAGGGCATGTGCGTCATTCCTTTTTTGTCCCATGCACAGTTAACACACGTTCGCAGACCGCAGTCGTTTCCATGGAAATCGGGGCGTGGACCAAGCTCGTGAAAATGCACGCTTCGCGCACTCATATATCCTAGCATGCACCGCGCGCTACTTCTTCTACGGGAGAAAATGGAGTCGGCGGCTGCTTCCCGTAGTTGTGAGACCTGTCGCATTTCGCAGACGGCCATGCGGTCCGCGGAGTGCACACAGGGCCGAGCATGTGTGGGGACACGGACGCAGTTTCGTTTCGTCACACGGAAGTAAGGCAGAAGGAAGTTGGTCGACGTGAGCTCAATACGTCGCCGATGATTGGTCAAAATTGGTAAAAATTGCGGGAAAGTTGCGGTGATTGGTCAAAATTGCAACACCGCCCTGAATTCACGGGGATTGGCTGAAGTTGCGTTGAAGTTGCAAATCGCAACATCGCGAATTCCTGGAGGGTCTGAAGATATTAGGCTCTAAGATAGAAACAATTAGCAAAGTTCCATAGTGCAGCTTCAGGTGAATTAAATCAAAATCCCCATTCCTCATTGTGCATTCAACACACAAAATTTTCTGCAGTTCTCCATAGCTCCATAGTTTAAACTGTATTTCATAGAACTTTTGACATTGCATTGAAACTTGTGAGTGTAAGCAGACTTCCACAACACACTGCTGGAGTCAACAGACCGGCAGGAAATCCTCTTTAACTCAGATGAACAAGAGCCGATCGTGGCCTAGAGAGACGGAGCGTTAAAACAAATGAAAACAAAGCTAGTGGACCACAGGCAAAGAAGGGCCTGTTGTGATCTGTGACAACAAAGCTCCAGCAGAACAAAGCAGCTCCTGTAAACAAATATGTGCGAGAGGATTGGCAGTGTCCTCAGAACTGCACGACTTTTAAAACAAAATGAGAGCACTGTTACAGGACTAAATATCAAGATAAGATAGCACATACTAAACTACATCAACACAGCATAATGGTTCAAAAACAGCAAAATGAGAAATAGCTCAGTTCATTTAGAAAAACACAGATTAAGGAGAAAAAGTCTTTATTTGTGCATTATTCAAAAGGCTTTTTGGTTACATGCTGCTACTCCAACATAGACGTCTAATCGGAGTGGAGGCATTTCCATTTTTTATCCAACGTCCCTGCACTCCAACATTTTTTTTTCCCTTGGTTAGAGTGGTGGCACTTAAGAATTTTTTTCAACATTCTGCCATTCTGACAAACAAGGTAATTACTATTAATAATAGGTGGGCTTACTAGAATGAGCTATATGTATGGAGTATGAAAGCTTTCAGAAATATTTGTGTGCATAGGATAGAAATCTGTGCATAATTGGGAAATCCGTGCATATCTGGCTGTAGCTGAACATAATAAATATTCATTAACTCTCAAATGAGTCCAGTCGTACATGACGTGACTTTACTGATCTCACACTGGAGAAATTCTTCTCTGCATTTAACCCATCCTGTTATTAGGAGCAGTGGGCAGCACATTACTGCGCCCGGGGACCATCTCCATGATCTTCTTGCTTCGGTTTGGTCAGGACCTCAGCTGGAGGATTTTACCTGGTGCATGTTTTGGGTTGATGGGGGAAACCGGAGTGCCCGGAGGAAACCCACCCAGACACGGGGAGAACATGCAAACTCCACACAGAAAGGCCACCATGCCGCCACAACATAAACTGTATTGTGTGTATTTTATCCATCAGAATACGAATTGAAAAGTTACGACATCAAGAATTACAATCACAAAATGAAAATTTGCGATTATGCTTTCTTCTGTATGAACACAAATTCACAGACATGACTCTACGGTCAAAAATACATCTCTTCACTTCACAGGCGTTAGTTTTTGAGCAGAAAAAACATCAGTCGAGAAGCCGAACTTTTCCGCCACATACGGACTGAAACAGGACTGAACCAGTCCTGATCCCAAGACTGAACCAGAACTAAACCAGAACTAAACTAGGACTGATCCCAGGACTGAACCAGGACTAAACCAGAACTAAACCAGGACTGATCTCAGGACTGAACCAGGACTAAACCAGAACTAAACCAGTCCTGATCCCAAGATTGAACCAGAACTAAACCAGAACTAAACCAGGACTGATCCCAGGACTGAACCAGGACTGAACCAGGACTAAACCAGAACTAAACCAGTCCTGATCCCAAGACTGAACCAGAACTGAACCAGAACTAAACCAGGACTGATCCCAGGACTGAACCAGGACTAATCCAGAACTAAACCAGGACTGAACCAGGACTAAACCAGAACTAAACCAGTCCTGATCCCAAGACTGAACCAGGACTAAACCAGAACTAAACCAGTCCTGATCCCAGGACTGAACCAGAACTAAACCAGGACTGATCCCAGGACTGAACCAGAACTAAACCAGAACTAAACCAGGACTGATCCCAGGACTGAACCAGAACTAAACCAGAACTAAACCAGGACTGATCCCAGGACTGAACCAGGACTAAACCAGAACTAAACCAGGACTGAACCAGAACTAAACCAGAACTAAACCAGGACTGATCCCAGGACTGAACCAGGACTAAACCAGGACTAAACCAGGACTGATCCTAGATTTTGGATTTGCGAGAGAGAGAACCCCGAGCCCGCGGAGCAGGGTGTCCGCAAAGTGCGATCGGGCAACAGCTGCGGTTATCCCCGTGCAGCGCGGAGCTGTGCGCCGGTCCTTTCGCCTGTGGTCACCCGACAGTCTGCGCAGGGCTCATCCCGACACTCAGTCCTGGTTAAGACCTGGTTTAGACCTGGTGTAGTCCTGGTGTAGTCCTGGTGTAGTCCTGTTTTAATCTTGGTTCAGTCCTGGTACAGGCAAAAAAGGTAATGCTCGAAACTGTGAGTTGGTTGTTAGAATGGCGGCATCAAAAAGTGTCTGAATAGGGGCATGTTGGAATGACGGTATGTCGCGGTGGGATGTGTCGGAGTGGCGGTATGGCAGAATAAGGATTGTAGACAATGGCAGAGATTTGTGAGTGGCTAATATTACAAAATAGTGGTAATTACTAGGGTTGTGAAAGTGTCCAAAATCAGATATTAATCAATACTAAATATAAGTAGTAAGTATTGAAACTAGATACTCATTTGGCAAGATGAAATTTCACCTTTCTTGAACAGTTTCATCTTGAGTCCTATCAGAACTAGTGTAAGATCGCATGGCATAATATACAAATATAATTTTGTGTTAAAAATAACAATATTGTCCAAAAAATAGCTTTTAAAATGATCATTTATATATCAAAATCAGTATAGAGTGTGTTCTTTAGTATCAAAATTGAATAGTACCATGTTTTATTCTATGTTTTATTCTAGACCCTACAGGAAAGGTCCAGAATTGTCCTATAAATGTTTTTTTCAGTAATGATCAAAAATGATGCACGTATCCAATAACCGTGACAACCAATAAGAGATGTGTTTTCCGGTATAGATCTTTCCCGCACCTGTTTACCATTCTGTTAGTGTTTCCAATCAGAATAGTGTTGAAGGAGCTGTGTCCAGACGAATCCAGATCTAATGCTGCTAATATGTCCGCCTCTGTGCAGCACCACATCAGCATTAGAGACATTACAGACCGACTGCTCTGAGCCATCTACAGAGGTAAGAACTGCTCCTACTCTCACACAGGTCTGAACCAGGACTAAACCAGGTCTGAATCAGGACTAGGGATGTCAACAATAAATCGACTTACAATTAATTGTCGATCAAGACGTTGGCTGAACAAAATGCATTAATTGTAACTAATTGCTAGAGGGCGCTACTCTGGAATGTGAACACGAGATGCGAACCCACTCGCGAGAAAGACCATAGCGTTACATCATGTAATCCTTTCCTCTCTGGATGTTGCCATACAACTCACAGTAGAGCTGGACCTAGAACCATATATTTTTGAAATTATAAAAGCATGTAACTTACAGGCTTTTATAATTTCTTGATTGTTCTGGTTTGAGGCCCTGTAATGTTTCATGCTGTGTCCAGGGGCCCTGTGAAATTTATATTTTGTACTGTAACCCTTCACAGATTAAGGGAGAGAAATATTGTTGATGCCTTAGTTCAAAATAAATGTTGAGAATGTCCTAAAAATAGCCTGGATTCACTGGTTTCATCATAATATGTAGACGAAATAACATTCTGTTATTTAATTTCTTCTGTTCCTTTTAATTTCAAGATTTCCATGCTGCAAGTGCAACAACTGAGCCAGTCCTCAATTTATTTTCAATAAAGTATGTATTTTGTTATTCAGCATCAATACATTTGTCTAATTTTTACTAAGGAATAATTAATTGAGGAATATACAATATAATAATACTATGATATATTTTTGACTCAGTGTTATATATACTATAGCTTATATTCTTAAAGACCCTATTGAAACACTAAAATTCAGGTGAAAAACGCCACTTATCAGTTCATCGTAAGTCGATCGATAAGGTCAATCAACTATGGATTAATGAATTAACCGATAATTTGAATCCCTAATCAGGAATAAAAAGTAGGTCGAGATACAAATCCAGTCACTTGACATCCATAAAGCTCTTTATTATAAAAAAAAAGGTGAGACAGAGAGTGAGGGGGTAAAGAGACAGAATGAGAGGGTGAAGAGAGAGAAGGATAGAAACAGAGAGAGAGACAGTGAGAAAGAGATGGACAAAGAGAAAGAGAGAGAGAGAGGCAGAGAGTTGCTGGTCTGGGGTCAGATAAATGGAATCATTGCGTCTGTTGCGGAGATTACACAGATTTACATCACAAATGTTTCATTGGGGTGCCGTATTTCAGGATGCAGGATCCTCACACAGGTGCACTGTCCTCCAGCTGCACCAAGTCCTTAAAAAACAGATTGTTCAGATAATTTAGTATTCTAATGGTGTGGGAGTACAAGGAGAAAATAGAAACTCCTCTTCATTTGTCTTCATTTTTTGTGTTTATGTA
The DNA here is from genome assembly GCA_036785185.1 of Paratrypauchen microcephalus. Lineage (NCBI taxonomy): Eukaryota > Metazoa > Chordata > Actinopteri > Gobiiformes > Gobiidae > Paratrypauchen > Paratrypauchen microcephalus. The sequence goes on along the minus strand of JAVJIX010000260.1, from coordinate 554,645 downwards.
GGGTTGGGTGATCTTGACATAAAATTAATAGATTTTTTTCTTGATAATATTATTGATACTTTGCAGTGACATTACACTGGGGGTGCTCTACATATACACTGCCTGACAAAAGTATTAGGACGATTGTGTATTTCTGAACTTTCATAAATTATGATAACAAGACGTATTGGTAATGACAACAAATCAATTTATTGATATATTAAAGCAAATTTCATCATGTGTAAAGGCATATTATTGCAAAAATGTAACAATATCAAGTTAAATAGCTTTTTCATCAAAATAACCACCTTTGGCCTTAATCACAGCTTTACAAATTCTGTCCTTATATTATTTTTAATGGTTTATTTATTTTATTATTTTTTTACTGACTTGTTTATTTATAATTTTTTTAATGCTTTTTTTATTCAATGTCTAAGTTGAACCTTCTGTGCAGCACTTTGGAGACTGTGTTGGTAAAAAGTGCTATATAAATAAAGTTGGATTGGATTGAAAAGATCGAATAAGAACAAGGTGTACAACTTTAATGCCATACTGTGGGACATTCCAGGAAATCACCATGGAGACACACAAGTTGTACGTCATCAAAAAAGCTATATGGTGCTTAAAAAAACAAAAAAAACAAAACATTCATTCATCACGATTCCAGTTAATCGCAGCTTTACAAACTCTGTCCTTTCAATCGTGCATATGGGAGATTCGAGAACTCTATGACACGAGTTGATTTTAAAATATTATTCATTGAGTGTTCAAACTATTATTTTCCTAATGAAAGGATGCTATGAAAACATGAGTAATATTCATCCACAAATGGATTTGTGCACAATGAACTGAAAATATGAGAACGTGTGATAATATAATTGAATAAATGCGATGAAATAGTATTAAGTACACCACATTTAAATAACGCTTGATACTTTGAAAAGTTGGCTCAGTACCCCAGCATCACAAAATACGCCATCGTCCGAATACTTTTGTCAGGCAGTGTATGTGTTTGTGTTATGTTGAGCTACCATGGTGACACAATGCACACACTTGCAAACACTGCCAATAAAAGTGTTTAAATAGTCTGAAAACTACTGAAAAATACTAAATGGATTTAAACATCATATCTTCAGTTTGATTTTTAATAAAAATGTGGGAGTCACTGACTGAAAAACTGTTGCTAATTCTAGCTAGTTTGTCACTGTAATGCTATTTGACTTTTAACAACATGAATCAGCTCATCTGTTTTTTAAGTCTATGTGTGAGTAACAGAGCTTCAGACAGAGCAGGGCCTTTAGTTAGCATCACGCCTCCATGGAATGTTAGTGTCAGTGTCATTTAAGTGTCTGCTGCTTAAAAGACACTTAAATGACACTGACACTGCTGCTTAAATGACACCATTAGTTACACATTATTACACATTGTGTGTTTTACTTATTTGTATTATATCCTCCTGAGACCCGCCCATTCATTTGTGTCCTTTATAGTGGACATTGAGTTAACCAGTCGATCTTTTAAGTGTTTAGAGATACACTCTAGTTTGTGACTGCACTATGATAAATAAACTAGGACTGAACCAGAACTAAACCAGGTCTCAACTAGGACTAAACCAGGACTAATCCAGGACTAAACCAGGACTAAATCAGGAATAAACGAGATAAAACAGGACTAAACCAGGAGAAAATCAGGACTAAACCAGGTATAAGTCAGGTCTAAACAGCATCTAAACCAGGTCCAAACCAGGTCCAAACCAGGTCTAAACCAGGTCTAAACCAGGTCTAAACCAGGTCTAGACCAAATTTGAATCAGGTTTAAACCACGTCTAAACCAGGACTAAACCAGGTCTAAACCAGGTCTAAACCAGGTCTAAACCAAATCTAAACCAGGTCTAAACCAGGTCTAAACCAGATCTAAACCAGGTCTAAACCAGGTCTAAACCAGATCTAAACCAGGTCTAAACCAGGTTTAAACCAGGTCTAAACCAGGTCTAAGCCAGGTCTAAACCAGGTCTAAACCAGATCTAAACCAGGTCTAAACCAGGTCTAAACCAAGTCTAAACCAGGTCTAAACCAGATCTAAACCAAATCTAAACCAGGTCTAAACCAGGTCTAAACCAGATCTAAACCAGGTCTAAACCAGATCTAAACCAGGTCTAAACCAGATCTAAACCAGATCTAAACCAGGTCTAAACCAGGTCAAACCAGATCTAAACCAGGTCTAAACCAGGTTTAAACCAGATCTAAACCAGGTCTAAGCCAGGTCTAAACCAGATCCAAACCAGATCTAAACCAGGTCTAAACCAGGTCTAAACCAGATCGATCGATAAATAAATAAATAAATAAATAAATAAATAAATAAATAAATAAAAAATTGGTCCCAGGAGGATATACAAGTTTACTGTACTTATGTGATGTTTTAGTCATGGTGTTTATTGTCTTGTTTGTCACATGTTTTATGTTCACTGTGGGCCTAGGGGGCGCCACAGAAGTATACAAAAACGTGACTACATGTGTCATTTGAGGTTCTAGTCTCACAAAAAGTGAATTAACTGCAAAATGAGCCACTAAAAAGCAGAACATTTATACCCTGGTTTATAGATAACGCCGCATGTTATGTTTGTATTTTTAAGCTACCCTTTGTGCAGTTCGTTCAGAGCTTTCAGATTCTGCATATCCTCAAAACAACAATTTTATATTATGAAGAGGCCAATTTAACACTGTTGCCAAGACTTTTTTATTGTGTAGTCAAATGATATGTTCAAAAGCGCCTTCAAATGAGATGATTATACAGTCTCTGCTCTATATTGCTAAGGACTGCAGTATCAACTGAAATGAAATCTTAAGTATAGATGATTGACAGCTCTTAAAATGTGGAATAAAACTGACCGTGGCCGTATCCAACAATTTCTCACTCAAACTCGCTAACACTATTTCTACAGTTCAAACTACAGCCAAGTATTCTTATCATTTTCAAGTCTAAAAATGCTTTGCCAGTTACACCTTTCATCGGACACTAATTTTGAAATATTTTGACCAACTTTTCTGCAAATGAAGAAGTAAAAAGAACACAATGTACTATCAGCATGACACCACTTTCAGAGAGACAGAACTGCCACAGAAGTGCGCTCTGAAATATTAGACAAAAATCAGTGAAGAATGGACAAAATGCCATGCGTCAATGCTGTGCACCAAATATTATTGTTCTGTCAATAGAGAATAGAATAGAAAACCCTATTCTTTGTTTGTTTGTTTGTTTGTTTGTTGGTTTTTGGTTTGAATTAGCTGTTTTACATGTGAACCAACTTAAGTTCAAACCAGGACTAAACTCTCAAATGTTTTTTTCATGTCAATATCATAGACATACCGTAGACTATGAAGAGGTTGTCAACATACTGAAATATTGATCATTTCAGATATACAAAACTAGAACATCAAGTTTACTATCTATAATAATTAAAATGGCTCCACCCGTTTTTGTTTGTTTTTTATACAGTTAAGTACAGATGTATTGTAAAATGTGCTCTTAGGGTCCAAATGAGACTGCTATGCGCTGTCTGCATCTAATAATATAAAGTGATTTGTCCTCTGAGTACTAGAAAGTGTCAGCATGCTAGTTGTTGTCAGCAAAACTCTGATTTGGCGTCTGAAAGTTGTGAAACGCACTTATAAACTCATCACACTGGCTGATTACAATGCTACTTCCTATACTATACTAAACTAGAAAAGTTAGGAATCTGTTGCTTTTGCCCATTCTACAGCACAGAGTAAGGCCCTCATTTTGATACAACTAGGGCTGATTAAAAACAGTTTTTTTAAAGATCCCATGACATGGTACTTCTTGATGCTTTTATATGGCACCTTAGTGGTTCCCTAATACTGTAAATGAAAGAATCAAGACTCAGTGCATGAGAAAGCCTCGTGAACACAGTCAGAGTCATAAATCTCTCTGGAACACTTTATTCTGGGCGTTGTTGCTTGAATGCAAATGAGGAGGACAGAGACAGGCCAGTGCAGCGGGTGGGGGCGTGGCCAAACTCTCCGCTCTTTCCTCTTTAGCGGTGCGATGTGCACTGTCCCCACTTCTGCGTTTACGCACGAGGAAGATATGAGACGGTTTCCATTGAAAAATAAACACATTTCCACAGAAAATAAAATTAAACCACTGCTGTTTCAGAGGTTCGGAGGCTCGGATAAAGGACATCCGGGCCTGGAAACATTCTCACGTGTCTCCAGGCAAATAAAAAAACGCATCTCGCATTGCGTATCTCGTTTGCGGTCCAAACTCTCTGGCCGTGAGTTCCAGAGACGGTGGGTGGACATCCAGACGGGGGGTGGAACTGCATTTGCATTTTTTCTTGAATCTGACGTCAGAAACTTCCCTTGTTCAGAATCGCCTGTTTGGGCTGCCTTTTTTTCAAACGCGGAAAAGGACCTCAAATGCTCAGTTTACACGTTTCGTAACTTTTAGCCATGGGGGGGGCTAAACAGGGTAGGGGAGCTCACATTGACGTTCAAAAACCTGAGAAAGTGAAAATTTCATGCCATGGGATCTTTAAAAAAGGGGTTAAATGCATAAAGTAATATTTCTGCACATTTGTCGTTAATTTCATCTTAAACACTGTTGCTTGTATCACTCAAAGCTCAAGTCAGAGCTCCAGGTTTCTTCACCTGCCAGATTTTCATGCACGAGTCGCCATGAAGACAAATTGCCGAACAAACTAACTTGACAAATTCACAACAAACTGACCTTTTACCAGAGCCACAGTGTCACATGCAAAACACCACAGCACCTGTCAACACGAGCAGGGGAATGAAGGATCAACACTCTGCTTTTCATCTAATATACATGCCTACAGAGCCTATAACAAACATTAGATCTTATTTTTTACTTCTAAGAGTGCATAGACAGCCTAGTGTGTAAGGTTGTTCAAAGACCTTCAAAAGTAAATACCTGGACGATACAGTATGTCACCTCCAAAGTTCAAATAGTACGTGAACGCTAACTCATACAGCAATGCCCTTTATTCTCCTCATAGGGAAATTTGTCCTCTGCATTTAACCCAACCTTCAAACGAACCCATCTCCAGATCTTGAGCTAGTCCTGGTCAGGACTACGTTAGCTGGAGGATTTGCGTGTTTTGGGTTGATGGGGGAAAGCGGAGTGCCCAGAGAAAGCCCCAAGCATGCAAACTCCACATAGAAAAACTTGGGCGATTGAACCCAGAACCTTCTTGCTGCCATGGGATAAAATCTCATGATATCTTTACATTTGCTTTGGATTCAAAAAAGGGGTTCATCTAGCTCCTCTTGAGAAGCTGTAAAACCAAAATGCAGTGCTACAATAAAATGAAATGAATCAAAAATTGTGAACTGAATGGCACAATTTATTTATTTAAAATGACTTGTAGTGTGGCATAAGCTGCAGAAATAGTCCGTCGAACTTAACATAGTGTCACAAAGTAAGTGTGTGCACATTGAGCTGAGCTGAGCGCCGTGGGGCTGTGGTGTCAGCGTCTCTGGAGAAATGCGGAGAATCAGTGCTAGTCGACACAAGCAGCATGACTCCTGCTTTGACTCGGTCCTTTGAAATGTCAACAAGCCTCACACACACACACACACACACAGACAGCCCAAAGCTTGTATACTACTGTACACTCAGCAGACGCACTACACTACTTAGAATACAACTACAAGAAAGACAGATATTTCAGTCAGACAGTACAATTTAGGAAGCATGTGTCAAAACTGGTTCATATAAAGAGATGGCACATACTCCAATTTTAGCGTTAAAAGATTATGCATTGTGTAACGTTTCTGGTGGAGGGTCCATCAGATGTTTTTCTCTGTGGTGATGTGACCAGCCACAAAAAACAGTCACAAGTAGGGATGCAAATTATTGGTTAATTCATTAATCTATAGTTGATTGACCTTATCGATCGACTTACGATTAACTGATAAGCGGTGTTTTTCACCTGGATTTTAGTGTTTCAATAGGGTCTTTAAGAATATAAGCTATAGTATACATACCACTGAGTCAAAAATATATCATAGTATTATTATATTGTATATTCCTCGATTAATTATTCCTTAGTAAAAAGCAGACAAATGTATTGATGCTGAATAACAAAATACATTCTTTATTGAAAATAAATTGAGGACTGGCTCAGTTGTTGCACTTGCAGCATGGAAATCTAGAAGTTTAAAGGAACAGAAGAAATTAAATAACAATGTTATTTAGTCTACATATTATGATGAAACCAGTGAATCCAGGCTATTTTTAGGATATTCTCAACATTTATTTTGAACTGAGGCATCAACAATATTTCTCTCCCTTAATCTGTGAAGGGTTACAGTACAAAATATACATTTCACAGGGCCCCTGGACAGAGCATAAAACATTACAGGGCCTCAAACCAGAACAATCAAGAAATTATAAAAGCATGTAAGTTACATGCTTTTATAATTTCAAAAATATATGGTTCTAGGTCCAGCTCTACTGTGAGTTGTATGGCAACATCCAGAGAGGAAAGGGTTACATGATGTAACGTTATGGTCTTTCTCGCGAGTGGGTTCGCATCTCGTGTTCACATTCCAGAGTAGCGCCCTCTAGCGATTAGTTACAATTAATGCATTTTGTTCGGCCAACGTCTTGATCGACAATTAATTGTAAGTCGATTAATTGTTGACATCTCTAGTCACAAATCATCCCAGAGGCGTTTTGAGTTATTCGCAGATTCTGAAAGTGTAGATTCTAAGCTTTCCAATGATGCCTTGATGATATGGGAATCTGAGAACATTTGAAGAATTTGTGGCCATTTGAAAGCAGCACATGAGATTTTGGAAAGCTCTGAAAACAGCTCTTGAAATTTCTCTCACTCTATGCCTTCTGGACTCATTTGCATGACATTAAAGGGACAGTGTGTAAGATTTTTACCCGTTAATTACCGAAATTGAAGATACCCATTCAAAAATACATTGTTTTCCAAGCCTTTTCACTTCCATCATGAAATCAAAGTATTCTTTTGGACTTAGATATAGTCACATAAAAGGGGGATCTTCCACATATAGAGGCAGCCATTTTGAATACGAGAGCCGCAGAAGGACATTTGGGCTCCGCCTTCGCCTTCGGCAAGGCTCGTGGTAGCACCGGAGGCAAAGCAGGCGGAGCGCTCGGCGCGGGCTGCGCAAGAGAGAAGGAGAGAGGGAGAGAGGTGCGGGTGGGGTGGGGGGAGGCTCGTGGTTTTGGGTAAACAACAAGCATGCTGCTGTATCACACGTCGTAATGGATCTAACACATGTTTTGGACTAAATTGTTTTATTGGATTTTATTCGCTGGATCCTTACGGACATATTGATACCAAGCTTGTGGGGAAATACAGAGTTTGACCTGTGCAAGGCCTTCAAAGGTAAGCAAAGTAACAAACCTCGTTTTGTGCTTTTCCGTATAAAAGCCCCATGTGCTCAGGGAGTGATTGTTGTGCCGGGAATTGAATTGCATAGTCAAAAAAAGGAGACTGTAAGGTTTCATTTGATGTGTAGACTGTCATGGTACACGATCGGGAATGTGTGCTTTCATGCGAAAAGAAAAAAATGTGAACGGGAGACCGCGTTTTATTAATACCGTTGTTGTCGGCTGGGTGCGCTCCGGGTGCGTGCGGGTGCGCGCGCGGGTACGCGAGCTGTCCGCTACGGCGCGTCCGGGTGACCCTTAAGGTTTGCCGTAGCTAAAACAGGAAGTGCCATAGCCACTATCCACCTATGCGCCATGAATCCTACACACTGGACCTTTAAGCTAAGCCTGCGGATCATCTATCACTGTGGTGTTAGCTTTCAGGGCAGGTCAGAATTAGAAGGTACTGGTTTAGTCCTGGTTTAGTCCTGGTTTAGTCTTAGTTTAGTCCTGGGTTAATAATAAGAATGAGACCTTCGCACTTCAATTTCTTAAAACGGGTGTGTTGGAGGAGAGGGAGCAGCCCCAGAACATATGAGAAAAAAATAATCCCACACTCCGTCTTACTTGCAAAATGTAAGATTTATTAGGACTTACAGCATTTCTTCATTTTGCCTGATGAAGGCCTAGTGCCGAAACGTTATATGTCCTAATAAATCTTACATTTTGCAACTAAGATGGAGTGCGGTATTATTTTTTTCTGATATATAATAATAAGAATGCCTGTTTTTCGAGGTGTTTCTGACCTATGAAACCACCTGTAATTGAATAACTGTAAAGTAGAGCTGTTTAATGCCATCCTGTGGAACATTCCAGGCAGAGTGATAATGACACTGATGAGTGATGGATGCCCAACCAAAAAGTTACACAAGGCACCTTTAAGAAACATCATTGTCTGATTATTAAAGGACAAGTAACGTTTTTACAATCTGGACCTTATTTCGGTGATAAAACAACGTCATTTACTCACCCATTGTGAGTTGGGCTATATCCGTTTAATGTGAGTAGTTGGGCCACGCTGTTGCAGTCAACAAATAACGCAAACTTTATCACTTTTCAAATGAGAAATGTGAGAATGTGTTAGTCTACACTTTGGTTTGAGTCAAAAGTGGCCTGTAATCCGAGATCCAGTCATGGTTCAGATTGGATGACGTCATCAACATTCATTCATTCCGCTATTTTGCTTAGAAGATGCTCAGAACTTTTCTGTTGCGAGCAAAACATGGCAGAAGATTCGGACTTTGAGACTGAAGAGGACTTATTTGAGTATGATGGCCGTCCCTATCGTTTTGAGCCTGAGTACATATGGATGAGGAGGTATTAGAAAGAATGAAGCAGAGACAGTTTGAGGAGCAGCGCACCAGAGAACAGCCATCGGTATCGGATTACTTCTCAGAATCGTGCGCTGAATCCGCTGCCCTTCTTTCTTTTCCTTTGCTGGTAAAAAATCGTCCGGACTGAAGTGGGTACTGCAAACACGATGGTCCAAACGTCTTACAGCTTTGCATTTCGTGTTTGGGTCCATTCTCAAGACAACGAGCCACAGCTTCAATAACTCTGGATTGTGATGAGGAAGCCTGTGAAAACTCAACTTCGTCCAAGCTGTTGTTTTGTTTTCACAACTGGGATAAATGCATCGCACCATTTCGGGTTTTCTCAAGCGCAGATGTTTTCTTCTTATTCTTTAGCTTCTTTATGACTGTAACTGAGAACTGAGAGCGTCGTCTTATCTGCAAATCAGGTGTGAATGCGCGCGGCCCTCGTTGATGACGTCATCCAATCAGAACCATGACTGGATCTTTGTTTAGAGGCCACTTTTAACTAGGAATGGGGCCTGTCCGATCCAGTATCGGTATCAGGTTCGATATCAACGTAATTCACAGATCGGAAATTCTGATCCAACCTGCAAAAATTTCCGATCCATGAGCCATGTCTGTATATACACATTATCTGCTGAAATGGCTCCACGAGTGATTCCCCGTCAGCTGCTCTGCTCCTGCTGCAAAATGTAGAATAGATTTACTGAACGGAGGCGTATCTCAATGAGACTGATCTCTGGTTCAGGGGCCAAACCGGGCTACTTCCTGGTCTTGCGATAAATAGCGCATAGTGGTGCGCTAAAGGGGGCCACATTAAAGGGGGAACCATTAATGTTAATTTGTGGGTTTATTTTGTTTTCTTAAAGGTCCCATGGCATGAAATGTTCACTTTCTGAGGTTTTTGACTGTTAATGTGAGCTCCCCTACCCTGTTACGAAATGTGTAAACTGAGCATTTGCGATCCTTTTCTGCGCTTGAAAAAAAGACAGCCCAAACGGACGATTCTGAACATGGGAACTTTCTGACGTCACACTCGCGGAAAGGTTTCCAACCCCCCTCTGGATGTCTACCCACCGTCTCTGGAAATCACGCCAGAGAGTTTGGACCGCGAACGAGCTACGCAATGCGAGATGCGTTTTTTTATTTGCCTGGAGGCACATGAGAGTGTTTCCAGGCTCGGATGTCCTTTATCCGAGCCTCCGAACCTCCGAACAGCAGTGGTTTAATTTTTTTTTCTGTGGAAATGTGCTTATTTTCATGGAACGCTTCTCATATCTTCCTCCGCGCTTAAACGCGGAAGTGGGCCAGCGCACACCGCACCGCTAAAGAGGAAAAAGCGGCGCATTGGCCACACCCCCACCCGCTGCTCTGGTCTGTCTCTGTCCTCCTCATTTGCGTTCAAGCAACAACGCCCAGAATAAAGCCTTTTAGAGACATATTTAGCCTCATGAAGACAGTCAGAGTCATATCTCATGGACTGAGGCTTGATTTTGAAGAAGGATTCATTTACAGTATTAGGGAACCATTAAGGCGCCAGATAAAGCATCAAGAAGTACCATGTCATGGGACCTTTAAGTCCCTTAGTTAATTAAGTCATACCATATGGGGGTTATTTAAGTATTTTCTTTATTATGTTGAATTGCAGGTGTTTTATCATTATGGGGACCATTATTTGTAGTTAAACAATAATGATGATAATATTAAAAGCAAACAGTTTTGGTATTGGAATAGTATCGGTATCGGCCGATATCCAAATTCAGGTATCGGGATCGGATCAGAAGTGAAAAAATGTGGATCGGTGCATCCCTACTTTTAACTCAAACCAAATTGTTAAATGGTTATAGCTCAACTCCGAAATCTCTGGAAATACTCCAAATTACACCAAAGTACAATGGGTGAGTAGATAACATTGTTTTATCAACGAAATAAGGTCCAGATTGTAAAAACGTTACTTGTCCTATTATTAAAAACAAGAGAAAATTCTTTGTTTACTTTGATTCACACTGTCTATTATTCCACGAGTAAATGTCAAGTAATTCTTTAGTATCGAAATTGAGTTTGAAATTTTAATATGGTAACAAATCTAGCTGGGGTATCTCATTTTCATTTTCTACGGAAGGAGGAAGTAAGCTATTTAAATCTACCTGACATCGGGGGGACGCCAATCAGAGCAGTGCTTTCGGTTTGACAAAAAAATAAAATACTTAATTATTAGCTACAGACGGCGCACAACTGTCTAATACTGGGATAGTATAGCCATATGTTTCTCTCTCCAAAAGCACATTCACTCACCACTATCCCTCCCTCTGCTCCTCTCTGGTCCTAAAGCCCTTCAGTATTCAGTCTGTACTCAGGTGAATTGGGACTGTGTACAATGATTGACAGCTCTTTAAATGTGTCATGAACTGATGGTGGCTGTCTAAAACGATTTGTCACTCAAGCCCACACCTACTATAACAGCGCAGTATAGAGTGGAGGAAAATCCCAGGGTCTTTAAACGTGTCATTGTCGGCATAAACCAGTAGAGCCAATGACATCTGATGTTTGATTGTGAATGAAATGGAGATTGTGCACCTCTCAGCAGAATACAGAATCAGTCCAGCTCTGTCTCTGAGATCCGTATGGGACCGCTGTGAGAATGCAGATTAAAGCAAAAACAGTTCTTATAGAGAAAACTACACTATCGGACTGTAAAAAAGGCTTGGAGTGCTGGGTAAAAACTGGTATCTTCAATGGGGTGTGTAAAAGTTCAAATGAATAAATACATATATTAGCGATCTGATACTGGGATCAGATATTGTCACTGATACTGAAGAATTTGTTGGATCGGATATCGGCTTCCAAATATCGGTTCAGGCGATATTCCAGCTGGACATATTTGATACAATGTAACTATTTACTGGTAGTAGTAGCCCAGAAGTAGGAATGGGCATTCGGTGAAGTTTTCTTCATCGATCGTCGGGAGAATTAATGAGTAATAATCGGTTAATCGTTAACATATTTTGTATTAAAAAAAAAAAACCATTCACTCAAGTGTGTCCGCTTTTACCATGTCTGTCGAGGCTGTGGGAACAGGCGCTTCTCCACGAGAAAGTAAATCTGCAAATTAACATGCGTAGAGGTGGATTAAAGCAAGGCGACACGCATCCTGCAGCCTCTGCTAGCGAGCTCGGAGTTAGCCGCTTTGGGATCCGAGCTAACCGCTGCTAGCCCGCTGTCTCTGTCCTACCTCCTCCACACAACCCAGCCGTATCTGCAGCAATATTTTATTAAGTCGTGAAAACCTTTGCCCTCCACGGCACTGATGGGGAGCATGTCTGTTTTGATCATCTTCGCTATCAGTTCGGTGACCTTCTCTGCTCGTTGAGCACTGCAGCTCCTCCTGGTCTGTGCTAGCACCGAGTCCAGGCTAGCCTGTGATAGAGATAATGAACCGCCGCCACCTTCTTTTACCAGACTTGGATGCGCAGTGTTCAAATGATAAATCATTTGTGTTGTCGATGAGGTATATTTGTATGCTGCATTGCAGTGCTTGCAGTGCGCTTGGTCATTTTCTAAATGAAAGTGGTCCCACACAACACTTCGCCGCGACCTCTTCATGTTTTGGCCATTGACCTACGGAAGCTCGCATATATCAACTGAGGCGCGCCAACTGAGGCGATTGTTTTTGTTTTGTTTTTTTTGTTTTGTTTCGTTTTTTATCGGTTTGTCGACGAAAATGAACTTGCTTGGTGAAATTCTTAATGATCAATTATCGGTTAATCGATTAATTATGCCCATCCCTACCCAGAAGGTCTCATAATGTTTGAGTTTTATTTATTTACTGAGAGACAAATAAGAGCAACTTTTATTTTTATTTAAAGGAAATAAAATGCTGCTTTCAGTCTTTGCATTAATCAAATCTAAAACATCTCTGGAAGTGCTCCATATGACACCAAAGTGCTATGGGTGAGTAAAACAACTTGTTTTATTACCGAAATAAGGCTCAGATTGTAAAAAACGTTAATTCTCCTTTAAAGACCCTATTGAAACACTAAAATTCAGGTGAAAAACGCCGCTTATCAGTTAATCATAAGTCGATGGATAAGGTCACTCAACTATAGATTAATGAATTAATCAATAATTTGCATCCCTACTTCAAATACAAACAGCGTATGGTTAAATATTACCCAAATGTGTTGAAACTGTTATTTATTAATAACCACAGAACACCTTTGAAAAAATACAAGCGCAATAACACAACACTGAACACACTCACTTATAAATACACTTACACTCATTCATAGAGCAAAATGAACTGAACCGATATCTTGGAACCAATATCCAATCCATCAAAATGATCAGCGCCAATATCCGTAACCAATATCGTATCGGTACATCCATTGTATATCCCCCTTATGTTTTGGCCTATTTTTCCTAAAATGCCTGATTAAGATGACTCTCTGTTCAAACTAGGGATGTCAACAATTAATCGACTTACAATTAATTGTCGATCAAGACGTTGGCCGAACAAAATGCATTCATTGTAACTAATCGCTAGAGGGCGCTACTCTGGAATGTGAACACGAGATGCAAACCCACTCGCGAGAAAGGCCATAGCGTTACATCATGTAACCCTTTCCTCTCTGGATGTTGCCATACAACTCACAGTAGAGCTGGACCTAGAACCATATATTTTTGAAATTATAAAAGCATGTAACTTACATGCTTTTATAATTTCTTGATTGTTCTGGTTTGAGGCCCTGTAATGTTTTATGCTGTGTCCAGGGGCCCTGTGAAATTTATATTTTGTACTGTAACCCTTCACAGATTAAGGGAGAGAAATATTGTTGATGCCTTAGTTCAAAATAAATGTTGAGAATGTCCTAAAAAAATAGCCTGGATTCACTGGTTTCATCATAACACTGTATGTAGACTAAATAACATTATGTTATTTAATTTCTTCTGTTCCTTTTAATTTCAAGATTCCCATGCTGCAAGTGCAACAACTGAGCCAGTCCTCAATTTATTTTCAATAAAGAATGTATTTTGTTATTCAGCATCAATACATTTGTCTGCTTTTTACTAAGGAATAATTAATTGAGGAATATACAATATAATAATACTATGATATATTTTTGACTCAGTGTTATGTATACTATACTGTAGCTTATATTCTTAAAGACCCTATTGAAACACTAAAATTCAGGTGAAAAACGCCGCTTATCAGTTAATCGTAAGTCGATCGATAAGGTCAATCAACTATAGATTAATGAATTAATCGATAATTTGCATCCCTAGTTCAAATTGAATCTGTTTTTGAACAGCAAACAAATGCCTGGACTTTTTGTGAAGCTGAGGCTCTGGAGTTTTGGCTTCCGCTGTCCTCTAACTGTCTCTGTGCTCTAATTTGAATATGGAACAAGCTCTAGTCAAAGCAAAGTCAGATTTCAAATTCCACCTACATTTCGGTGGTCCCCAGGTGTCCCTGGGGAGGTCCTACGAGACAGTAGATTGACTGATTTGTTGCATCTTGACATTTCCCATGTCAACGCGGAAGAAGATCTAAACTAAACTTTAGATTTAGGTTCTTATAATGAAGCAAACAAGACCAGGCAGAATTCATACAAAATTCCTATTCATTTTTTTTTATTATTATTTGTGGGTTTGGAGTAAAAATTGATCCAGATTCTTCTCAGAATGGTTGATTTGACTGAAAATACGTGCAGTACAGATTTCCATTAATGTTTTATATGCCCATGAGATTGAGAGTTCTCTTTTATTAGAAGCTGAACAAACAGAAAAGAAAAAAAGTACAAGAGCCCTTATCAGCCCCCTCAGAACATGAGCAGAATATACATTTATAGCGTGTCATGGACGGTTAACAGCCCGTGACATGTCTAAGCAGAGAAAGATTGCCAACGGGACAGATGTGAAGCTGAAGTTACGATCATGAAAATGACAGAGAGCTCACAGCTGCAAACATCAACCTTTTCCCCTTCAAACTGTCGGATTATTAAACCGTCCACTCAATGAACCATGATCATTAAACAGCCCTTCTCAGGCTTCTCACAACAAAAAAAATCCTGATGACCCATAATTACTCATTTAGAATCTTGCTTTAGTTAGTCGTTACTAAAGGGGCACTGTGCTACTTTTCTGATAGAGGGTCGGTTACCTACTTGTCTCCATGGAGATGTTCTTGCGTTCCCTGGAATGTTCCACAGTATGGCATAAACATAACCATCTAGCACAGGGGTGTCAAACATGCGGCCCTCCAACACCTTTAATCTGGCCCTCGGCTGATTTTCTATTAAAATATTTGAATTATATTTAAATTTTCTATTCAAATATTGGTAATATTCTGCACCTCTTTTCTGCGCAGCTTAGCATAACAGCGTCTCCAGTGCCTCTGTGCGTGGCCCCTCCCACCGCTCTTAAAGGACCATCGTTTTGACTGTTGACCGTGACACCCTCATCAGCAAAATGTCAAAAATGAGAAAAGTGGACGCCGAGTGTAGGATTTTCCAAGAAAAATGCACTAATTCCTATTTGTTCACGGAGGTGAATGGGAAACCTGTACGCTCGGTGTGTTTGCCACAAGTGGCGGTGCTCAAGGAATATAATCTTAAACGCCACTACGAGACACAGCATTTCGAAAAATACAATAACTTGAATGGAAAATCGAGAAGAGAGAAGATAAATGAATTATTGCTGTATTGAAGAAACAGCAGTCTGTAATAGATTTTTTGTTTCTCTGGACAAATATTTGGACTTATTGCTATTTTTGGGGTATATTTGCCATGAGTTTTCTGATCCGGCCCCTTTGGGAACAAAATAGGTTGGATACGGCCCCCGGACTAAAATGAGTTTGACACCCCTGTTCTAGCATTTATTCATTACAGGCATTTCTGTTGCTCAAAAACACATTCATTTCTTCTGTGAAAAGGGGCGACTCTCCACAGATCTGATTTGTAATGTAGCGTCGTGCGATAGATTCTAGACAAAGCAATAACCTGTCCATGCAGATAAGCAGGTGGCAGACCATCCAAGTCCAAATGTTACACAGTGCACCTTTAAGTCCGCTCATGCTTATTCAATGACACTTTGAAAGCCAATTATCGCCTGCGTCGATACTTAATAATTTAACGCTTAAACGGCGCACCTTGAGTGAACGGAGAACCCCAACCCCGCCTTCCCCCTCTGGTAACTGGATTAACGAGCGCGCCGCAGTTACTACGGGATGTCGAGATGATGAATGATGTGTGTCTGGCTCCAAATCTGCCTCCTAATCTCGGCAGGAAAACAGAGGAGCAGACGTCAGGCGGAAAGACAAATGGAGGAGGGAAAAAGAGGGGGGGGGGGGGGGGCGTAACAGTCATTTAAATATAATACGATGTGGTCAGTCAAACCCCGAAATGATTTATTCTGTATTTATATGTGAAGTTGCATGTGTTTTACGTTTCCAAATAGTTATTGACTGGTGTGGAGTGCAGCGGAGTAGTGGAGTTGTGTTTGATTGTAATAATAATAGGAATGAAAACAATGCTGGGCTGTTGGACTGTTGTGATGTATTGATGCTGTGGGCTTCGTAGTGCAGTTGACATATGAAATACAGAGAAGGGTCATTCCAGAACTGGAGGACATTTTACGTCCCACGCATCAAATATTAAATAATCCACATACAAAATACTAAAACATACAGTTTCTGAGTGAATTTACTTGTCCTGAGACCAAATCTAAAAAAACTAAAAGAAAAGAATGCTTGAAAATACTTTTTAAAATACCAAATAAGTCTGGAGTACCCTCCAAAATGCCATTTTCCTCTTGTCCCACCCCTCTAATGGCCAAATTGAATCTCAAATAAATCAGTTAAAATTGAATTGAAATTTCTTGTTTTTTCTATAATTTGTTTCATTGCCATCTCTTGTAACTGTTGGAACATTTGTTTTAATAGACATAATATTTCAAATAATAATTATTATTCATGGAACATGTGTCCCACAACATGCACGCAACCCTGTTACCAGAACATTTTTAGTCTGGTAGAAGAAGAAAGCAGTAAACCACATTATCCCCTGGACTTAGCATCATCAAACAGTTTTCTAAAAGAATGGGTAGAGCAAAGGTTTATCTTCTCTTCTATTTTTCATATTTTTATAAAACAGTTACCCTTGATTGAATGTCTCACTCTGCCTCATGCAACCCTGTTATGCAAATGATCAGAATAAGACAATTATGTTTTTTTTTTCCTTTACGTATTTGCATAAATAAGTTTTTCCTCTTGATTAGTAATAACAGCTAGCTAAACAGCTAGCTTCTACTCCTGAGATAAAGCGAACATGAGCGCAATTTTGCAACCCTGTTACCTGCAACCCTGTTACTGTGATTAGAGTAAATAAATAAATAAACCAAATAAATCATATAATAAAAATTTTACCATTGACCGTCAACTGAGCTAATCAAGCATTTGATAGTTTATTACCTATTATTGATGAATATGTAGCAGAAAATCAGAAAAGTGAAGGTTTATTTTTCAAGAATTTTAAAGCCAAAATGTCCTCCAATTCTGGAATGACCCAGAAAATACCAGCCTGCTATCGCTCATCTATGTTTCTACAATTTTATTTTGAAACAAACTACAAACTCTTGTGTTTACTCCTTATGATGCAACCAACGTACACCAACCAGCCTTGGATGATTTTTGAGTTCTCAACATTAGAATATTAGGCTACGTTTATACGGCGACGATCAAAACAAAAGACGCAAAAGCGGCGTCTCGTCTTCAATTTTTTATCCGCGTTTAGACGAGCATTCTCAACAGGAAATGTTTGTTTATACGAAGACGCAAAAGTGGACGCAAAAGCCAGCGAAGGGAGGCGCTGTAAATAACTGGACTGAAAAAAAAACAACAAAAAAACATCACAACAGCGTCAAGTTACATTTCTAACCACGACTGTACCGGAAAAGAGAAAGGTAAAACTTCAAAATAAAATGTTCTAGTTGCGTTTTAAATGAGTTGTTAAGTTCCGCTCCAAACATTTCAGTCACTTGTATTTTTGTTTACATGTTTTTGAATATTGTACTGAAAATAGTTACATTACAGGAGGATTACAGTGAATTAGAAAATATAAAATCACACCGGGTTTTACATTTGAAGTGCCTCATGCGGAAGTCGCTTGTCTTGGCCGTCTGTGTGGCTGTGAGAGTGTGAGAAAGACTTGTACGGGAAGAAGAGAAAAGACCGTAGACGTGTGTGGGTGCGATTTATACAACTGTTGAAATGACTCTTGTATTGCCGCATCTATGTGACGTAAACGCGTACGCGACGTGAGCAGATCTGACCAGTTTTGCGTCTTGGGCAGTTTACACGGAAACGCTACAGCGGAGCGTATTTAACTTTTCCACTCTGGAGGGTGGTTTCAGATTTTTGCGTTTTTAGGCCCCAAAAACGCCGTCACCGTGTAAACGAAAGGCACTTCCGATACTTCCAATGTGAAAATTGTCCCATCCAGATACCCTTACTTTGCCCGGTAACTGAACTGCCAAACTCGACACACCTTCGCTAGAATCATCTGGATCATTTCAGCTCTAGAACTGCCAATGTCTAATGAACTAAAGATAAACGGTATAGCTGCTAACTTGAAAACTACAACTTCATGACATCACAAGGTGGAACGGAGCAGTTTGAGCTTTGGAGTTATAGAAAGGATTCCTCAAATAAATGTGAATGAAACAGTTTTGTGTAATATAGGGCCTTGGCATGCATGGACTAGAAAAAAAACAAACATCAGGCAACTATTTCCAATCTTGAAAATTGAAAACTAACTCTACTTGCAGAATTCTAACCATAAATAAATCAATTTGAGTCTGATCTCCTGGCTGCAGACACCGTCCAGCCCCGGGGTTCTTACCTTGTCCGGAGCTTGGCCCTGCAGGCTGCCCACGTCCAGCGGAGTGATGAGGGGCACGTTTTGGAAGCCGTCCTCCACGCTCACCGCTTTGGCACTGCCTTTCTCCTGAAGATTACTCCCCAACTTCACCATTTTCACGTCAGTTTACCAAAAGACCTCACCTGCGTATGGGAATAAGATCAGTCAATACAGTAGATCATAATAAAAACTGATTTGAAGTTCAACATTGGTGTGAAAAAAAAAAATTCAGCCTTTTGACGCAAACGTGCATCATTGTTGACGGGTTTAAAGCTAAGAAGCAATTCAGTAGTTCAGAAAAATAGATATGTCTAATTCATTTTAATAGCTGGTCGATTTAAACATTGCCAAAACAATCATCTTGTTTTCAAATAGCATGCGCTTTTCTAACACGTGACCGCCAAAAAACATACCAACATTTTTCGTGAATGTTTTCAAAGAAGTCTGGTTTATTACTCACGGTATTGATGGAGCTTTGATGCGGACAAAGGTTGCACAGAGGGCGGACAGAAGAGGAGCGGCAGACTGGAGGCTGGAGGAGGAGGAGGTGTGGATGATGCTGCGGGGAAAACAACGCTTCTCCGCCGTGGACCGAGCGCTGTCTGTCGGTAGGTCTGCGGTGTGTACCAGCAGCAGCAGCAGCGGCAGCGGCAGCGGCAGCCCAACCCCCAAAGCCTCAGACCAGCCCGCTCCCTCCGCGCTCCGCTCCGGCACACGCGCACACCGGCGCAGACGCACCGCGGGCGCAACGCGGGCGCAGACGCACCGCGGGCGCAGGGCGCAGCGCAGCGGCCGCGAGGGGCGCGGTGCACACGGAAGGTTTGGTCAATTAGGTAAATGAGTGTAATAATAAACAGAGGAAAAAAAAAAAAAAAACTGCGAGGAGAGCTTCTAGTAATGAAAAGGATTGTTTTTCTTTACATTTTCACAATAAAGAAAACACTGATAATAAGTAAACTAATCTAACTATATTGTATAATTGAATATTTATTTTATCTGAATAGCAGGGTATGATAAAATACCACGACTTACAATTTATCTAACACAAAAAGCAGTAGTCCTAATTGCCTAGCTCAATAATACCAAATTTTAGGGCAGCAGCGCCATATGGTGGACAAATGAGCAATTACAGATACTGTATCCTGGGACCTGAAGGGAAAAAGTGTTTCTAAATCAGGGGTCTTCAACGTTTTTCAGGCCAGGGACCCCCAAACAGATGGCGAACTGGGCCAAGGACCCCCTACTATATATACGGCATAGAATTGTGTTTTATATTAAATTGAGCTTAGTGTCATGTATAAACATTGCTACTCTGTTATGGTACATCCAATACAAGGAAATAATACACAGGTTAATACTGTATTATACACTATAAAATATAGAATTATATTATTTTAAAGTGAAATCAAAAGATTTCGCGACCCCCCTGCAGTACCTCCGCGACCCCCCTAGGGGTCGCGACCCCCCTGTTGAAGACCTCTGATCTCAATTATTATTATTATTATTATTATTATTATTATTATTATTATTATTATTATTATTATTATTATTATTATTATTATTTTCTATTTGGAGGTAAATGAACACCTTAGCATTTCCATTTTGTTCATTTTATTTTTATTCATAATGTTGTAACATGTCCTCTGTAACGGACGTTGCGGACATTTTGGTGTTAAATCCATGTGAAGTTAACAACCTAACAATTTTTTTTTTTTTTTTTTTGATGACCAACATCTCTGACAAGCTTCTACAGTTGCCTCAAAAAGTTCTTAGACTCCCTTTTATTTTCTTATTTATGTATTTATTTTGTATATATTATGTTTTTTTTTTAAAGTATTTATTTACATATTTATTGATTTCTATTTTTATGTAATGTATTTATTTATTTATTTATTTATTTATTTATTTTTTACATTTTTAGATTTTATTGTATTTTTAATCATAGCCTCCTGAGACCCGGCCCATTCATTTGTGTCCTTTATAGTGGACATTGAGTTAACTAGTCTGCCTTTTAAGTGTTTTGAGACTCTAGTTTGTGGCTGCACTATGATAAAAAAAAAAAATAAATAAATCTAAAAATGTAAAAAATAAATAAGTAATAAATAAATACATAAATAAATGATACATAAAAAATAAAAATAAATATGTAAATAAATACTCAAATAAATAAATATATAAATAAATAATAGATAATATATAAAAAAGATGTGACTTTAAGATATGACTTTATTTATCTCACACTGGAGAAATTCTTCTCTGCATTTTAACCCATCCTATATATATATACATATATTAGGAGCAGTGGGCAGCACACATTAGGGCGCCCAGGGACCATCTCCATGATCTTCTTGCTTCAGTTTGGTCAGGACCTAAGCTGGAGTACCTATGGTGCATGTTTTGGGTTGATGGGGGAAACCGAAGTGCCCGGAGGAAACCCATCCAGACACGGGGGGAAACATGCAAACTCCACACAGAAAGGCCCAGGCGACCCGGGGATCGAACCCAGACCATGCATGCAAACTCCACACAGAACACACACAGAAAGGCCTGGGCGACCCGAGGATCGAACCCGGAACCTTCTTGCTGTGAAGCAAGAGCACTAACCACTCAGCTACCGTGCCGCCAAAAATAAATGGTCTAAAAACTTTTTGAGGTGTTTGTAGAAGCTTGTCAGAGATGTTGGTCATCAAAAAAAAAAAAAAAAAAGTTTTTGTTAGGTTAACTTCACCTGGATTTAACACCAAAATGTCCCCGGCATCCATTACAGAGGACATGTTACAACATTATGAATACAAACAAAATGTAAATGCTAAGGCTCATTTACCTCCAAATAGAAAATTAAAATAATAATAATAATCATTTAGATACACTTTTTTTCTTCAGGTCCCAGGAGGATATGGCAGAATTGATAGTAAAGTTGACTTTGAATTGATTTTGATTTACAGTGTGACAGTGTGATGCACGGGATCGCGTCACCAGGGTACAGTCTGTAATACAGCTGTAGATCAATGACTTCTTCTTTCCTCAACTTCTGCAAGCAATCAATGATCTTCTTTTTGTACCCATTGGTGGGGTCCCGTTTCAGTACTTCGTATGTTGTCGTGTCACTGAGTAAGCTGTTCACCTTCGCCTCATAATCAGCTGAGTCCAAGATCACCGTGCACGACTGTACCCTGGTGACGCGATCCCGTGCATCTATGGCCTCCCCAAGATTCACAAACAAGGAGTACCAGTCAGACCCATTGTGTGTAGTGTTGACTCCATTACATATAATGTGGCCAAACACCTAAAAACCATCTTGGCTCCATTGGTGGGTAACACGGAGCACCACATTGAGAACACAGCCGAATTTGTAAACAAAGTTAAGTTTCTCCAGTTTGGTTTCCTTTGATGTAACCTCTCTTTTCACTTGTATCCCCACAGCTGTAGCGGTCGAAGCAGCAAGAAGGAGATTACTACAGGATTCCAAGCTAGAAGAGAGAACCAAACTTTCACCTGACCAAATCTGCCAACTGCTGGAAATTTGTCTGAATACCACCTATTTTCAGTTCAGAGGGAACTTCTACAGGCAAATCCATGGCTGTGCAATGGGCTCACCGGTCTCCCCTATCATGGCTAATTTATACATGGAACAATTTGAACAGAGTGCCTTAGCTTCATATCCAGGCACTCCGCCCACACACTGGTTTCGTTATCTGGATGATAATTTTTCAAAAATCAAAATTCAAGATTTGGAACCTTTTACTGCACATATCAATTCTGTAGATCCTAATATCAAATTCACCCGTGAAGATGCCAAGGATAACACATTGGCATTCTTAGATTGTGCAGTAACGATAGGAGGAGACCGGGGACTCCAAGTAGAAGTCTTCAGGAAGCCCACACACACAGACCAATACCTGCTTTTTGATTCACACCACCCACTGCAGCACAAACTGGGTGTTATTCGGACATTACAACACAGGGCCCAAGTGGTTCCCACAAGCACAGAGGGTAAGGAAAAAGAAGAACAACATGTGCAGGAAGCCCTCTCTCTTTGTGGATATCCTAAATGGGCTGTTAACAAAACCAAGAGAGACAAGGGCAAGAAACAAGATAATAGAGAATCCGAACCCAGGAGGAAAGGGGTAGCGATTCCTTACCTGGCCGGCGTGTCGGAAAAACTATTGATTTGCAAATCAATTGTGTTATTTTAAAGCACAAACAATGTCTGTAGCCTCCATTGTCACGTGAATGTACATAGTAACAGTTCCTCGTTTGACCAGGTAGTGGCGCAGGTGAGCTTGAGAAATGGTACATGACCCGATGAGGCGTGTGCTGAGATGTGCGTCAGGCCGTGTGTGCCTGCGTCTGCTGCGGCCGATAACACGTCCAGTATTTATGGATCGGTCCGGGAGGTGTGGCCCGGAGACAGATTTAGGAGCCGGACCTTGGACTGCGGTTTCATTAAAAGTGTGTCAGCTGCCAGTGAAGTGTTTTATACCAAAATAATGGCATTTAATAATGGCAATAAAATGTGATCATCGCCAACAAAACCAAAAGATGCCTAAATATCTTGTAGCCTGCTGCTGGTGAGCCTAAAAGTATTGATCTCTGGGCCTACTTATTAGTTCATTTGTAGCATGGTAGCAGTGCTTTTCCAGTCCCTTTTCTCACGAGGACTTTATTGATTTGAAATTAGTTTTGACCCTTGGCCCAGAAAATGCGGAGACATCACTTTGTTAGTGTGTACATTGAGTGATGCTTAGCCTGAGCTGCAGAGGGATTAGAACTACTGCACTGAAACGCAATTTCAGTCCTCTGTGTAATGTCTGTGACATAGTGAATTGACAATAAAGTACACTTTAAACTTTGAACTGTATACAATACTGTAAAAAACAGAAGTAATCAATTATGTTTTCAAATATACACATACACATAGATAACAATTTGACATGCCTTTTCTACAATGGACAAATACTTTAAAGGAGAATTAACGTTTTTTTTACAATCTCAAGTTGTTTTACTCACCCATAGCACTTTGGTGGCACATGTTTGTGGTCTCCAAATAACACAAACTTTAGCACTTTTCAAATCATAGAAGCTCGATGTCTTAGTCTACGCTTTCGTTTGAGTCAAAAGTGGCCTGTAATCCGAGATTTATCCATAGTTTCGATGTGCGGAGTCACAGCTAATTTCGCTCTCAGCTCCCGGGACCCAAACATGAAACGCAAAGCTGTAAATTATGGATAAATCTCGGATTACAGGCCACTTTTGACTCAAACGAAAGTGTAGACGAAGACATTGAGCTTCTATTATTATATTTTATATCACCCGAGAACTCGCATTACGGCTATCGCTAATCCAAAACATCTCTGGAAGTGCTCCATATGACACCAAAGTGCTATGGGTGAGTAAAACGACTTGTTTTATTACCGAAATAAGGCTCAGATCTTTTTTTTTTTTTTTTTAAGTTAATTCTCCTTTAAGCTCCACCCCAAGCCATTTAGATTACTATACTTCTTGTGCACATGTTCACAGAAGATAAGTTAATCCATAGTTAATATGGATAATTCTTAGTCAATATGGATTTTGTGGCTTTATTGCACTTGTCTTATTTCCTCTGTACGTAAAAGACGAGAAACTGCAATCTACAATGTTACCACCAGGTGTCGCCAAAAGCCACGTCCGTATACGGAATGATAAGCGTTTGCACAAAGTTCCTGGCTGAAGCACCGGCCTGCACTTCCTGATAGGAGGTCATTGGGCAGGTTTATTGGTTAGTGTTGGCAGATAAATAGGAAATGGGGGCAGGAGTGATGAGAGCTGAAGAATAACGCCAAAGTCAACTTCTATGTGAAGAAATGAAAATGACTCTGACTTTATGGTAAATGTGAATATTCAAATTCAGTCTTACTAATTTGAACACAGCTTTGTCCACTTCAGAACATGCCTGTTTAACAAAAGAAAATGCCTTGTAACAATAACCAGAGAAGGGTCATATTTTCATCACAGTTAAGATTTATTTCATTCAACATTTCACATTACAAATATTTAAAAATTATGCATACTGTTATAAATAGTTGGCTGCAAACAATTAAATAACATTAGATTTTTCTTTTTCGTTTTTCACTAGCACTTCTACAGACCAACTCCTAGAAATATGGACATATCCGTAGTACATAACTTAATTAGAAAGGAAAATACAAAAATAGGAACTTATAAAGTGAAATGACAATAAAAATTAAGGTGATATCTTAAGTAAAAAATGCTATTAATAAATACAACAACCTTCCCATACACAGTTAAAAACTATTGAAATCTTGCCATTAAGTAACATTAACAGACAAATATTTAATATTTATTTTCCTTCAGAAAATGTGAACCATATATTGTGGAGCACAATATAGCAATTAGTAAAAACTAGACACTTTAACATATTAAAAGCTTCACCTCAAAAATATAACAAAAATCTGATCAAAATTATAAAAATCAATTATACATTCCAATTAAAAATATACCAATAAACAGCTAAATACATTGTTGACCTAATAATTACAAAGCAATCAATCACAGTAGCTTGAAATAAAATAGGCAAATAAGCACAAAACCTTTTAATGTTTTAAAAATAACTTCAATTATTTATATTAGTACAAATAGTTTGATTTCTTTTCTTTTTTACAAACACCAGCATGAAAAGGATTACAATAACAGTAGAAAATGACTGTGAAAAACATATTAACATCTTTTTTAATTAAATGTCTGCAATTAAAAATGGCATTAAAGAATTACATTGCAAAGAGTCTTTATCTGGAAAAAGGTTCAAAAGAAGTATTGCACATAACAACTTGAAGTTAACTTGCAACATTTACCACATTCAAGTCTTTAAGCTCCCCTTCCTCCAGATAGGTCTATTATAGAAAGATCAAGACAGCTCAAGTCTAAGGTTAGAGTAAAAAACAGTGTTCGATACGGATGCGCTGCCCACTTGTCAATATAGAAAGTTTGTGTTGTTTCTCGTCTTTAGAGGTCTGCGAATGGGGAAGCGAGGGGTTCTCAACACGTGGGGCGGGGTCATCGGGGTTTGGGGGGAGGGGACATCGTGTGGGACTATAGGGTGTCCTTAACAACGCAATATTTGAGAAACATTTGGTGCACACCACAACAATTAATTTTTATAGCTAATTCATGTACTTGTCATTTTCTCTTTTTTTGTCATGCATGCTAAGGATTACGATAGGTGCTAGTTGGCAAGTTCAAGAATATATATATATAGATATAGATATTTATACTTTTTTTAAATATTAAAATATCTAAACACCAAACATCCATTCGTGTGATACGAGATTCAGCGTTAAGCATGAACCAAATTTTGCATTCTCCTTATAATAAGTTAATGACTCCATCTACGGAGAGGAAACCAAGACAGAAGTTACCATTTTCCAACTAGTAGAGCCGTGTTACAAGGCATGAACATCCATTTAATCACAACAACATGTTTTTTGTCTTTTTGTCGCCATGCTGTTACGGACACATCTAAAAGCTAAGACCAACTGAATGTTCACTTTGGTCTGTCCTCTGCAGATCTGAAGTCGCCTCAACACAAGTGCGCACTTATAGTTGTAAAGATTCCTCAGCACTGAAATGTATAAAAAGCATAATTGAAAATAATATATATTGAAATCACTCAACAGCTCCATATATGCAGATCTCTCAGTAACAAAAGTACAAAAGCTACCTTTCACAATGTGAAAAATTGAGGTATTGCAAAAAGGAGTTTCCCCATTCGTGAAAAATGTGCCTAAAATGACTGTTGGAAAAAGAAAAACTATTTAGAAAAGTAGTGCATAATAAATGTTTATATGTGCATGACAAAATAATTTAGCTAGAAAACACACTGTACCAAAAATCAGCAGGCCATGTATAAAATAATCTTTTTTTCTTCTCATTTTAAACAGCAAATTCTTCACAAAGTGTTTTAACTTCTAAAATGCTCCCCCACCACACCTACAAAACTCATGTCCGGGTGCAAACTGGTGCGAAGTGGACACCGCGTCACAAATGAGGGTAGGTAACTCACTAGTGTAGACTCAAGTTTCTGTAGACTGATCCCTGACGTGGTTCAAACCGAGTCATTCAAAACGAAGACCGTTTTGACGACTGCGCCTGTCCGTGTGCACTTTGTGTGTTGTAATGCAAATAAGTCGCCTCCATTTTGGGCTACGGAGAAGTACGGGGTCTGACTGCACTTAAAATGTAGAAATATAATAATAAGTTCACAAGGCCAATCTTTGGTTTTACCAGAGTCCAACAGGTGCGTGACAGTTACTGGGTAGATAGTGATAAAAAAATATATGAGAGTAATATAATCAATAAAAAAACAGAACGTAAGCTACAGCGTGACCCACTACTGCACCGCCATCTTTGGTTCCCTAAGGCGGGTAAAACCTTTTTCGTATGGGCAGCCCGGTTGACATGTAGTTGTAGTAGTAGTAGTAGTAGTAGCAGTAGAACGCACTGCATGGACTATCTTCATTTATGCTTCAAAAACACTGTTGCTGAGTTGGTTTAACTTGGCAGGAGGAAGGAGGGAGGGGGTCTCCGAAATCGCGTACACCCCCACGACTCAAATGTGTGCAGATGAAGTCAGATCATCATCTTTCATTGCTTTTGTGGGTTAATAAAAGAAAGTAGCTGACTCCAGGATGCAAAGGTTTTTGTTTTGTTTTTTTTCGTAAAGACTTGGGAGAATTGCACAAATGTATTTAAAAAACTAACTAACAGACAGGCATTTTTTTTTACCATTCAAAACTGCAAAAAAAGCGGAGGCCACTAGCTTTCTCTGGCTCCCCCGTGTTCGCATTCAGCTGAGGATAGTTAGTCTCCTCCTATACATTCCCCTAAAGATACTGTAGATGCTCTGTCCGTCTCTAGCATAACCCTGCGATTGATACAAAAATAAGGTGATGAAGCAAAGTGAGTACAAAACTGTGCCGTTCCCATCACACACAGCCACCGGACGCCTAACTTCCCGTATTGTATCGGCGGGAAAGACAGCCCGGCAGCACGGATAGCGAGTTATCTTGCGGTTAGTCTCCTCTGGAATCGGCACATTAGCAGCTGAGTTTGAGGTATTAGTTTTTGCATGTGTCAAAATGGAGATCCGAACCCAAATATAGTTATGTTGCTTAGAGATTTTCTTGTGTGAAATTTCAAGTAAAAATATTTGCGGTAGAGATTTATTTATTTTTTGATCGAGGAGGGTGAATATTCGTCGCAGTGGGCCCTTTCTTGTATTTGTCATTGATGAGAAATTCAGCTTTGGTAAACTACAAGGGTCTCCTATACTGAAACTGCACTCTCTCTAATGGAAATAAGTGCACTCTTCTTTAGCAACACCCTTTTCAAGTGAAGTTTGCTCTAGAGCCCCCGACCCTTTCCACAATAAACAGCCAATAATGCACTGTTCCCATTGCATTTGCCTCCAGACGTAATACAAACTAAACAGGAACAGCTCTGCTACACAAAATAAACATTTTAAAGTCACATTTCATTCAATTTTTGATAAAAATGTTTTTAAAAAAAAGTTCAGGCCAATTCAAAGCAGAGTACCATCACACACTTCAAACGGTCCTATATATCCATTTATATGAACTCATAAAAATATTTTTAAAAAATCAAATTTATAAATTAAATTACATTACACTTCTTTTTTTTCTTTTCTGGACATTTTTTCTGTTCTTTTTTTCCAAAATATAGATATACTATATATTAACTTAAAAAACGAGAAACTTTTGGGTGAACTTAGAGCAAAAAGGAACCAGCAACAGAAAAGTGCATTTATTTGTACAATGATTGGCGACTGGTGCACTACCTGCCCTGCCTGTTGCCTGTGGTTCAGTTCCAGCGGAAGGAGATGTGGCGGGGGCGGTCTCCTCCCTCCTTCACCAGGGGCTTGTGGAACTCTCGTCCGGCCCGTGAGTGGATGGCGGCCCAGCAGTACTCGCAGTAGTACTGGAGGCAGGTCACGTTCGCGCAGAAGAAGGGCGCGAACTTGCCCCCACAGCGGGTCCCCTGGCACTCGTCGCACAGCTGGTCATCCAGCACATATGGCTTCACTTCCACCTGCGGGCACCAGGCATGGGACACGAGTTTAGCATTGGTCTGCATAGACACAATTACAGCTGCTGAGTGTACTCAAATATTCTACAAACTAACATGAATACTCACAACTGAAAGTTCTATCAGTAAAGGTTTATTTAATAAAAACAGCACCTTCTCACTAGCATGATCATTTTTTGTGATCCGTTTAAAAAAGCAATAAATATATTTCGATGTGCTGCATGTTTATTGTATGAATAGAATGCATTTGAAAATATGAATATGTATGAACTTTATTCTATTATTACAGAAGCTTACATACATGTTATTCATATTTGCTCTTATCAAGAGAAACTGCAGTTTGACAAATGAGACCTAACAGAAATGATGTATTCTTCGAATTTCAAACTATGTTTGCACTTAGCTTGAGTCACGCTTCAGTGTCCTCATACATTTAAGGACAATATTATTTATCAACCGCATACAGCTAGGGAAATTATATGTAGTTATTTTTGGATGTTCTTCTTGGCAGACTTCTCAATTTTCTTGCCATTTTCTAATTCTCTGCTAGATTTATTTGTGTTTGAGGTTCTCACACATCCTTTTTCAGTGTTCCCTCCCTGAAGCAGACTGTGCTTTACAATGCTCCCAAATCTCCACAAACGATTACATTTTCTCATTTGCTCAAATAACTTGAGCAGCTTGAACATCAGTCTGCGTGCTGGCTGCTCTGACAACAGAAGGTGAGGCTGCATTTATCCCGACTGGACCTTGAGCTTTGGCAGAGAGCTTTGCATACCACGATGCAAAGTATAATACAAAATTCCACTGCAGGGCCTTTAGAATAGAGAAACTAGAGCTGGGATGGTGTGAGAGAGTTTTATAGCAGAGCACAGACATAAATACTGCTCCAGCTTTTCACAAACAAACTGGGTCACATCAGATTTGCTTTTTAGCTCAGGAATAATCGCTCTGTACAATTATAGAAAGGGGGAGCTGGGACATTATATTGTGGAATTATAAAGTGGATTTCATCTCTTGAGCAATACTGTAAACTCTGATATACTTTTCAGTCTGTAAGTGTAACAAAAAGTGATGCAGCCTTGATCATTTCTATGAAATATATAAAACAGGTAGAACTTGCTGGTTGTAAATATACACAGTGAAAAAGCAAAGAATTTAAGATTAAGATTAAGATTAAGCCTTTATTTGGTCTCACACACAATGACACACAGTGACACACGGGAGAAATTAGACTTCTGCATTTGACCCATCCTTTTCAGGAGCAGTGAGCAGCCATCTTTTTTCGGCGCCCGGGGGGCAGTACAGTGAAGGGTCTTGCCCAAGGACCCACACTGGCTAGCTCATTGCCGGGGAAAGTCAGTGACTTACCAGTTGAGCTAACCAGCCGGTTACTTTACTTCAGTAAACACAGGTTATTGAAGGTTGCATTTTAGGCTTCAAATAATATTTTATGTTTACGCAGATCCATTAAAGAGCAAAGACCTGTTAAATAATATGAGGTTTTATTTTGAATTTAGCAGCATAAAGATGATAAGCCAAGTAAGAACAAATCCTAAGACCAGATACAACTGGTTTGTAATCATTGGAACTAACTTTGAACTAATTGTTATATTAAAAATGAATCAAATTCTTAATGCAGATTTTGTTCACACATCCTCCTCTACTGCCCTCCTCTATCTTTTGATATTTAATTTTCTTATATTTGGTTGCTAATTTCTCTATTAATGATAAATAAAGTTTGACTATTAAAATACCATTTCCATTTCCAGGTAAAAGTGCACTGTGTTTATTATTATTCCTTGTGAGTCCCCCCCTTCCCCATCACCCCACATCTGCATGAGATAAGGCTGACACTAAGGCGTGGCTCTTCACAGAAGTAGGCCAAACACACAGGCAGTTTGAGGTGTCCCGTTAGTGTGTGCTCACCCGTTTATCGATCTCTCCATGCTGCAGTTGCACAAAGCGAGCACTGATAGCAGCTATGTAGCTCTGCTGATTAGAGAAGGCCACCCGCCCTGCTCCTTTGGGGTACTTCAGCTCCGGGTCTGTGTCAATGCCAGCGTAGCACACCCCTCCATAGAGCCGGTCCATGATCATCGCCAGCTCCACTGCAGAAAGAGAGGGAAGCAGACAGAGAGAGAAGAGAGAGAGTAAAAAAGAGACAGGAAAACAATCATATTAATAAAATATACTATATACAGCAACAAATGTCTGATGTGAAGCCCAAACAGTGTACCAAACAATGCAGTGTAATCAAACAGATAGAAGCTAAGACACACTAAGTGTAAAGAGAGGCTCCTCTGATGCAGTGCTGCTGAGCTCAGGGCTTTGCCTTTACAAACCAATGGATTACACTTGAGTTTGATGGCAGACAGAGTCTAAGGCTGCATCAAAAACATGCAAAAAAAAAAAAAAAATCCTGTTTAAGGGTGACATCCCGAGGACTTTTGACTGCAATTAACATATAATATTTAGTTTTGAATTGGTAATTGCTATGGCAACAGTTAACTTTTATCTTTTCCCTGAAACTCACGGATAGGTATACCAAACTACAGAAAAAAAATTACCAAAAACTGAAAAGCCCTCAGTTTTTAATAACTCTATAGATTTTACATTTATTCCAACAGTTGATCTTGTCCACTTGTTGCAAGATTGTCAATGACTGACAGCTAGTGGTTTGAGACAAACAGGGCATAGAAGGATAGTTTAAACATTATAAGTTTAGTGAAGAATCCCTCAGTCGTCCAGGTAGAATCCATGGCAAGAGGAGAAATTCAATTTGTCAACTGGACAAAGTTTATTTGGTCGAAGACCTTTCACCACAGCTCATCCAAGCTGCTTCTTCAGTTCTGGCTAGAGTGCTGGTGGACACTGCTTATCACTAGCTGCAGGGAGGAGCTAACTACAATGAAATTACTATGATCACACTTATTTGTTTTCAGTTTCTGTTCCTTAATTAAGCCTATTCAATATGCAGAGGGAGTGGGGGGGGTCTTGTTAGCATAGCCATTCAGGATCATAATGGGTGTTTTCACATCTCTGGGCATGACCTGGCTAACCCTATTGTTTTGTTTGTTTGTTTTGATTTAGGTTTGAGGAGAGACAAATGATGTCTGAGACCTCCATTTCTGTTCAAGGAAGGGTTCTCTTTCTTGACAAAAATAGCCTCTTTAACGCCCCTCTCAAACCAGTTCTTTTCCCTGGCTAATATCTGAAACTCACTGTCCTCGAAGGAGTGGCCCGTGGCTTTTAGGTGGAGATGTACGGCAGATGAAGGTCCACTCTGGCACGCCCGTCTGTGTTGGTACATTCTCTTGTGAAGTGGCTGTTTTGTTTCTCCAGTGTAGCGCTCACTGCAGTCTTCACTACACTGAATGGAGTAGACCACATTGCTTTGTTTGTGGCTCGGTGTTTTGTCCTTTGGGTGGACCAGTTTCTGTCTTAAAGTGTTTGTGGGTTTGATCTGCCGTACATCTCCAACTAGAAGCCACGGGCCACTCCTTTGAGGACAGTGAGGTACAGATCTTAGCCAGAGAAAAGAACTGGTTTGAGAGGGGAGGTAAAGAGGCTATTTTTGTCAAGGAATCCTTCCTTGAACAGAAATGGAGGCCTCAGACATCATTTCTCTCCCATTTATAACTATCCTCAAACCTAAATCAAAACAAACAAAGAAAACACCTATTATGGGCCTGCATGGCTATGCTAACAAGACCCCACACAGAAACTGAAAACAAATAGGTGTTATAGTTTCATAGTAATTTCATTGTAGTTAGCTCCTCCCTGCAGCTAGTGATAAGCAGTGTCCACCAGCACTCTAGCCAGAACTGAAGAAGCAGCTTGGATGAGCTGCGAAACGTCTTCGACCAAATAAACTTTGTCCAGTTGACAAATTGAATTTCTCCTCTTGCCATTTATAAGTTTACTCATATATATGTTATATATATAAGTTTTAAGATAATACTAATTTCATATGGAACACTGAAATTGATGTACTGTACCATAAGTAATGTACGTGTAAGTGTAAAAGTGGGTCATGATAAAATAAGTTTAGTGTTATGTAATAAATCATGGCTCCCACATTGACAGCAGAAGCGCCTCCACCATAATGGTGGTGTACTATGGTGTAATAGTGTCATATTTGGACTGTGGGCTCAAAGAACCTTCTACAACTGAAAGAAAAACCTCAAAGACAATTGCCCACCACAAGGAAAATATAATCAGAGCTGTAAGAATCAAACTGAAGTGAAAACACTCCACAGCACGCCTGAGAGCACTTCCTGATAACACCAATCGAGAGAGACGCAGTGTTTCATCTCTGTCTGCAGCTCATCCAATGTTTATTAAGAACAAAGCTGTTTGGAGCTCACCATCTCAGCCTTGGTGCATTTGGGATTGATATTAACTACATCATTCATCAGAAACAAAACTTAAATAATAACTACAAGTTTGAAAAGTCTTTTGAATGATTTACTCTCTGGTAACTACTCTTACATTACACTTTTACACCACAGTATATCTAATACAAACAAACAAATTCAATCGCAATAAAGGCTCTTAACAACAAGCTCAATGGAGGTGGAGGAGTACCTGCACGGAGTGGGCGGGGCACGCCTCCCACAAAGATGGTTTTCCTTGGGTCCAGAGGCTGAGAGCCGTCCATCACAAAGTCACTGTCGTTCAGGTTCCAGGGTCGAATTTGGACCTAGAGCACAAAAATACATTTTTTTACAGCGTTTGGTGGTTATGGAGAGAGCTCTCTGTCAGTTGCCTGGTTTACACCAGACCATATCACAAGTGATATATGGTCTGGGAGCACCTACTGAATATCTCGCAGCGGAGGTGTGGTTTACGATCGCCAACGGCCATTTATTGGGGGTTACCAATGTCTATCATTTGGCGTATACGTAGCCCATAGCCAATCATGTCAGTTGTCAGTTCAAACTACAAGCTTCCGTTTGTCGCGTAGTACCACCATTCTTTCCCTCGCTCTCTGATTGGCTCCCCAAATCAGGAGATCGGAACGATCGTACAAAGCAGTCTGGGATTTCCCAGGTTACTCAGGGAATAATAATAGTACAGTGAACCCTCGTTTATCGCGGGGGTTAGGTTCCAGAAATAGCCCGCAATAAGTGAAATCCGCGAAGTAGGACAATTTTATATTTTACAATTATTCTACATGTTTTAAGGCTGAAAACGCTTCACCAGACACATTATACACCTTTCTGAGACTGGTATTAACATTTTCTCACATTTTTCTCTTGTTTAAACACTCAAACTTTTGTAGATTTTCATTAAAATATATTAATAGTGGGGCGGGGGCACGTGACACGCGGGCACGTGCGCGCGGGCACGTGCGCGCGGACACGTGTGTTTGTTTTGGTACCACATATCCATGCCATGTGCGAAAGTCGAGTGGAAAGCGACCTGGATATCATTTTGGGCAAGACTCAAGCCACTGCTAACAGTGCCGAACCGCTAACAGACGCCTCTGAGCACCACAAGACCAGGTAAGACCAACCTGCGCTCACAAGAGTTGGTTGCATTTCACCCCGGCTCCAAAATCAGACCGCTATCAATGCGTCGCCAATACTCCACAGCTCTCTAGGACGGGGCCGGGTTCGTCCTCTCGTCCTCTCACGGGGAAGAGCCACTGTCTCCACAGTGCGCGCGAGTGTCCTCTCCCCGCTGCGGCTCCCCCGGACGCCGCAGCGGGCCCGTCCATGTTGATTCTTGGAAGAGTCCATGTTGATTCTTGGCTCTTCCATGGTCCGGCTCGCACTCTCTTCCATGGCTCGTGCAAGTAAACAAAGGCCACACCTCCTGTCACCCAGGCGCTCTCGTGAAGGAAATCTGAGACTCTGTCCCTACCATCCCTGGTCTAGACCTGGTTTAGTCCTGGTTTAGACCTGGTTTAGTCCTGGTTTAGACCTGCTTTAGACCTGGTTTAGTCCTGGTCTAGTCTCTTAGCTAATCAGGGCGCAGGACAGAATGTTACACTGTAAAAAAAAAGTTACACTATAAAAAAAATTGAAAAAAAAAAAAAAAAAAAATTGGAAAAAAAAATCCGCGAAACAGCGAGGCCGCGAAGAGTGAACCGCGATACAGCGAGGGTTCACTGTAATAATAATAGTAATAATAATAATAATAGTAATAACAATAATAATAATAGTAATAATAATAATAATAATAATAATAATAATAATAGAGCCCTATTATCTATGGTCAATATATAACTATATGGAATGTCTTATAAAAATAGACAGCCTGCCTCGTCTAACAAATGAACAAGTTAGTCTGGATTCAATATTTGTTTTGTGTTAAAAAAAAATTCTGAGAAGTAACAATTGTATTCTTTCTTATTTTCAGTCACACCTTAAGTCAGTCAGAACAAATGTCTTGCTGAGGAAAAATGATTTTAATGGGGAGGGAATCATTTTGGGCTGCTGCTGAACTGTATGTTGTATGGTGTATGTTCTGTGCCAGCCTCATGCGAATGATTCCTGGGGATGACAATTTGCTGTATGTCTCTCCCCAATCTTCACCCTTTTTCACACCCAGAACCCATACTGTCCAGGACAATAAACATGTGTGCCGCATAGAAATGTAAAAACCAACCAAATCCAGTATGCTAAGCTAGCACTGACCGGCTTGTCTTTGATGGTGGGGCTGGACACGCACAGGTACAACTTGCCATCTTCTTCAATGCAGGCGTCAATCAGAGCCTGAACAGAGCTCTCATCCTGGAACAGCAGGAAGGCGTACCCTACACACACAGCACAGACTCAGTACACACTATTGACAGGCAACACGCTCCAAGGTGCTCCTCCGATTATACGCTAACTCTGTCAGCCTTCGACATACTGAGCTCACAGCGGGGGACTTACAAACACAGAAACAGACAAAACCTCTAGTCAAATGTCTGTGCTTGTTGTTGAAACATTTTAGGAGATGAGGGCTGGGTTATGTCTGTATTAATGTTCTGTAGTGCATCTTTAAACGGTTTTAGATTGACATTGATACAGTAGTGGGATCTCCATCTTTCAGTCATTGAAATAAAGAAGATTTACAGGCAACTGCATCTAGATACTTAAGTGTGAATCCATTTGTCCATTTGCTAAACTTCCATCTCAAATCGACAGGGACAGGAGTAATTCTTTGTAGAAAAACAGAATGGCTGCCTAGATGTGCAGTGAGCTTTTGTATTTTGTCCATTTTGTGTAAAGTGGTAATTCAGCAGCAGCAAAGTGGACCTGTACCTTTGGGAGGGAAATAGGATTTGCTCTCCGCTTTGTGAGGCCAGTCCACAAACAGGTGACCGAAGCGGCGGAAACTGGCTGTGATCTCATCTGAAAAGAACCAGATGCACATGACATTTACATAAGCCTACATTGGTCAAAAAGACCATTTCCTGTTTACATTTGGTCTCTGCTTTAACTCAGTTGGTCTATAAAAATCCTGTATGCACCTTCATCTATATCAGGAGGCAGTCCACCCACAAACACTTTGCGAGAGTAGCGTTCCACTCGCTCTCCGTTCTGATGTGGGAAGCAGTGAGGAGATCCCAGACCGGCCAAGCCCTCTCCACGCTCATCATCAGGAAAACCATCCTCCATTGGGAAGAGAGAGGAATGGCCTGTAAGACAAGGAAAAAAAGGCAGAGTTCAGAGAGAGGTTTATCTCGTGGGTAAAGGGTTAAAATGAGGTCAGTGGGACATGGTGGAGCGGTAATGGCAAATGTACAGTGGCAATTATACCAGTGCCTTGAGTCATCTACCTGATGGGAGGAACTGAAGCCAATCCTCTGTAGAAAACTGCCTTTCAGCATATTTTAATGACTTTGCTTTTAACCAATACTTAAGAGTATTGATGCAAATAAGCAAAGGCCCTTTGATATACAAAGAAGACTTGAAGTTACAGTATAAATCAATTCCTATTCTGCTTCAAATGCAAAACATGTATGTGGACATCTTAACTATTATTAGCTTAGAAGTGCAACCATAATTTCCCAGGGTTTTCAGTATAAAAGCATCTGATGCTTTGCATGAAAATAATTTTAAATTAAATATTTTTTATTATAATTCAGAAGATTATCTAGACACAGCTCCCTTCGATGTAACTGGTTTGGCTTGGAGCCAGAGTGGCAGAAAAAAAAAACATATCTTATTACAGGTGCAATTCTCCCATTTATTTGATGGAAATGTGAACCATCTTGTATAGAAAAGATAGAACATAACACAGTGCACTGATTAAAAATATAAAGGACAACACTGTCTCTGAAAACAGAAGAAACATGACAAAAGCATGCAATTACAAAGATAGGAATGTATCAATGAGTGGGAGTATATAAAAAAGTAAGAGTGTACTAGTCCTGTCAGTATTGTGGATGTGGAGAGCCACACAGAGGCCAGTGTCGTGTGCAGCTAAGGTTAAACCCTCCCTGCCCTGTCCCTGCATCCATACAACCTGCTCTGAGCTGCTTTATACAGATTTATGGGAGAGTTTAGCCTGGGCTTACACTGAGCGCTCCAGGCCATGTGCCGCTAACACAGAGAGCCTATGCCTCATTATGGAGCAGCCACTGGGGTTAGCATCTCCTAATGTGTGGCTCTGAAACGTGTGTGAAAAACAGGGTGAGCGATGACAAGTTTTAACAAGGCCCGACAGTCATGCAGACAGTGTCACTTCACATAACAGACAAGAAGCAAATGTATTGTATACAAGCACAGAGATCAAAGAAACCAGCAAAACAGGGAAATTATAAGAAAAAATGGCTTCATGTCACAAATCGAATCAAACTGAAAATTTAGACAACAAGAAATGCAACATATTTTACCTCGTCTCCTGCTATAATTCCTGGCTGCATGTGAAATAAGGAGAAATTTTAAAATGAACATTAACACTACGCACAGTGTCTTTGGGCCAATAGTCAGCTATGGAAAACACAGAACATGTATTCAGTTAAGCTTTATTACACTGTAGTGTGTCCTCAGGCAAAAGCAACCTATTCGTAAGACAAATTATTGGTTACCAAAGGTGTTTGAAGTCTACTATTCTTTAACTCTTTCTCTACTGGAGACGTCGTTTGACGTCAGAGCGATTCCAGACGTAGTCTACCGAGACGTCGATTGACGTCAGAGCCGTTTTTCAGCGGGGGTTGCTAGGATACGTCCGGGAGCAACTTGTAATTCATAGTTCAAGGTGTAATTCACACATCTAACCCCTAGGTGGTGATCGTGTGTGTGTTAGTTTGGCGATCGGGGGCGGAGAGCCCAGAAGCGCTCACCCGTGTGTACTGAGTAGTGGAGCAATATGGCGTTAGCTGCCTGGCGGCAGCTAACAATCGATCGGTTTTTACGGAGTGATCCGAGCGGTCGGAGTGGTCTTGGGACCTAAGGTCCCGGACCACAGGACCGCGGAGACACGCCGGATCAGGCAAGGACGGCAAGAAAGAGATCTCGTCTGTCCGAGGCAGGGGCCATGTCTATTCGGGTCTCAGACCCGGAGGACAGCGAATTTGAGTCCAGCGAGCCAGACCCCGAGCCGCCCGATGAGCGGCTGCCGTCGGGATCCTCTGGGAGAAGCAGATCCCCCTCTCCAGAGGAAGAGATGGGTAAGAACTAAGTTTACGTGCTGTGTGGTGAATCAATGAATGAACTTACTTTATCTCCTCCCTGCCTGCATGCACTTTTTCCCTCTTGTCCAAATGTCCGGGAGCTACTGTGTGAATGAATGCAGGCGTGCGTGTGTGTGTGTGCGTGTCTGTGCGTGCGTGCGTGCGCGTGCGTGTGTGCGCGTGCGTAGCTATGTGTATAAAGGTTTATGCGTGTGTGTGTGTGTGTGTGTGTGTGTGTATGTAAAGGTTTATGCTTGGGTATGTGTGTGTGTATATGTAAAATTGTATATGTAAAATGCCACTATTGATGTGAAGGAATTTCCCATTTACAGAGCCTTCATCCAGCAGAGGACCTACTTTGCGAGCAGGGGTGGGGACCTCTGCTCGCAAAGCGGAGAAGAAAGGTAAAAAAATATATATATTCTCCCCATTACATTGCAGCAATACAAAAAAATTACATTAGGTAATGTTGTACATTTCTGTCATTTTACAGATGGTGCATCTGCCACACAAAGTGTGGAGTGGCAACAAAATGTTGGGAACCCAACATGATTCCCTTCACGGCCACCCCTGGACTCCGGAGCGCTGCAGCGGAGCTGAAGTCTGACGTGCCAGCAGACTTCTTTGAGCTCCTCATCACGAATGAGCTGCTGGCACACATTACTGAGCAGACAAACCTTTATGCTCGCCAGTACTTTGCCGCTCTCCCTGAAGGCCAACAACACACACACACGCGCGCACACACACACACACACGCATACATGCACGTGCACACATTGTTCACGCACGTGCACACATTGTTCACGCACATGCACACATTGTTCACGCGCGTGCACACATTGTTCTGTTGTTATTGTAACTGTTGTTATTCTCTCAAGATTGTTCTCTTTGTCAATTTGTATATAGTTATTTCTTATATTTGTAAATTAAAAAAAAAAAATTTGCAATCAAAAATCTTTCTCTGTTATTTTAGATGTTTGAGGTGTCACTAAATCAATAAGTATTGATGTCAAAGTCACTTATCTGCTTGTAATACACAAAAAGGTGTATTTCACAAAAAGGTCATTTTCTCAAATTTGTTGTCAAAAAACAGTGTTTTTGCTGAAACTTTGCTATGTTCTACTATCAATTACTTGAGAACCGAAAAGGTTAGAAACATAATTTTTTTTCCAGGTGAAAGATGAGAGTCAACACTTTATTTTGATGTGTGCTACGTTTATATAGTGAAAGAACTCAGTATTCTGTGAGTCTTGAAAAATCAGTGAAAATGCTCTGAATCTCCGGTAGACAAGGGGTTAGGATTTTGAAAACAGGCTGGTAGAGAAAGAGTTAAGAAAGCTTTAATGAAGAGTTTTGTTGAATCAAGGTCATACTCTACAGCTGCAGAAAACAAAAGGGTCATTCCAGAATTGGAGGACAATTTACGTCCCACCCATCAAATATTAAATAATCCACATACAAAATACTAAAACATACAATTTCTGAGTGAATTTACTTTACCAAATCTAAAAAAACTAAGAGAAAAGAATGCTTGAAAATAGTTTTTAAAATCCCAAATAAGTCTGGGGTACCCCTTACAATGCCATTTTCCTCTTGTCCCACCCCTCTAATGGCCTAATTGAATCTCAAATAAAACAGTTAAAATTGAATTGAAATTTCTTGTTTTTTCTATAATTTGTTTCATTGCCATCTCTTGTAACTGTGGGAACATTTGTTTTAATCGAAATAATATTTCAAATAATAATTATTATTCATGGAACATGTGTCCCACAACATGCACCAACCCTGTTACCAGAACATTTTTAGTCTGGTAGAAGAAGAAGAAAGCAGTAAACCACATTATCCCCTGGTCTTGACATCTTCAAACAGTTTTCCAAAAGAATGGGCAGAGCAAAGGTTTATCTTCTCTTCTATTTTTCATATTTTTATAACATCGTTAGACTTGATTGAATGTCTCACTCTGCCTCATGCAACCCTGTTATACAAATGATCAGAATAAGACAATTTTTTTTTTCCTTTACATATTTGCATAAATAAGTTTTTCCTCTTGATTAGTAATAACAGCTAGCTAAACAGCTAGCTTCTACTCCTGAGATAAAGCTAACATTAGCATGATTTTGTAACCCTGTTACCTGCAACCCTGTTACTGTGATTAGAGTAAATAAATAAATAAACCATATAAATTATATAATAAAAATTTTACCATTGACCGTCAGCAGAGCTACTCAAGCATTTGATAGTTTATTACCTATTATTGATGAATATGTAGCAGAAAATCAGAAAAGTGAAGGTTTATTTTTCAAGAATTTTAAAGCCAAAATGTCCTCCAATTCTGGAATGACCCAAAAACAAAAAAAGAAACCGAAATAACTTACAGAAAAGCTAATTCTGAGCCGAACTCTAAGGACAAAAATTTAATTATCATAAAATCATTAGAAAAATCTGTAAACAAATAAAATTTCTGCAACAGAATACAGGTTCAAAAATAGATTACAAAAACAAAAACAGATACAATGTAGTGTCCCAGAAAAGAACTAGGAACAGTCCTGGAATTGAACCCCGTGGAACTAACATGATTAAGATAAAGCAAGGACAGCAAAAGTACAGAGGACGTAGGCAATAGATGTACTTAATGTGGGGTGTGTACCAACTAGCAGTGCAGTATAAGAGCAGAGCCAATGAAAAATCAGTTAGTGTAATATAAGCTTGTCATATGAGTGCGGCAGAATTCAGTTATTTCTCCCTAAGGACTGTAAGATCTGCCAAGAGTAATAAAGGATCCCAACATCGAAACCCAATGTCACACTTCCAAAGTCACAAACTTGTAGAGGATATGTTAAAGCTGGGTCACAGAGGCACAGTACATACAGCACGTTTCTCTAATACCCGTCGACAACAGGGTAAGATTTCAAAACAGGACTATGTGACACATCCAAGTGCCTGCCGTTGCTAATGTTGCTTATTCGAATGTAAACATGTAGCGGCGAAGACAGCAGTTGCACAAAGACTAGGCTTGTAGGCACAGAGCACACTACATATGACTAACTGTGTTGGTTGACAATTATGAAACATTTTCAGGCTGCATCTAGGGCAGCAGCAGCATACTGATTTCACCATAGAAAATGCCACTGCAATAGCAACCAAAACGCAAGCTCAGAAATAGAGCAAATTGTGATAAAAAATTGTGATAAAACTAGCGTAATTCGCAAATAAATGGCAGGTGCAGCTGCGTTGCCAAATCTTCACTGAGCAACACAATCTTTTCTAAAATGTGGTTATATCTCATCCCACAAAGGTCAATCAAACGAATCACGTTTTACACCTCACCTGTTGGGTTAGATTTTCCTTTTTATTTGCTTAGTGAGAAATAAGGTACTTTTACAAAGAGCCCCAGAGAATTGGTAGAAAGTCGAGTGAATTAGAATGAAGTGGACACCGGAAAGATTGAAACACTGACCCATCTAAAGAGTAAGAACGGGGATAGGATGAAGAGGTGGCCTGAACACACAAGGAAATAATCCAGAGCGGTCTCAGCGGACTTTCCAGCCCAGATGGACATTAACTCTGTGGGAAGGTCAGAGGGAGCTGCGGCGAGATGAGAGAGAGAGATAGTAAAGCAGATTGGATGAGAGCGGGGAGTGCTATAAAAAGATGTGTGAGAGAAACAGAAAAACAAAGTGCTGGATAAAGAGGTGAGGGAAAATGAAGGGAATGATGCATGCAATCTGTGTGTTTATGAGACAAATCAGGGGAGGGATCCAGTCAAGAGGCTGCTGCTGAGCTAGTGAGTCCTGCCTGTCCACTGCCACCATCTGTCTCATGGCTATGACAACTCTCCACACCATGTGACCACTGCACCATGTGACCACTGCACCATGTGACCACTGCACCATGTGACCACAGGCTTGTAGATTCATGGCCTTTGACCAGTTGGACCCAGAACAGTCAGGTTAGAAAATGTTAAGGGGGGAAACAAGGCAACAAGAGCAAAGAAAACCCTCCTTTCAGCAGCTTGATAAAGGATAAGATAAAAAATAATGTTTTACAACTATAATAATTAACATGTACTAGGGTTTTAAAACGTTGTGAAAATCAGATATTAAGATACTAATACTACTAATCAGATACAATACTAAATCTAGTAGGTGCCCGGGGGGCAGTACCGTGAAGGGTCTTGCCCAAGAACCCATGCTTGCTCATTGCCTGGGGGTGATTTGAACCCAGTTGAGCTAACCAGAATAGGTTTATAATGATCTTGAGCTGTATGAGAACAATAAGAGAATAAGACTACACATAAGGACCACTACAGCACCTACCTGAAGGATTACATGTAACACCAGATGGTAAGATAATACTACGATTTAATGTTGAAAATCACATTCTATTGCTTAAATATATATATATATATATATATATATATATATATATATATATATATATATATATATATATATATTTTTTTTTTTTTTTTTTATTCTGTAGTTTGAAATGTTAGTATCATGACACTAATATGTAGTATATTATAAAATTTGTTAGGTTCTCCAAGGTCCATAAACTCACATGTGGTGTGCCCCAGGGTTCCATTTTAGGCCCTGTGCTTTAATTTGTACATGCTCCCTCTTGGTGGTGTCATCAGGAAACATGGAATCCACTTCCACAGCTATGCAGATGACACGCAGCTTTACATTTCCATGTCTCCTGATGACACTAGGCCAATGGATGCGCTTTTTAACTGCATTCTAGATATCAAATCCTGGATAGCAGAAAACTTTCTCCAGCTTAACCAGTTTTGTACTGGTACACAACTGAGGGTTTAGTCATCGGTCCTGAGGCCCAGAGAGAGAAACTTTTACCCAAACTACAAGTCTTTTAACCCATCTCCTCAAGTGAAAAACCTGGGCGTCATTTTTGACTCTGAGCTGACTTTTATCCCACACATCAAGAACATCACAAAAATAGGTTTCTATCACCTAAAAAACATAGCCAGAGTCCGCCCCATTCTGTCTCAGGCCAACACAGAGACACTGATGCTTTTATCACCAGTCAAATAGACTACTGTAATGCCCTGCTCTCTGTTCTTCTCAAAAAGAGTATTTCAGGTTTGCAATTATTACAAAATTCAGCAGCACATGTCCTGACTAGGACCAGAGGGCGGGACCACATTACACCGGCTTTAAAATCACTGCATTGGCTCATTGGCTCCCTGTGAGTTTTAGGATAGATTTTTTTAGTTTTTTTTTTTTTACAGGTTTTTAAATGTCTTAATGGTCTTGGGCCTTCTTATCTTTCAGAACTGCTTTTTCCTTACGAACCCTCGTGGACCCTGCGCTCCTCCGGCAGCAGGCTCCTGGTCATTCCCAAAGTCAGGACACAGACTCACAGAGAGGCGTCTTTTCAGTACTACGGCCCTCGTCTATGGAACTGCCGGAGGACCTCAAGGCTGCAGAGAACGTTCATGTTTTCAAGAGTGGGCTCAAGACTCACCTGTTTAGCTTGGCCCTTGACTGAAATGTTATACTTTTACCTGGTTTTATTATTCATATTTTATTTAACTTATTTATTTTAGGCATTTTATTAGCTTGAATTAATATTCATCTCATCATCATATAATTTTTAGGATTTCCAGTGTAGGAGCCCTCTGCACCAGGAGCGGTGATCGGCTGCGCCTGCCGGGGTCTGTCCCGTGGGATGGTGCTTGTTGGGCCGCATCTCTCTCCTGGGCCCTGTGGCGGTTCCTGGTGATGGTGGACGGCTCTCTGCTCTTGGTGTAGACAGCTTCTCTGATGGTGTTCTCTCAACTGGTTCGCCTGTATTCAGCCTTACTTTTTACTATGTGTTGTTTTATGTATTTTATCATGTTAGTATGTGTGAGTGTTTGTGCGTGTGTGCGTGTGTGTGTGTGTTACTGTTCGGGTTGTTTGGTTGTGTGGTGTCGGGCGCTGTGGGGGGCTGGTTGGGTGGGTGGAAGGAAATGTGGGTTGTTTTTAATCACTAAAACGCACTTTGTGTTACATTTTTTTGTATGAAA
Organism: Paratrypauchen microcephalus; assembly: GCA_036785185.1. Classification (NCBI taxonomy): domain Eukaryota; kingdom Metazoa; phylum Chordata; class Actinopteri; order Gobiiformes; family Gobiidae; genus Paratrypauchen; species Paratrypauchen microcephalus. Next base: position 510,239 of record JAVJIX010000260.1, on the reverse strand, counting down.
AGCGCTTTATAAATAAAGTTTGATTGACTGATTGAGGTTAAATCTTACATTATCCAGATATTACCAACATATTACCTATAGCTATAAAGCTATAAAGCTACTCTCAATTCTTCTAGTCAAGACTACAGAGAGCTTGCCAAATAACAGTACAAATGAGTGGCCTAAAATTTGATCATTGTAATGTGTATACCCTCAAGAGTGCTTAGAAACCATACAACACTCAGACATTAATGCAAGTAGGTCACTGTGGGGCAGTAAACATACAAGACAAAACGCCTATGAACCAAACAATGTCTCTTAGTCAAACTATAAATACAACACATTATAATACAAAGTGCAGCATATGTGAGTACAATTTTTAAAACCTGGCAATCACGCAAATTCTTAGCCACCGTCCTGCATTTCACCTATTTAATCCTACCATTTCTTTTGACAATACAGTTGTCAGTGTGCTCATTGTCTCTTGTACTCATAGAGCAGATATAACAGGAAGTAAAACTATTGCACCAACTGTGTACGGTAAAGAAATTTGTTTAGTGTTGAAAGTACCTCACCAACCCGAGCAGAGGGTTGCAATGACTTGTGACATTTCGAAAGAAGGACACAAAGGGATGCAACCATTAAATATTTGATTGGACAGAGTCTCTGACAGAAAGAGATAAAAAAAACAACGTTCTCTCAATCTTTTTTGAGGAAACTGAAAAATTGCGTGGGGGAAAAAGACACTTCCATGATTTTAGATTTAGGTTTAGCTTTCCATAAACAGTTAACCATTAATGCTTCTTAATAACCTTGATACGTACCATTAAGAGACAGAGGATTGTCCCCGCCTGGATGAGGAAACCCCAAACGACCTGCAAAGAAAAGATAATTATTTATTGGGCAATGCACACAGGAAAACAATCTAGTATCACGAATCACAATAGCAGCCAATGAAGTTAAACAAACTCACACAGTTCTTTTTTGTTTTTAAACTATATTACACAATTATTTACAGAATACATAATATTTCAGGCACAGGTTGTCCTGATTTAAACTTTATTAATAAAACAGCCAATAGAACTACTAATACTAACACCGTCACATACTGTTAGTGCTTATCTGATCTTAATGTGACCCATTTCACGGTAAACAAAATATAAAACATCCTGCTTGTTGTTTATAGCAATAGCTCCTTGGTATATCTTTGCATTGTGTCTCTGGCGTATAGGGATTTAAAGGCTATTTTAGAGATTTGTTATAAAAAGGTGTGATAAAATGTGAGCTCCAGTGGCGTTCGACACTATAAAACGACCTGGAGCTAGCTGCGTTGCTATCCGGGCTCAATCACAACACATAAATTAAGCAGCTTCCAATTTAGCAAAAAGCCACAAGAAACGAGAGCAGGATAATGTTCTTTAGTTATTGCTTCATGCACAGAGATTTACTTTGCTGATGGCTGCTATTTCAACAATGGCTCTCACAATGTAGGGCACGTTCAAGACACAAGAAGGCTGGGGAAAAGCTGAAAACTCAATATAACTCAGAGCAAAATACACTGCAATCTTAAACAGTCGGCACTAGTGTTACGATACAAAAATTTCAAACTGGATTTCAAAACTAAGGACTCAATACTTAATACCTTAAGATACTACGAGGATCATAAAAAACAACAGATTGTCAAATAATAGTAATTTCTTTTATATTACCATGTGGTCTCATATTTCTAATCCCTCAGTGGTCCTGTAGGTTCCATAGTGCTCCATGGGCATATACTAGTCTATGTGGTCTTATATTTGTTCTTGATGCATCTAAAAATCAATCTAAAGCTACTCAGGAAAGGTTCATTTCTGTCCTGTGAATGTGATTTTTTTTGTATCGACACATGCTCAAATGAGTATACAGTTTTGATACTATTTTTACTATTGATTAGCATCTTAAATTTCGCACCAAACATTGACCTTCATTTCTGCTCCACTCACAGTCTCATATGATTTTACACTGTATGATTTGCCTTGGATTGTACACACCACATTAGCTTATGTTGTGATGCCAAACAAGCTTCAAAGTTGCGCAAGGTCGGCTAACTCGATGGGCTAATGAAACGGACGAAATAGTGCCACCATTGTTTCCATGGGTAACAACCGCCCTGTGATTGGTGCATTCCAATTCCTCAGTCACATGTAAGTCTTATGGCCCCTCCCCCCACACCAAGTCTGGTTTGGAAATGTGGTGTAGAAAATACAGGATATAGGAGGAAACAGGACAGACCACCCATAGATACAGGAGTAGCTCAAAACCATACAGTTTCTCAGCACATTTGTCATAGACTGGACCTAAGGATAGCTTCTACTAAGCTGTGTCAAGCTACAAAAAATGTAGGTGGACGCATTAACCCACAAACCAAAAGGTAGGTGGTTCAATCCCAGCTCTGACCAGTACATAATGTTGGGAATGCTATGAAAATTCTGAAAGGCATTATTGTCATTATATCGCCACAAGACTTATTTGTACTATCCATTGGTAGTATTTCTAAATGTACCTTTACACTTTCTGATGACACAGTTATAGAAATAGATGCGCAGGGAGGCGTGGCAGAGTCCATCTTGGCTTCGGAGACGCACCGTGCCGAGCCTTTAATAGCATATGAAAGCATGTTTGTAAGCGCCACATCCCTGCACGTCTGCTGCTAGCATGTGCCCGCTCTGTGAACCTGATTAGCATGCTGGCGGCTGCATACATGTACAGTACAGCCCACAGAGCAGCAGTGTGTCTCTGGCCTGCAAACAGAGGGTTCCATTCTGCCACCCGGGACAATGCTGGAAAACATTCAAAGCCACTCCAACAGTAGACAGTTTTTCTCCCCTCTGTGCCCTCACTTTGTTCAACGTGATGTGCTAGAAGAGCAAGAATGGTGTGCGTTTGACATTTATGTATGTATGTGTGTGTGTGTGTGTGTGTGTGTGTGAGGGAGAGAGAGTGAGATGAGAGAAGTTTGCAGTAATTATGTTTTTACTTGGCTGTGAGGGGAAAATGGAGGCAGGATACGAGCATGAAGTGTAATTAGGAAAACAAGGAGTAAACTAGGTTATTTGTGTTGTAGGCCAAAGGCTACTAGGACAGAAATGTAAGGAGAAAGAACACAAAGTTTGGGAGTGACACAGCAGTTTCAATGCAGAGCTAAATGCATTAGAATCCTCATATTGTCTGTCTATGTGAAGGTCATGTTTCAGAAGGACAGCAACACAATCCTTAAAAAATGCACTCACTCATCTCCTTCATCTTGCCATTGCAACTATTTGACTTCAAACTTTATAGCTTGAGTAATACTTCTTTGTTTAGCTGAAAGCTGTAGTTCTGACACCATAGGGAACTCCTTGAACTACTAGGATAGTGGCAGTTAATGTAGTCTATACAATCATTTAGTGGCGTATTGAATCTTCACAGGACAGGTTCATGTTTTGGCCAGGTGGCCATCCATAATACTGTGTAGGTGCTTTAAGGGTTTGCAGCTGTGCTGTGTAATTGACACTAAAGTTTAATTGAACAACTCTACCACAGCACCATCAGCCTCTTCATCAACAGGTAGAAGGCTTACGTGGATCCAAACAATGTTTATATATTCAACAAACTATTCGTGGGATTGAAAATTATGAAAAATGAATTACGAGTTAAGCAGTTACAAATTTAAAACAGAGTATTCTATCTTTTGAATAGTGAAAAGTCCTCAAAATGTTTCTTATTAACAGGAAGCTAAAACCCATAAATACCCTATACCCTATTGATCTGTTTCATCTGACGCACTCCTGTTAACAAATTAAAGCAAAAGTATTAAAAGTCTTTGTAAGTCCCTGTGGAGGCTAAATATGTATTTTAGTGAGAGTGTTTGAGGCATCCATCATCTCTCTGCTGTCTCTGTGTGGAAAACCAGCCTTGCAATATGGCGGACACCGAGTTCTCCTGGGAAACCCTTGCTCTTTTTATATGGTAATGTTGTATGTTTTTGTACATGGTTATTGATTTATTTCAATAAAAAGAAAAAAGAAAATAAAACAAAAGGAAAAAAGCACTTTTGAGTCTACCTGACAGTGTATATCTCATAAGGGGGCTGCAGGAAAGCTCCATCACTGAAAGCTGTTTAGTTCTGCTTTAATAAAACGACAAGCAAAACTACTTGACAAAGAATACATAACAAAATTAATCCATGATGATAATAAATCCAAACCAGAAAATGTATGATTATAGAAAATAACTCAATGACAAATTCAGCGTTGTATGATTTACCTTTGTTACACAGCCTGTCATTACATCCTTTTTTTTTTTTTTTTAAGTCTGGCTGATTTCTTCCCTAATGGCGCCCCAGAAGCGTATGGTGTTGAAGGCGCAGATAAACCTGTTATACACTCTCCAGTGCCAGGCTGCTTGAGGGACCAAGCTGCGGCAGTAGCAGGGATGTGTGCCAGCAAGACTAGCGTGCAGATTCAGTCGTGGCTAATGAGCTAGCCCTCCACTCCTACTGCGCTAATACTGAAGAAGAGGTGCAGTAGTATGACAGCACGACACTGGATCACAGCAGAAGAACGGTTCAGCCCGGGCTACAGTAAATATGAGCCAATAGTGAGGCATCTGGAGAGGGTTTTCACTGCATACAGCGGTCGGCGTGTTTGTCTACACTACGCCCCAGTGACCTTTGAGTTCAATGCTAGGCTGTGTACATATTCAACATTCATCAAAAACGAAAAGGATATAATATAGTAGCAAGAACAAGAGCTAACCTGAAGGTACTGTAAATGACTTACTATTGTTGTTATTTTAATTTTATAGAAATAAGTAGTGAACTGGAATAAGTTTTAAATGAAACAGGGGTGGGTCCGTTAATCTAATTACAGATGGTAGCATTAACACTGGTTCCAACTGCTTTTTGAAATACAGTGGTCCCTCGCTCTATCGCGGTTCACTGTTCGCGCCCTCGCTGTTTCGCAGATTTTTTTTTCCAATTGTTTTTTTTTTTTTTTTCAATTTTTTTTATAGTGTAACATTTTTTTTATAGTGTAACATTGTGTTCTGCATCCTGATTGGCTAAGAGACTAGACCAGGACTAAATGTGGACTAAACCAGGTCTAGACCAGAACTAAACCAGGTCTAGACCAGGTCTAAACCTGGACTGGCCCTGGTCTAAACCAGGTCTAGACCAGAACTAAACCAGGTCTAGACCAGGTCTAAACCGGGACTAGACCAGGTCTAAACCAGGATTAAACCGCTCTTTGCTGGTTTTGTGCGGCTGTTTTGTGGCTCGGGCTGAGAGCACGCGGTCCAGGCGTGGTGGTTCTATCTCGTGCTCGGATCCCCGGTGTACGTGCGGCGTCGCGCCGGTCACGTTTCTCTGTCACGGATTTGTCCACGATGAGGGGTGCACGTGTGGAGCTTCTCCAAGGGGTTGGTGCGTGTCGCATCGCGTCCAGGGAGGTCGCGGTGCTCCTCGCGCGTCTCTTATTGCGGGTTATTTCTGGAACTTAACCCCCGCGATAAACGAGGGATTACTGTATTTTCTTACTATTTTGCTATATATTGAATTCACTATAATAAAGTCCCTTCCTCTTATTACACCCATTTCATGACTAACTGTTCCATTTAACAAAGACTGTGGGCCAAATGAATAAATTAAAGCAAAATAATAATAATAATTAAAGCCGCAAGCGGCGTTGGTCGGGACCTCGCCCCTGCGTTTGTTCGTCTTACTGAGACGCACACCCATACTGAATTTCGTGTGCCTGGCAAAAATGGTAAGCCATATCGGGACTTTGTGTGGTCGTACTGAATGTACGCATTTGTTCGTTTTATTGAGATACACGTCCCTACCGAATTTCGTGCGCCTATCTTAAACGGTATGCCAGCCCCGAAAGACAACGCGCTAGGGGGCGCTATCGAGCTCCTGGGGGTCACTGGGGGACGGGACTTTGTGTGGTCGTACTGGCAGCACTTTGTGATGCCCGTGCAAAGTTTTGTTTTGAAGCATGGGAACATGCTCAAAATTGCCCCAATTATCTCACTTCCTGTTGGGCGTGGCCATGACATTGTAGATACCCTGTCAGAACAGACCCTGTCAGACCCTGTCAGACCCTGTCAGACCCTGTCAGACTCTGTTAGACCCTGTCAGACCCTGCATGTGGCCTCCATGCTGAGGCCTACATGAACCTTCGATGCTTGTCCCCACATTGCTGCTTGCAGCTATATCAGATCAAAGGTACAAAGATCAAAGACCTTTGATCAGGGAGTTGCCTAGCAACAAATACCTCCCATTCATAACTCATCACTCCCATTCAATAAATACCTAAATTTATCGATCCGCTGTGTCGTCATATTACCGCCTATTTGAAAATCCTTCGCAATTTAACATCTCCAACGTCTTAAGATTATGTTCACCAAAATTTAAGCCTATCTGAGGTACGGTGTAGGAGAAGTGTTTCAAATTCCATACCTAACTTTATCGATCCGCCGTATCGTCATATTACCGCCTATTTGAAAATCCTTCGCAATTTAACATCTCCAACGTCTTAAGATTATGCTTACCAAAATTTATGCCCATCTGAGGTACGGTCTAGGAGACCCCCCACTGGGGGTCCCCCAGTGGGGGGTCTCCCAGGGACCCCCAGGTCCCCCAGGGACGAGACTTTGTGTGGTCGTACTGGCAGCACTTTGTGATGCCCGTGCAAAGTTTCGTTTGTTTTGAAGCATGGGAACATGCTCAAAATTGCCCCAGCGTGTATGAACAAGAATAATAATAATAATACGGAAACGAAGCAACAACAATAGGGACCTCGTCCCCCTTCGGGCTCGGTCCCTAATAATAATAATTAAAGCCGCAAGCGGCGTTGGTCGGGACCTCGCCCCTGCGTTTGTTCGTCTTACTGAGACGCACACCCATACTGAATTTCGTGTGCCTGGCAAAAATGGTAAGCCATATCGGACAATTTTTCCTGTTAGGGGCTCAGCTAGCGGTAGATTTCTGACAGTTCACTGGCCTGTCGTTATTTGGCATGAAAATCTTGGTAGTTCTCATCTACATTACCCTGTGAAGTTTTAGTCTGAGGAAGAACTCCAAATTCAATGAAAACCTCCCATTCATAACTCATAACTCCCATTCAATAAATACCTAAGTTTATCGATCCGCCGTATCGCCTATTTGAAAATCCTTCGCAATTTAGGTACGGTGTAGGAGAAGTGGGGGGCGCTATCGAGCTCCTGGGGGTCACTGGGGGACGGGACTTTGTGTGGTCGTACTGGCAGCACTTTGTGATGCCCGTGCAAAGTTTTGTTTTGAAGCATGGGAACATGCTCAAAATTGCCCCAATTATCTCACTTCCTGTTGGGCGTGGCCATGACATTGTAGATACCCTGTCAGAACAGACCCTGTCAGACCCTGTCAGACTCTGTTAGACCCTGTCAGACCCTGTCAGACCCTGTCAGACCCTGTCAGACTCTGTTAGACCCTGTCAGACCCTGCATGTGGCCTCCATGCTGAGGCCTACATGAACCTTCGATGCTTGTCCCCACATTGCTGCTTGCAGCTATATCAGATCAAAGGTACAAAGATCAAAGACCTTTGATCAGGGCGTTGCCTAGCAACAAATACCTCCCATTCATAACTCATCACTCCCATTCAATAAATACCTAACTTTATCGATCCGCCGTGTCGTCATATTACCGCCTATTTGAAAATCCTTCGCAATTTAACATCTCCAACGTCTTAAGATTATGTTCACCAAAATTTAAGCCTATCTGAGGTACGGTGTAGGAGAAGTGTTTCAAATTCCATACCTAACTTTATCGATCCGCCGTATCGTCATATTACCGCCTATTTGAAAATCCTTCGCAATTTAACATCTCCAACGTCTTAAGATTATGCTTACCAAAATTTATGCCCATCTGAGGTACGGTCTAGGAGACTCCCCACTGGGGGTCCCCCAGTGGGGGGTCTCCCAGGGACCCCCAGGTCCCCCAGGGACGAGACTTTGTGTGGTCGTACTGGCAGCACTTTGTGATGCCCGTGCAAAGTTTCGTTTGTTTTGAAGCATGGGAACATGCTCAAAATTGCCCCAGCGTGTATGAACAAGAATAATAATAATACGGAAACAAAGCAACAACAATAGGGACCTTCGTCCCCCTTCGGGCTCGGTCCCTAATAATAATAATTTGATTTATTTTGAAAATGAACCATTGTGTTCACAGGCTCCCATTGCTGGTGGTAATCCATGAGTACTGAATTATGTCTTTAATCACAGCGTATGATATTTAAGGCATGTGGTCTACCCTGTACAGTAATAAGGAGGGTAAACCACGTTAATCTCTAGACAACATTGCTAGTACAGCTCAACTAAAATCCATCACAAATCAAACATATTTAGTGAAATTATCCACCAGCCACTCCCATTCACAGCACAAAGGTTCTTTTAAAGTTTGCAGATGGCGCAGGTGTAGCATGTTTTGTTTGTTAGGAAAATGTCAGAGTGAGCTGCATTTTGCTCAACACTAAATTGTACACATTGTGCTTTTAGCTTATCACCTGCCCTGACCCATTTTTACTGCTGTGTTTGTTTAAATAAAAAAAAAATAAAAAAAATAATAATAAATAATTTAAAAAATGAATGTCCCTGCAGGGTACCATAGAAGTTTGGAGGCAGAGTAGTAATAAAAGGTGTTATTTGTAATATGCCATTTTGCTGCCTGAAATCCAGTTAAAAAACAACACAAAACACACAACTGCATTATACAGGGGTTTCAGCTTGAACCACATTGTACTTGTGAGGTACATACATGTATTCGAATTGTGCAATCATGAGGAGCTTTATAAATACTCCCTGAGATTAACCAAGCCCCCCTTTAATCAATAACCAAAGCTCTGCCTCCATTTTAATTGTTCTCACCCAGAAGACACAAGAAGTGCTTTTTAACCCTCACACATCATTTTCAAGCTCATGTCATGATCAGACTTCTAAAACGAGAAACAAAAGGCAAATCTGGCCTCCGCATCACTGCTACAGCAATATCTGGTGGAATACTCCCGATCTTTCATCTTGCCAGTGAGAACAACTCTATCTGATCTCAAATGCCAGACTATGTCATGAAAAACTGATGACAAGGAGGAAGAGTGAAAACAGAAACGTAAAAGGCGTGCAGACTGGGAGACAGTTTGGAGTCGGAATGAGCCCGGAATGAGTCTTTCAATCGCAGTCCTAAATCCCCTCTTAAATACAAAGCCTAAACCCCAGCAGTGTATTCTCTATGCGGCTCCTTCTAAAAATGTATTGGGAAAAGAGGTCAGATATGTTTGCGACACTACAGAGCTGAATTGTTAAATAGTTGAGCAGAGAACGGAAAGCAAAAAATGACGTCTGCAACTGTATACGACTGCATCTAGTTGTTCCTACTTTCAGCGATCAACGTTGACAACAAACATGGTAAAACACTTGAGAGGTATATGATTATGAATTGTCAAACTCAGAGACAACCATAGACTGTATAAGGAAATGGACTGAGGGAGTGTGACGTCACCCATAGTGGTCGGCTCCAGCAGTTATGGGGTGAATTTGGAGCCGAGTTCCATATTAAACACTAGGATCATGTAGAAAGGGTTGATAGGAACATTCTAAAACCAAAAAGAGGAGCCTGGCAGCAGCAGTTACAGAGAGAGGGGCAACGTTTTTTCAATACAAAGTGAATCGGAGTCATGAAGAGCAGGTTAGTCATGTCCATTTATATAGAGTCTATGGCGACAACATAACTATTCTGTAATTTAGATTGAATTTAAATATAGAAATGGTCATTGTGCAAGGATCAGCAGACAAGGCAAACCTATGCTATATAATACATTTACTTCCCAAGTAAATCATGACAGCAGGTAACAGCACAGTCCATTCATGGCTATAACAGTTTGCCATTTGTCTCTCCCCACTCCTCGCTCCCATTTTGATCTTGACTATTTTGTATGATAAAGCATATGCGATCCGAAAACAAACAATGTCACTTAGTTCTCAGTGTATGCAGACACAATTAGAATGACCTTTTGACCAACCCCGCAATTGTTGGTCACTTTGATACCAACAATGTGCAAACCTGTGTACTTCCTACATTCACGTGTGCAAGCAAGTTACATGTAGATAGAACAAAGGTTGTGGCAAATATATGAGCAAATTAAACTTTAAAATGTAGTGACAAATGTATATTGCTATTTTTGCTGCTTATTTTGAATTGATTATTACCATTTATATTTTTGCTCTTTGTTATTATTAGATTGTGATGTGTGAACTACTGTATCCACATTATTTCAATAAAGTTTGTCTAAGTCTAAATGTGACACTAAGGTTTCAGGAGGTGTCAATGCAGATTTATTTTCGGTTTAGCACATCTAATGGAGTGACATACAAAAGGTTATCAAGTCATGGCTAATATGAGGCCTCAACTAATTTACAAACTAAACTGCAGTCAGAAGACTTATCAACATCATGTGCTCAGTGTTTTAATCGCAATTTCTTTTTTTAGTCGCAATTGAAAAATAAATGTTTCAGGTCTGAATACTTTAGGTGTTGATGTGGATCCGACTCATTTCTTTACAACTTTGGCTGTTGTGGTTAGATGCAGGTTGAGGCTGTGCATGCCATTAGCTGGATATTCACTGGTTTAACAGACATCAACACATTACCCCTGTTTTAGCTTCCCTTCCCTGGCTGCCTGTGTGTTTTAGAAATGATTTTAAGATTTTACTGATCACTTTAGAAGCTCATGTAGGTCTTGCACCAAGTTACATTTCAGAACTTTTAACCTCCTACTAACCCTCCCACAGCCTTAGATCCTAAGGTAGGTCCCTGTTAGCTGTTCCAAAGTCCAGGATCTGGACAAAAGGTGATGGAGCACCCAGGCAGCCTGGGCACCTTGGCTTTGGAATGACCTGCCTGAGAAAATAAGGCTTGCACCATCAGTATCTTCTTTTAAATCACTTCTTAAAACTATTTTTTATTGGTTGGCCTTCCTTTAACTGGTTTTAGCTAATTGTTTGCATCATTGTCTATTTTTATATGCCTTTTATTATTTATTATTCTTTTGCTCATAGTGGCAATGCTGTTGAGAAACCTGATTGTTACTCGAGTCAAGGACGTAAAGTAATAAAAAAAAACTAATACATTTATAATCAAAGGAATTACTGAGTACAGTCCTATTTATATTACCCTACTCCATCGTCTACTGATTGGTAAGTGCTCAGAGAATACTGGGATTGTGGTTTAAAACAAGCTTTACAGTTACTAATCAAATTTTGTATAAAAGACTGATTTATAATGATACTTAAATAGTGTAAAATGTAACTAGTTATTTTGTGAGAAAAAATAAGTGAAAATTTTGACAGCGGTACTTGGAATTGAGTAAATTTATTAACTTTTTTTTTTAATTATTGAAGTATCACATTTTAGAAAATGTTTTAGAGATCTAGCATACATGTTTTTAAGACTTACTTGCTGTTAGGATCAGCAGCACCATGCAAAATAATACAACCCAAATAACAATGGTGGCACCAACCATATAATAAGGCGAGCAGTATATTGGTAGTTTTCAGACTGTACAATGTGATGACGTCATACTCCCGGTACTTTTCTTTTGAAATATTCAAAAGGTAAAGTCACAAAATTTGTGCTGAGTAAAGCTAAGAACTCATTGTATTGCAACATAATTTTGCACTTAACAATTTTAATTATAGTTGCCCTGTCTGTATTAGGGATGCAAATTATCGATTAATTCATTAATCTATAGTTGATTGACCTTATCGATCGATTAACGATTAACTGATAAGCGGCGTTTTTCACCTGAATTTTAGTGTTTCAATTGGGTCTTTAAGAATATAAGCTATAGTATACATAACACCGAGTCAAAATATATCATAGTATTATTATATTGTATATTCCTCAATTAATTATTCCTTAGTAAAAAGCAGACAAATGTATTGATGCTGAATAACAAAATACAGTAATCCCTCGCTCTATCACGGTTCGCGGATTTTTTTTAATTTTTTTTTTTTATAGTGTAACATTGTGTTCTGCGTCCTGATTGGCTAAGAGACTAGACCAGGACTAAACGTGGACTAAAGGTGGACTAAACCAGGTCTAGACCAGGTCTAAACCTGGACTGGGCCTGGATTAAACCAGGACTGGACCAGGTCTAGACCTGGACTAAACCAGGATTAAACCACTACATGCCGCTGCTGGTTTCGTGCGGCTGGTTTGTGGCTAGGGCTGAGACTACGCATTCTGGTCGCCGCGGTTCGATCTCGTGCTCAGCTGTTGGCGCCTGCGGCCGGCTGTGAGTCGAGCTTGGCGCAGCGCGGTGCGCGGTTGCCTTGTTTCATGACCAAGCGGGTGCACGTGTCCGCGATTAGCGATTAATTACAATTAATGCATTTTGTTCGACCAACGTCTTGATCGACAATTAATCGTAAGTCGATTAATTGTTGACATCCCTAGTCTGTATTAATTAATATTGGCCTATAGAATGCTGTGATGTCACCTGAAACAACAGCAATAGACTTTGATTAACAGTACAGCTGGCTCACCTTTGAGGGAGTCCTGCTCGGCCCTCATGATGTCGATGAGGGAGCTCTCCAGGGGATTCATGTTGAAACTGTCGAACGATCGGGTCCGCTCCTGCACAGACACAGACACCACAAACTCTTTATCTCCAGACACATCAGATTAAAAGTAAAAAAAACACAACTACCAACTGCCTCCCTGTCTGGATGCACCGCAAAAATTACACTTATTACATGTTACTTTGATTGAATTAACTTATAGCTTAGCTTACACACCTAGACCAGAGACAGAGGGCTTTCTGAGCTGTGTACACAAGCAAATGGGCTGTTTTGCAATTCGGATTACCACCGAGCCTGGGCTAAACGATGACATGGAAAAGCTGAACATATCATTACATCCAGATGAAAGACGCAGGATAATCTATATTTGAAGGAATCAAAATGGGGGAAACGAAAGTTACGGCCTAAAATGCAGGGGCGTGGTGAAGGTGGTTTAAATTATAGAGAGACAGTTGGTTTCACATAAATCTTCTGAAAACGCTTTTTGGTCCTTTATATATACTACGTCTTCATAATATTATACTCTAACTTGGGGTCAAGAGAGCATAAGGTGAGACACTACAAACCAGAAAACCTGAAAATGGATGACACTAGTGAAGAGATATGAAATTGCATGCATTCCCTTATATTATTTTTGTTATATATATAAAAATCACACAATTGGCAGGTCTGGTTTCTATCAACTAATCAGAAGCAAGTACAGATTTCCCCACAATGGTTTGGGATATATGTTTTGCATGTCTACATGCAAAACATATATCCCAAAGTATTGGGATATATGTGGCCATACCTGCTTGCCAAAGCCTGATCCCGTCAGATCTCAGAAGCTAAACAAGGCAGGACCTGGGGAGTACTTGGTTGGGAGACCACTGGGAATTCCAGGAGCCACAGGGACGTGCCAGTTGCAAAAACTGGCGTTGTGTCCTTAGGCAAGACACTTCACCCACATTGTCTAGTATGAAAGTGGTGTGAGTGTGAGTGCTGGAGGTGGTTGGAGGTGCCGATAGCGCAGATTGGCACCTTGCTTCCGTCAGTCTGCCCCCGGGCAACTGTGGCTACAGAAAGTAGCTTACCACCACCAAGTGTGGAGTGAATGAACAATGAACTGTAAAGTGCTTTGGGTGTCATGAAAGTCGCTATATAAATGCAATGAATTATTAATAATAATAATAATAATAATAATAATAATAATAATAATAATAATAATAATAATAATAATAATAATAATAATAATAATAATAATAATAATAATAATAATAATAATAATAATAATAATAATAATAATAATAATAATAATAATAATAATTATTATTATTATTATTATTATTATTATAATAATAATAATAATAATAATAACAATAATAATAATAATAATAATAATAATAATAATAATAATAATAATAATAATAATAATAATAATAATAATAATAATAATTAATAATTAATAATAATAATAATAATTATTATTATTATTATTATTATTATTATTATTATTATTATTATTATTATTATTATTATTATTATTATTATTATTATTATTACTACTACTACTACTACTACTACTACTACTACTACTACTACTACTACTACTACTACTACTACTACTACTACTACTGTCACGATAATTACAATATTGATTCATCATTCCATATACAGTGCCGTGAAAAAGTATTTGCCCCCTTCCTGATTTCTGTGTTTTTTGCATATTTATCACTCAAAACATTGTCAGATCATCAAACCAATTTTAATATCACACAGAAACAACCCAAGGAAAGACAAAATTCAGTTTTTGAATGATGATTCCATTTATTAGTGCACAAAAAAAATCTAAACCTATCTGGCCCTATGTGAAAAAGTAATTGCCCCCCCTTGTTAAATCACAAACTAACTGTGACTAACCACAGTTTTGAGAAAACTTAGTTCAGTTCTACATGCCACACCCACACCTGATTGTCACCACCTGTGTTGAATCAAGAAATCACTTAAATAGTTCCTGTCAAACAAAGTGAAGTTGGCTACAACATCTCAAGAACAAACACATCATGCCACGATCCAAAGAAATTCAAGAACAAATGAGAAAAAAAGTGATAGAAGTCTATAATTCAGGAAAAGGTTACAAAGCCATTCCCAAAGCTCTGGGGCTCCAGCGAACCACTGTCAGAGCCATTATTCAAAAATGGAGGAAACTGGGAACAGTTGCAACCCTTCCCAGGAGTGGTCGACCAACTAAGATTACTCCAAGAGTGCGACGACGGCTCATTCAGGAAGTCACAAAAGAACCTAGACGCACATCGAAAGAACTACAGGCCTCGTTGGCCTCAGTTAAGGTCAGTGTTCATGACTCCACCATTAGAAAAACACTGGCCAAAAATGGCATCCATGGAAGAGTTCCCAGGAGAAAACCACTGCTTTCACAAAAGAACACAAAGGCTCGTCTCACCTTTGCCAAAAAGCACCTTGATGACCCTCAAGACTTTTGGAGAAACATTTTGTGGACCGATGAGTCTAAAATTGAACTTTTTGGAAGGTCTGCAGCCCGTTTCATCTGGCGTAAAAATGGCACAGCATTTGATAAAAAGAACATGGTGCCCACAGTAAAGCATGGTGGTGGCAGTGTGATGGTCTGGGCCTGCTTTGCTGCCTCAGGACCAGGACAACTTGCTGTGATTGACGGAAAAATGAATTCTGCTGTTTACCAGAAGATCCTGAAGGAGAATGTCCGGCCATCAGTTCGTGCCCTCAAACTCAAGCGCTCTTGGATCATGCAACAGGACAATGATCCAAAACACACCAGCAAGTCCACCTCTGAATGGCTCAAAGAAAACAAAATTAAGGTTTTGGAGTGGCCAAGTCAAAGTCCGGATTTAAATCCGATTGAGATGCTGTGGTGTGACCTTAAACGGGCAGTTCATACAAGAAAACCCTCCAATATGGCAGAATTGAAACAATTCTGCATAGAAGAGTGGGCCAAAATCCCTCCCCAGCGGTGTGAAAGACTCATCACCAATTATCGCAAACGTTTGGTTACAGTTATTGCTGTCAAAGGAGGCTCAACTGGCTATTAGATTAAGGGGGCAATTACTTTTTCACATAGGGCCAGATAGGTTTAGATTTTTTTTGTGCACTAATAAATGGAATCATCATTCAAAAACTGAATTTTGTCTTTCCTTGGGTTGTTTCTGTGTGATATTAAAATTGGTTTGATGATCTGACAATGTTTTGAGTGATAAATATGCAAAAAACACAGAAATCAGGAAGGGGGCAAATACTTTTTCACGGCACTGTATGCATGTATTTATCATGTGTACAACTTCTTTGCAATAGTGGCGAGCTTTTAGACATTTTTCTATACTATAGGTTTTGAGCTGTAGAGGGTAGAATAAATAAATTTTATGGCCAATTATTGGTTAATTCTGCAATTTATTTCTTGCAGCTCTTGCTTTTTAAAAAATGTTTACTGGGATTATCCTGCTTTGTGTCAATAGCATAAAGTTCTTTTAATATTATTGTTTGTAACAATATTTATATGAAGTAATGTATTGTGCTTCAATCTTTTTTTTTTTTGTTATTGTGACAGGTCCATAACAAAGTACCAACAATATCTACAATTTCACTCAAACCAAGTCTTGATTCCCAAGTTCTAGTTTTGACTACAAAACAAAGACATTATGACCACCAAATCTGACATTATATTTTTAACTAATAATCTTTCACAAGTGTACCTTTCAAGGATAAAAACTCCACATCAGCAACGCACATTTCATTTCATTTATTTACATTCAGTTCAACCCAGGAGTTAAACTAAACACGGCAAGCCTTGAATGATAGTCTTTGTTGCCCGGGGAGAGGGCATCTTTGGCATCCCGACCCAAACTGGAAATGCAGTATGCTGGTGAGGCATGTAAACATACTTCTATACTACGCACTCAAACATGTGTCCACCCAGCCAGTGCCCAGCAGATAAGACTGTGTTATGTCTCCGCCTCGCTTTGGCAAAGTATGCAGCTCCAAAAAAACAACTTCTGTGGCCCACATGGGTACACCGAGAACAGACAGTTGCCACTAAATATCACATGAGTGTCATACTGCTGCCTTATCATCTGCCTCTTCCTTTATTCTCAGTGTGCCATCCTAAAATCAGAAGACGGGGAGTGTCCAGCAACAAAGATCACGCGTAAGGACTGACTAAAGAATTACTCATTACTCTGTCTGTTGTTCTCCATGGAATTTACAAGGGTTACTACACAGCTCTGCATCTTGACATGGGTATAGACTTCAAATGTGAAAGTAGAAGTAAATTAAGATAAGATAAGATAAGACTTTA
Organism: Paratrypauchen microcephalus; assembly: GCA_036785185.1. NCBI lineage: Eukaryota > Metazoa > Chordata > Actinopteri > Gobiiformes > Gobiidae > Paratrypauchen > Paratrypauchen microcephalus. The sequence goes on along the minus strand of JAVJIX010000260.1, from coordinate 493,305 downwards.
TTGATCTCACACAGGAGAAATTTACTTGTCACAGTAGCTCCAGTTAGGGACAATTTGAACAAGAAAGACAAGTGCATGCAGGCAAAAAATTACTGAATCCAACTTTGAGCCTAGCAGTGTCCATTCTTAATTTAATCACAGAACAAGGAATATATTTGATCCAATAATACGTCAGTTTAAAGAGCCACTCTGTAACTTTTCTGGTGATCTGCCACCTGCCTTTATGGAGATATTGGAGTTAATGTTGCACCTAAAATTTTACAGGACATAAAACTTTATCTATATTGCATTTACTCAATTTAAGATATTTTATTGCTCAGAAATACCTTGAAAATCATGCATTCTTGCAGTGAGTGTGGGCACAGATATGACTTGTAACTTGGTCTGGGGATGTCACCTACTTGTCTCATTGGAGATAGATTAAGGCCATACAGGCAAAAAACATCTCCAAGGAGACAGGCAGAAAACCATCAGAAAGACCACCAAAAAATTTACACAGCGCCACTTTAACTATAATTGTATAAAATTCAGACCTCACTATGTACCATATATAGGCAATAAAGAGTTCTGGGTCAAGAGCTGCTTAACAGGGCAATTAAAAATCATTGGCAACATCATAGCAAAACTTGCAAACACAGTGACTGTGTAAAGTCTGCTCCATTTCAGAAAAACAGTCATGAATGGGGAGATATCCTGGGGTTGAAATGAAGGGGATCCAGACTTGCTTCTCAAAGATAAGGAAGAGAAAAGAAATCTATTTTTAACCATGAAGATCATTCAAATCATCATTTCCTAGTATCAGGATTACGCAAGGCAAATGGGGTCAAAATGATAATGAAATCAATAACGGTAATGCAAGTTGTACTATTTTTGCCCGTAAACTGATCTCCTTCAACGGATTTGTATTAGAAATATTCCGCAGAAACATAACCAGCTGATGTCACAGGGTTTAGACTTACTTTAAGTGTAAAAAGATCTCTAAAGCAATAATAGACTGTCCGGTGGATCTCACTTCCTGTCATATGTGCAGCCTACATAACAGTTGGACACGTCAAGCTGCCCTGGATCTGACCGATAATCAACAGAGCTGCTTGCACAACACCGCTTACCAAACATGTCAGTCGACGTGTGTGTGACCAATCTATACTGAACAATCTTTCTGTCACTTCGTCTGCACGCGACCAAAGCTTTATCTGAGCAAAGAAAAATGGCACAGCAGGTCTCCAGCTTCCAGGCTACTCCCTTGTTATGGAGCACAGGGTACAGAATAGTCTTGGGAAGGAGGGCACTGTGCGTACAGGGTTACACGGTGAACTCATTGGGCTTAGGTAGTTATAAAGTTGAAACAGGAAGGCAAACAACTATTCTCTCGTTTGTTCTAGAGTGGGTCAACTTTAAAGAGAAAAGTGAAAAGTACAATTGTTTTAAGGAATATGATCGTATTATAAAAGGTATACTGGAAGCTGTTACATGTTAGGCTTTATTCATATAATTTGAATCACGTTTAAGATACAGTCACAACACTACAATTTCAAACCCAAAAGTATAGTATACTTTTCAACAAATAAGAATAGTAGTTTATTTAATATTACTGTGTGGTTTTATACAAGTTGTGATATAGGCTTTTCAAAATGATTCATAAAATGTCCAATCCACTATTATGTTTATGTATAATATACATACATTATATTTTTGATGCTAGTTTTAGTATCCATTAGTATGAGATGTTTGAGCTGGAAAAGTGGTGATCAGAAAAGTGCATGTATTTTAATCTAGAAAAACAATGCATTCTGATAAGTGCCAAGTGTTAAAGCATAAAATATAGAATTGGACAAAATAAAGCAAAATGTTATGAGAAGAATTTTTTGGAAAGTGATAAATAGGGGGGTGGTGTGGAGCTTTAAGCAACGTCACCAAAGCCCAAATGTGCTCTGCCTTCAGATGTAATCTCCCCAAAACATAACGTGGCCAGATTCATACTGGACTCCGCCAAGTTTACCATTTGGTGGCACGCAGCTTTCCCACGCTGGCAAAAGAACACGCAAGGATGACACAGAGGAGGAGGAGGAGGAGAACACGCCCAGCTCTGAGCTCTGTCTCTCTAAACCAGTGCTTCTCAAATAGTGGGGCGGGCCCCCCGGGGGGGCGCAGTGTGATGCCAGGGGGGCGCATGTGACCCTGGGAAACATGCTTTTTTGCCGTACTGTACTAGAACTAATTTGTAATTGAGTAGTTGGCAGTGGCGCTCTCATTGTTGCTCTGGGGCAGGGGTCGGCAACCTTAAATACGCGATATACAGAACAGACTCGCCATCAGCAGAACATCCTGTCACAGAAAAACACGTATATTCCACTGAGTCGTGTCCTTTAGTCCGACAGAAGCCGACGCATCAGCGGCACAAGGAGAGAGCGTTTTTTTGGGGGGGGTTTTCAGCGCTTTGAGTTTATGCAAATGGGCCATATGGTTTTTAAGTTTTGTTTCTGTAAAACGTTAACAAATGTGCACAAAGCTGAGTCCTCAGTGCAAAAAGACAGTGCAGTCTTTGCTGGAAGTTTCTTTCTTTCTTTTTGATTTTAATGTTAATGAAGGGATTTATAGTCGCGCGCAGGGAGGGGGGCATGAGATTTTTTTCTTCTTCCTGGGGGGGGGGGGGGGGGGGGGCGTCACAGAAAATAATTGAGAAGCACTGCTCTAAACAAATATCCACATAAGGATATACAGACCCGACCGGGACTACCTTTCTCTCATATCCGCCTTGGTAACCTGCTCCAACTTAGCCTCTAGCCAGGGGTCAAATTAAACAAGCACTCAGTTACATGTAAAACAAAACAACAACAGGAGTGCATGTTGAAGCAGAGCCGGACCATATGGAAACTGCAGTCACAGCTTCACTGGGAGGATAAATCAGGATTGAACTCTTTGTTCCATTTATGTGAAGAGCTGAAACATGATTCAGTGATTATGTGACTGACTCGGCCTACGTCCATGTTATTATAGGTAGATTTTTGCCATGTTTGGTTATAGTCCATTCTGATCTGGTGGTATGAGAAGCTAAAACTGCTGCGCATTAATAGTGAACGGTGAGACAAAGCCAGGCAATACATCCTTGATTTTATGTAGAGTTCAAGAAGCATGACTGTCATAATTTTGGAATACGCCCCAATTCAGTCATTGATTTTTAAATCTCTTTAATGGAGCATTTATAAAAGATTACTCAAAAGAAAGGTAAAAAGTGCAGGCCTTATTGAGTTGTGCTGCTGTTTTGAATAGGCGTCAGTGGGTAAAAGGCTTTTCAACGCCTGTACTCAAAGCATTCCTTTTCAGCAATAGTCGCTAGATCTGTTCAAAAATATGTGCTGTAGAATCCAGAGACATAACATTTTTGAAATTGCTAAAATAACAAGTCTAGTTTCACTTTTAGTTAGTGAATTGTGTCTAAAGAAAAACATTTGTATTTTCTTCCTGCTCATCATATTTAACTTAACAAAGAAGACATCAGGACATACAGGGCAGCCTTGACAAACAGGACTGTTCTCTTCAAGGAATTTTCAGTCTTATTAGAATAGTGACAGGTTGCAGTGGTCAAATGATGATAGCTTTTTAAAAACTAGTAAAAATATAATTGGTATAATGGTAGATTTTGAAGAGATGTTTGTGAAATTGATAGCTAGAGGCGCTAGAAATTAACAAAAAAAAACAAGGTAAATACTCTCCTACTGTATTGTCTTTAAAAATGACCAAATATTAAAAGATTATTTTTAAAAAATAGCAATTAAAAAAAATCCAATTAATTACAGTGTTTTTTTTATGGATTTTCAACCATTTAGGTCAATTAGTCAAAATTATTTCATTTAGAATATAAGGCTTTATAAGGGACACCAGCAGAGAGGAAAGTATATGAGGCAATTGAAGATACACTTAATAATATGCATTTTTTTCATATAAATACACAGTTTCCTAATACATTTCTGTTCAATAGTTGTTTTGTGTATAGTTGCAGTCTTGTGAATGTAGTTTGGGTCAGATTATAGATATTTAATACTTTTTGCCACACTAACTGGTCAGTAGGGTGTGTCTTAAGTCCACAATGAATTTGTTTAGTTGACAACAACCCTACAACCATTATGTATCATTTTATTTCACTATGAAAGAGAAGTCAAAATTAGACTTTTACTTTCACAAAACAGTCCAGTTTCACTACTTTAATGCATTTTGCAACTGCCTCTAATTCGACTGCTCAAGGGCATATTGGTATTCCTGTTTCCCACTATAAGAACTCAGCATCATTGAGTTGACACTGACATTAATCTCTTCCCTGAACCCACCAATCACAAAAACATACAAGTCAGTCTAATTTAATGTCATTTTTCACAATGACATCATTTTAGACTGAGTTGTGACATTGCTGGGAACTGCACCACTGTTACACAGGAGAATTAATTCATTTTGAAGGATGAAATGCATTTTAGACTGGTGAGGTTGGACGTGAGGCCTGTGTGCCACGCTGCAGTTGCTAAGCATTGGCCCGGAGAGCTTCAGATGGCGATTAATCATCAAATCTACCCTCCCGCCTCTCTCTTTCTTACACACACACACACACACTACTGTCCAGCTGATCGGCAAAGCACTGCACACACGTTATTATAGTCAGTCATCATGGTCAAAACCACTCTGCAGGGGAGACACACATCATTTAAAGGGTCGCTGTCATCTTGCCGAGCTGGGCCAAAGGACTCAAGGCTGCAGGTATAAACATCAAGACAGCGTGTTAGCTTCGCGGGGTTTAGCAACGAGCCGTTTTTGTACACAAGATGCATTATAGGAGAAAGTCTGAGCTAAAAGGGTGGCTATCCGCACCCTCTTCCTCCATCACTGTCACTGAAAAGCCCAAACAATGCATTGATTTACATGAGGCAGTGCGGTGCCTTTGCTTAACCAAGTCTGACCTTCATCCAAACTGAAATAGTTACGAATATTGAATTTCAAAGCATGTCAGCGGATTATGGAAATTGAATAAAAGTCTATGTATGTTCTATCCCAAACAATATAATGTGATCAATGTAATGGAATGATGATAAAAATGCAAAGAGGTACAGGAATCATCTCAGAGTGCAGTGTGTCCTTGGCCCAAACACAGAAATATTCATGTGCAATAACAGTTTCACTCAAACTTCACTCAAACTTGTCAGATTTTTATTTAGTGCTGATGAGTTGAGCTAACATTGGGAACTATGGCGTGCTATCAAAAAGCCATGGAGAATTGATTTTATTGATTATAGATTTTTATGAAACTAGTAACTAAAGGAGCAAAACTGTCAGTCATGCTGGAAAGTCGTTCACTGGAATTTGGGAAGAAATGAGCAGATATTTCCAAGTACACAAAATTTACATTTTGTGCCAAAGACAATCAGATTCTACAAAAGTTTCTTATCAGGAAACTGTAAGGAAAAACACAGCATCGCATGGCATTTCTGGTCAGTTAATATTGTGATAAAGAAAAAAAAAAAACATAATTACTCTTCAGATAAGTCAGTGATGGTTTTCAAATAATGTATTGATTCATTGGTTATTTGGGGTTATTGGATAGGGTCTTGGATAGGGATAGGGTATTGCCTTTACATCAAAATTCTGCAATGTTTGATGCGCTAAATGTAATTTGTTGTTTTTCTATGACAATAACAATAAAATCTCTCTTTTTGAAGCACCATGTAACACCTCAAAAGTGAAAGATTTAGGAGCGAACACCATGACTACTGTCAACATTAAACTGTCAATAATATAAAATAGTACTTTGTAAAGTAGTTATTGTAAACACATGCAAGCGAAAAGTGCTTTTAATTCCAACGCAGAATAAAGCAGAAAGGACAGCCTCCTCCAGAGCTAATGACAGTTCCAGAGGTACAGAATGATTAAATACGACATGCTGGGGCCAATTTACCCAAACATTCATCTTTATGTCACCTCTCACTTAATGAAAACTAAAGGTTGAGGCAGCCAAAGAGAAGAAAACCTTGGTTATAGAACAGAAAAATTGTGTGGTCTGGGATATTTGTATCATTTACGTTTTTTTTGAAGTCGTACAATGTCCGTCTCATAGTCAATTAGAAAGAAAAGCACTTCCCTCTTTTACTTGGTGGGTTTCTAAATCTCATTTTTGACACCGCAGAGAGACTTAAAGAGGAAGCCCAGAGCAAAGAAGGGAAGAGGGCCATGGCAGATGAAAGAGGCTTGTGTGATGGAGGGAGAGAGGGAGAGAGAGCCAACGGTGAGGTAAGTCAAAGTCCTCGCACCAGAGGAGAAAGGACAGCCAGGAAGGGGAAACAGGTTAGGCGTTTGATGCCTGTGATTATGTTTCTTCCTGGTCCAACAATTTCAAAGCGCGGCATTGACATTAAATACCCCTACTGTCAAAAACAAGCTATTACGCACAACCCGATGAAACAGGATCGAGCCAGTGCATTTGCAGCACTTGGAGAGATTAAACCCAAGTCCCTCTATCGTATGCGCTAACGGCTAATCGCGGAGGACTTCAGCATAGTAGACTTTTCTCTTTGTTTTAAACACATGTGCGAAGGACACGGGCCAGAGACTAATTAGCCCAAGCACACGCTAGAATGTGAGCGCCGGCTTTCTCTTCCCTGCTTCTCTGCATCTGTCAAGGGTGCAACAAGGGCAAGCTCAAGCCACATTATACCGTATGAGAGCCCCGCGCTTGGCAAGAGAGGCACAAGCCACTCGTTAGTCTAGAAAACATTTGCTCATTTAGCACTTGAGGCACACAGGGTCCACAGGCAAAGGTCTGTAAAGATCTGTGCATAGTGAAAAGCAATAGGTTAGCATTAAAAGCTAGCAAGCAGATTTGTATGAACTGTCAATAAAGAGAAAGCACAACACGTTTGGTGGCAGCTTGAAGATGCTCCAAAATCTTTTCACATATATAGCTTGTTATCCATAGTTAAAATCTTTCAATCACTGTCAGAATCGTCTGAAATCATGAATGATCAGATATTTTTAAGAGGTGTATACAATACTGTCGGTGGAAGAATTAAAATTTATAAGGAAAGCATTTGTATTGTTTTATAAGAAAAAAATTTAATCAAACCAGAAATAATAATAGAAATAATACAATAATGATTAATTTTTTATCACAAAAGTTTATGCGTCCAAAGGGGCACTGTGAATTGATTCTTGATTTAAATATATTACAGATCTAATTACATATTTATTTTTGAAACAGATAAAAACAGCCAAACTGAACCACACTCGCTTCAGCACCGACACTGACCTGCCCATGGCCTGAAACACTAGAGCTCTTCAGGATCACAGTTCAGGTGGCTGCCCATTTTAAAAAGATGTCATTTTGATAGAGCGACTATATTGATCGATGCTGGACACTTGTCTTTTATAGAAACTAAAATGCACTGCGGTGGACTTACTTTATACTAACAAAGGCTATGGTGACGTGTACTCAAAATCTCATCACAATATATCATCTTCTGTTTGGAATATTTAGCCTGATTTTATCCAGACTTGGGGCCAGCTCAAACCAGTTGTGTCTGGAGATGATGGTGTTCCTAAAATAACTGTAGGGATGCATGCTTCTTTTTAATAATACAGTGATCTAGATGGAGATCTCCTCTGACCCAGATTTGGCGCTAGCTCACTGGCGGATGATTGCTAAATAAAGACCGCAACACTGTAGTGGATAAATAGTTTACGGGCTTTCGATGAAGGCGATGATGAGTGAGTTTATTGTCGCCACATGAGGATTGAGACAGTTGTTTGCTATCTTCTCTAAATTAGCCTGAAAGCAAGCATGGCGTAGTGACAGGATGGGCACAGATATAGAGGTGGAAGGGGTGTCTTGGAGCTAATCCTCACTTCCACAAATTCCCCTCGCTGCCCCTCAGTGCTCCCACTATTTTTACTGGTCCGGCATTCACCTGTCAGTAACACTACCTTTGCCAACAGCTGCTAATCACATGCTACTCTCAGGAGCTGCCACCGCTAGCCATTCGTCTACTGTTGACTTTTCCCTTTGAGATAGACCCTCAATTATAGCTTATTTTATTTCATTCAACTCACATTGTATGCCTATTTGAAATAGAATCTCTAGTCCAACAGACAGCGTAGGTTAATGTAGCTCCAGGAAAAGTGGTGAAGCAAGCTTCTGAAACCTGATAGTCAGTGAAAGGCACCAGTTATGTCAAATATTGATGGTATGATGTCAATATCAGTATTAGCTTCGCAGTCTATTTTAGTGTGGAAACTGAAAACCTGACACGTCAAAATAGACTCACGCTCACGACTCAGAAGCTAATGCACAGCTGCACTAAAGTCATGGGGCAACATTTTTAGCTGCTCTTACCTTTTAACCCGCGCTCCAAGTTGAAAAGTACACTTGGACAAGTCAAAAGACAGCCGCTACACGCAAGCAATGTAGGTTGAATAATTACCTCAATCAAGAAGGGCAAAACCTGCTAAATCTACTGGTGAAATAAAATGTAGTTCACAAAATATTATGAGTCAAAGATATAAAACAGAAGTGGTAATTAAAAGGACCAAACTCAAAGTCTTATCTGTGAAGATTGGGAATAAAACTTCCAAATCCTCCAAAGTTCATTTCAAAGTTATTCTGCCATATCATATTTAATAAGGTGAGAGCAGTGTCACCGTTCATAAAAACAGTAGTGTTGAAGGCAAACTCGCCTGATCTGCACAAACACTAGCCATAAGCCGTCACCAGCAGTTAGCAGGTAGCTTACAGAGACAATATCCTGTGCTGGCTTCAGTCTGTGCAGCCTGCAGCTCTTTGGCCTGTTCCTCTGGTTCATATTAAGCTCCTGACGCAGCAACTCCATCTGACCTTCACACACACACACACAGGTGGGGACAGAATAACAAGTGGACAGCAGCCTGCGTCGCCTTCTTTCTATAATTAAAAAAGTATGGTCAAATCCTCCTCCTCTTGGGTCAGGCCGGTGTGTTCTCAGAGTCTGGCCTGGAGCCCATCCTAAAGCCCATGAGAGTGCCATGGTGCTGCTCTGCACTTTGGATAAAATGTCCACCCGACGGCAGGTGGCTTTCAGTTCAGATTGCATCAAACTGTTGCCAGTCTGATAGAAAAGATGATCCCTTCCACTTAATAATGACATAACAGCACAGAATTAGGGTTGAACAATGGTGTATTTAATGATAAATTAAATCACTTTTGTAAAACACAGAAGCTGTAATACTTCTAAATGCAAATCCTGTGGTACGTGGAGCATTCTTCAGTTGGTTCGCCTTATTTCGAGTTCATTTTATCCATTTTTGTCCTCCTTGGACCTTTGGATAATTTCTTGTTTGGTACTACAATGGAAATAATGTAATGTTATTCTTTAGAGCTGGTTTAGCCCTAGATTAGACCTGGAATAGTCCTATTATAGATCTGATTTAGTTGTGATGCTACGTGGAAAACCTAATTTTTTCTGCAGTAGGTTACTTAACCAGACAAGCATTGGAATATCTAAGTTACCTTTAATTACTGTTACATGGTTACAGTCTCTATTGAGAATCCAAAAACAGCCGATGATGAGCTAACATTGTTCTGAGCAAAACAAAGGCAATTGTGAAGCAGAAGCGCCTAATCCCCCGTGTGTTGTGTCAGGACTAAAATGGAAACTATGTGAAGCACGGTGAACTGGACTGACAGCGCTCCTCTGGGTCTATGCTGCCCGCGGGGGACGGCCATTTCAATAACAAGAGCCCAGAGCCAGAGAGGAGCAACAGGCTACAGGCACGTGGAGATGATGGACGTAAACACAGGGACAGTAGGTATTACACTAACCTACATGGAGCTGTGTGGTACAGCGCACATTAAGAAAAATTAGGATTCATTCATTTACAGTTTGATTTTGGGTAGGCTGTTTTTTGTGTGTTTATTAGAGTAAACCAGAGGTCTTCAACAGGGGGGGAGGTACTGCAGGGGGGTCGCGAAATCTTTTGATTTCACTTTAAAATAATATAATTTTATATTTTAATATTTTTAAAAACAATATATTTTTTCATTTTTCCCCAATCAATTTCCCCCTTGTCCCTCCACCCTCTCTAATGTCTTAAAATGCACATTAATGCGTACATGGCGAATGGAGAAATAAAGGCAAACGCATCATGCTATGCCGTATATATAGTAGGGGGTCCCTGGCCCAGTTCGCCATCTGTTTGGGGGTCCCTGGTCTGAAAAACGTTGAAGACCCCTGGAGTAAACTTTATAGCCGATTCATTATTTCTGATGTTTTTGTGGCATAGCAAATTTGACTTGACTTGAAATGTTCTTTGTATATTTTTTATATGCTGTGTTTACCATTCTTTATAGTATTTTATATAGGGATGCACGATATATCGGCATTAACATTGGTATCGGCCGATATTGCCAAAATTTTAACATATTGGTATCGGCCCGATGTGTAAAAGTCGGCTGATATTAGCGACCGATATTTGTCAGTACAGTAATCCCCCGAATTAACGTTTTCTCACATTTCTCTCTCGTTTAAACACTCAAACTTTCGTAGATTTTCAACAAAATGTATTAATAGTGAAGTGTGGGGGGAAGGGGGAGGAGAAGTTTGCTCGTGGACACGTGTGTGATAGAGCAGCATGACCGGCGCGAGACCGCGCGTCCGGGGCTGCGAGCACGAGACCTGTGTCCAAACCGTGCCTCCTCTAGACCAGGTCTCAACCAGGATTAAACTACCGCGTGCGGCTCTTTGCGTGCCTCCCCCTCGCAGTCACGAAAAGAGCAAAGGCAGAGCCGCACGCGGTGGTTGAATTCTGGTTTAGACCTGGTCCAGTCCTGGTTTAGTCCAGGTTTAGTCCTGGTTTAGACCTGGTCTAGACCTGGTCTAGTCCACGTTTAGTCCTGGTCTAGTCCTGGTCTGATCCTGGTCTGGTCCTGGTTTAGTTTCAGTTTGCCCCCCCATCCCCCATCTATAACATCAATCGGCAAAGGTCCCTTAGCCAATCAGGAAGCAGAACACAATGGCCGTTTCCCAATTCAGCGACGGCACACTTGTGAGCGTCCTTGGAACGGGATATGCGTCATATCCGGCGCGACAAGCGCCGTTCCATTCGTTTTTTTCCCCCTGCACCGTCGAGACGAGCCCTGAACGGCGCCGTCGTTTCCATGGAAATCGGGGCGTGGACCAAGCGTGCAAACATGCACGCTTCGCACACTTAAAAGCCCCAGCATGCACAGCGCGGGAGGATATATGACTACAAAGACCGACTCGCCAGCGACATCCACATGTGAGAGTTGCGACGTCACTATAGAAATATACGTACTGGTTCACCTCACCTACAACTATGCTACATGAAACTCTTCATAAACTACGCTAAACATGTGTGACGGTAGCCGTAACGGCATAGTTCACGGCACCTGTATTACCGTTCACATGCTTTTCCCCTTACACTTCTATATTTCCTTTGCTGTTGTAATGCTGGATATTCTACAGTGTAGCCATGTCCAACGTTTACTCTAAGCTTCGCACTGCTCGCACATTCTCAGCGCACAAGAAAACCTATGCAGCACACTGTAAATCAGGGATGAAAGAGCTTTTTATTCAGCCGCGGGGTCATTTTTTTTATATCTGCAAAGTGCGACCCGCGGGGGGGCATTTCGGATGTGGAGTTGGTGTGTGTTTGCTCAGACACATTAAAAATTAGGGGGAACATTGGCCATGTCCCAATTCCAAGTATTACTAGTCGCAATAGTATAATATTTTTGTCTTTAGGGAACAAGGAGCAGACCACCCGGCTCATTGAGCTGAGGCGGGACCCGTTCCATTTCGCAGACGGACATGTGAGAAACGTAGTGCACTAAGGACAGAGCGAGTGTGCGCCGTCTCGACGACAGACCGAGTGCACACTCACAAGCGTGCCGTCGGTGAATTGGGAAACGGCCAAAGTTACACTATTAAAAAAAATTGAAATTGGAAAAAAAAAGAAAAAATCTGGAGTCAAAACACGTTTTGAAAATAAAAGAAGACATTCAAAAATTAATTTTGCATGATTTTCAGTCTGTATAAAATGTTATCGCAGAATTAAAAATAAATAAATATCGGTATCGGCTAATATCGGTCGATATCAGCAACATTAATATCGGATATCGGCATCGGATAAAATTCAGTGCATCCCTAATCTTATAGTATTGGGTCATATTTCTTCTATTATGAATGATTTTGACGTCCCTGCCTAATTTGTCCTTTTCTTACCAGATCCCCCATGACAACAGCACCAAGCCAAGACACATGGCTTCCTGGTAGCCTCTCCACACCATGAAATTACAACATCTTCAGTTTAAGAAATTGACAGCTGTTATTTGGCCCAAAATGGTGTCTCCTACTATTTTCTTTTGTTTATTGTAAATGTGTTACAGTTGCATAATCAGTCACACAGCAGTGCACAGAGGGGCCATTCTGTTTCCCCACAGCCTCCCCCTTTGGCCTTGTCGTCTGAGGACAGAAGGACAATGCTACTTTGGCTCATCTGATGTGGGCACCAGAAAGAGCACCGCACCGCACAACTATAATAACGCAGGCTAGGGCTTTAATCTGCCAGGGGGATCTGACAGGGCACAATCGACCATCAGGGCGTCACAATGACCTCTACAGTGGGACTGGTGTAGCATCTGCAATCATGGAGGAGACACTTCAAAATAGTGTTGTCAAAAGTATAAAAAATCGAATACTAAAACTAGTATCGAAACTAGATACTCATTTGAGCATGTATTGATAAAAACACACATTCACAGGACAGAAATTAATTTCCTAAATAGCTTTTAATTGAACTTGAGCTGTATCAGAACCAGAATAAGAGCACACAGACTAGCTTACACCCACGGACCACTGTGGAACCTACCTGAACTGAGGGATTGAACACACCACATGGTAATATAAAAAAATATATTATTTAATGTTGACATTCAGTTTCTATTGTCAGAAATAGTATTACAGTATAGTATTTTCTATTAGTGTGGTATCAGAATCGTTACTGAGTATCAAGTCTATTCCTCAGTATCAAAAATCGAGTTTTAAATTGTAGTAGTGATAGTGACAACAACATTTCAAAACTGAGTTGACGATCTTGCAATAAACTGATCTTTCAAACGGAAAATCATGTATAGACAGATCTGTTACGTAGTCTGAATTTGTGCTGACCTTGTGACACAAAGCATCAAGTGGCCTGTTGTTTTAGCCTAAGCAGACGTACAGTTTGCTTTTCTTATCCAGGGAAACAAGTCTAGACATGTTGTTTTGACCTGGCCTCATAAGCAAGTCATTAGAGGAAAATAAAAATAATAAAATCCAATGCCTTACAAAAAAGCAACTACTCAAATGACATCAGTCTCATTTTATTAATTGCAGTGGAGTTGTCGATTTTTGGAACAACCTTGTAAAATGTGATAAGAAATTCTCCCAATATGCAATGAAGAGATAATGGTTTTAAAAATGTTGGTGGCAAGAATAATTCAGCCCTCAAGTGCTCATAGGATAGCTACAATTTCTAAATTAGGAATGTGTAATTCTCACTTCTTCTGTGCTTTAAAGTGTAGAATATCGAAACTTCAATACTGTTGTTTACGGGTCAGAAAGCTGCCTTGTTTTTAGAATAATAACGGCACTTGTGTAGGTGACAAGAAAAGGGATTGCCAAATTATAATTATTTTTGACAAAATCTTTTTGCAGACTGGCTAATACTAAAATTTTGCAATAAATTCTTCCTATTCTAATTAAATATTTATAAGAGCGTCTCTTGATAATTTAACAGCACAGGGTTGTCAAATACTAAAACTAGTATCAAAATTAAATACTGTCAGTACTAAAAAAGTCATATTCACAGGACAGAAATGAACCTTTCCTGAATAGATTTAGAAAGATCTTGAGCTGTATCAGAACAAAACAGACCACATAGACTAGTAAACACCCATGGACCACTATGGTACCAACCTGAACCACTGAGGGATCGATATAATGCCACATAGTATAGTTTTTAGTTATCATTATGCCATTGGTATCGAGTCTGATCAATAGCATGGAAATTGCATTTGAAATTTTAGTATCATGACGACACTAGAGCGTGACCAGGCCCGATGTAAAGTGCTAAGATTCCAACCCCCACTTTCCATTTGAAGCGGTCTATTTGCGTCTCTGGTCCTTGTTGAACCATGGCAACCCTCATCCCTGCTCTGCCCAGCCTCCTTACAATGACCCACTCAATCAATCACCCCCGGATCAATACTATGAATTCATCCTGATGCTGCTTTTGCCTCTTTCCATCAATCGTATCGGCTGTCCAAGCGATAATACAGTTATCTGAACCATCTCCTTCAACAGAGTGTGTGTGTGTGTGTGTGTGTGTGTGTGTGTGTGTGTGTGTGTGTGTGTGTGTGTGTGTGTGTGTGTGTGTGTGTGTGTGTGTGTGTGTGTGTGTGTGTGTGTGTGTGTGCGTAGCTATCAAAATCACATTATAAGTAGGCTGGCATTTTCCAAAATGTGTTGCTAGGCTCTTGCTCCAGCCGTGTCCTGTGTGATTAATAATACAGTCGTAATCCAGAAAATCATTAGGCGTTCGTTTCACAGTATAAAAGATGGACTGATAAAGCTGTGATAGGGAAAGTGTAAGGAGCAGCATCAATCAAAGGCACGCTACAACCTCGGCTATTTTATGAATCGAGGAATCTCATTTTAGCTTTGAGATCCTTTACTCTCAATTTTAACTCGGGCTAGTGTTGTCTCGATATTACATTTCAAACTCGATTTTGATACGAAGGAACAGACGTGATGCTCAATACAGATTCCTATACCTTGATGATAATTTAAAAAAAACACGCTAAACACTTTAGACAATATAATGTGATTTTCAACATAAATATTAGTATTTTCATTCATATTACCTTACATCTGTGTAATCCCTCAGTGGTCCAGGGGCATATACTAGTCTATGTGCTCATATACTTGTTTTGATACAGCTCAAGGTCATTCTAAAGCTGTTCAGGAAAGGTTCATTTTCTCCTGTGTATGTGACTTTTAGCTTCGATATTAGTATCTGATTTTCAACTCAAGACACTAGGGTGGGTTCACATGACATCACCACATTATAAGATGCCCCTAGTCTAAAACTGAGAAGATAGAATGGAATATAATCTGCCTTTTAACTGTCAAAATGCAATTCTTAAATTATATTATGGTTGATATCTTTGTAATTAATGGGTCAATCCACAAAACTAAAGTTTGCATAATTTGTCACAGTCCAAATTAACGTAATGTCAAAAAAGTTACTTATGTAAAATAAACTGCGATGGGATTATTCAAATGAACATTCTCTGAAATGTGAAGAACCAGTCAATCATTTAATCTTTCATTGTTTGTGTTTGATATGATGAAAAAAAAAAGCCTAAAGATTTGGCCACAGAGTTTTAAAGGCTGCTACTCTCCTTCTGAAACGATGACATCAGATTCGAGAACATCGTGAATGCTCTCTCTCTCTCTCTCTCTCTCTCTCTCTCTCTCTCTCTGTCTCCCCTCCTATCTGCCTCTTATCGCCCTCTCCTCCTCTCTGGTGTCTCCCCCGGCCCCTGCGAACGTGGCACACACTGCTGCAGTGACAGTCCCACATTAGTCATCATCAAAGACCTACAGCTGCACAGACTGCGCACCCCAAAGACTGCTGCTTAAGCTAATGCGCTAACAAACGCACCATGTAAATCCACTCGCCCTTCCCTTAGGTCTAAAAATAGCCGCTATATATGAAGCATGAAATAATACCACTAATATCTAATATGACTGACATAAAGGTGAGGCGGCCCAGTTGATGAGAATAAATGGAACGCACAGAAAGATAAAGGGACATATTCTTATGAGAAATTAAATTAAGCTATAAACATGGACATCGATCTTCTAATCCCATACCAGTGTCTCTAAAGAACCTGAACATATTAAATCTACAGATCTGCTGTTCACCATTTTACTCTACTGTTTACATGTGAGGGGCATTTGTGGGCGTGTAGCGTTCAGCCAATCACAGACCACAGAAGAAAGGAAAAATATATGCAGCAGCAGTGGGACTAGAGCTGATTCAATAAACAGGGTAAACCTATATTTGAAATTTGGTGAGCTCCACTTGGGAAAATGGGGCACATTAATTCATTTTCAGAGAAGAAGAAAAAAAAAAAAAAAGAGATGACAATAGTACTGACACATTAGATGACAACAGTACTGACACATTACCTCTAACCTCTAACATCACCTCTGAAGGATAACTGACCTGGAAGGGGAAGATGTTGTCTCCGCGGCCCACTCCGTCGTCGATCCAGGACTTGGGGTTGAAGGCGGGGCTGTTGCGTGGGTACTTCTGCGAGGCCACGTGGTTGTTGGGGAAGGTCTTCTTGAGCGGAGAGATGGAGTTGATGGGTGTCATTCCTCCATTCAGCCCTCTGCGATAATCTCTGCCTTGAGAGCCACCCCACCCTCCTCCACCTCCACTGCCATAACCTCCGCCAGGGCTCCAGGACGTGGATGAGCCGGGGGAGGGCGAGGGGCTCTGGTAGCTGGCCGGGCCCCAAGGAGAGGGGGGCTTGTTCAGGCTGTTGGACAGATGTGGCAGCTGACTGAAGGCAGCGTTCCTGTGGGAGAAGGGCGGCGGTGGGTGTGGAGAGGCCGGGGAGCGGCGGTGCTGCTGGTGCTGGCTGTGCGGATGCTGGAAGTGGTGCGGCGGAGGGGGCGGGTGGTGCTGGGACAGGGCTGCGGGGCCAATCTGAGGGGAGAAGTTTCCCCCGAAGCCCGGGCTCACGTGGTGCGGGAAGTTCTGGAAAAGCAGAGGGCCATTGTTGGCAGACGCAGGGTTAAAGAAGCTCACATCTTCATTGATGATGGTGGAGGGTGCAGGCGGGATGGCGGGTGACCAGTTGTTGAAACCGGTGAGGGAAGATGAGGTGGTGCTGGACTGGACCGGCCCCGTCCCCCCCAATGACTCCTGGTAATCAAAGCCGCTCAGCACTGGAGACTCCAGGCGCAGCTTCTCTTTGCCATTACTGCCCTCAGAGTTTCCGTTCTCAGTTTTGGCCTCCTCTGAACGCGCTTTTTCCAAATCTGAAATGATTCCACCGCCACTTCCCCCATCCTGGTGACTCCCAGGAGACAGCTGCTGCTTTTCTTGCGTTTCTTGCATTTCCTGTTGCTGTTGCTGCTGTGCTTTGGGCTTCTCTCCGAGGATTTCGTCCTGCACGCTGCTGTGGGTGGCTGAGGTGGGGAAGAGCCAGGGGGAGCCTCCCGTGGAGCCATTGCCCGCGGCTGTGCTGCTGTTTATGAAGGCGGCGGGACTCTGCGACACATTCTGATGATGATGAGGGGGCGGCAGGTGTGCGTGGATTCGAACCGGGAATGTGGACTTGTTGCCAGTGTTGTTTTGAACTAGGACTCCAAAGCCGTAATCCCCCATTTGTTTTCTCCCCCCACACACAAATGCAATCCCGTGATCGTTCGGACCTACAAAGACAAGAGCACATAGAAAGGCATGAGTTAGCAGAAAGCTTCAAGTACATTTTCGATAAAGACATTTGGAAACAAGCTGAAGATGAATTATTTCCATCTAAGATAAAAGCCGTTTTTGTTGGAACCATGTTAGTCCTTCAGTGATTTCTCAGACATATGATAATCACACAACACTGACAATGAATGAGCTCATTCTTCAACTGAACAATCTTCCCTTCTTACATTGGGCTGTGGAGCAAAAAAGCAAACCAGTTAACGTTACATCTCTGGCTAATTATAACCTCGTGACGTTGCCAACTTGTAAGACTACAGCTGAGCTTCTGGCAGCTCTAATGCTGCGAGTAACACTGCTGTGCGGGACCCACACATTCCTGACTTAAATACCCTCCACCAGTGCACAGACACACATTCAAATGAACCACAGCCCTGCCCTAGCAGAGCATAGCAACACTAACAGCAACAAACCACATGAATATAATTAATTATTAAAAACTAGGCACTAGTAAAGTCCTCATCCCCACTGACATACAGCAGAACATTCTGGCTTTAGACAGGTGTCACCTGACTCAGAGGTTTCTCAGAGCTTCATCAAATGCAGCTACTACATCTGTCCTTTGGAATTAACTTGTATTTAGCTATAAACACCCAGAGCTACTTTACCTACACCAGCCTAGCCTACACCCATGATTACGCAGATAGTCTCCTTCACCTTCTGCACACTCCAATGAGGCTATAGTGCAGTCAAATAATATGGCTCATCTGCTTCAAGTACTGGCCTGTTTTACAAATGGATTCATTACAGACTCAAACCCATTTGTAGAACAGTTTGTTTTTTTGTTTTTTTTCCTTAAATCAGACAAATTGGGACAAGTAATCAAAAATCTATTTTGTAAGGACGTATAATAACTAGCTGGACATACAGCCTTCAGTTCAAAGATATAACTTAATGATACGAATTTGTATTGTTCCACCTACTTCTCAATTCAAGACACTATCAGCTGATAGACACGAATAAAAAGACTGCCTTAATATATCAGCGTGACATAAAAGAACGACAAACTATCCGGTTAGAACGGATTTGCAAACGTTAACGTTTATCTCTAAACTGTCGACCTTGTTTGACAGCTGTCACAAGATCCATAGTTTCTCTTGCACCATTTAGGAGCCGAAAAACGACATCATTTTACAGTAATTAGCTATGACATTGTCATGGGTGGCTTGACAGTCGACAATCACACCCATTACATAAAATAAAACATTTTCTTGTCAGTTTGGTGACGTTTTCAACCAATGCTAACATACGTTAGCACGTTAGCTCCTAGCCGTTAGCATCAGAGCTAGCTTGAGACTGGAAACTGGAGAATAAAAAGTCCTTTCACCTTCTACGATGTCTCTGCGGCGAGCCTTCCCCTCGGGGCTGAGGGCGAGCTGATGTCTTTATGAAGAACACAGCAGGCAAACCCTTTGGACGATGGAAAGACTGGAGAGCTGACTCGTACAGTGCAGTCTTTTTTTCTCCCTTCTCCTGACGTGTCCTGCCTGCTCAATGACACGGCTCCCTAATCTGGACTAAAGCATTCAAACAGATTTATGGCAGCGCGTCAACTACGCTTGTCTGCAGCTGCGTTATAAGCCTTTTTCGATCGGTTTCATTGTCCGCTTGATTCCGTTATATTTTATCTCTATCTTCCCAACAGAGCCAGCCTATTCCTGTGCGCTTCTTGGCTGCCCCTGTCTCCTGAAACCGACCGCGGCCGAATGACAGCGAGAGATCAGCAGAGGCACACTTCCGCCTCTAACCCGGCCCCCTCGGGTAAAAGCCCGCCCCACAAGAGCCACACCTCGGCTTCTGATTGGCCCAGTGTCCTTAAGACCCGCCCTGGTATTTACTATTTAAAGCCCACGCACCAATGATTCGCATGGGTACGTTGTACGCACTGCCCACTGAGGTCAGAAATTAAAGCGAAAAAAAAATCTCTATACCGTGGTGCTGTCCTTTCACGACGCAAGCAGCCGGTATCAGGTCGTGAGAAAACAGCTACCCAACCCCCCTTCGCAAGGAGAGCTAAGTGAGTCTCAAAAAGGGGAACAGAAAGAGCATCCTTGGCCGGGCTTTTATCTCGTGTCCCGTTGCTGTAATGTGGAAATGAAACGAGAATGGTGTATAATAGCTGGTTTTGTTCTGATCTGCGTGTATCTAGTATTTTCCATCTAAAACCAATTTAAAATTCTGCACTGATGCATCCTTCTATTTACATTAAGGCATCATCATTTGCACTAAGTCAGCATTTAAAGCTGCACCACTGGCAACGAAAGTAATACCAATTTAGCCATAAGCCTGAATATATCTGAGTTAAAGCATGGCCAAAACCCTGACCAGAATCACTATATGGGTCATTATGCAGAATTACTGGATTCAACCATACTGCATTAAAGGGCCCATATTATGCTAATTCCTGATTTATGTTATAATGTTGTTTCCTCATCAAAACATACCTGGAGTTGTGTTTTGTGTCACTTACCACGTTTTAACACACAAACACTGCATATTTAAGCTGAGTTCATCTCTCAAACAGAAAACACTCTATTCCACATTGTGATGTCATGTGGTAATACAGCAAGTTTGCCACTGTGTTTTAACTCCATACACCTTTACTTGAATCATCTGGGTAATTGCAGCCCTGGAAATGCCAATCTCCACAGAACAAAAGGGAAAGGTAACTGTTATCTTGAAAACTACAGCTTTGTGAAATCACAAGGTGGAACAGAGCATTTTGAGCTTTGGAGATGTAGATTGACTAATAAATGGTTACTCAAACATGTTTGAATGAAACAAAACACAACTCTGGGTATGTTTTGGAGGAGGTAACGGCATTCTAACATGGGTAAAAACTCACAAGAATGGACGTTGTGGAATATACTGTAGGACCTTTGAATAATGACTGACAATGAGAAGGAGCAGTGAAACACATTCAAAGCAAGACTACGCAGTGGAAGTATACGCTTGTACTATTTACTTTAAAGCCCCAGTGTGTAGGATTCGTGGCGCATAGGTGGATGGTGCTATTGCACTTTCTGTTTTAGCTACGGCAGACCTTGAGGGTCACCCGGGCGCGCCGTAACGCGGACAGCTCTCGTACCCGCGCACGAGCCGCGCGCCGCTACTGTATAAATAAAACGCGGTCCCATTTTTTTTTTTTTTTTCTCATGAAAACACACATTCCCTATCGTGTACCATGACACTCTACACATCAAATGAAACCTTACAGTCTCCTCTTTTTGACTATGCAATTCATTTCCCTGCACAGCAATCACTCCCTGAGCACATGGGGCTTTTATACGGAAAAGCACAAAACGAGGTTAGCTTACCTTAGAATGCTTTGCACAGGTCAAACTCTGTATTTCACCATAAACTTGCTCTCAATTTGTCCGTAAGGATCCAGCGAATAAAATCCAGTAAAACAATTTAGTCCAAAACACGTGTTAGAGCCATTACGACGTCTGATCCGGCAGCATGTTTGTGTTGTTTACCCAAAACCACGAGCCTTGCCGAAGGCGAAGGCGGAGCCCAAATGTCCTTCTGCGGCTCTCGTATTCAAAATGGCTGCCTCTGCATGGGGAAGATCCCCCTTTTATGTGACTATATCTAAGTCCAAAAGAATACTTTGATTTCATGATGGAAGTGAAAAGGCTTGGAAAACAATGTATTTTTGAATGGGTATCTTCAATTTCAGTAATTAACGGGTAAAAATCTTACACACTGTCCCGTTAATGTACTTTTTATAGACACAGGAAGTTGAATTGGCCCAATGTTTCATATAAGTTAATAACAGATCAGAAGTAGTCATCTCTGTTGAATAAATGTAAGGGGTATATTTTGTAAATTTTTTTACTTTATTAAAATAATTAGCACTTGGTTGAAAAAATTAGATCTTGACTTTAGCCATAATCAAGGTAGCACAGTAGAGTATTTTTACAAGGACATGAAATAAGTGTACCTCATTTAGGCTTCATCTGGTTAAATTCGCCACACACCATTAAGTATTTTTTCTACACTGCCTTCTATTAATGCACACTAAATACCTTCAAGCATACCTTTTATGCACATTATTGAATTATAGGCTATGTTTTAATTACATTCAATTAGCTGGTGTAATTTGAGTAATGTAAACTAAACATGGAAAAACAGGGTACATACTGTAATATAAGATGCTGAAATGTTAGGACTGTTAGTCAATTTGCATGTTTGTTGAACAACCTGAGGGGAGATTTGACCTTTTGTCTGTTTTCATATTGCATCTCGTATGTCTCCTATACATAACATAATTAACTCTATTTGTGCTGTACATTCATTTGATATACTATTCATGTGTGGCTGTGCATTAGATAAGCGACTGTCAAATTCACAGTAGTCGCAGTAATCTAATGTCAGATAAATAAGTACATATTGATTATTAAAGGTAGACTGTAACCTTTCTGGTGAAGGATCCACCAACTGCTTGTCTCCATAGTGATGTTACACAGTATGGCATTACAGTAATCTTATCTATAGTGGAAACAAGCAAGTGACAGGTCAGATCTGGGGGAGAGGTGACCCCACTCATGAATGAATGTATATTTTAGCCACAAAAACGCATGCAACTGAACAAAAATACATTAACAAAAATTAAGTTACCCAGAAGTGCTTCTCTGTGTTTTTAAAGTCCACACATGAATCCTTCCTTGGCTTTTCCAAGACCATGTTAGACAATATGAACAAGATGGACATTACATAACAAAAATGTTGATTTCTGTAGGCTACCAACTGTATAAAGAATACTGCTTAAATATTTATAGTGGTATGTAGTAGTAACATTTTACGCTATTCTTCAAAAGGGCTCACCAGTAATAGTAAAAAGAGTATTGTGTGGTAAATACAGTGCAAGCTGTCATCCTAAAGGGTTTCTATTTATGGTTATACAGCTGAGACCTTGGTCAAGACACTACACCCAACATTCTTATATAAATGAATATGTCATGTAATGCACAGAAAGGAAGCCGCAACTCTGTCCAACTGTCACATGAGCACCAGTAGACCCTGCATTAGATCTATCACCATTTCCCATTTTAACATTGTGTTTTGGTCTACCCAAGGCAATGTCTATTTGTCCCCAAGCTGTAGTAACACTGTACAGTATATCTGATATCACTGACTGGCCCCGACTTCGCACATAGGCCCAGATCCCCAGATGTGTAGCTCCTTCCCCCTCATCATATGCCCAACTGTCCCCTATCTAACTCTATGTCCTTGTGTGTGTCCTTCTATCTCGTATGGTCATTATCACCTGGGGGTCATCAAACAGCTTTGACTCTGTCTCCGTAGCGACCCTCCTTTGGCAGCGGGACACGGGGCTGCAAATGGCTATCTAATAAATCTGTCACTTCCAGTCCAGCTGCAGCCCAGTGATAAATTAGGGAATGGGGAGTTTGTGTTGGTAAAATGTGTACAGAAAGGATGAGCAGGTTAGCAGAGGTGGACACGCGTTACACAGGCAGGTATTGGCAGGGTGAGGAAGTAACCCGATTTAAGTAATCCGATTAAAAAATAGATTACCGATGTCTGATAGTGACACTATTCACATGCTTTACAGGCTGTAAAGCAGTGTAAATGCAGGATAAATATCAGGCCTTAAGTGACCGTAAAATTTAATGCGCTGCAAAAGTTAAATCAGAGAATTGGATTTTGCATTATATTTCCAGAGAATTGGCTAAATAAACTGGAGAAGAAATCATAATGGGTGCTATTAGTTTTCCAACACATTGAGCATGCAATATCTTCATAACCTCTATTTTTTAAATGTCCTATATTGCATAACAATGACTCTTGTGAGCTGTTACTTCCTCAAAAACATACCTGGAGTTGTTTCTAGTGAAGGTGAATGGAGTT
This sequence comes from Paratrypauchen microcephalus, assembly GCA_036785185.1. Taxonomy (NCBI): domain Eukaryota; kingdom Metazoa; phylum Chordata; class Actinopteri; order Gobiiformes; family Gobiidae; genus Paratrypauchen; species Paratrypauchen microcephalus. The sequence continues at coordinate 469,851 of JAVJIX010000260.1, read as the reverse complement.
TAAAAACACAGTGGAGCACTTCCTGTATTACTTCCTGTATTGAGAGAAGAACTCAGCCTAAGTATGCAGGGTTTGTGTGTGTGTGAATGAAACAAAACACAAATCCAGGTATGTCTGTGATGAGGAAACAACTTTATAACAGATCAGAAAATAGCATAATACAGGCCCTTTAATTCACATTAATTATAAGCATTTCTCAAACAAACTGCAATATCTCTTATGTGAGTCCTGGGGCTTGTATTGTTCCGTAGATCTTTTAATAAATGTAATTCAATTAAAACATGCCATAGATAATGTTTATACAATACAGTTCTGTGATGATAACTGTGCTCAGGTCCAAAGGGGCTGGGGTAGGCTCCTATGACCCTCCTGTGACCTGCAGAGAACAAAATAATGAATGGGCATGATGAACTGTCAGGAGAATAGTTCAATTTACTTGGTATGGCCTTATAATCAATATATTGACATCTTATAGGTTGTGATTCATTATTGCAGACCACATACGAATTTTTTTATATTAACATGTTCTTGTAATGTCAGCGTGTGTGATTCATTGTTTACCTCTGCATTTGTTGTTGTCTAGTTAAGTTCAAATTAAAATGAAGTATATTGTTAATCATTCTCAGTTCGTGTCATTATTTTCTTAATCAAATATACAAATTGGATATTATCTTGCCATTACAAACTAATGGAAAAAATAACTTATTTCATTATAATTTCATTGGATATCATCAATCATGAGCAATCGGAAGCTTACCCTATATTCTGGATTGGAGTTGTACCAAGAAGGGCATGCAGGAACAAGAATAAAAAATATTAAGAATGAAAGATAATAATAGTCTAGTTTAGAACTAGCTTTATCCTAGTTTAGGAAAGGTGCTGTCTTGTTTTTGCTCTTTTTGCTAAGTAAACACTACACTAGTTTGTGTCGACTAATGTAGTAATATCGGTTTGTGTAAGAAACACCAACATCAATATTAGAACAATCATTTTTGAGGGTCAGTATTTATCATGGTTACTTTTTCTTAGTACAAGTGGGAAACTTTTTGTTCATGTTTTTTAACCATGTTATACATTTAGAACAGTATTTTGAGATAATTCTACTCTGGGTTTATTGCGTCAATGTCACAAATCAGTTTTAATATTATCATTATTTTTCATCCATCCATTTTCTTCCGCTTATCCGGGGGGGTCGCGGGGGTAACAGTCTAAACAGGGACTCCCAGACCCCGGACACTTCTTCCAACTCCTCCGGGCATACTCCAAGGCGTTCCCAGGCCAGCCAAGAGACATAATCTCTCCAGCATGTCTTGGGTCTTCCCCGGGGTCTCCTCTCGGTGGGACATGCCTGGAGCACCTCCTGAGGGAGGCGTCCAGGAGGCATCCGGAACAAATGCCCGAGCCACTTCAGCTGGCTCCTCTTGACATGGAGGAGCAGTGGCTCTACTTTGAGCTCCTCCTGTGTGACTGAGCTCCTTACCCTATCTCTAAGGGTGCGCCCAGCCAATCTGCGGAGGAAACTCATTTCAGCCACTTGTATCTGCGATCTCGTCCTTTCAGTCATTACCCAAAGCTCATGGCCATAGGTGAGAGTAGGAACGTAGATTGACGATAAATTCTCCCACTTCAGCTCCCACTTCACCACAACGGTCCGGTACAGCGACCACATCACTGCCAGTGCTACACCGATCTGCCTGTCAATCTCACTCCATCCTCCATCCTCACTCATGAACAAGACCCACCCACCCGGAGAGGGCAAGCCACCTTTTTCCGGTCGAGAACCATGGCCTCAGATTTGGAGGAGCTGATCCTCATCCCAGCCACTTCACATTCGGCTGCAAACCGCCTCAGTGCACATTGGAGGTCCTGGTTCGATGGAGCCGTCAGGACAACATCACCTGCAAACAGCAGAGATGAGATCCTGTGGTTCCCAAACCGGATCCCCTCCGGCCCCTGACTGCGCCTAGAAATTCTGTCCATAAATACAGGGGGTCCTCGGGTTACGACGGTCTCGGGTTACGACGTTTCGTGGTTACGAACGCGCCCCCATTAAAAAAAATATGTATATATTACGCGTCATTCCGTCTTACACGGTTTAGCGTGGTAAACAAACGCGAACGGCGCGCGGCGCACGGCGCAAGAATACGCTCTGTTGTGGTTGTAGGGAGAAGAAGACAGCCTCATGTGTGTGCCCAATGTGGGCGGAAGTACCTGATGTGGGCTCTGATCTGCTCCTATGAAAGCGGCAGTGATAACCAAGCAGCGTAGTGGTCTAATTATTGAGATGGAAAGGTTATTGGTGCTTTGGTTGGAAGATCAAAGGCAAAATCCGGTTTACGACGAAATTCGGGTTACGACGCGTCTTAAGAACGGATCAACGTCGTAACCCGAGGACCCCCTGTACAATGAACCGAACCGGTCCAACATGCACCGGAAACAGATTCGACTGGCAATGCGAACACAGCTCCTGCTCCGGTCATGCAGGGACCGAACAGCCCTTAGCAAAGAGCCCCGGACCCCATACTCCCAGACCACTCCCCACAGGACCCCACGAGGGACACGGTCCAATGCTTTCTCCAGATCCACAAAGTGCACATGTCTACTGGTTGGGCAAACGCCCATGCACCCTCGAGCACCCGATGGAGAGTATAGAGCTGATCCAGTGTTCCGTGGCCAGGACAAAAACCACACTGCTCCTCCTGGATCCGAGGTTTGACCATCGGTTGAATTCTCCTCTCCAGTACCCTAGAATAGACCTTACCCTATATAAGAATAGACCTTGTCCTATTTTCTTCAGCAATACTCACTCTTCACTTCTTCAATCACTCTTCAAAATGTGTTATTGTGACTGGCCTAGTAACATTAAAATATTTTCTTTACAAAAATGCCAAAATTTTAAATATGGTACCAAAGTTTAGTTGATGGTTTGTACTGTTCTATCTCTGTATGTATACAACTGTGTACCATTCCAGAGTGATATTTTTCATGCAAATGGATGTTAAATTCCTTGCCAACTGCACTTGTTTTTGTTCTATTATTGTGCAAAAATGTCAATACAAATTAAAGGTGCATTGCACAACCTTTCTGGTGAAGGGTCATCACTTACTTGTCTCCATGTAGATGTTATTGCTTTGCCTGGAATGTTCCATTTGGCATTAAACATATGACATTAAACATCTAGCAAACCATCTGCTGTAGCATTTATTCATTACAGTTGTCTCTATTGCTCAAGAATATAATAATTCTCTCTTTGAATAGGGGTGACTCTCCACAGATGTGACCTGTAATCTATGTAGCCAATAGTTATCTAGATAGGTTTAATCTCTACCGTGGGACATTCTAGACAAAGCAATAACATCTCTATGGAGACAAGTAGGTGACGGACCCACAACAGAAAAGTTGCGCAATGCATCTTTAAGTGACAAAAAAATAAATAAATCCTCCGGCAAAATCTTAATACAAGATATACAGTACATACAGATTAAGATTAGGCATTATTAGCTTTACCATTCAAAAGACACATTTTAGTCATGTAACATACACAAACAAAGCTGTTTAAGTGAACTGTTAATCAGTCTCTCAGGGTACAAAGTCAGCGGGAGGAAGAAAAAAAACCTTTGATAGTTTTGCATGTGCCAAAACAGCCTTGCATTGTATTTTAACATAGGGCCTTATTATTCACAGCGGGGTGGAAAATGGCGAGTGGCGCTTGTAGTGTAAATGGATTTCTAGGACAGAATAACCGGTCTTACTGGCCTCAGACACCAGGCAACACCCAGCTCTGTGCCTTTAGCTTTCACTCTGTTCCCAACCAATACACATTCAGGTTCATCTAATACACTGTTTTCCCAATAGTAAGTGAGAGCTCAATAGTGGGAGGGGGTATTTTTGGGGGTCGCTGTAACCTCTCCAATTTTACTAAAGCAATACGTGTCACCAGTTTGGCTACTTTTTACTACCCGGAACAATGGATTGAATTGGTCCCAGTGGATTTGACTAGGGTTTGCAGAAGGCAGAGCAAAAGGATGGAGAATAAACTGAACAGAATTGGATAGCTATATAGTGCTCCCATTTTGTATATTGCATTACAATGGATGGATGAATGAATGTGATCAAGGGAAATGTCCAAAGGGAGTGGATTACAGAGCTGTTTCATTGGACACTAAAATGTGTGATTAAATGATACTTTGCATCTGACATCATTAACATTTCCTGGGGCTGGGATGCTAACCGTAGGCACTGATCTGTCTGAAGCTCTGTTAGACTTTAATCTGAGCTTTATTTTACCACAATCTGGCCACAAAGAACTGATTTAGCTGGAACTACAATAGGTGAGCTGATATTATGCTGTTAAACAAGTCTCGCACACATAAAAGTACTGCTACAAGCTAAGTAGCATTAGCTAACAGTTTTTCAGTTAGTCACTCTCACATTTCAGTTGAAAATCCAAACCTAAACTGGACTGTAAATGTTTTTTATTGATCACAGGCTCCTGAAAATGTGTTGTTTAAATTCTCTTTAGTATTTTTTCAGTTTTCAGATTCACTTTTTTGATAGTGCTTGCCAATATGTGCATTGTGTCTCCAACTGTTAAACAGAGATACACCCCCATCGTGATGTCAGTGCTAAGTATCAGTAGGAATGGCTTGCATGATGATGTTATATATATTGTTATAAGATGTATTAACACAACCAGACAGCAAAACAGATCCATACAGTTTCTCTGTAAAGTGAATATTAACCACCACATATGGATATAGGTTGATCCCTGGCACAACATCTATGCAATAACTATATACCTTCAATACCTTCAATTTATATGTTCTTTATTCAGGTACTCAACACTGGTAGGTTTTTTTTTTTTTTCTATAGCCACAGCTGCCCTGGGACTGACAGATGGAGACATGGCTGCCAATCTGCACATACAACCCACAGACCCTTTGAACACCACCAGTCATTCACACACTACATACAAAATGAAAGGTCTTGCTCTACGACACAACAAAGATCAGAGCAGGCTTCAAACCGTGAACCTTATGGATAGTGGGCCACGCCAGTATTATTATGTTCGCCTAAAAGCACAGCAACTTGAATTGGACCAAATGACACAACACATCATGCACCAAGTAGCCATCTGGGGAAAGAATGGTGATTCCGTTGGCATTTTGAAATATCACAACATGTCAGGAAACATGTTCAGATACATTGATCTAAAAGCTTAATTCAATCCAACATCCAATAGTTATACAAAATAACATATCTATAAACTTTTATATTAACTATAAACAGGGACATTTACTGTATTGTAATTGGTGTTGGTGGCCAGGCATTAAAAAGCCAGTTTTTACCATGTGTTTTCTTTTGGCAGCGCATCGGCAAGTGTGTTCTGCCATCGCGGCCTGGATAGGTGCTATGAATAAACCATGAGTCCATTAAAAAATTAATTGCCTCTTTCTTAGCCATAATTACGGTGCAATTCGTCCCAGTGGGAATTAGCAAGTGCCAACAAGACCTTCTTGTGAAACGTGTGAAAAGATTTTTTTTTATCAATTTAGATCTGGTTTGGACTGGTGAAACTCAGCAATGTATTGGGAACATTTGGGAAATCTAGATGCTACAGTGTTTGTGCTTGTTTAAATTATGTTGTTGTTAGCATTTCTCACATAGGGAACCATTTTCTATTTGTTTGACCAATGAAATATTCAGGAGGTGCACCATGATGTTGTTAGGAAAATGGTGCAGACATCCTCCGTGTGTGGTTTATGTGACACCAGGACCCTGGGGTGACAGGTGAAAAGGGGAGGAGGACTGAAATTAGGCTGAACAAACAACTGAAGATAGAAAATAGATAAAGCCAATTAAAAGGTATTGTACTTTTTTTGTTGTTGTTGTTGACACATTCCACAGTAATAGCAAATAGAGATCGACAAATATGGGTCTTCACAATGCCAATACACATACGGATTGTTTGGAATATAAAGCAAACAATAGCCATTTTTTCCTTTTTTTTACTACAAACCTAAAAGAACTGTAGTCACATTTTGTGCAGCTATTTCTTCATATTAAACTGTTAATATAAAGTTTGTGTATATCCTCCTGATATTCCCCGTTCATTTGTGTCATTTGTGTCCTTTATAGTGGACATTGAGTTAACGAGTCTATCTTTTAATTGTTTTGAGATTCTAGTTTGTGGCTGCACTATGATAATAAAAATAAATAAATAAATAAATAAATAAAATAAAAATCTAAAAATGTAAAATATATATATATATATATATATATATATATATATATATATATATATATATATACACAAATAAATAAATTATACATAAAAATGAAAAATAAATAAATATGTAAATAAACACTCAAATAAATACATAAAAAATAAATAAATAATACATAATGTATTACAAATAAATAAATAGATAAGAAATTAAAAGGGAGTCTAAGAACTTTTTGAGGCAACTGTAGAAGCTTGTCAGATGTTGTCAGTTTTTGTTAGGTTGTTAACTTAGATTTAACACCAAAATGTCCCCGACGTCCATTACATGTTACAACATTACGAATAAAAATAAAATGAACAAAATGTAAACGCTAAGGTGTTAATTTACCTCCAAATAGAAAATTAAAATAATAATAATAATCATTTAGATACACTTTTTTTCTTCAGGTCCCAGGAGGATATTTAGGCAGCAGCTTGACCAAAACAAAATATTGGCTTATGCGGGAGATTTAAGGCCAATATGCTATAAAGTCCAAATATCGGCCAGATACAGTATATCAGACAACAGATATATCAGTCTAGCTCCAATAGCAATAAACTTAAATCTCCATGGAGGCAAGCAGATTAGCTGTTGAAAACTACCACTACATGATATCACAAGGTGGAACAGAGCATTTTGAGCTTTGGAAATGTAGACAGGCTAATAATAAAGGATTACTCAAACATGTGTGAATGAAATCAAACACAAATCCAGGTATGTTTTTGTGGAGGTAACAACATTCGAAGATGGTTTAAAGCTAGGGGTGGGTATTGGCAAAGAAGTCACGATTCAATTCGAATCACGATTCATATGCCACGATGCGATACTATCACGATGCATCACGATACTTGAATTATTGCGATGCATTGCAATATATTGGACATACTTCAGTGAAAATGTACCAAAAGAAAAGAGGATAACTTAAATATCAGTGGCTGTGTATCTGGGTAGTGTCTTCAATTGATACATAACTCTGAGCAACTCAATTCATAACTGAATTTATTGAATAACAAAAACAAATAAACCAAACCAATAACAAAAAAAGTGCATAGGATTTTTTCTAAAACAAAAAATTATGTTCAAACATTTGCCATTTTGGAGGTAGCTACCATCATAACAAACAATACCCTTTCACAAAGAAAAAAGTGCATAGGATTTATTTTTTTTAAAACTAATAATTAATTTATTTATTTATTAATAATCGATTTTTGGCATCAAGAGTCGATGCAGTATATTGTGAAAGTTAGTATCGCGATGCATTGCCATGACGATTATTTTGCACACCCCTACTTAAAGCTCACAGGGATCCATTTTACCTAACATAGGATCTTTAAAAGTAAAATATATTTAAACAGAATAAATACAATAATACTACTGACTCTACTGGAAAAAGCCCTGACAAACATTGCATCACCTCAGTCCCTTTGTCAGCACCTCCATCACAACATTATTGATCAGCGCAGCGCTCATAATCTGATAAACCATTTCCAATCATCACTCTTTACCTGTAACATTCACACCACACTGTCAGGACTGTGTTATTTCTCTGACAGCTCCGGACCTTTGCCAGGCCATGTCCATCCAGTGATTGTGGACACCCCCCCCCCCCCCATCACTGTCCTTGTGCTAATTAGGCCTAAGAGGTGAGTGCAGCGGGGAGGCGTCTGGGGAGGGGGAGGTCCGGGAGGTGCTGGTGTGTCAGTCACAAAGGGCATGCCGGTTTAACAGAGCTAGAGGATAATAAATTACAGTTCAACAGCAGCTGGGGGTCTGTGATGTGCTTCTGTCTGTAGAAGAGAAGAGACACTGGCTGCATTAAAACTGATGAGATTGGTGAGGTGTTTGGGATTCTAGGAGTAGCTTTAGTTGCACAAAATAACACAAAAATGTCAGTGAATCGATAATTTTGATTCTACGGGTCATAATATCATTGTGAGAACTGAAAATAATTGTAAGAATTTCAGATGCAAAAATATGTCATTTCAATAGAATCTATAGCATACTACAAAGAAGAATCCTAAATGCTATGGGTTTGTGTTTGTTACATTATCACTCACTATAAAGCTGGTCTCTCATACTGAAGGAATGGTCATGTATAATTAGTCAAAAATGAAGATTCACTGATGTTTGGTCATTGGATCAATAATCAGAAATAACTGAATATTGTAATGTTTCTTCTCACAATGATCCAAACAGTAACATTTGGTAATAACATCACATATAACTGAACTGTCTTAAAGGAGAATTAACGTTTTTTACAATCTGAGCCTTATTTCGGTAATAAAACAAGTTGTATTACTCACCCATAGCACTTTGGTGTCATATGGAGCACTTGCGGAGATGTTTATATCCGTAACGTGAGTTCTCGGGGCATATAATATATGCCCCGAGCGGTCTCCAAATAACAAAACCTTAGCACTTTTCAAATCATAGAAGCTCAATGTCTTAGTCTACACTTTCGTTTGAGTCAAAAGTGGCCTGTAATCCGAGATTTATCCATAATTTACAGCTTTGCGTTTCATGTTTGGGTCCCGGGAGCTGAGAGTGAAATAAGCTGTGACTCCACACATGCGCACTGGCGTCCTCATCTACTCGAAACTATGGCTAAATCTCGGATTACAGGCCACTTTTGACTCAAACGAAAGCGTAGACTAAGACATTGAGCTTCTATGATTTGAAAAGTGCTAAAGTTTATGTTATTTGGAGACCGCAAACATGTGCCCCGAGAACTCACATTACGGATATCGCTAAACTAAAACAAGTCCGGAAGTGCTCCATATGACACCAAAGTGCTATGGGTGAGTAAAACAACTTGTTTTATTACCGAAATAAGGCTCAGATTGTAAAAAAATGTTAATTCTCCTTTAATGTAACGTGACATTCTGACGCTGTCCTAATTAAAAAGCATTTGCTTGTGTTATTACAATACAAGGGTCACAGCAGTCACCATTTTATTTCTTGGTTAAATGGGTTATCAAATATCAAACATGTTCTAAAAGTAGTTGTAATAAGTAATGGGAAAAAAAACAACAAGAAACCAATGTCTGACATTTAGGTCACAACATGATCTGTGAGACATGACACAAATGTACACATTTACATTATTCTATAAGGCTTTGGTGGTTACAATTGTAATTTTAGTGTTATTATAGGTCTACAACAGTATAATGTGATTTTGGTACATTTATTTGTTACTTCTTATTTGTAAATTTGGTATGTATGTTTAACGTGATCCATATTAAAGCAGTTTTGGGACTGGCAAAAATATGTTTTGTCCCTCTATATTAGTCATTCTGTACTGAAAATTTGAATCCATGAATTTTGGGCATCAACAGCAACGGGGGCCCTTCTTTCTAATTAAAAGAGTTGGTTAGGCTATAGGCTACATTTAAAATAATCGTCTACATAAATGCATATTAGACTGTATTATATATCACATGAAGTGCAATGATTGTGCTTAACATTTAATCAAGCGTAAATGCACTCCTCAGAGAATATTAACATAATTACAATAATGAATATAAATAGTAGGCTATTGCATTATTGCTAGCTTCATTTAGGAGCGCACCGTTAGCTCCACCATAGTGGTGCTACAATATAAAATGGGTTTGTCTCCAGTTTACCAGAGCAGTTACCATGACGACGTCAGCGATAAGCATAAATTTGGTTTAAAGAACAAAAATAAATGGCATTCGAGACTTATTTCCATACATTTGCATTTGGATGTAGAGTATCTTCATTATACAACATTTACAGACCAATATTGATTACAGCCCATGTTTGGTCCAATCAGGATGCTCTAAATGAGATAATGCAATTAGCTATATCAAATGCATTATGGGTCTTGAAAATGGATGAGGCAATACAGCACATAAACTTACATATGACGACCTATTATGTTTAGATTTAAAGTCAGATGACCTACAGTGGGAGTGACGTATTGTAATTGGGCCTTTGTTGCGTCAGTTTAATTGAATTGGCCCCAGACTCATTATAGGAAAATGGGGTTATAATACAGAGCCTTAATGGACAGTAATTCTAATGTATTTTAATCCAATTTGTTTAAACAAGCTGTTGTCACTGCTCTGGAACTAGCATGGCAAACCACAGTACATTTTATGGTCAGCTATATTAACCGCAATACTTTTTGGTTTATCTTTACAAGGGGATTATCTTGGGCAACGGGGACTTCTGTGGAGATAGTTGTCAAGGCTGCAAATAATGATTATTTCTATAGTTAATGAGTCAGCATTTTTATTTTTAAGTTACACATACATACAGTACATACATGCATACATTGAGATTTTAAACACATTTTATCCAAATAAATAAAAAATGAAGTATGGTTTTAAAATAGGCTACTTAGCTCAGATAACTTAGCTCAGATACTTTAATAGTTGACTTGTTATAAATATTACCAGCTATCCAGGTCAGATCTGTACAGAGGCAATAAAAGAATCCATCATGAAAAGAATGGTAGATAGACATGCTTGATGCCATACTGTGGAACATTCCAGACAAAGCAATAACATCTTCATGGAGACGAGCACGTGATGTGTTCTCCACCAGAAAAGCGACACAGTGCCTTTATAAAAATACTGTAAGTGCACATGCTTTGGTCCACCTTGTAGAACTACCACTGATGAAGCTGCCATGTTTAAGATAACGGCAAAATTTTATCTTTAGTTCAGTAGACAATTCCAGGGCTGACATTATCCAGATGACTGTAGTGAAGGTGTATGGCGTTTAGAAACACAGTGGAGCACTTATTTTTACCACATGACATCACAAGGTGGAATGTTAGAGTGTTTTCTGTTTGAGAGAAGAGCTCAGCCTAAACATACAGAGTCTGTGTGTTAAACATGTGCAAATGAAACCCAACGCAACTCCACGTATATGTTTTTGATGTGGAAACACCATTATAACATAGATTGGAAAATAGCATAATATGGGCCCTTAATTTAAAGGAGAATTAACGTTTTTTACAATCTGAGCCTTATTTCGGTAATAAAACAAGTTGTTTTACTCACCCATAGCACTTTGGTGTCATTTGGAGCACTTCTGGAGATGTATTAGATTAGCGATCTCCGTAACTGACTTCTCGGGGCATATGTTGGCGGTCTCCAAATAACACAAACTTTACCACTTTTCAAATCATAGACGCTCAATGTCTTAGTCTACACTTTCGTTTGAGTCAAAAGTGGCCTGTAAACTGAGATTTATCCATAATTTACAGCTTTGCGTTTCATGTTTGGGTCCCGAGAGCTGAGGGTGAAATAAGCTGTGACTCTGCACATGCGCACTGGCGTTCTCATCTACTCGAAACTATGGATAAATCTCGGATTACAGGCCACTTTTGACTCAAACGAAAGCGTAGACTAAGATATTGAGCTTCTATGATTTGAAAAGTGCTAAAGTTTGTGTTATTTGGAGACCGAAAAGATGTGCCCCGAGAACTCAATTACGGAGATCGCAAATCTAAAACATCTCCGGAAGTGCTCCATATGACACCAAAGTGCTATGGGTGATTAAAACAACTTGTTTTATTACCGAAATAAGGCTAAAAAAACACTTTTAAAACCTTTTTTTTGTAAATAATAGTAAAATTTATGGTCCGTGTGAATTAGATCCACTCATAAATCTTCCACCATCTGAAAAAAGCTCCTCACACTTTGTTTACAGGCAGCCCTTCAAACATGAGTAAACATCTTTTTCGCTGTCACGAACGCGCCCCGAGGCGACATGGATCCCACTGCTCGGATCAAATGCTCTCTTCACTGACCTGCTACACTTCAACACCACTCCTCCTCCTCTGTTTGTCTAGTATTTGTTATCTTCATCACACACACACACACACAATAGTGACAGAGCTAACAAAGCCTGAAGCTGATTGTACGGGGAGGAGTGCTGAGTCAGCTGACCCCGGTAAAGGTACAGAACATGTGACCTCATCAATAATGGACAGTCCCAAAGTCTATGAGGTCTGCATTAAAGAGAAAGCAGGTCATAAGAGAAATGAGTTTGTTTAGTTTGATTGGAAAGTCATAAACTGGAGATTACAATAAGAGATATGACAAAATGTGTACTCAAGCAAAATGTGCTGCAGTATGTTTATGAAGTATATTCACCAACAAGATTTATGTTATTTTGTCATATATGTTATAATGTTGTTTCCTCTCCAGAATCATACCTAGAGTTGTGTTTTGTTTCATGCACACATGTTAAATACACAAATTAAGTATATATGAGTTTTTCTCTCAAACAGAAAACACACTCTTCCACCTTGTGATGTCATGTGGTAATACAGGAAGGGCCCCAATGTGTTTTAAAGGAGAATTAACGTTTTTTACAATCTGAGCCTTATTTCGGTGATAAAACAAATTGTTTTACTCACCCATAGCACTTTGGTGTCATATGGAGCACTTCCAGAGATGTTTTAGATTAGCGATAGCCGTTGCGCGAGTTCTTGTGAAGATGTAGATAGCCTAATAATGCAAGATTACTCAAACATGTGTGTGTGTGTGTGTGTGTGTGTGTGTGTGTGTGTGTGTGTGTGTGTGTGTGTGCGTGTGTGCGTGTGTGTGTGTGTGTGAAACAAAACACAACTCCAGCTGTTTTTGACCTCAGTAAAGAGGCATCTCTTGGCTTGTTACATTGCAGCATCTGGATATACTGGTATATTTATGGGACAGTTAAGACACAATTTAAGTTGTTGTAAATGTTAATTTTACTAAAACTTCCAGAATAACTTGGTTGGCTAAGTATCTTGGCATGGCTAAGTTCTTTGCATGAGGTGAACAGTCTTCTGAATGTTCTTACAGAAAAAGGAAGTTGCCCTCATTAGCCTGGTTAGATCAAAGCCATGTGACGTTTTGCATATACATGGCCTATAGGTATGTTCCCTCAAAAACCTAGCCTTCAGTTCAGATTTTGAGGATTAAAAAGTTGCTGTAGGGGAAATGATTCTACAATTTCAACAGCTATCACATCAAATAGCACTGATAATCTTACTGATTCTTACTTATCTTACTGATAATCTTACTGCTCCAACTACTATAATACCATGAGCAAGAAGGGCGAGTACTAAGACTGCAGAGTCCAAAATGACGTCACACATTGTTGTTTTGAGGACAGAAGGCACTATTCTGTCATCTTGCTGCACTGCACAGATTATTCTTCTATAACATCCCTTCTGTAAGACCCTGTTTGTTGCCAGAAATGGATTACTGCCATCAGTAAGGACAAGTGGACTCCCAACAATTCCCTCCAGACTGCAGTAAGCACTTTCAGGTAACTTTAAATTGTTTGCAAACCAGACATTGCTAACAGCTGTGGTTAGACTTGACTTTTGTCTGCTTACTCTTCCTGTGACCAAGACCATTTTCTTCCTGTCCAGGTGATTTATTTCAGGATCAGTCATCCACCCGGACACAAAGTAGTTCTGTGCCTCACTGCTCCTGAATGCCTTAAGGGCTTGTCCAGTTTATGGAGAGAGGCTGTGAAATGTTTGCAAAAGTTACTTTTGACAAGGCAGACTCTAAATATAGTACCTATATAATGCAACAACTATGAACGCTTACTGCTGTTTTTAACTCTCTTATACAAGCTAGCATACTACTGCTGTACTGTGACTACTACTACTATATTTTGCCTGGCCTATAGGATACTGTACACTAAAAGCAGTGGTGAAAGTAAAGTGGTGCGCACCGGAACGCAGCACCGGTATAAAATTCACAGCAGGTACGCAGCACCGCTAAGAGAATATGGTTAATGGTGGCCAAAACCCACATTTGAAAAAAAAAAGTAAGGTGTGCTATTTAAGTAGAAAACACAAACAACCACACTATGCCATTCGAGAATAACTGAAAGCTACCTGAAACTCTCGTACAGAGATATCTGTAGTCTGTTAAGCAAGGATTGTCAAAACCTATCCATTGTGAGGCGATGCTGAGCACTGGTAGAAGATTTAAGGCCGGCGAGCTGCCTGCACCTGTAAGAGAGCGTTTATGCTGACTAAAAAAATATGAAATAATTAAGTATATTAAAAAAGTTATTTATCTATGAAAAAGGTGTAAAACGTTAAACAAAAAAAAAAAAACTGTTAAGTGATGCACTGGACATTATAGCACCTGTAAGAAATGAAAACTACTTTCACCACTGACTAAAAGTGAACACCTCAGACGTTGAGTGTAGATTTAAGGATTACAGAGCTGCTGTAGGGGAAATATGTCGCTAAACCCCAGGCTGCTTGTCACTTTCAGCTCCTGCTTCAGACTGGATTTGACTACAGCTCGTACAGGATCCTCCGAGGGCCAGCTGTGTCTGCAGATAACAAACTGCTTCCACTTTGATGAAGGAAAAGTGTATCTCTCTCGCAAACTACACTGTAGTGTACTACTAGTGGTGTAAATGAAGACTTATGTAATAATAATAACACTTTACTCTTGTAATGTGCTTGTCAAAGCCTCTCAAAGAGCTACACTGTATTCACTCCATACTCAGTGGGGGTAAGCTATTACTGCAGCATAAAAGGTATAGGTATACGCACATCTACTAGGTCTGAGGGAGGTCCACTGATCGAAAAATTTAAATGCAGTTTAGAAGTGTGCAGGCTTTGTCTCGCTTTCTAAGATATTACTGTAGCTACAGCTGCCCTACAATAGACTGATGGAAACAAGGCTGCCAATGTGCGTCGTCAACCCCTCCGACAATCCTAAATCTCAGTCACACTCCACATTTATATGAGGCAAGGTGGGCGAAGTGTCTTGACTAAGGCCGCAACAGATCCAGTCTATTTGGTTGGTTACACAGACTCACATGTACACTTTTTTATGTTGATTAAAAAAGTGTCTTCGTTCAATTACAACAATTTTGTAATTTAAGTGAAAATTTAAATTACCCTGGCACTAAAGTAGAAGCAGTACCAACAGTATAGCTAGTTTGTGCTGTGGTGTGCAGTCAAATAATGTAACATTCAATATAGAATTAATAGTGCTAGTAGCAAAGTTAGACAACAAGTTTTTAATATTTAACCAGTGTGGATATTTTGATGAACAGTTTGACACCCAAGGAAGGTCAGAGGGACCGAAATGTTGTTGCCTAAAACTAAACCAAGAATGAAAAAGTGTGTGCGAGTCTTCTTAAATATTTTGAACTATTTGCCCCAACATGCAAACTTGACTTAATCCACCGCTGCCTTTAAGACCCTCTATAACAGTTGCCTGGAGTCATTTGTGCAGTATTTATCATTAGTATATCATTATAAACATATTTGCTATAGTCTTGATTGCCTTTAGTATTGTGGTCATGTAGAAATCAGCAGGAGAATGTTGCCTTTAGGGGATCTGTGCAGGCTCCTTGTGTGAATGATTTATGGTTAGATGCAGATTGTTTCGAGTAATTACTCTGCCAGATGCTTTTGTTTGAGCTGAGATGAGTTCAAAACAAATACAAGGACAATAATTATTTTCTAGGGTACAAATAGTTGTGCACTCTTTTGTAGCAGTACAGAAATTAGTCAACCTATTGACATTCAGGCAAAAGTATAATTACTACCATCTGTTTGCTGCTAGCTTGAAAGTGTTGAATATATTAAGTATTATTATATTATAAAGTATTATGGTAACACTTCAGTTAGTCTATATTTGGTATTTATATCCTAGGATTATGTGTACACTGTTTTTGTTTTGTTTTTTAAAAATGCTACTGAAATATTTTGGTGCCTGCACAGAACTGCACAGAATAAAATACCGAAACAGTGGGCTACACACACAAAGCACATCAGGTTACAGCGGCAGACGTCAGCCCCACGCATTAAACAATTGCATTAAAATCATGGAAATCAATGCTCAACCCAGCCATATTTTTTTTTAAAAGTGTCTTACCTTCATGCCGTTAATAAATGCTCTTCTCCGCAACCCAATCGCTCCCCCCTTGTGTCGTTTAGTGCCTCCTCCTCGATTCATTTTACTAAACTATAATGCTAAGTATCCGACCGTCTGTCTCCTCTTCTACTTTGACTAACTTGACCACACGACCACAATCTTCACCGTTCTATTTCTCATGAAAGTGATTAAATGTTGTGTTGTACTAACTTCCTTGAAAAGGTTTACTATTGTCTTCCGTATAAAGTGTTTTCCACTTCATATGCGAACGCTACCAATTCTTGGTAGCAGCTAGTGCCGTGATTGGTCAATTCTTGGTAGCAACTCGGATAGTCATTGGTCAAATCGTGGTCGTGCGAGCTCGAGTCGCGGCCGGCCGTGGGAAATTTCCCATAAGGCAGTGCTTTACTTCAGTTGTCGCAAACAAATACAAAATACAGATATATTTGTTTTATTTCAAACTCTGCACATTTTTAACATTGTAGGAAGAAATATCCCGGCAAAATAAAATAATGTAATACCTTAAACACATCATCACGGTGCCACCGTCACTGTAAAATATATGTAGTTGTAAGGGGTCCTTTCAATTACAGCAATAGAATTTTTAAGACGGTGGAGGCACGTAATGACCCAATACCTAGCAGGTGGGCCACGGCAATACGGTTTCGGGGCCGCGGTGGGCATTGTCGGGGCCGCGGCCCTTCTGGCATGTGCCCAAATGCCAGACCGCCCAGTCCGTCACTGATCACCACAAATGAAGGATAGCTTTTTCTTAAATCAACAGTATTTTCTACCATCTACTTTAAATATATCATACATTATAGATGGATTTCTGGGCGATGTCACAGACAAGCAAAGGAGCAAAAGCTACACAGATACACAGACATCAGCATTCCCCACGTTACAATGAGAAGTTGTGTTGTTAATTGCACAAACAGAAGTGAGATGGTTGGCGGATGTTCAACATCCTGTGAGGACGTCATCCATTTGCCCAAAATAGCAACAACTGGTGTCCATTGCTGAAGATCAACTTACTTAGGTAGCCAGCACGATTCAGGGTTTCTGTGTAATTTGTTGTGATGTTAGCCATCCTGTACAGCATAGTCATAAAACGTTTAGGCCAGTACAGTACAATACAGTACAGTACAGTAGCCAATTATGACAGGTTGTAAATTAAGTTGTAAATATTTTAGCTACCTTAAGTTCATGTTCATGTTAATAAGATGGTAAAGAAGGTCAATAAAAACATACTACTACATTGCAATTTTCATGAATTTGTTGGACATGATGTGAGCATCCTATAAAGTGTTAACCATTCAGATAGCTCGGTTGTTTGAAACCTTTCTGTGCACACATTTGATAATTCTGTTGATGAACTGACTGACCCCTAGCTAGCATAGTCTCATTAGATCAAGCCACTATAATGATATATATATATATATATATATATATATATATATATATATATATATATATATATATATATATATATATATATATATATATATATATGTTATATGTTATATGTTATATATTATGTTATATATGTTATATATAATATATTAATATAAAGACAGCAGATTAAACAGTTAAGATCTAAATACGACATGATATGTTATTCTAAAAGATGTCAGCAAGAGTCAACAAACCATGGAGAAATCTCCAATAGCCAGCCGAGTAGAAAACCGGTTTTAATCACACTCTGTACAGAGCTCCAATAGGACCAGTAATATTCATTACTTCATCTCTTGCTCCCCAGCTGCGTGTGCATCTCCCAATGTTTGTACACAGGAAACCCATCTATGCTAAATTGACTCATGTGAGCTTGAAGCAATGTTAGAATGTTACCTCCTCAAAAACATACTTGGAGTTGTGTTTTATTTCATTCACAGATGTTTGGAAAAAATATGGCATTATTAGTCTGTTTATATCTCCAAAGCTCAAAACACTTGTTCCGCCTTGTGATGTTATGAAGCAGTCAAGTTAACAGTTACCTATTACCTTTTATTCAGTAGAGATTGTCAATTCCGGAATCATTTGAAATTATCCACATTACTTTAGTGAAGGTGTATGGAGTTTAAAAACACAGTGGAGCACTTCCTGTATTACCACATGACATCACAAGGTGTGTGTGAATGAAGCAAAACACAACTCCAGGTCCTAGTATGTTTGCGATGAGGACACATTATAACACAGATCATAAAATACTGTAATATGGGCCCTTTAAATATGCATTTTTATTTAAACTTTCAATAAAATTCATTCATATTCATGTTAAATAGGAACATTTCTCAAACAGTGAGAGATACAGGACTACATTCATGACAACAACTCACCCTTGTGTAATAGATAGTATAACACTCCCTAGACAATACTCTCTACAACTAGCTGGTATCTTATCTTATCTCTTTTTATGTTTGACTACTACTTTTTTATTTAAATCTGATTTGTATATATATAGGCCTATTTATTATCATTATTTTTATGTGTATAATTATGTCTCATCTGACACTGGTCTATTGCTCTTTGGTTGCTATTCCATCTATTTCCCCCCCCCTCATTTTCATTTACTTCTTTTCCTTTCTTTCCTTTTTACCCTCTGCTATATATTATATATTATACAGTGGTACCTCACCTTACGAAATTAATTCGTTCCAGAAGTGGTTTCGTAACGTGAAAAATTCGTAAGTTGAGTAGCTATTTCAATGGAAAAAGCCTGATTCGTTCCAAGGCCCCGATCCAAGTTTTTTTTTTTTTTTTATAGTGTAACTTTTTTTATAGTGTAACATTGTGTTCTGCGTCCTGCGTCCTTTTCTCACATTTGTCTCTCGTTTAAACACTCAAATTTTCATAGATTTTCAACAAAACTATCAATAGTGATGCGTGTGGGGGGAAGGAGGAGGGGGGAGAAGAGCACGCCCCGACACGTGTCCCGGCGCGGACCCGGCGCAGAGCCGACAGCAGGTCCAGACCAAGGTCCAAACCAGGTCTAGACCAAGGTCCAAACCAGGACCAAACCAGGACCAAACCAGGACCAAACCAGGACCAGCCCAGGTGGACCAAACGCCGCGCGTGGGTCCATTCCCTGGCTCCGGCGCGGAGCCGACAGCAGGTCCAGACCAAGGTCCAAACCAGGTACAGACCAAGGTCCAAACCAGGACCAAACCAGGACCAAACCAGGACTAGACCAGGTGGACCAAATCGCCGCACGTGGCTCCACCTCCTGGCTTCGCCTCGAGCCACAGCTGAGGCGAGCTGCTGCTGTAGACCTGCCCGCGTAAGGTGCTCACAGAGCGGCATGGACAGAACCGTGAGGTCGGCCTCTTCAAGACCTCCAGGCCGGTGACCGGGACAATCCCCGGACCCATGCCCGCTTAGGGAGCTCTTAAGGCGGGCTGGCAGTGTCCCCCTGGGTCCCTGGATGTCTGGGGCTCCGTGCCTGGAGTGGCTCTGGAGAGCAGGTCTAGACCGCGGCTCTTGCAGGCGAGCAGCGGCTCACCTCAGCTGTGACTCGAAACAAAACCAGGAAACAGACCCACGCGCGGCGCTCCAATCCACCAGGGCTAGTCCTGGTTTAGTCCTGGTTTAGTCCTGGTTCAGTCCCGGTCTAGACCCTGGTCTAGACCCTGGTCCAGACCCGCTGCCAGCTCCGCGCCGGAACCAGGAAACAGACCCACGCGCGGCGCCTCAATCCACCCGGGCCAGTCCTGGTTCAGTCCTGGTCCAGTCCCGGTTCAGTCCCGGTCTAGTCCTGGTTTAGACCCTGGTCCAGACCCGGTCCAGACCCTAGTCCAGACCCACTGTCAGTTCCGCGTCGGGACACGTACCAGAGCGCACTCCTCTTCCCCCTCCTCCTTCCCCCCACACGCCTCACCACCAACAATCCTGTTGAAAATCTATGAAAATTTGAGTGTTTAAACGAGAGATAAATGTGAGAAAAGTTTAAATCCAGTCTGAGAAAAGCGTATAATGTGTGACTGAGCGCAAATTATTTGAATTTTTGAGATTTCGCGTTTCGTAACTTGAAATTTCATTCGTATCTAGAGACAAAAATTTACCGTGAAGGCGTTTCGTAACTTGAAATTTTCGTTTGTTGGGTCATTCGTAAGGTGAGGTACCACTGTATATTATATTTGATGAGTGAGCTACCCAAAACAATTTCCCTTGTGGATCAATAAAGTTTGTCTAAGTCTAAGTGTAACATGAATAAACATCAAAGTTTACTGGATATGTCATTTGTTGTTTTCCAATAGGCCTGTTCCCCGTAGTGTTTTTGATATCATTCACGCAGTGGTTAGAAAGAATGACCTGGGCCCACCACAAAAGGCCCGTATTACATAACACCACCTTTCATTTTGTAATGTGCAATAAAAATGCTGATCTGTCTTTATCCCAGCGCTTGGAGGTTTATTTAAACTAATTTGAGACAGGGATCCCACTCAAAGGTCAAACGGGAGGTCACATGGATGTAGCGGATTGCCGTAATCCTATTGGGCATGACAATCAGTGTACGGGCCGTGCTCAAATTATTATCAGGGTGAGACTTTGTGACCTTTCAGAGAGCAACAGTACAGAGCGAGGGGGTTTAGTAAAGTTGAAAAAAAAAAATCATTGATCCACTGCAGCCTCGGGATCTGGTGTGTTTATTGACCCCCGCTAGCTCAGCTCAACAGCCCTATTGGTAGTTAGAGCCATTGATTGGAGTATAACACATAGATGATCGATGTGTTAAAATCTCTCAAGCTCCATGGAGTCTATTGCCTTTGGGGTGGCGTGAAAACGTGACTTTATGAGCGTGGAGGGGGGCGGGGTTAAGTTGCGCAGGGTCAAAGTTCATGTTCACTGTACATAACAGCGTTTGTGCACATCCGAGCAACCCAGATGTGACAGGAACAGCAGAGGAGCATGTAGTAAGGGCTGAGTAAACATACATTAATCATGAACGGCCCTGATGCATCCCGCTGCCTCACGCAAATGTCATTGCACCGAGAAATCAATATGTGAGAAATCTATAATGAGATGTTTAGCATATTACCCTCGTTGTCTGTAATGCAGGCCTATCAAGAACCATTAAAGACTGGATTTTAAAAAAAATAAAAAATAAAAATTGGCCCAAATTCTCTTGTCTATTCTCTTGAATTTTTAGCAAACATGTCAAGAAATATGTGTTGTGGATTATCATTATGCTATATAATGGGTTCTCTTTGAGTTTATAGCATAGACCAGGGGTGTCAAACTCATTTTGGTCCGCAATCCAACCTACTTTGATCTCAAAGGGGCCGGATCAGAAAACTCATGGCATATATACCCCCAAAATAGGAATAAGTCCAAATATTTGTGCAGAGAAATTCAAATCTATTACAGAAGTCTTTTTTATTTGATGAACTCTTTCTTTTACAAAATATTATATTGTAATATTATGAACAACCTGAAAATTAAAGAAAAATGCTATTTCAACAGAATTTAGTCACACTTTAGTCTCCATTTGTGCTGCTCTGGTGGGAGGGGCCATGCACAGAGGCACTGGAGAAGCTGCTATGATAAGATTTGCAGAAAAGAGGCACAGAAAATTACCAATATTTTAATAGAAAAATTTAATATTTTAATAAAAATTCAGCTGAGGGCCAGATTAAAGGTCTTGGAGGGCCGGATCTGGCCCCCGGGCCGCATGTTTGACACCCCTGGCATAGACTGTATAAAAAAGTGGACTAAGGGAGTGTGCAGTCCCATAGCATTCATCACCAGTCAATGAAACTCATCGAAGCTAGCGGTTATGAGGTAAATTTGGAGCTGACTTTCATGTTAGGAATAGGATTTATGAACAAAATAGCTGAATAAAAACACCAGGATAATGTAAAGCGGGTTAATACAAACATTTAAGATCAAAATGAATTGGAGCCAGAGTCAATGGAGCCAAAAGCGCACCCATGTTCACTTCCTATTTGGAACATAGTAGCTAGCAGGTTAGCTATGTCCATTTATACATACTGTCTATGGTTTAGTAGTAAAAACGCATAACCAAAATTAACCAATTGAACAAATTTACCACAGCAATCAATTAGTTGCATTAAAACACACATAGTAGCAGTAATAGCTGTAGTATTTGTTGTAGTCGTAGTTTCAACAGTCGTAGTAGTAGTAACTGTAAAGATAGTAGTGTAGATTTTGATCATACTATATAACATTATTGTCAGTAAGCAATCAAAGTGCTATTACTACTAATTATTACTACTAATTTCTCCCTGTATTATTAGCAGAATAGGAGAAAAGCTGTTGACATGATGCTTAATTGTAATTAGGATCTGCCCCTTTGTATAATATAGTCCACTAAAACCAATGCATATGGGTACACTTCCTGGCTGTTATTTTAATTATTACCACCCAGTTTAAATCAATGTTTTTACTGTACATTGTTGTAGCCGTAATTCATTAATCCTCCAAATGGGTGTTAATGAGTGTTGATGTGGTATTTACACTGAGCAACATGCAGCGATTAGCATATGGGTCTGCTAAACCCATGTATGGACGATTAGAGCAGGAAGGGCTAGCCAGTGGTATATACTAAATGAATAGGTTTTATTACATTAGGCCCTCTCTGTTAGGTCTCCAGGTTTTCAGACGTCATGTGCTCAGAAGAGGCAGGGGTTAGTATTCTTGAATTTTAAAAACAAATATCCAAAAGATAATTCACAAACATTGAAAATGATCATTTACAAGTAGTCCATAATCTTTGTACAGTCTGGTTTAAAGGAGAATTATTGTTTTTACAATCTGAGCCTTATTTCGGTAATAAAACAAGTTGTTTTACTTACCCATAGCACTTTGGTGTCATATGGAGCACTTCTAGAGATGTTTTAGATTAGCGATATCCATAATGTGAGTTCTCGGGGCATATATTGCATGTAATATATGCCCCGTGCGGTCTCCAAATAACACAAACTTTAGCACTTTTCAAATCATAGAAGCTCGATGTCTTAGTTTACACCTGTAATCTGAGATTTATCCATAGTTTCGGGTAGATGAGGACGCCAGTGCGCATGTGCGGAGTCACAGCTTATTTCACTCTCAGTTCCCGGGACCGAAACATGAAATGCAAAGCTGTAAATTATGGATAAATCTCGGATTACAGGCCACTTTTGACTCAAACGAAAGTGTAAACTAAGACATCGAGCTTCTATGATTTGAAAAGTGCTAAAGTTTGTGTTATTTGGAGACCGCACAGGGCATATATTACATGCTATGCCGCGAGAACTCGAGCTACGGCGATCGCTAATCTAAAACATCTCTGGAAGTGCTCCATATGACACCAAAGTGCTATGGGTGTGTAAAACAACTTGTTTTATTACCGAAATAAGGCTCAGATTGTAAAAAAAAACGTTAATTCTCCTTTAACATATCTAACTGTATATATAGATTGTTGTGATACTTACAATCTGAAACACAATTACTTGTAATAATGAAGGCCTTGGTCTTTCAAGCTACTCAAAGAGCTTTACATTGCCTTATTCTTTAAAGGGCTCATATTATGCTATTTTCTGATCTATGTTATAAAGATGTAAACATTTAACATACAAATCCTGCATATTTATTAAGGTTTCAAACTGAAAACACTCACACCTTGTGATGCCACGTGATAATACAATAAGTGGAAGTGTTTTTTAAACTTCATACACCTGGAATTGCCAATCTCTGCTGAACTACAAGTAAACCTAAAAAAAAAACTAAATCATTTTAAACCAGACTAGGCCAGGTTATCTGGTTTTCTTGGTATGCTTGTAAACCACAGTGACAGACGCACACATCACAGCCTTGGGCTGTCTTGCCCAAGGACACATTGGCAGTATGCAATGGTAGCATAGCATTGGGTTGGTGGACGAGCACTCTACCTACAGAGCCACAGTCAAATATTTGGATGCTTCTGGATATTTCTCATCTCATTTTGGTTATAGTAGAAGTGTTGAGATTAGTTGTTTCTTCCATAGGGCTAATGTACAATCCGAAAAGATACACATAACATATCGTGCAGCCATTATTTCAACACTCTTTATTGCAATTTCCCCTGATCCTCAATCTGCAACACAACATTGCACTTCCATTAGGAACCTGTATTACTTTACCCTATTCGTTCTGCCTCAGCCTTTGCAGCTCCTCTTGTTTCAGAGAGCAGTGGCCAGTCGCGGACAGATGGCGAGATCAAAACCCATCAAACATTTACAAGCTCCTCCGTATAGACACTGACTCTTACATCTGAGAGTGCGGCCGCAACCTCCACCCCCGTGCTAACCAATGAACCATCCGCCTGACCTACCAGTATGATGTATATAAGACTGTATGTGGACCCTTTACAGATTGTAGATAGATAAACTGACTTCTTACATATATTTTTAATGGATGTATATGCCAGTTCTATTCAGTTTGTTATACTGTTTACATGCCACAGAAGTGTATTCATTTGGTCCTCGGTTGCTTATCTTTTCGAGGCGATTTTTCCGTGTTGTTAGTGTTACAACCTTCACCTAAGAAAATGTAATTATTGGTCAGCAATGCAGTGCAAATTTTGACAAGGAATTTAAATTTATGAATACTTTTTTTTTGTTTGTGGTATTTTTTGTATATGGTCTGGTATGATGCTTTGTGGAAGAAGCTTGGATCTAGTCTACTATTTATTTATTTATTTATTTATTTATTCATTCATTTATTTATTTATTTATTTATTTATTGTAAAAGCAGAATGGACTTTTCAGAGCAGAGTTGTTTGTGTCATCATCTGCAGCTGTAGAAGGGGCCGACAACTACACGGCTCTTTGTTGACATGATGTTTACGGCGACGTCAGCAGCTCCCATTGGGCACAGCAGATTTCTAATGTGGAAGACAGCAGACTTGTTTCTTTTATTAAATAGTTTTAAATAAATATTTCATTTTTAATGTGCACAGTTTAAAATGTACAAATTATAACATAATGATTAATGGCTGTCATAGAATATAGCTATATAGAAGACTTTAATATTAGTTGACGAAATACCATAATTTTAGTCATCCATCCATTTTCTTCCACTTATCCGGGGCAGTCTAGACTTCCTTCACTCCGGACACTTCCTCCAACTCCTCTGAGGGGACCCCAAGGCGTTTCCAGGCCAGCCAGGAGACATAGTCCCTCCAGTGTGTCCTGGGTCTTCCCCGGGGCCTCCTTCCGGTGGGACATGCCCCGAAGGAGGCGTCCAGGAGGCATCTGGAACAGCCTCTCGGAGCTGGCTCCTCTCGATGTGGAGGAGCAGCGGCTCTACTCCGAGCCCCTCACGTGTGACTGAGCTCCTCGCCCTATCTCTAAGGGAACGCCCAGCTACTCTGGAGGAAACTCATTTCAGCCGCTTGTATCCATGATCTTGTCCTTTCGGTCATTACCCAAAGCTCATAGTCATAGGTGAGGTTAGGAACGTAGATTGACCAGTAAATTGAGAGCTTTGCCTTTTGGCTCAGCTCCCTCTTCTCCACAACGGTCCGGTACAGCGACCGCATCACTGCCGACGCTGCACCGATCCGCCTATCAATCTCACGCTCCATCCTCCCCTCACTCGTGAACAAGACCCCGAGTTACTTGAACTCCTCCACTTGAGGCAAGGACTCCCCACCCACCCGGAGACGGCAAGAAACCTTTTTCCGGTCGAGAACCACGGCCTCGGATTTGGAAGAGCTGATCCTCATCCCAGCTGCTTCACACTCGGCTGCAAACCGCCACAGTGCACCTTGGAGGCTATTTATTTTAGTCAGTTTTAATTATAGTTGATGACTGTATTTTTAAAGTCAACAAAAATATGACAGCGATAAAAACTATGAGAAAATTTTTTTAGTTGAAAAATGAGCATTG
Source organism: Paratrypauchen microcephalus (assembly GCA_036785185.1). NCBI lineage: Eukaryota > Metazoa > Chordata > Actinopteri > Gobiiformes > Gobiidae > Paratrypauchen > Paratrypauchen microcephalus. Next base: position 443,835 of record JAVJIX010000260.1, on the reverse strand, counting down.
CCGTGATGGTTTTAACTCACATTTATCGTAAGTAAATGGTGAGATTTCATGTAAACCTTCTGAAACCGTGAAAGCAGTAGAGCATAAAGTTGATGCATCCATTTTTGGCACAGAAAGCAGAAAGCCGCTTCTTCACCGGAAATGCAAACTTTGCTCAAAAAAATACGCCTCCTGCTGCACCTGCAAAGGGACCTGGTATTGTATCCTAAGAACCAGGGTTTGCGCAAGTTACACAGAGCACAAAATAACACCATAAAGAGGAGATATACAAGTATTACCCACATAGTAGTAGAAAACAAAACAAAAAACATTGTATTGACTCTCTCTTTTATTAAAATCATAAAATATAAAATAAACAACCTATTAACTTTCAAATTACTTAAAATAAAGACTGCCCAATTATTTTTATGTGTAAAATACTTCAGTTTGTGATGTTTTAAAATTTTATGCCTTAAAGGAGAATTAACGTTTTTTACAATCTGAGTATTATTTCGGTTGTTTTACTCACCCATAGCACTTTGGTGTCAAGGAGCACTTCCGGAGATGTTTTAGATTAGCGATATCCGTAATGTGAGTTCTTGGGGCACATGTTTGCGGTCTCCAAATAACACAAATTTTAGCACTTTTCAAACCATAGAAGCTCAATGTCTTAGTTTACGCTTTCGTTTGAGTCAAAAGTGGCCTGTAATCCGAGATTTATCCATAATTTACAGCTTTGCGTTTCATGTTTGGGTCCCGAGAGCTGAGAGCGAAATAAGCTGTGACTCCGCACATGCGCACTGGCGTCCTCATCTACTCGAAACTATGGATAAATCTTGGATTACAGGCCACTTTTGACTCAAACGAAAGCGTAGACTAAGACATTGAGCTTCTATGATTTGAAAAGTGCTTTAGTTTGTGTTATTTGGAGACCGCACGGGGCATATATTACATGCCCCGAGGCATATATTATTATATGCCCCAAGAACTCGCGCTACGGCTATCGCAAATCTAAAACATCTCTGGAAGTGCTCCATATGACACCAAAGTGCTATGGGTGAGTAAAACAACTTGTTTTATTACTGAAATAAGGCTCAGATTGTAAAAAAAAAAACTGTTAATTCTCCTTTAATATTAGCTTGTTAGAGTGTTAGGATTGAGACACAGTCCTCTACTTTTCTAAACAAGAGTGAAGTGGACTCCAGTGAAGTATTCATTTTATTTCTGTACTTTTTAACATGTTATCAGTCACATCCACCTGCAGCACCCTGATCAATAAAATCTATAAAATTAGACATGAAGTAGTGACACTGTTGTGCACAGAGCATATTAAACTGTAGTTGCTCTACAGTTTAGGTTTTGACTGCACATATGTAATTGTTCCATATAATCATGACTTCAATAATGACCCAAATAATTATGATTCAGAATTTTTTCCATTCTTGTTGAGTAGCCCTAGACTTAAAGGAGAATTAACGTTTTTTTTTTTTAACAATCTGAGCCTTATTTCGGTAATAAAACAAGTTATTTTACTCACCCATAGCACTTTGGTGTCATATGGAGCACTTCCAGAGATGTTTTAGATTAGCCATTAGCGATTAGCGATTAGTGATTAGCGATTAGCGTTCTCAGGGCATAGAGCATGTAATATATGCCCCAAATGGTCTCCAAATAACACAAACTTTAGCACTTTTCAAATCATAGAGGCTCAGTGTCTTAGTCTACGCTTTCACTTGAGTCAAAAGTGGCCTGTAATCCGAGATTTATCCATAATTTACAGCTTTGCGTTTCATTTTGGGTCCCGAGAGCTGAGAGCAAAATAAGCTGTGACTCCGCACATGTGCACTGGCTATGGATAAATCTCGGATTACAGGCCGCTTTTGACTCAAATGAAGGCGTAGACTAAGACATCGAGCTTCTATAATTTGAAAAGTGCTAAAGTTTGTGCTATTTGGAGACCGCTCGGGGCATATATTACATGCTCTATGCCCCGAGAACGCTAATCGCTAATCGCTAATCGCTAATCTAAAACATCTCTGGAAGTGCTCCATATGACACCAAAGTGCTATGGGTGAGTAAAACAGTAAACTTGTTTTATTACTGACATAAGGCTCAGATTGTAAAAAAAAATGTTAATTCTCCTTTAAAATGAATAGTTTACACAAATTTCTATTTCACATTTATGACTCATAAGCCGTGAATCACCTCTGTAGCTGGACCGGTAGACGAATCTTGCATGTAAAAACGTCTTGTATAAAATTCCTTAAATTTGTATTCTGAATGACCCCACTCACTCCTCAACATTTCATATCTGAGTGCCACTGAAGAGACAAGGTTGCTCAAATCATTAAAACATTTCGATGCGCGTTTCATCAGGACATATTTTACTGCACTCACTCCCCGGAGGCTTGTATCTGCAACAACAGCCGAAACGAACAAGGACAGGGCAAAAAGAGTGAGGAGCACAGCTGAAGAGGAGGAGGAGGAGGAGACCGGAGAAACATATGACCACCAGAGGAGGAGAGATGGTAGAAAGAGACAGAGGAGAGAGGTGGGTGGAGTGAAGAGATGGGCGCAGGAGAGAGTAAGGGGCAGAGAGGAGGTAGAAAGAGCGAGAGGATACAGGGGAGGAGAGGAGAGAGAAGAGGTGGGGGTGGAGGAGGAGGCAGAGACAGTTAGAGAGGGGGAGAGAGACAAAGGGGGAGGAGGGGAGGTGAAGAGAGAAAGAGAAAAGATGGGGTAGCAGTGGAGGAGGAATAGACAGATAGAGGAGGGGGAGAGAGAAGAAGGTAGAGGAGGTAGAGAGAAGACACAGGGGAGGAGAGAGGTGGGTGGAGTGGAGAGATGTGTGGATAAAAGAGAGACAGAATACAGAGAAGGAGAAAGAAAGAAAGAAAGAAATACAGGGGAGGAGAGAGGTGGGTGGAGTGGAGGAGAAAGAGGAGAAAGAGAGAGGGAGAGAGGAAAAAGGGAAGTAGAATGATAGAGAGAGAGAAAAAAGAGAGATAGAAAGACAGAAGGGGGTGAGTGTGGAGTAGGAAGGACAAAGATAGATAGAGAGAGAGAGAGAGAGAGAGAGAGAATAGGATGGGAGGAGGAGAAAGTAAAAAGAGAAAAAGTGACAGGAGAGAAGAGAGAAAAAGAGAGATGAGGAATTGCATGGAGGGAGGGAGGGAAGAAGTGATCAGGGGAGGAGAGTGGGTAGAAAGAGAAAGGGGGAAAAAAGAGGGATGGAAAGACAATTGAGAAGAGGAGAGAGAGAAAAAGAGAGAGGGAGGAGAAGAAATGGAGGAGGCAGAAAGAGAGAAGAGAGGAAAAAGAGAGATGAGGAATTGCATGGAGGGAGGGAGGGAAGAAGTGATCAGGGGAGGAGAGTGGGTAGAAAGAGAAAGGGGAAAAAAGAGGGATGGAAAGACAATTGAGAAGAGGAGAGAGAGAAAAAGAGAGAGGGAGGAGAAGAAATGGAGGAGGCAGAAAGAGAGAAGAGAGGAGGTGGGGGAATAGCAGAGGAGGCAGATAGAGAGACGAGGGAGGAGCGGAGGTGGAGAGAGAGAGAGAGAGAGAGAGGACACGATTCACTATGGTCAGATACTGCAGTGCCTGTGTCTCCAACGTCCTTCAGATTAGTGTAGTTTTAGCCTTGGATAATGATTTGGGAGATTCTTCTAGAAATTCTACTGGAAAGCATTTATTCTAGAACTATATCAAAGGAGGGGAGTTAAAAACTGACACAGTAGGAATTTTCTAGAGAGACTTTTCTGTTAACTCTATGACGCATACGATTGACCACACAATGGACTGTCCCTGATCTTCCCATGATGGTGAAAGCTACTGCTTCATGACATCACCAGGTGGAACAGAGTATTTTGAGCTTTGGAGATATAGACAGACTATTAATGCAGGGTTACTCAATCAGGTGTGAATGGTACGTTTTTGATGTAGCGTTCTAACATGGCTTAAAGCTCATGAGAGGTAATTTTGTGTATTAAACGGCCTTTAAATTGTCCTTATCAATGTGTCAGTATATAAGTATAACACTAAACTATTTTGTAATTGCAAGTAGTTTATGAGTAGATTCTGATTCCAATGAGCCACTAACCCAAGCCTACTTAAGATCAGTTCGTAACCATGATTTATGGTTTAGTCAGGACCAATTTAGCCGAAAAGCAGGTCAGGGGAGCATGGAGAGAAACACATGATCTTGATTATTCACCAGCCTCAGATTACAGAGATGCAGCTGATAAATCTCAATAATCATTAGCCTGTTTCTATACCAACAACCACTCAGTGATTCGGTTGCCAAGTCAACAGCAACCTCCTCAAAGACAGCAGTGCTTGGTCCGTTTCACCTCCAGAGGATTCAGATGTGTCCTCACGCTGTTCCTATACATCTAGTGAATTTGCCAGAACAAACACAAAAAGTAGGCACAGTTATTAATTATTGTTATCTATAAAACTGAGCTAAAGTCGTATCTATGAAAGCTTTGGGTCAGGTGGTTTGACAGAAAAGGCCAAAAGAGAGAAGATGAGTGGATATGTCAGGCGCCTCAATGTTGCCATTTGCACTATTGTGGCCACATGTGGTACTGCCCTAGAACAGAGCAGGTAAAAATAATAAATTAAAGGAGAATTAACGTTTGTTTTTTTTACAATCTGAGCCTTATTTCGGTAATAAAACAAGTTGTTTTACTCACCCATAGCACTTTGATGTCATATGGAGCACTCCAGAGATGTTTTAGATTAGCGATAGCCGTAGCGCTAATACAGGGCTCTCAAGTCTCACGCTTTGAGAGTGTGACACACGCAATTCGACGTGTTCCCACGCATGGTATTTCTCACGCTGAAATTTGGTTACGCAATTCAAGCGCAGCCCAGAAAATCGGTTAGATAATGCAGGCACCACGCTTTTTCAGCGAAAAAAAGTCCCCCCCCCCGCGCTCCTCGGAAATTACGCAGTCTCACACACAACCCCGCTCAAAACTTGAGAGCCCTGCTAATATATTCCCCGAGCATGTAATATATGCCCCGAGCGGTCTCCAAATAACACAAACTTTAGCACTTTTCAAATCATAGAAGCTTGATGTCTTAGTCTACGCCTTCGTTTGAGTCAAAAGTGGCCTGTAATCCGAGATTTATCCATAATTTACAACTTTGCGTTTCATGTTTGGGTCCTGGGAGCTGAGAGCGAAATAAACTGTGACTCCGCACATGCACACTGGCGTCCTCATCTACTCGAAACTATGGATAAATGTTGGCCACTTTTGACACAACTAAATATTGTGAATGTTGGCAAGAAGTATACTAAATACAAATGACTGTGATGAAATAGTGATGAAATATTCATGATCCTGTATTTATAAAGAATAACTGGCATAAAAACATGAAATGTGTAACTTATTCTTGTCTCCATGGTGATGATATTGCTTTGTCTGGAATGATCCACAGTGTGTGGTCAAACTTGTCCATCTTCATTAAAGGTGCATTGTGTAACTTTTCTGGTGAAGGGTCTATCTCCGTAGAGATGTTATTGCTTTGTCTGGAATGTTTGACAGTATGGTATTATGCCTTTCTATCTTCATGGAGGCCAAACCAGACCAAGTTATAGGTCAGATCTGTGGAGTGGCAACCCCGCTTACAGTCAGAATGCCTGTTTGTCTAGGTATTTTTGAGCTATAAAACCACCTGTAATTTAATAAATGTAAGATAGAGCTGTTTCATGTTATACTGTGGAACATTCCAGGCAGAGATCCATAGAAACAAGCAAGTGACAGACCCCAAAAGTTACACAGTGTACCTTTAAAGATCCCATGACATGGTACTTCTTGATGCTTTTATATGGTGCCTTAATGGTTCCCTAATACTGTAAATGAATCCTGCTCCAAAATCAAGACTCAGTGCATGAGAAAGACACATGTACACAGTCAGAGTCAGAAAATCTCTCTCTGAACAACTCGTTCTGTGCGTTGTTGCTTGAATCCAAATGAGAAGGACAGAGATAGGTTAGAGGAGCGGGTGGGGGGCAAATGTGCCGCTGGTTCCTTGTTTTAGCAGTGCACTGTGCGCTGTTTCCCACTTCCGCGTTTTAAGCGCGGAGGAAGAAAGGAGAGGCATTTCAATGAAAAAAAAACACATTTTCACAGAAAATAAAATTAAACCACTGCTGTTTCAGATGTCCAGAGGCTCAGATAAAGGACTTCCGAGCCTAGAAACACTCGCACGTGCCTCCAGGCAAATAAAAAAACGCATTTCGCATTGCGTAGCTCATTCGCGGTCCAAACTCTCTGGGCGTGATTAACAGAGATGGTGGGTAGACATCCCGACGGGGGGTGGAGCTGCATTTTTCGATGTGACGTCTCATAGTTGCCTTGTTCAGACTCGCCCGTTTGAGCTGTGTTTTTTTCTAATGCAGAAAAGGACCACAAATGCTCAGTTTAGACAAAACAGGGTAGGGGAGCTCACATTAACGTTCAAAAACCTCAGAAAGTGAAAATGTCATGCCATGGGACCTTTAAGACAAGCAGACAGGAGGAATGCGTGTTTAGTATTTTTCTGGCCATAAAAATACCTCACCAGAAGGGACTTAAGATTGTTCTCTGTCAAATGTATTCATGTTTTAGTGTATTGTGTATTGCATGCATTATCGTTTTAATATGAGACCAAACCACTGTCATATTCCACATCACACAAGCATTAACGTCTATACACCTCCATAGTGCGCAGAGGTTGTATGTAGCTGTATATAAATCCCTGCTCCTCTGTGGCAGCCACCTCTTTTTACAAGGAACTCTCCAGGAATACAAATGGTGACTTTCACGCACAACTTCACTGACATAGCACAGCTACAGTGTTTTCTGGGAGAGGGAAAACACAACAGCAATCTGAACTGCTGCGCACACAATACTGTTAACTATGCATCAATATAATGTGACCTTCGAACCCTGTGCTATCTGTTTGCATAGAGCAGCTACTTAAACCATTACAATGTGCTTAAGAGGTTTAAGTTATGGCTGCTTTGACACGTACGTATGATGAAGGTCCTATATTACACAAAATGGGTTCTTGTGAGTTTTAAGCTGTGTTATAATACTGTTACCTCCTCAAAAACATACCTGAAGTTATGTTTTGTTTTTGTTTTTGTTTTTTTCCATTCACAATAAGTAATGCTGGTTTATTAGTCTGTCTACATCTCCAAACTTCAGCATGCTCTGTTCCACCTTGTGATGTCATATAGAGGTAGTTTTCAAGTTAACAGCTAACTTTTACATGTATTTTAGTAGAGAGTACCAATTCCAGGGCTGAAAACATAAAAAAATATACTTAAAAACACTATGGAGCATATTAATATACTGTATTTTACCACATGGCATCATAAGGTGGAACAGAGTGTTTCATGTTTGAGAGAAGACCTCAGCCTAAATATGCAGGATTTGTGTGTAGAACATGTGTGAATGAAACAAAACACAACTCCAGGTATTGACAAAGAAACAACATTATAACATAGATCAGAAAATACCGTAATATAGGCCATTTAAGTGTTAGTTTTGCAAATATATCGTTGAACGGAATATATTCATCCCATTTGTTCCGAATATTTCTCAAAGGAGCTATGCATGCATGGGCCATATTGTATAGCTGACTAGTCTTTGTTGGCACTGCAACTGCATGCATTAGGACAGGCATGGGCAAACTACGGCCCGGGGGCCATATGCGGCCATATGCGGCTTTTTAATCCGGCCTGCCGATCTTGAAGAAATTATATTAATAAACCTTGTTAATGTTTTAATGTTTTAATTTCCCTGCATTTCTGGTGTTTTCCAATAGCTGGCACACTACATACATTGACCTTTGTGCTTTACTCTTTAACCCCTCATCCCTCCTGTAAAGATGAGCGGAGCTAAGAAAAGAAAAGTGGACAGAGAATTTCAAGTGTTTAATAAGGAGTGGACAAGTATATATATTTTCACTAAATACTTATCAACTGCTGTATAGAGACTGTAGCGGTTTTTAAAGAATATAATATCAGCCGTCACTTTGCCACAAAAGAGTCAACAAAAGAACGAAAGAACCTGAAGGAGAAGAGAACTTTCAGTGGTTTAAAATAGTAACTGTTAGAAAAAAAATTTTAAACTGTATTTTATTAAATTTTCTGTGTTTTAAGAGTCATTTCAATAAATAGCAAAATACCATGGAACTTGAAAGATGGACATTTGGTTAATGCTTTTTTAAATTTTTTATTGAAATAAAGCACAGGTTTTCTACATATCCCAAGTTATTTTTTGCTCTTATGAGGCGAAATACCAAAACACTAAATCCACCTGCTCCTTTATTATTATTATTGGATATGGGACTTCCTCACTAACAGGCCACAGGCGGTGAGGATCGGCAGCCACCTCTCCTCCACACGTGTCGTCAGCACTGGGGCACCCCAGGGCTGTGTTCTCAGCCCTCTCCTGTACTCCCTGTTCACCTACGACTGTACCACCAGGCACAGCTCCAACATCATCCTCAAGTTTGCCAACGACACCACCATCTTAGGCCGCATCACTAACAACGACGAGAGCGTCTACAGACATGAGGTGAAATCAATGACCAGCTGGTGTCAGGAAAATAACCTCTCTCTGAACGTCAGCAAAACTAAAGAAATGATCGTGGACTTCAGGAGACAGCGTGTAGACCAGCATCTACATACAGACACTACATACAGACACTGTGGTTAAGAAAGCCCGACAAAGACTCTACTTCCTGAGGAAGTTGAAGAAGTTGAGGAAGTTTGGTATGAACACCAGCATCCTCACAAACTTCTGCAGGTGCACCATCGAAGGTGGTGCGAGCGGCAGAGGACATCACTGGCAGCAGTCTCCCCTCCATCCAGGACATTTACCACAGCAGGGGTCTGCGTAAGGCACGCAGCATCACTAAGGACCATACTCATCCGGCACAAGGACTCTTCCATCTGTTACCCTCTGGTAGACGATACAGGAGCCTGCCAGCACGCACAAAAACACTCAAAGACAGCTATTACCCCCAATCTGTCAGACTACTGAACTCTGGGTAATACTCTAAATAATACTGAACTCTCAATAATACTGCACTAAACTACTTTTCATTATGCATAATATGTTTTCTGCTGCTGCTCTATATGAATGTATCATTTATGTCACTACCTCATTGTAAATGCTACTGCTACTTGTGCAATAACCTGCTTCACAACCCACTTGCAATACTTATACTATACTATATTATGTGCAATCTGTGAAATACTCAACTTACACCTTATTTAACCCTACCTGTACCTTTGTATTTTATTTTATATATATATATATATATATATATATATATATATATATATATATATATATATATATATATATATATATTTATATATATTTTATTATATTGTTTACCTTTTCCCCTGCACTTTTTCCAACACTTTTTTACCATATACTGTTATTGCATGTTATTAATACTTCTTGATTATCTTCGTGAGTCAACAGGTTCTTCTGATCCTCAGCGCTTCATTGCATTGTTGACCCTGTGTTGATCCTGCATATGACAAATAAACAATCTTGAATCTTGAATCCCATCTAAGAGGAACAGGAGCTATTCTTATTATTTCATCACCCACTTTAAACCTTGTATACACTCCTTGTTCCCTCAAGTTAAAATGTCTACTGTCTTTTATTGTTGTATTGTCTCTAATATCACAATAACAAAACTAAAAACTACATTACAAGTCTTCTTAAATCACTATTCATTCACTCCTCACACTGGTGGTTAGTAGTGTCTGAAGCCACAGCTGCCCTGGGGCTGACAGAAGAAACAATCTATGCCAACAGCCTCTGCAATGATTCACACACACCACATATTCACAGGCAGGAGATTTACCGTCAACAGTTCCTCGATCTATTGGTCCTTTACAATTATATACAAATCCATAGGGAATGGGGTCTAATCTCATTCCTATCTGTTTTCCCCAGACACAGAGTAAAGTTTATGACAACCATTTACCCAGAGTTTATTCTCCCCATAAACAGCTTTATTGTGATGAGGTTTTAGCTTTTAAACACTGCAGAGTTTACTATTTAAACAAGCCATTTCTGCTAGGAGACAATAAAAGCCGGAAGGGTATTGGGTTTTGTTACCCCCCAAAAAAAAAAAAAAAATGCAAGAAATATTTTCTGCCGTGACTTGCTATAGTGTTAATATCACTATGACTTAGACAAAGAATATTTTACTTTGAGTAGATTCAACTTGACAAGCAAAATGATCTACTAATGGAATAAGGATTTCTTAATTCAAGCATCAGATTTTGTTATTTGAAAGGAGAAGTTTTTTACACTCTGAGCCTTATTTCGGTAATAAAACAAGTTGTTTTACTCACCCATAGCACTTTGGTGTCATATGGAGCACTTCCAGAGATGTTTTAGATTAGCGATAGCCGTAATGCGAGTTCTCGGGGCATATAATATATGCCCTGAGCGGTCTCCAAATAACACAAACTTTAGCACTTTTCAAATCATAGAAGCTCAATGTCTTAGTCTATGCTTTCGTTTGAGTCAAAAGTGGCCTGTAATCTGAGATTTATCCATAATTTACAGCTTTGTCCCGGAAGCTGAGAGTGAAATAAACTGTGACTCCGCACATGAGCACTGGCGTCCTCATCTACTCGAAACTATGGCTAAATCTCGGATTACAGGCCACTTTTGACTCGCGTAGACTAAGACATCGAGCTTCTATGATTTGAAAAGTGCTAAAGTTTGTGCTATTTGGAGACCGCTCAGGGCATATATTACATGCTCTATGCCCCAAGAACGCTAATCACTAATCGCTAATCGCTAATCGCTAATCGCTAATTGCTAATCTAAAACATCTCTGGAAGTGCTCCAAATGACACCAAAGTGCTATGGGTGAGTAAAACAACTTGTTTTATTACCGAAATAAGGCTCAGATTGTAAAAAACGTTAATTCTCCTTTAATTCAAGCATCAGATTTTGTTATTTTAAGTGCACCCTAACTTTTCTGATGGAGGGTCCACTTTTATCCATGGAGATGTTATTGTTTTGTCTCGAATGTCCCGGTATGGCGTTAAAAATACCCATCTTGCATTTACTCAAGAACATTTTCACTGACCTAAAAAACTTGCATTCCTACAATGAGTGGGTTCACCTGTCCTCCGATCTGACATGTAACTTTGCCCTGTGGCACCACCTGATATCTCCATAGACTTCAATAAGTGTAATGCCATACTGTACTGTAGAACATTCCAGTCAATATTTACATGGAGAGAAGCAGGTGACAGACCCTCCACCAGAAAAGTTACACATGACCTTTGTGCAGTGTAGCAACATGTATTTTCATATTTTAAGAACAAAAAGTTAGTATATCATTTTACTTGTCAAGTGAAATGATAAAACGTTCTTAATTCAAGTCATCTTAACTGGTCTAGATTTTTTGCAGTAAAGGTGCAGATGTATTCATTCTCCTCTCATTTGTAAAAGTAAGTTAATTCTGTAGCCACAAACAGCCCTTGGGCAAACTAAGGGATTAATTGTAATTAAATCTAAATCACATTGTGAATGGTCTCAGATAGCAATCACAAAGCTAAGTACAATAATCCCCTTCCAAACAACAACATTTTCTGCCTTATTATGTTAAAAACTGCTATCCCTGTTTAGACCTCTACAAGGATGCTTATCTTTCAAGTCCTGGATTAGTTTAAAATATGCACAGTACAGAATCCATGAAACATTAATTTAATATATTGCACTATATTACACAAAATGCTCTCTTCCACCCTGTGATGTCATATAGTGGTAGTTTGAGAGCAACCTTTTACCTTTAGTTCTGTAGAAATTGGCAATACTAGGTGTACAATCATCCAAATGATTCTAGTAAAGATGCATGGATTTTAAAAACACAGTGGGGTGTTTCTTGTATTATCACATGGCATCACAGAGCATTTTCAACAACAAAACACAACTCCAGGTATGATTTTGATGAGGACATTATGTCTTCATGACAAAATAGCATAATATGGGCCCTTTAAAGGAGAATTAACGTTTTTTTTTTACAATCTGAGCCTTATTTCGGTAATAAAAAAAAGTTGTTTTACTCACCCATAGCACTTTGGTGTCATTTGGAGCACTTCCGGAGATGTTTTAGATTAGCGATATCCGTAACGTGAGTTCTCGGGGCATATAATATATGCCCCGTGCGGTCTCCAAATAACACAAACTTTAGCACTTTTCAAATCATAGAAGCTCAATGTCTTAGTCAAAAGTGGCCTGTAATCCGAGATTTATCCATAATTTACAGCTTTGCGTTTCATGTTTGGGTCCCGAGAGCTGAGAGCAAAATAAGCTGTGACTCTGCACATGCGCACTGGCCTCCTCATCTACTCGAAACTATGGATAAATCTCGGATTACAGGCCACTTTTGACTCAAACGAAAGCGTAGACTAAGACATTGAGCTTCTATGATTTGAAAAGTGCTAAAGTTTGTGTTATTTGGAGACTGCAAACATATGCCCCGAGAACTCACATTACGGAGATCGCAAATCTAAAACATCTCCGGAAGTGCTCCATATGACACCAAAGTGCTATGGGTGAGTAAAACAACTTGTTTTATGACCGAAATAAGGCTCAGATTGTAAAAAACGTTAATTCTCCTTTAAAGTGCATATGGCAGGTTAGAGTACTGTTTCCCTAAAACACAGTCAACATCATTATACTTATTAGTTTCTATTCATTATTCATTATTTAGTTTTGTCTAGATTTTTTTTATTATTATTCTGGTGAAGTTTATTCCTTTACTTCCTTTGTTGAACATGGGAAGCAGATAAGCAGACAAGTTGACAACTTTATTTTGACTTTATTTTGACTTTATTATGACGACTTTATTTGGTTAAATCAATGTTTAATCTGTCAGAAAACTGTCTCCCTTGTTTGTAAAATTGTATTTGCATTTTGGATAGATTTTTTTGTTTGTTTTGATGTCATGGGTAGAGGTATTTCATTTTAGAATTCTCTGCTACTTCCTATATTTTTGTAATTTTCTTCTCAACATCCACTTAACTGATGTCAAACTAATATCTACCACAGGCACTATCCCACTAAACCAAGCAATAATTGGAAATCCATGAAAACCTGTCATATGCACTTTAAAATACAGTATGCATAAAAATAAAAACAATACATATCGCTGTTCATCCAAGAACATCTCAGAACTGACGCCTTTGCCATAAATCGCAAATTATATTTCAGTACTTGTCCGAAAATTCCAACTACAAATTCCCTAAATCTTTCAGCCCACATTATGAATCCAGCTGGTTGTGACAGAAAGCACATCTCATAACGCTCTCAAAAAGCAAAACAAAGAACTGACCAATCATACAAAAAGACAGAGAGAAGAAGTCATGGTGTGCACGTGTCTAAGCTGGGCATAAGTCCATTTGCACTCAGAGGGGGCACACACAGATCCACCCACAGTTTTGAGCGACACTTTGGTCTGTAATAATCCTCCGTGACTCATCGGCCATCAGCGTGGACAGGTAATTATAGATAATGACAGCGACTTTTTCATCAGTTCTTCATCAGTACAGCCACAGAGAAGCAAAACGGAAACCAGCGCGAGCAAGGTTTCACTCATTTGAGGTGATGCAAAGAGTAATCCTTGTCAATCTTAAAAATCCTTTGTGATATGTGAGCTTAAAATTAGATTAAGGTGTCCAGAGATGGAGCAAGAAGAACAGAGGGATGATAGAAGGTTATACAAGGGATGAAGTGACATACAGAAAGAGTTATGTTGAACAATAGGAATCTGAATCAAATGTTATTGTCAAAATCTGCCATCTTTGTTAGATTCAGTCCACAAAGACCCGACCCGTTCATCTGTGTCCTTTATAGTGCACACTGAGTTAACCTGTCTGTCTTTTAAGTGTTTTGAGAAAGACTCTAGTTTGGGGCTGCACTGTGATAAATAACTACATAAATACAAAAATAAGAAATTAAAAGGGAGTCTACTATCACTACTATCACTACTACTAATACTACTAATACTACTAATACTAATACTACTATCACTATTACTACTACTACTACTACTACTACTACTACTACTACTACTGCTACTACTATCACTACTACTACTACTATCACTACTATTACTACTACTACTATCACTACTACTACTACTACTACTACTATCACTACTACTACTACTACTATCACTACTACTACTATCACTACTATCACTACTATCACTACTATCACTACTAATAATACTACTAATACTAATACTACTACTATCACTACTACTACTAATACTATCACTACTACTATTACTACTGCTACTACTGCTACTACTACTACTACTACTACTACTACTATCACTACTACTACTACTACTACTATCACTACTATCACTACTACTAATACTACTAATACTAATACTACTACTATCACTACTACTACTACTACTACTACTACTATCACTACTACTACTACTACTACTACTACTACTATCACTACTATCACTACTATCGCTACTACTAATACTACTACTACTACTATCACTACTACTACTACTACTACTATCACTACTATCACTACTATCACTACTATCACTACTACTAATACTACTACTACTAATACTAATACTATCACTACTACTACTACTACTATCACTACTACTACTACTACTACTACTACTACTACTACTACTACTACCACTACTATCACTACTATCACTACTATCACTACTACTACTAATACTACTACTACTACTATCACTACTACTACTACTACTACTACTACTACTACTACTACTACTACTACTACTGCTATCACTACTACTACTACTATCACTACTATCACTACTACTACTACTACTACTACTACTACTACTACTACTACTACTACTACTATCACTACTACTACTACTACTACTACTACTATCTCTACTACTACGCGTATACGCAAATTCCATTTTGCGTAATATAGGACCTTTAACCTACTGATTTTTATCTAGTGTCACAAGATGTGAAGAAGGAGACGGACATTTAGATTCAGAAATAATGTCATGAAACTGAAGCTAGCGCAGAGTCCATCTTAGACCACTCAGCCACTTGTATTATTATGCAAACAAAATACAATATCCTTTACATCAGTGGGTAGACCAAATTCAATTAGTGATTCACTCAGCCGGTCCAGTGTTGACAGGTTTGACGCTGAGCTCTCATCCACGGTCATTGAAATGCACAGCGAGGTCTACTCTACACACAGGCAAGCCACATCATGGGCCATATATACTAGAGGTGTGCAGAAATATCGAAATATGATTGAAATATTGATATATATTCTGATAGCAAATTTTGTTATATATTTATCGTGGCCTGCTGTATCGATATATGACTATTTTTTTGTATCTTTTAGCAATTTTTTCTGACCGCAATACAATTTGGTTGCTTATTTACATATTGACATATTCACTATTTTGATTATTTTAAAACAAATGTATTTGATATGAGCGTTGCACAAGTGATGGTTTAAAGGGCCCATATTACAGTATTTTCTCATCCATCCATCCATTTTCATTCGCTTATCCGGGTTCGGGTCGAGGGGCAACAGCCTAAGCAAATCTGTCACCCAGATCTCCCTGCATCAGCCCCTATGGATCCTTCTGCAGGTGGTGGTGGTGGTGGTGGTGGGGGGGGGGGGGGGGGGGAACGCCAATCTGGGCAACGTAACTGGCCTTGCTGTGTTTCTGGTATTTTCTGGTATTTTCTGATCTATGTAATAATGTTGTTTCTTTATCACAAACATACCTGGAGTTGTGTTTTGTCTTATTCACACACAAACCCTGCATATTTAGGTTTTTTCTCTTAAACATAAAACACTCTGTTCCATCTTGCAACAAACAAAGAAATATTGTTGCTAAAATGTAACTGATTCTTTAAAAAAGAGCAATATATCATGTGCAATTTATATTGCCAAAAGTATTCACTCACCCATCCAAATACTCCAAATCAGGGGTTCCAATCACTTCTATGGCCACCATTGTATAAAACCAAGCACCTCGGCATGCAGACTGTTTCTCAGGAACTTGTAAATTCCAGCGTGGTACTGTGATAGGTTGCTACCTGTGCAACAAGTCCAGTCATGAAATTTCCTCACTCCTAAATATTCCACAGTCAACTATCAGTGGTATTATAACAAGTATTATTATAAGTGGAAGCAATTAGGAACAACAGCAACTCATCCACAAAGTGGTAGGCCACGTAAACTGATGGGGCGGGGTCAGCAGATGCTGAGGTGCATAGTGTGCAGAGGTCGCCAACTTTCTGCAGAGATTGCTATAGACCTCCAAACTTCATGTTAGCTCAAAAACGGTGCATAGCGAGCTTCATAGAATGGGGTTCCATGGCCGAGCAGCGACATCCAAGCCAAACGTCACCAAGTGCAATGCAAAGCATTGGATGCATTGGTGTAAAGCATGCCGCCACTGGATTCTAGAGCAATGGAGATGTGTTCTCTAGAATGACGAATTGCACTTCTCTATCTGGCAATCTGATGGATGAGTCTGGGTTTGGCAGTTGCTAGGAGAACGGGGGGCTTGGTCTCTTACAGAAGTTCCAGTGAAAGGTACTCTGAATGCTTCAGCATAACAAGAGGTTTTGGACAGTTCCATGCTGCCAACTTTTGTGGGAACAGTTTGGAGATGGCTCCTTCCTCTTCCAACATGACTGTGAACCAGTGCACAAAGCAACTGGTGTGGATGAACTTGACTGACTTGCACAGAGTCCTGACCTCAACCCGACTCAACACCTTTGGGATTAATTAGAGCAGAGACTGAGAGCCAGACCTTCTCGTCCAACATCAGTGTGTGACCTCACAAATGCACTTCTGGAAGACCTTGTGGACAGCATTCCCAGTAGAGTTGAAGCTGTTATAGCTGCAAAGGGTGGACCAACATCATATTAAACTCTACAGATTAAGTTACTTAAGTTCATATGTGAGTCAAAGCAGGTGAGCGCATACTTTTGGCAATATGTAGATTATCACACGTATCGCCATATTGTGATATCATACTGTAAGCCCTGTGTCGTATCGAATCATGAGGGGTCCTTGTAATTCCCAGGCTTAATATATACTACTAACAAACACATCATAAACTTAGTTACAAACCAATACTTCCACTTTATACAACCACAGAAGCAGAGAGGACCCTAAAATACCAACCAATCATCTCAAAAAGCAATTAACGTCTTACATTTTGGATCTATATTCAGAAAATGTGGGTCCATTTTGACTAGGGCGGTGCTGAGAGTGAAACACTGTATCCCAGCTGCATATTACCATAATTGAAAAAGACTCGTTCACAAGTGGCCCCTAAATAACCCATTTCAGAGTACACTTTAAGCCTATTTTGGTTCTAATAGCTGTGAATGGGCTGCACGTTCTTTTGTAGCAGGGAAAGACTGGATCCACATGATGTTACCTTTTGGCGGATGTCTGTTTGCATTCCAACTGTGCCACAAAACAAATAAATAAATAAAAAGATTTGCACTACAAAGGCACGTTGGGAGCAGTGTGCGTGAGCAGAGCCTTTGAAAACATGGAGTGAAGATGCTTTGTGCAAAATCCTGCATCAGTCAACAATCCTGTCAGGGATGACGAAACAATTCAGAAACACCTCGGAACAGCTCTTTTGAACCGGAGCAGGCGGGAAGCAGATCAGTTTATGGAGGTTATGGTTTTGGGTTTGGAGAAATTTGGTCAATTGGGTTGTTTGTATTTGGTGTAGAGGCAGACTACGATATTTGCACTAGTATCGGTTATCAGGCTAAAATATTCAGCAGAGACAAATATTTTGTTCGCCCCAACCAACTGCCTAAATATGCATGGAAAATATATACATAAAGCTTTATTTAAACAGGGCAAAAATGTGACTACAATGCTCTCTACACAGTTTATAGTAAAACAAGGTTGTGGATAAGTTCATGCTGAATTCTAATTTGATAATTTGGGGGAAATGACCAAAAATTGGCCCTACATATCAGCCCCAAAATATCAGCAGAGGTCATCAGCAATCCTGGTTTCTTAGGATTCTAAACAATTGACATTGGCATCGGCCATGAAAAAAACATTTTGGCCGATCTCTAATTTGCCGTGCTCATAAAATGGGCAAAGGCAAGTGAAGGAAGTGCCCCACTGTGTTTTTAAACTCCATACACCTTCACTAGAAACATTTGGATGATTTCAGACCTGGAATTGCCAAACTCTACTGAACAAAAGGTAAAAGGTATTTATTAACTTGAAACTACCGCTTTGTGACATCACAAGGTGGAACTGAACATTTTGGGCTGTGGAGATGCAGACAGACAGACAGACTAATGATGAAGGGTTATTGAAACATGTGAATGAAACAAAACACAACTCCAGATGTGTGTTTGTTGAAGTAACAGCATTCTAACGTGTCTTAAATCTCCCAAGAGTCCATTTTGTGTAATATAAGCCCTTTAAAGCGATTTATTTTGTCTGTGACAAACACACATCCGCTCCATATTGAACAGGCTCAGGTCACTTATTTTTCTTCTGCAAAACCTATTTGATGGAATATACATTATGGTTATACATCCTTTGGCTTTCAGGAATATTCTAAGAAAAGCAATGATGTCGCTATGGAAACAAGTCAGGTGGCAGATAAGATAAGTTAAGATAAGATTTTATTGATCTCACATAGGAGAAATTCACTTGCCACATTAGCTCCAGGCAGCTTATTGCAAAAGAAAGTTAGAACAAAAAAAGTTCATACAGACAAGATAAGTAATAATAGTAATAATAATAATAATAATAATAATAAAGTAAATAAGAAAATGTAAAAAAAAAAAAAAAAGTAGAAAAAATTGCACGTTTGTACTATATAGTAGAGTTATACAGTCTGATGGCGGTGGGGATGAAGGATCTGCGGTAGCGCTCCTTCTTGCACTGGGGGTGCCTCAGTCGACTACTGAAGGAGCTGCTCAGCTCCTCTACAGTCCGGTGCAGAGGGTGAAAGGTGTCGTCCAAGATGGACATAAGTTTGTCCAGCACCCTCCTCTCAGCCACCTCCTCTACAGAGTCCAGAGGACAGCCCAGGACAGAGCTGGCCCTCCTGACCAGCTTATTAAGTCTCTTCCTGTCCCGCTCTGTGCTGCTCGGGGCCCAGCAGACGACAGCGTAGAGGAGAGCAGAGGCCACAACAGAGTCATAAAAAGTCTTGAGCAGAGGCCTGCACACTCCAAAGGACCTCAGTCTCCTCAGGAGGTGGAGGCGACTTTGGCCCTTCTTGTACAGGGCGTCGGTGTTGTGGGACCAGTCCAGTTTATTGTTGAGGTGAACACCCAGGTACTTGAAACTGTCCACAGTCTCTATGTCCTGCCCCTGGATGTTCACCGGTGAGTGAGGTAGTGGTCTTCTCCTGAAGTCGATCACCAGCTCCTTTGTCTTACTGGTGTTAAGGCACAGGTGGTTGCGCCCACACCAGTCCACAAAGTCACTGATGACCGAGCGGTACTCCAGCTCATTCCCCTCAGACACACTGCCCACAGGTGGGCAGGTGATAATACAGGGGGTCCTCGGGTTACGACGTTGATCCGTTCTTAAGACGCGTCGTAACCCGAATTTCGTCGTAAGTCGGAATTTCATTTTGATCTTCCAACCAAAGCACCAATAACCTTTCCATCTCAATAATTAGACCACTACGCTGCTTGGTTATCACTGTCGCTTTCATAGGAGCAGATCAGAGCCCACATCAGGTACTTCCGCCCACATTGGGCACGCACACGAGGCCGTCTTCTTCACCCTACAACCACAACAAAGCATATTCTTCCGCCGCGCGCCGTTCGCGTTTGTTTACGTCGCTTACCACGCTAAACCGCGTAAGACGGAATGACGCGTAATTTTTAAAATTGTTTTATGGGGGCGCGTTCGTAACCACGAAATGGCGTAAGTCGAGACCGTCATAACCCGAGGACCCCCGTATGTAACTTTTTTCCTCCAAAAAGTTACATATTACACTTAATCACAAGAGAAACACAACACACACACACACACACACACAAAAAAAAAACCTTATTTATTTGTATAAACTGAATGTTTTAAGTTACTTTTAGGTGGCAGCGCAACAATTATCCTAATGGGGAGTGAGCAAATGACCCAAGAAATCACAAATGAGGTAAAATCCGAAAATATTTTTAATACAAATATTGTAATATATTTTTAATACAAACATATGCTTATTATTTCAATATATACTGTAGAGTAATTACAAGATCAAAATCATCCTGAGCTAGTATAGGGCAATAATAGGCGTTGGGCATGCCGTCAGTCATTTGGCCACTTTATCTGGTGTGTGAAATCCTTAAAAGTACTGGTCAAATAGCCGTGAAATTAAATGGATTTGCACGGTCCCAAAGGAGTGCACCCTCAACCTGCCCCCCCGGTGACCCCATTATCACACAATACAAAGGAGTAACCAAGCCATTCTACCAGGATTTCTATGTTAATGGTTCAAATATATAACAATTTGTCATCTTTAAGGATTAATCACAGTGAAAATATGTGATGAGATGTAAGTGATTTGAATAGATTTCACATGAGAGTTTAGTTTGTGTATGTTGGCTTAATTGGCAAAAGATACTGTATCGCCTTTATTCAGTTTCAATACTGATTTCGATACTATACATTTAAGCATCTCCTGATCCCTGATATCAACCAATACCAGGACAGAGACTAAAACAGTATTTATTTCTTTAAAAAAATTAATAAATAAGACAAAACTGATCCAAATGTGTTTTCATTTTCCTCATATATTCCCCAAATACAATAATATTAAAAGTTTGAAAGCTCCTTTGAGTCTAATCAGCTATGTGGTAACTAATGACCACAAGAGCTAAACTTTTATTTTAAATACATTGTTTATTGGTGATTATTTCTCATCACTCATTCACAAATTACAACAACTGTACATAAGGATGATGGTTACAGACTGAAATTATAGCATGCAGACAAGAAGTGCTTAGTATGATGTAATGACATGCAAGCAGTGCAAAGAGAATTATTACTACATTATTTTAAACTATTTCATTCTATATGAGCAGTACAGATGTGGTGCAATATAAGTCCTGAAGTGTGAAAAAACTATAGAAGAGTAATGATAATATTGAAACTATGCTTGTCACGATAATTACAATATCAACTTCCATACAGCGCTGTGAAAAAGTATTTGCCCCCTTCCTGATTTCTTACTTTTTTGCATGTGTGTCACACTTAACTGTTTCAGATCATCAAACAAATGTTAATATTAAACAATGATAACCCAAGTAAACATAAACTCATCACAGAAAAACTGCATTTTATTTGTTATAGGAGAAGTAACGTTTTTTACAATCTGAGCCTTATTTCGGTAATAAAACAAGTTGTTTTACTCACCCATAGCACTTTGGTGTCATATGGAGCACTTCCGGAGATGTTTTAGATTTGCGATCTCCATAATGTGAGTTCTCAGGGCACATGTTTGCGGTCTCCAAATAACACAAACTTTAGCACTTTTCAAATCATAGAAGCTCAATGTCTTAGTCTACGATTTCGTTTGGTCAAAAGTGGCCTGTAATCCGAGATTTATCCATAGTTTCGAGTAGATGTGCGGAGTCACAGCTTATTTCGCTCTCAGCTCCCGGGACCCAAACATGAAACGCAAAGCTGTAAACTAAGGCTAAATCTCGGATTACAGGCCACTTTTGACTCAAACGAAATCATAGACTAAGACATCGAGCTTCTATGATTTGAAAAGTGCCAAAGTTTATTTCATATTACATGCTCGGGGAATATATTATAAGGCCCGAGCTATGGCTAGAAGTCGCGCTAGGCTAACGCAAATCTAAAACATCTCTGGAAGTGCTCCATATGACACCAAAGTGCTACGGGTGAGTAAAACAACTTGTTTTATTACCGAAATAAGGCTCAAATTGGAAAAAACTTTACTTCTCCTTTAAGAGAAAAACACTATCCAAGCTACATGACTCTGTGTAAAAAAGTAATTTCCTCCCTTGTTAAATGATGAGCTAACTGTGATTAATCATCATTATTGTGGAAAGCTGAGTTCAGTTCCATAGCCATACCCAGCCAGGCCTGATTGCTGCAAGACCTTTCAAATCAAGAGATTGCTTAAATAGAACTCGTCTGACAAGGTGAAGTGGGCCATATTGAACCCAAGACATCATGCCGCGATCCAAAGAAATTCAGGAGCAGATAAGAAAAAGTAATTGACATGTCTCAGTATAGAAAAAGTTTCAAAGGCATTTCTAAATCTTTGGGACTCCAGAGAACAGTGATGCGCAGTTAGGGGAGGCAGGTGAGGCTGTAAAATGAAAAAATAAATTAAATTGTTACATTTATCCAATGGTTTGTACTATAAAGTTATTTTCTATTTAACTTCGCCATTTTAATTTTTTTAAATTCAAAATTGCTGAATTTTCACTTTTGCCATTCAAATACTGAGAACAGGCACCAGCCGTTCGTGCCTCACATGGACTGACTGCGCTGTAGCTCAGCAGTGACAGATTCTGCGCTAAAGCGGCAGTGAAAAGGCAACTTGTGAGGCACGTAGTTACCTGGCCTCATGATGAGCCCAGGGATTCTTTTTGTAACTCCTGGGGCAGCTACAATTTAGAGTTAGCAAGTCAAGTTTAGCAATCCGCTCACTTTTTTCTTCTTGTCTGGCCCTACTTTTTAAATGGAGGAAGATTTCATATTAAAGCTCGAGCAGTTTTCTAAACTGGACTTTCAGGTGAAGCAAGAGTTTAGAATTAAAGGAAGACCAACGCCGGAGCTAAAGGGTTTGCTCCAGACTTTGGGACAAAAGACTCGCTCTTTTCAAACAGCGTGGAACACACGAAAAGGCTGACTGTGTGGATGTCCAATAAGAAATCGTCTTATCTGCTTTTCCTGCCTTCTTTTCTTAACCTGCTGTGACAATGTCTGGACTCAGATGGGATATTGTGACCTTAAAAATTTGCAAAGAAGCCTCGTTAAACATGAGCGGTCCACCACTCACATTCAGGGTCAGATCACGATAAAAACATTTGGGATGTCTAGAATAGACATGGCTTTGGACCAACAGCAAAGACATCAGCATCCACAATGCTACGGTAAAGGAGAACCGAGAAATTTTAGATGATCCCATCAATGCAACCTGCTTCCTCTAAAGACATGACAAACAGATTTATTAAAAAATGAGCAGTAAATAAATCATTTAAAAAAGGAATTGTTAGATGCAGGACTAGTTGTTATATATTTGCTTTTTATTTCATACTATTAGAGCTATTTCATACAGACTTCGGAACTTTTATTTTGAAATTCTTTTTTATTCTGGCCCCCAGTCACTTACTGGGAGAGAAATTGGCCTGGGACCAAATTTACTTGCCGACACCTGGTTTACATGTTTGTAAATCTGTTTAAAAAAAAGAGGGTTTTGGAGTGGCCTAATCAAAGCCCAATTGAGATACTGTGGCCTTAAAAAGGCGGTTCATGTTCAGAAACCCTGGCTGATTTAAAACAATTCTGCAAAGAAGAGTGGGCCAAAATTCCTCCACAGCGATGTGAAAGACTCAATGCCGGTTATCGCTTTTAGATTTTAGCAATTTTTTGCAACATGATGTGATCTGAGCTGTAGAAGGTACTAGGATTATCCTGCTTTGTTTGGCATGAAGTACTTTCAATATTATTGATAACAGGAGAAGTTCAATTTGTCAACTGGACAAAGTTTGTTTGGTTGAAAACGTTTCGCCGCTCATCCGAGAGGCTTCGTCAGCTCTAAACCTTTCAATATTATTGTTTATAGCAATACTTTATAGCTTCAAAATTTCTTATCATAACAGGTCTAACTGAACTACTACAAATTCCATTGATACAGTTACCCTACAGCAAGATTATCCCACCCAAATTTGAAATATACAATACAGAATGAAACACTTAACTTGTTACGATAAAGACTGACCCCCAAAATTACTGCTCCATCCACCATTTATTAAATTAATTAAGATTAAGATTAGGCTTTTAGCCTTTATTGGTCTCACACACAATGACACACAGTGACACACGGGAGAAATTTGACTTCTGCATTTGACCCATCCTTTTTCAGGAGCAGTGAGCAGCCATCTTTTTTCGGCGCCCGGGGGGCAGTACCGTGAAGGGTCTTGCCCAAGGACCCACACTGGTTAGCTCATTGCCCGGGGGGGGTTTGAACCTACAACCTCCAGGGGGAAAGTCCATGACTTACCAGTTGAGCTAACCAGCCGGTGTTAAGCGATAAGACTCATTAGTATTAGGTCTGGTTGTATACAAATATTTTATTGTTTATTTTTTCCTTTATATTGCCATTAAATGTTAAACCCTTTTGCTGTCTTTTTGCTGTCAATTCCACTCTTATCTCAAGCTCCATGGGGAATTTGTGGACTTTTCCAACTGAACATTATCCTCTGAATAAAAAAATAATAAAGTTTGTGGTTTCACTAATTAATATTTCAAATGTGTGGATGCTTCTCTCTGGAGACTCGGGCTCAGACTCAAGGACATCCTTTTCTCTCCTACGTTTAAGAAATTGGATTTTTCACGGCAGCCATTACTATTTAGCGACTCAATATTCCTCTAGCAGTGAAGTCTGCGTTGAACTTTTATAAGATAATAACCTGATGGTGTGGTATAATTGGGGTCAAGGGGAACTCATCACTTACAGAGAAATATAGTCCCATTTTCTTGCAGTTTCAAAACATTTTATCAATTTAGGTGGGACTGGGAGAGGATTTGACCTTGCAGCTTTAGACCAGTTCATCTCTATTTAGAGAGACAGAGAGAGCGAAAGAGAGATAGACAGAGAGCGAGGGGGTTATAGAGATAGAGAGAGAAAGGAGGATCGCGATAGAGAGGGGGAGAAACATACAGAGACAGAGAGAGGAGGAAGAGAGAAGAAAGAGAGAGAAAGCAAGAGAGAGGGAGAGAGAAAAAGAGAGGGAGAGAGAGAGAGAAGAGAGAGATTGGTTTCCCCGTTCATCCAAAACATTTACAGTAGAATATACGTATATTAGGGATGTCAACAATTAATTGACTTACAATTAATTGTCGATCAAGACGTTGGCCGAACAAAATGCATTAATTGTAACTAATCGCTAGAGGGCGCTACTCTGGAATGTGAACACGAGATGCAAACCCACTCGCGAGAAAGACCACAGCGTTACATCATGTAACCCTTTCCTCTCTGGATGTTGCCATACAACTCACAGTAGAGCTGGACTTAGAACCATATATTTTTGAAATTATAAAAGCATGTATCTTACATGGTCACAAAACAAGGCAAAGAGCCGCAATTCTGGTTTAGACCTGGTCTAGTCCTGGGCAGGGAGCATCGCGCTCATTCAATAGCACTGCCATGTCCCGGGACACGATGCGCACCAACCCCTTGGAGAAGTGCGCGACACGTGCACCACCGGCGCGAGGGCGCGCGTACACCGGGGCTGCGAGCACGAAATCGATCCGCGGCGCCCGGACCGCGTACTCTCAGCCCGAGCCACAAACCAGCCGCACGAAACCAGCAAAGAGCAGCACGTTCTGGTTTAATCCCGGTTTAGTCCAGGTCTAGACCTGGTCCAGTCCTGGTTTAGTCCAGGTCCTGTCCAGGTTTAGACCTGGTTTAGACCTGGTCTAGACCTGGTTTAGTTCTGGTCTAGACCTGGTTTAGTCCACGTTTAGTCCTGGTCTAGTCTCTTAGCCAAACAGGACGCAGAAGACAATGTTACACTATAAAAAAAAATGTTACACTATAAAAAAAAATTGAAAAAAAAAATCCGGTAAACAGCGAGGCCGTGAAGAGTGAACCGCGATAGAGCGAGGGATTACTGTATTTTATTATTCAGCATCAGTACATTTGTCTGCTTTTTACTAAGGAATAATTAATTGAGGAATATACAATATAATAATACTATGATATATTTTTGACTCAGTGTTATGTATACTATAGCTTATATTCTTAAAGACCCTATTGAAACACTAAAATTCATGTGAAAAACGCCGCTTATCAGTTAATCGTAAGTCAATCGATAAGGTCAATTAACTATAGATTAATGAATTAATCGATAATTTGCATCCCTAACGTATATGGTTTGCATTCAATACAATGCACCTAATATGTATAACCATATAACACACAAGACAAGACTCAAGTTGTGTGCTCCAGAGAATCAAACCCTCAAACACCACGCTAAAACAAAGCACTGCTAATTATGCCACATGAGGCCTACTAAGTAACTAACTAACTAAACTAAAACTCCACATCAGTTTTCATACTAAACTTAATCTGTAGTGACACTGTTGACGTGGTGTTCTGCAGATGACATTTGAGCCGGAGCACAGACTATCTGTACCATCTCTCACTGCTTATCTCTGTCTTGTCCTCCATTTTTTGGTTCTGATGCCACTGATTTCCACAAGGAGCAAAACATACGCTCAGATTTCCATGACAACGTGAATAAATGACACGGGGTTAGGCCTGCCGTCATTTCCATTGAACTCAGTGACTGATGAATCATACAGAGAAATGGGCACGTTGCTGAATGCCAATGTGCACGGCCAGATTAGGTAGAATGCAAAAGTGACCACCAAGGGATACAATTAGAAATGTTTCTGTCACGCTCGAATAGGTTTCCTTTGGGTACGCTTGTCTTCTCTATACCACTAAAAATGTTTAAAATGATATGTTCTTGGGAAGTTACTAAAGCCATGTGCTGTGCCTGAGAGACCACACATCACTGTGACTGCTCCACCCAGAGACTGTATAAAGAAGTGGAATAAGTTAGTGTGGCATCTGTAAATAGGTATTTATTTATTCTTTGCACTGCTTTTAAATTTTAGATTTTGTCTTAGACGTTTTTGTATTGTCTTTATATAGTCTTTTTTGCGAAAGAAATTTCAATTCACTGTATGTCGAACACATAATGGCAGAATTGACAATAAAGCTGACTTTGAACTTTGAACTTTTGATCACCCATTGCGCTCAGCTCCAGTCAATTGGAGACATGGTCCGTATTAGGAATAGGAATTTATTTACGGACAAAATGGCAAAATAAAAACACCAGGATATGTAGAGCGGGTTAATACAAACATTTTAAAGATCCCATGACATGGTACTTCTTGATGCTTTTATATGGCTCCTTAATGGTTCCCTAATACTGTAAATGAATCCTTCTTCAAAATCAACACTCAGTGCATGAGAAACAGAGATAAGATGAGAAAGAGTATTTTTTCTCTCTCTGGAACACTCCATAATGGGCGTTGTTGCTTGAATGCAAATGAGGAGAAAAGAGCTGGCCAATAGTAGAGGGTGGGGGCGTGGCCAAACTCTCCGCTCTGGGCTCTGAGCGCTCAGCTGATCCATTTCTGTGTTTTTGCACGGGGGGAGGGATTTGAAGTGTTCCATTGAAAAATAAACACATTTCCACATAAAATAAAATTAAACCACTGCTGTTCAAAGGTCCAGAGGCTCAGATAAAGGACTTCCGAGCCTAGAAACACTCGGGCGTGCCTCCAGGCAAATAAAAGCGCATTCGCAGTCCAAACTCTCTGGGCGTGATTTACAGAGACGCTGAGTACAGACAGACGGGGGTGGAACTGCATTTGCATTTCTTTTTTCAATCTGACGTCAATAAGGTGCCTTGTTCAAAATCGCCCGTTTGAGCTCCGATTTTTTGTAATGCAGAAAAGGATCGCAAATGCTCAGTTTAGACATTTCACAACTTTTAACCATGGGGGGGGGGGGGGGGCTAAACAGGGTAGGGGAGCTCACATTAACATTCAAAAACCTCAGAAAGTGAAAATTTCATGCCATGGGACCTTTAAGACCGAAATGACGAAGCTCTCTGCAGCAGTTACGGAGAGAGGGGCCACAACTTTTCAGTCAATTGGAAACAGAGTCGAGGAGCCAGAAAAGCGCCCATGTTCACTTCCTGTTTGGAACACATTGCTTAGCTATGTCCATTTACTACAGTCTATGTTAAGGCTGTGCCAAAAATCATAAGATCGATCGCAATCTCAGCTTAGGATGATCACAATAAGACAAGTGCATTTCAATCGACAGGTCTACAGCTAATCGTGTGGCAGTAAGAGAGTGTGGTGTAGGGATGGGCGGATCGATACCAAAGTATCGATATTTCGAGCCTGATGGGGTATTTAATATGGATCAATCCTGGTATTAAATTATCGATACCAAGTCATGTTTTTTTACTGATTTAACTTTCAGTTTATTTAGTTCAAATTCATATGTGTTTTGTTCATTATTCAACCATTGCCAGTTGTCAGGCACTACTTTTCCTTCCGCGTTCTCACCAAACGTGGGGTAGTACGTCATCCCGCGATACACTCACTGCTGTGAGATTTCAGTCAAAGCGGCGCGGGGCTGTGGGAGCCATGGGAGACCGCAAGCGTTATTACGTTCTGCACGTTCATAATTGTTTTGTCTGTGTAAAAGAGTAAGAGGCACCCATCCATCCATCCATTTTCTTCCGCTTATCTGGGGCCGGGTCACGGGGGCAACAGTCTAAGCAGGGACTCCCAGACTTCCTTCACCCCGGACACTTCCTCCAGCTCCTCCGGGGGACCCCAAGGCGTTCCCAGGCCAGCCGGGAGACATAGTCCCTCCAGCGGGTCCTGGGTCTTCCCCGGGGCCTCCTCCCGGTGGGACATGCCCGGAACACCTCCCGAGGGAGGCGTCCAGGAGGCATCCGGAACAGATGCCCGAGCCACCTCAGCTGGCTCCTCTCCACGTGGAGAAGCAGCGGCTCTACTCCGAGCTCCTCCCGTGTGACCAAGCTCCTCACCCTATCTCTAAGGGTGCGCCCAGCCACTCTGCGGAGGAAACTCATTTGGGCCGCTTGTATCCGCGATCTCGTCCTTTCGGTCATTACCCAAAGCTCATGGCCATAGGTGAGGGTAGGAACGTAGATTGACCGGTAAATTGAGAGCTTTGCCTTTTGGCTCAGCTCCCTCTTCACCACAACGGTCCGGTACAACGACCGCATCACTGCCGACGCTGCACCGATCCGCCTGTCAATCTCACGCTCCATCCTCCCCTCACTCGTGAACAAGACCCCGAGATACTTGAACTCCTCCACTTGAGGCAAGGACTCTCCACCCACCCAGAGAGGGCAAACCACCTTTTTCCGGTCGAGAACCATGGCCTCGGATTTGGAGGAGCTGATTCTCATCCCAGCCGCTTCACACTCGGCTGCGAACCTCCCCAGTGCACATTGGAGGTCCCGGTTTGATGAAGCCATCAGGACAACATCATCCGCAAACAGCAGAGATGAGATCCTGTGGTTCCCAAACCGGATCCCCTCCGACCCCTGACTGCGCCTAGAAATTCTGTCCATAAATATAATGAACAGAACCGGTGACAAAGGGCAGCCCTGGCGGAGTCCAACATGCACCGGAAACAGGTCCGACTTACTACCGGCAATGCGAACACAGCTCCTGCTCCGGTCATACAGGGACCGAACAAAGGGCCCCGAACCCCGTACTCCCAGAGCACTCTCCACAGGACCCCACGAGGGACACGGTCGAATGCCTTCTCCAGATCCACAAAGCACATGTGGACTGGTTGGGCAAACTCCCATGCACCCTCGAGCACCCGATGGAGAGTATAGAGCTGGTCCAGTGTTCCCCGGCCAGGACGAAAACCACACTGCTCCTCCTGAATCCGAGGTTCGACTATCGGTCGAATTCTCCTCTCCAGCACCCTGGAATAGACCTTACCGGGAAGGCTGAGGAGTGTGATTCCCCGATAGTTGGAACACCCCCTCCCTTCTTAAACAGAGGGACCACCACCCCGGTCTGCCAGTCCAGAGGTACTGTCCCCGACCGCCACGCGATGCTGCAGAGATGTGTCAGCCAAGACAGCCCTACAACATCCAGCGACTTGAGATACTCAGGACGGATCTCATCCACCCCCGGGGCCTTGCCGCCGAGGAGCTTTCCAACCACCTCAGTGACTTCAGCCAGGGTGATGAGTGAGTCCGACCCCGAGTCCCCAGCCTCTGCTTCCAACTCGGAAGACGTGCCGGCGGGATTGAGGAGATCCTCAAAGTATTCCTTCCACCGTCCGACAACATCCCCAGTCGAGGTCAACAGCTCCCCACC
This sequence comes from Paratrypauchen microcephalus, assembly GCA_036785185.1. Lineage (NCBI taxonomy): Eukaryota > Metazoa > Chordata > Actinopteri > Gobiiformes > Gobiidae > Paratrypauchen > Paratrypauchen microcephalus. The sequence continues at coordinate 413,635 of JAVJIX010000260.1, read as the reverse complement.
CCCACTGTAAACAGTGATTGTGAAGCACTGCTTCCCCCTCCTGAGGCGCCGGACGGTTTGCCAGAATTTCTTTGAGGCCGTCCGATAGTCCTCCTCCATGGCCTCTCCGAACTCCTCCCAACTCCGAGTTTTTGCCTCTGCCACCGCACGGGCTGCAGCACGCTTGGCCCGCCGGTACCCGTTGGCTGCCTCCGGAGTCCCACGAGCCAACAAGGCCCGATAGGACTCCTTCTTCAGCCTGACAGCATCCCTTACTTCCGGTGTCCACCACCGGGTTCGGGGATTGCCGCCGCGACAGGCACCACAGGCCTTACGACCACAGCTACGGGCGGCCGCATCGACAATAGAGGCCGAGAACAGAGCCCATTCGGACTCTATGTCCCCAGCCTCCCCCGGAATCTGGGAGAAGCTCTCCCGGAGGTGTGAGTTGAAGGTACCCCTGACAGAGGGCTCTGCCAGACGTTCCCAACAGACCTTCACTACGCGCTTGGGCCTGCCAGGTCTTTCCGGCTTCCTCCCCTGCCAGCGGACCCAACTCACCACCAGGTGGTGATCGGTTGACAGCTCTGCCCCTCTCTTCACCCGAGTGTCCAAGACACGCGGCCGGAGGTCAGATGACACGACAACAAAGTCGATCATCGACCTCCGTCCTAGGGTGTCCTGGTGCCACGTGCACTGATGGACACCCTTGTGCTTGAACATGGTGTTCGTTATGGACAAACTGTGGCTAGCACAGAAGTCCAATAACAGAACACCACTCGGGTTCAGATCAGGGAGGCCGTTCCTCCCAATCACCCCTCTCCAGGTGTCACTGTCGTTGCCTACGTGGGCGTTGAAGTCCCCCAGGAGAACAACGGAGTCCCCGGTCGGTGCACTGTCCAGTACCCCTCCCAGGCACTCCAAGAAGGCCGGGTACTCTGCACTGCTGTTCGGCCCGTAGGCCGACACAACAGTGAGAGACCTGTCCCTGACCCGAAGGCGCAGGAACGCGACCCTCTCGTTCACCGGGGTGAACTCCAACACACAGCGGCTGAGCCGTGGGGCAATGAGCAGGCCCACACCAGCCTGCCGCCGTTCCCCGCGGGCAACGCCAGAGAAATGGAGAGTCCAGCCCCCTTCAAGGAGTTGGGTTCCAGAGCCTAGGCTGTGCGTGGAGGTGAGGCCGACTATATCTAGTCGATAGCGCTCAACCTCCCGCACGAGCTCAGGCTCCTTCCCCCCCAGCGAGGTGACATTCCATGTCCCCAGAGCTAGTCTCCATGTCCGGAGATCTGGTCGCCGAGGCCCCTGCCTTCGGCTGCCGCCCAGATCTCTCTGCACCTGGCCCTTATGGATCCTCCTGCGGGTGGTGGGTCCACGGGAGGACGGCCCCACGTCACTCCTTCGGGCTGAGCCCAGCCGGGCCCCATGGGGAAAGGCCTGGCCACCAGGCGCTCGTTCGCGAGCTCCCACCCCAGGCCTGGCTCCAGGGTGGGGCCCCGGTGACGCCGATCCGGGCAACATAACTGGCCTCGATTGAATACTCATCATCTGAATACTCAGTAAGAGGCACTTTTTTTGTAATTGTGTTGTCTGTGGATCCGTACGCCTTAAGTTGCCATTAGTATATGGTTAAAAATGGGAGAGCTCATCAGCCAAGTCAGAAATATTAAGTCATGTTTGTGAGTCCCATTGTTATGTGAAAATAAACATTCTGATATTTCATTTGCTGTCTTTTTTCATAGGCTGCAAGTGCCCAACTTACAATAGTTTTGATGTCTGCATTGCAATTTTCATCAAAGAATTTTTTTCAGATATCTGGTGTTAGAATGTGTGGAGCTAAGCCCCCTGGGGGAGCTTTGCGAAGCCAAGGTATCTAGTTAGAGCCAGGATAGTGTTTTTCTGCAGTATTAAAAAATGTATGAAAGTATCGGTATTGGTATTGATATCGGGATTCTAACCCTGGTATTACTTAGTATCGTATCGAAACAAAAATAACTGGTATCGCCCATCCCTAGTGTGGTGCTGACGAGGACTTCCTCAGGAGTCGTCACGTTTCACAAGTTGTGATTTAAATCTGCACAATTTGACTAAAAGTCCAGTGTCTCCTTTTCTGCTTCTCATCATTATTTTTCAAGTTACAGAAAGTTAGAGACTATTTTCTCACTGTTTATGAATGATTTAGCGCACAGACATCGCACGTGTGTCTGCTGCTAAGGTAACATGTGCATGCAAATATATTGTACAAACACATTCCAAACTTTAAATGTGAATTTCTCCGGGATTATAGGTCCTATCAACAGGAAATAAAATCTGTAGTGATCCTGATACTCTGCTCTTTATGCCTTTCTGACAAAAGAAGATCGAATCGAAAATTGAGATCGAACAATATGGAAAAACTCTTGATTTTTAATATATCCAGCTGTCACTCAATCAGAACATGAGCAATAGAAGGAGTGGGTGGGGGGAAATGTTTTTTAGCAAACATTTTCCACAAATCAAAAAACACTTATGTACGATATCACCAAAATGGCATATTGTCAGAAGGAACAGATCCCAAATAGATTAATTTACATATTCTGAGTTATTACAATTATTGTGATAGACCAACTTTTTAATTTCATGTATCCCTTCCTAAATTATAGTATTACTGAGTTACAGATGAGATCACACATCCTATAGGCCTATTATATTTCACTGAGAAGGGTGAAGGTAACATTGCTCAAAAAATATATTTTCTTTTGGTTATTTTATTTGTTATAAGAATGTAATGACATCATCAATAGGTAATCCTGTCCACTTTTGAGTTAAAGTCTGCAGTACCAGTATTTCTTAATTCCAGTACATTTTCAGTGGCATCAAACACTTCCTGACAGATTTCGGTCTTGTCTCCACACCTCTCTCAAGTTCGACCCTCTCTCTATCTGTCTGTTATTACCTCAGTCCCCCGGCGTCTCTCACTTGGCTCGTCCAGTTGTGTTTCTGCCCTCGTCCTCATTATACCCTCCATCATCTTCAATTCTCAGCCCTGACGCCATCCCGTCTCTTCAAACCTCTGAGGTGGTCCTTTTGATGCCTTTTTGGTTTCCTCATCTTTGCTCTGGCAGAGGAGGAAAACTGCAGTCTCAGAGTCATTCAGTTGGTGTAGAAAATAATAAAATAAGGTTAGACAAAATAATAAAAATCTACTCTCCATAAGTAAGATTATTTGACAGAAATTCACTGTTTTAGAAATGCACTTTTTTATTTAAAATGTAAAAATAAAAGAAACGATTTAAAGGTGTTAGGCCTTTGTTCAGCTAGTCAATTTTGACACTATTTGACTACAGTGGTCCCTCGTTTATCGCGGGGGTTAGGTTCCAGAAATAACCTGTAATGAGTGAAATCTGCGAAGTAGGACAACTTTATATTTTACAATTATTCTACATGTTTTAAGGCTGTAAATGCCTCACCACACACATTATACACTTTTCTCAGACTGGTATTAACATTTTCTCACATTTCTCTCTCGTTTAAACACTTTCGTAGATTTTTAACAAAATGTATTAATAGTGAAGCATGGGGGCTCCGCTGGGAGCACATCCAACGGCACTGCCACGTCCCGGGACGTGACGCACACCAACCCCTTGGAGAAGTGCGCGACACGTGCACCCGCCATCGTGGTCAAATCCGTGACAGAGCAGCACGACCGGCGCAAGACCAGGGCTGAGAGCACGAGATCGAACCGCGGCACCCGGACCATGCCTCCCCCTCAGGACCGCGTCCTCGCAGCCCAAGCCACAAACTGAACACGCACAAACGAACGCAAGAGCCGCACGAAACCAGCAAAGAGCCGCACGGGGTGATTTAATCCTGGTTTAGACCTGGTCTAGTCCCGGTTTAGTCCAGGTCTAGACCTGGTTTAGTCCACGTTTAGTCCTGGTCTAGTCCCGGTCTAGTCCCGGTCCCCCCTGCATCCCCCATCTATCAATTGGCAAAGGTCTACAGTCTCTTAGCCAATCAGGACGCAGAACACAATGTTACACTATAAAAAAATAAAAATAAAAATCCGCGAAACAGCGAGGCCGCGAACAGTGAACCGCGATAGAGCAAGGGACCACTGTATATTTAAGTAAGGTTGGTAAAGGTTGGTAATTCAATCCCCACTACATACACAGCATACTGTCATTGTGTCCTTGAGCAAGAAACCCATGTTGCCTACCTGACTGTGATTGTGTTGGAGGGACAGTAACCACTAGAGATGCGCGGATGGGCTTTTTTCCCATCCGCAACCGCATGAAAAAAACGTCATCTGTCCGCTATCCATTTGCACGCACGTTTCTTCAGGAATTTTCAAAACCGCGCCCGTCCGTCATCCACCAACTTATGATAATTCCAAAATTCTCTGCACTGCACAGCCCCATGGTTGTTCAACTGCCACCCGCCCAAATTTAATAAAAAATATTATTTTTCGTCACGTCATCCACCTGCTCCGCGGTTTAGCCGCAGTGCCCGCAGCTGTAACCGCCATCCGCGCATCTCTAGTAACCACCTATTGGAAAGTGAATGTATGACTGTTCATATGAAAATATATACATATTATTAGTATTATCTTGCATAGAAAAAATGATCTTGCAGTGTAAAACATTACATACCCAGAGTTGTGTTTTTCTTTCATTCACACCTGTTTAAGTAATACTTTATTATTAGTCTGTCTACATCTCCAAAGCTCAAAATACTTCCACCTTGTGATGTCATGAAGCAGTACTTTTCAAGTTAACAGCCACCATTTACCCTTTGTCCAGAAGAGATTGGCAATTCCAGGGCTGAAATTGTCCAAATGACTCTAGTGAAGGTGAATCTTTTTTAAAAACATAATGGTATCACCACATGACATCACAAGGAGGAACAGAGTGTTTTCTGTCTGAGAGAAGAACTGCCTAAATATGTAGGATGTATGAATGAAACAAAACACCAGGTATGTTTTTGATGACGAAACAACATTATAATATAGATCAGAAAATAATAATAATAATAATAATAATAATAATAATAATAATAATAATAATAATAATAATAATAATAATAATAATAATAATAATAATACATTTTATTTCAAGGCGCCTTTCTAGACACTCAAGGACACCGCACAAAGACAATCATTTAAAAACAATTAAAAACAGGCAGTATATACAAAATAAAACAAAGAGAATGGACAAAGCAATACAAGTAAAATGAAACAGACAGCAGGGAGAAAATGAAGTGGGGTAAGCTAGAGTAAATAGAGTAATAATGTGGGAAAATTATCACCAAATCTTGCAGAACATCCAGAAAGTTATATGTGGCTATATGTGGCCACTAATTTAGAAATGCATGTGCTAATTACATGCTAATTGCAGAATATTTTGCAGCATTATTGCATGAGAAAGAAAGGCTTTAGTCCATCATTTAAACCTCTGGATGTTTCTAGTGAGAGGGGAAAGCAGCTGAAATTAAACCATGGAAAGAGAAAGGGAACACTTTGGTAAAAACAGAAGTAGGTCAGTTCGAATGGGGCAATGAGTTTAGCATATAAATAAATAACACAGGGGCGTGCTATAAGGGCTGTGTGGAGGTGAAAAGTGTGATAAATGGACAGACACAGGCAGATGTTGTGTGTGACCTCAAAAGGCTTCATGTAAAAACACTACTGTATATATATAGTACAGGGGAGCCAAGATACTGGTTTACTCAAGTAGCTGAAATAAAAGTTCATCGACACATATTTTTCATGTAATAGAGTTTGGAAATAAGATTAGAAATGATATTGACAAAAAGGAAAATTGTAATAGGTGATTGATTTGTTTGCATCTTAATTATTGATCATTAGAACATCCTTATCAGATGCAGCTGTTTTCTTTCTTTAAAGGAGAATTTACGTTTTTTACAATCTGAGCCTTATTTCGGTAATAAAACAAGTTGTTTTACTCACCCATAGCACTTTGGTGTCATATGGAGCACTTCCAGAGATGTTTTAGATTAGCGATAGCAATAGCGCTAATATATGCCTCGAGCGGTCTCCAAATAACACAAACTTTAGCACTTTTCAAATCATAGAAGCTCGATGTCTTAGTTTACGCTTTCGTTTGAGTCAAAAGTGGCCTGTAATCCGAGATTTATCCATAGTTTCGAATAGATGAGGACGCCAGTGCGCATGTGCGGAGTCACAGCTTATTTCGCTCTCAGCTCCCGGGACCCAAACATGAAACGCAAAGATGCAAATTATGGCTAAATCTCGGATTACAGGACACTTTTGACTCAAACAAAAGTGTAGACTAAGATATCGAGCTTCTATGATTTGAAAAGTGCTAAAGTTTGTGTTATTTGGAGACCGCTCGGGGCATATATTAGCGCTATGGCTATCGTTAATCTAAAACATTTCTGGAAGTGCTCCATATGACACCAAAGTGCTATGGGTGAGTAAAACAACTTGTTTTATTACCGAAATAAAGCTCAGATTGTAAAAAAAACTTTAATTCTCCTTTAACTGTCAACACAATATATTTAGATCACCATGTTTTCTTTTATTGTTTTGAAAATGCTAAATTCGTAAAATAAAAAAAAAGAAAAAAAAAAAAAAAAAAAAAAAAAATACTTTAATAAGCTGTGTATACAGGCCACCAGACTCTTGTGCGCAACAATTTACTGAAAGACTAATGGAAATGTTTGATAATTATAGAAACAGGAATCAGTTTATTTGTGGGGACTTTAACATTAACCTGGGAAACAAGGAGGACCAAAAAGCAGCGGAGTTCTTAAACACAATGAACAGTCTGGGCTTATTTCCATTAATACACAAACCAACTAGAATTACAGCACAAAGTGCAACAGTTATTGACAACATCTTTACAAATGTAAATGAAGATATTGTACTAAGTGGGGTCCTAATAACTGACATCAGTGACCATTTACCCATATTTACATCTTGTAAATACAAACACAAAATAAAACCGAGAAAGATTATAAAACTGTCAAGGAACAGATCAATGAAAGCCCTAACAGCACTTAATGATGATCTGAAAGCACAAAGTTGGGATTCAGTTTATGTCAATGATGTCAATCAAGCATACAACTCTTTTATAGATACAGTGATAAGATTATATCATAAAAATTGCCCATTAGTAACCTCCCGACAGAAAAGGGAAGATAAACCATGGATGACCAAAGGAATAAAAAATGCATGTAGAAAGAAAAAATATCTGTATACATATTTTTTGAAAACACAAACAGGAGAGGCAGAAGATAAGTATAAAAAATATAAAAACAAATTGGTATGGATCATCAGGAAAAGAAAAAAAGAATATTACAGTGAACAACTAAATAAAAACAAAAATAACATTAAGTCAACTTGGGGAATAATAAATAGAGTTATAAACAAGACAGGGAAGCATCCTTATCCACATTACTTTGTAAAGAATAATGCTGACATATATAATGAAAAACTCATTTCTAATGAGTTTTGTGAATACTTTGCTAATGTGGGGTCCAGCCTTGCAGGTAACCCCTCTAAAAAGTTTGATGAAAATACAATCATTGACAATGTGAGCAGTATTTTTCTGGACAAGGTGGAAAAAGATGAAATAAGAAAAATTGTTAAAAACTGTGGAAACAAAAGATCAACTGACTGTGAGGGACTGGACATGATGGTTGTGAAAAATATAATTGAATCTGTTATTGATCCTTTTACATACATATGCAATTTATCATTAACAATGGGAACTTTCCCTGACAAAATGAAATTAGCAAAAATAGTACCGCTTTATAAAAAATGGTGATAAACACAACTTCTCCAACTATAGGCCAGTCTCACTGCTTCCACAGTTTTCAAAAATATTGGAAAAGGTGTTTGCAATAAGGCTTGATAGTTTTTTACAGAAACAAAACATCTTGAATAATAACCAGTATGGATTTAGGGCAAAACATTCAACCGCAATGGCAATAATGGAACTAACTGAAAAAATAGCATCCGAAATTGACAATGGGAATTATTTCTTAAGTATATTCATTGACCTACAAAAAGCTTTTGATGTAATAAATCATTCAATATTACTTAAGAAAATGAACAAGTATGGCATTCGAGGGGTGGCTCATCAATGGATAGCGAGTTATTTAGAAAACAGAAAACAATATGTACAAATTAATGACACAGAATCAGAAAGATATAATATCAAATGTGGTGTTCCCCAAGGCTCGATTCTTGGGCCCAAATTATTTAATTTATATATGAATGATTTTGTTAATGTATCTGAACTTGGGAAAATTTTATTTGCCGATGATACAACATTATTTTACCATGGAAAAGATATGAAAGAGGTCATAATTAGAGTAAACGAAGAGCTAAAAAAAGTAAAATATTGGTTTGATTTAAATGGATTGATTCTTAATATTAAAAAAACGAATTTCATTTTATTTAATGATAAAAATAAAAAAGACGACATATCATTAGAAATAGATGGGATACAGATTAAGAGAGTAAGTGAAACAAAATTTTTAGGAGTCATGATTGATGAAGGACTAAACTGGAGGTCTCATATAAATTACACAAAAAGCAAAAATAGCTAAAGCAATTGCGGTGATGCATAAAGTAAAGTTCTCACTAAACAGTGCAGCATTATTAATCTTGTATAACTCCATAATCGCACCATATCTGATGTACTGTGTGGAAATTTGGGGGCCGACATGTAAAACTTACCTACAGCCATTATTTATTTTACAGAAAAAGGCTTTGAGAATTATCACCAACAGTCATTATAGAGAGCCATCCAACCCATTATTTGTTAAACTTAAAGTGTTGAAAATGTGTGATATTGTTGAATTAAGTCTCCTCAAAGTCATGTATAAAGCAAAGTGCAGAGTGTTACCTGTAAATATTCAAAGACTGTTTGAGATGAGAACAAGCCAATACAATTTAAAGGGAACCTACATGTTTAAAAAACCTAAATTCAGAACCAAGGTTATGGAACGAAGCGTCGCTGTGAAAGGAGTTAATTTATGGAATAATCTTGACAAAGAAATCAAAGAATCAAGTACAATAATGGCATTTAAAAAATACATAAAATCCAATGTAATGTGTATGTATGAAAAAGAAAACTAAATTGTTACACTTGAAAATGAAGCTTTATGTTTACAATTGATTAATAATTGTGATTGAAATGGAATGTAATGAGGAAAGGTTTTACAGTCACTATCGGTGTTGGGGTTTGGAAAAGGGAAGAGGGGGCAGATAACATAAGATAACTCTTCTTTCTGCTCCCTTTCATTCAATATTTTGTTATTTGTTATCACAAATGTTGATGTCTTTTTATACTTATGAATGAAATAAATAAAAAAAAAAAAAAAAAAAAAAAAAAAGTATTAACATGTTTTATAAGTTTCACTTCAGTGTTTGACCTTTGGCGTCTCCCCTCCCTTTCCTCTCCATGCTCCAAGTCACTCGATTTTGCATAATACCCCCTCTTTTAAAGTGCACTATGCAGCTTTTCTGGTAAAAACTCTGCCACTTACTTGTCACAATGAGGATGTTGTTTTACATAGAAATGTTCCACAGTATGGCACAGATCTGACCTGTAACTCTGCTTGGTGACGTTATCTGCTTGTTACTTTAGCTTAACTTCAATATTATTTTCTTTTCAGTAGTGTAGCGGTAGCAGCTGCAGCAGCGATTGTATTGTGGCCTAAAGCGAGTGGCGTTGGTGTGGAGATGAAGCCGTGAACGATTGGAGGTGCATTTCACAGATGGGACGTGTGAGAGGTCGCATCTGTAACCAGGGCGACCCGTGAGGACTCATACTCAACAGTGTTTGGACATATTAGAGGATCTGAATCATCTTTACAAGGAGAAGTGTAATCTCTGGACTGTCATTGTTTCTCTCGTGGATGGAATCGTGCTGAATGTTACCTGTGTTGACCTGAGCTTTTCAAAATCCAGTACTTGGCCAAGATGTTTCACAAAACGTCTAACCTTTTCAATGTTAAAATTTAAATTGGGTGTAACTGCTTATTTCAAGTTAGATGTTCATGAGAAATACACTCATTTAGTTGCTGAGAAAACTATACACATTTTTTATGTAATGTCCTAAATTTTCATGCAGTAATGTTAGGTAAATTATGTGGTTGCTTTAGTTTCCAATATGTTGCATAGTCCCTGAAGGGGGATATGGTCACGATAATTACTATATCCATCGTTCAATATATGACATAAGGAACTACAGTGTTCCCTGGTTTATCGCGGGGGTTAGGTTCCAGAAATAACCCGTAATGAGTGAACTCCGCGAATATAAAGTTGTCCTGAATAGGACAACTTTATATTTTACAATTATTATACATGTTTTAAGGCTGTAAACGCCTTAAAACACTGGAATTAACGTTTCGTCACATTTCTCTCTTATTTAAACACTCAAACTTTTGTAGATTTTCAACAAAATGTATTAATAGTGAAGCGTGGGGGTTCCGCCGGGAGCCCCGCAGGACGCACAAGGGGAGCGGCTCATCCAACGGCACTGCCATGTCCCGGGACGCGACGCGCACCAACCTCTTGGAGAAGTGCGAGTGGTCAAATCCGTGACACAGCAGCACGACTGGCGCAAGGCCGGGGCTGCGAGCACGAGATCGAACCGCGGCGCCCGGACCATGCCTCCCCCTCAGGACCGCGTCCTCGCAGCCCGAGCCACAAACCGAACACGCACAAACAAACGCAAGAGCCGCACGGAACCAGCAAAGAGCCGCACGGAGTGATTTAATCCTGGTTTAGACCTGGTCTAGTCCCGGTTTAGTCCAGATCTAGACCTGGTCCAGTCCTGGTTTAGTCCAGGACCAGTCCAGGTTTAGACCTGGTTTAGACCTGGTCTAGACCTGGTTTAGTTCTGGTCTAGACCTGGTATAGTCCACGTTTAGTCCTGGTCTAGTCCTGGTCTAGTCCTGGTTTAGTCCAGGACCAGTCCAGGTTTAGACCTGGTTTAGACCTGGTTTAGTTCTGGTCTAGACCTGGTTTAGACCTGGTCTAGACCTGGTTTAGACCTGGTCTAGACCTGGTTTAGTTCTGGTCTAGACCTGGTTTAGTTCTGGTTTAGTCGAAACAGCGAAACAGCGAGGCTGCAAACAGTGAACCGTGATAGAGCGAGGGACCACTGTATATTCCTTTTGGGTCAATATTTATTTTTTAATTTCTTTGCTATTTTTGACTATACGATAAGTTTAAGCCGTAAAGGTTAAATCAATAACTTAACTATGACTCATTTCATAATTGCTATTTATTTATCGCAGCTCATATTTATTTTTTACAATATTGTAGATTTATAATAGTTTTTGTGGTTTAAATCTGCTCTTGGGTTATTGTGTCAGTGTCATAAATGAGTTTCAGTATTATTGTTTATAATCTATATTTACTTCAGCAATATATCATACTTCACATTTTGTTATCGTGACCAAAGTACGGTTTTCCCGATGTTTTTTTTTCATAAGAATTATCCAAATTGAACTGTTTAACCTGGTCATTTATATTAATATTAGGCCATTTAATCTATTATATTACAGCGAGAGTTTGCATGTATACAACAGTAATTTTGCATGCTCCTATTTTTAATTGAATAATATGTATGCTTATGGTACATGATGTCAGCCAAAACACAGCATAGCAGCACGTAGACCACTTCGCTTGATCATGGTGCATTTTGCGACTGCACTTCCTTTCTCCATGCTTACTGTCCATCACAGGGCCACATTTTGACACAAAAATCAAACTCTTTTTCCACTTGCAGTAAAAGTTGAGTGCTTTTTAAGAGTAAGTTCACCCTGGACTGGTCTGAGGTCCCCAGTGTGTGGTTTTAAATTGTGTTAAGTGACTGAGACTGAGAGGACTCACTCATCTCACACTGCCACTGTAGAGCCGCTACGACAGCGATGAAGAACTTTTAGACCCACTGCACCTTGTGGAGAAAAGTTAGATTAGAAAAAGTTAGATTATTGTATCTGTGCAAGGCAGAAGGACATTACCACAGAAATGTAATGTATTTCTTATCTATAACACTGTGTATTTTAGACCAGGGGTCTTCAACGTTTTTCAGGCCAGGGACCCCCAAACAGATGGCGAACTGGGCCAAGGCCCCCCTACTATATATATACGGCATAGAATTGTGTTTTATATTAAATTGAGCTTAGTGTCATGTATAAACATTGCTACTCTGTTATGGTACATCCAATACAAGGGAATAATACACAGGTTAATACTGTATTTTACACTATAAAATATAAAATTATATTATTTTAAAGTGAAATCAAAAGATTTCGCGACCCCCCCCCTCCAGTATCTCCGCGACCCCCCTAGGGGTCGCGACCCCCCTGTTGAAGACCTCTGTTTTAGAATATAGAATTTAAAGGAGTTTTTTACAATCTGAGCCTTATTTCGGTAATAAAACAAGTTGTTTTACTCACCCATAGCACTTTGGTGTCATATGGAGCATTTCTGGAGATGTTTTAGATTAGTGATATCCGTAACGCGAGTTCTCGGTCTCCAAATAACACAAACTTTAGCACTTTTCAAATCATAGAAGCTCAATGTCTTAGTCTACACTTTCGTTTGAGTCAAAAGTGGCCTGTAATCCAAGATTTATCACTAATTTACAGCTTTGCGTTTCATGTTTGCATCCTGGGAGCTGAGAGCGAAATAAGATGTGACTCCACCCATGTGCACTGGCCTCCTCATCTACTCTAAACTATGGCTAAATCTCGGATTACAGGCCACTTTTGACTCAAACAAAAGCGTAGACTAAGACATCGAGCTTCTATGATTTGAAAAGTGCTACATGTTTGCGGTTATTTGGAGACCGCAAACATGTGCCCCGAAAACTCAAATTACGGAGATCACAAATCTAAAACATCTCTGGAAGTGCTCCATATGACACCAAAGTGCTATGTTATGTATTAAATGTTAATTCTCCTTTAATATCATAAGCACATTAAATTGTACAGGTAAATTTGTATAAAATAGTATAAAAATGATTGACTGTGGTTCATAGTAGGGGGACCCATCTCCAGAACTCCAGATTTTTAGTCAGAGTCAGAGTAAATGTGCATGTTTTAGTTTTTTTAGTTTTAGCACACTGTTATCTATTTGAGTAGAAATGAGAGAGTAAAAGAGTACATGCATTATGTTAAGATAAGCTCACAGCATTCGCATGTTTATATAACAGATGGGTACACAGATGATTTGCAGAGATAACATTTAAATACACAAGATGAGATGTTTTAAGACAGTGGGAGAAGCTGAAAACACGACTACGGCAACACAGCAGGGACACGTACACTCCACATGTCTATTTTTACAACATTATATCGAGTTTAGATTCATATGTACTGGTAAGTGAGGTCTCTTCAGAAAACTTGACAAAACATGCTCTTGAAATCCATCTTTCTATTGGCAAACTGGGCTCAGATGGGCTTCTGAGAGATCTATTTAAGTACACACTGCATTAGTCATGGCTGAATAAAAGTTGTAGCGCACAGGCAGTATTACTAATGAAGAAGCTGCCTGTACAATATGGAAAGAACTCGATCAAACTTTGGGGTTTTATCTTGGTGTATATCCAGGAACAACATACTGTAGTCCCATTTTGCCCCCCGCTGATATCTAGGACACTTTGGTTCTGACACATTTCCTTTGCAGCTTCTCTTTTCAAACTATTTCTGTCAGCTCAATCAGGGAATAATAAACCCACCTTTTTTACGTTCTCTATGAGGGAAAAGGCCAGAACCAACAACACCTTTTACAGCCAGTACAGTCTTTTAGCGCTGTTAATGTGGCCTCACCTTGTCCTTAAATCAATGTTACTGTCAAACCAACTCAAGTCTCAGCGGGTTTAGCTAAAGTACATAGAAGAATCAGAATCAGAGCCTGTAATCTATGGTAGGTAGGAGTTTTTTTTCCTGTTGTTGACTACTGTGGTCTGCCTGCCTTGTACTGTGCAAAGAATGGTGTGAAGTTAATTGTTGAATCTAAATTTAAAGGTCCCATGGCATGAAATTTTCACTTTCTGAGGTTTTTGAAAGTTAATGTGAGCTCCCCTACCCTGTTTAGGGCCCCCCTACCATGGCTAAAAGTTGCGAAATGTGTAAACTGAGCATTTGCGATCCTTTTCTGCGTTTGAAAAAAAGACAGCCCAAACGAGCGATTCTGAACAAGGGAAATTTTTGACGTCACACACCCCCCGTCTGTATTTCTACCCAGCATCTCTGGAACTCACGCCCAGAAAGTCTGGACCGCGAACGAGCTACGCAATGCGAGATGCGTTTTTTATTTGCCTGGAGGCATGTGAGAGTGTTTCCAGGCTCGGATGTCCTTTATCCGAGCCTCCGAACCTCTGAAACAGCAGTGGTTTAATTTTATTTTCTGTGGAAATGTGTTTATTTTTCAATATAAATCATCTCATATCTTCCTCTGCACTTAAATGTGGAAGTGGGGCCAGCGCACAGCGCACCGCTAAAGAGGAAAGAGCGGAGAGTTTGGCCACACCCCCACCCACTGCACTGGCCTGTCTCTGACCTCCTCATTTGCATTCAAGCAACAACGCCCAGAATAAAGTGTTTCAGAGACATATTTCTTGACTCTGACTGTGTTCATGGGGTTTTCTCATGCACTGAGTCTTGATTTTGAAGAAGGATTCATTTACAGTATTAGGGAACCATTAAGGTGCCATATAAAAGCATCAAGAAGTACCATGTCATGGGATCTTTAAGTTTAAAGGGCCTATATTACGCAAAATTTGTCTCTACTGAGCTTGAAGCCATGTTGTTTTCTTGTCAGAAACATACCTGGAGTTTTGTTTCATTCACACATGTTTGAGTAACACTCCATAATTAATCTGTTTACATCTCCAAAGCTTAAAATGCTCTCTCCCACCTTGTGATGTCATAAAGTGGTAGTTTTCAGGTTTACAGCCACTATTTGTCTTTTGTTCACAGAGACTGTCAATTCCAGGGCTGAAAACATCCAAATTATTATAGTGAATGTGTATGAAGTTTACAAGGTGGAACAGAGTGTTTTCCTAAATATGCCTGACTATGTTAAATATGAAACAAAACACAACTCCAGTTTTGCTTTGGTTTTCATGAGGAAACAGCATTATAGCATAGATAAGAAAATCAGGGAACTTTAATTTTATTGTTGCCAGAAAATGTTTTTCTGCCTTTGACCCTATTTCAACCAGTGCCACTGGACAACCTAAACCTAAACCTCAAAAGCAGTGGGCATCCACAGTGTAGTACTGTGCTAGTGTACTGCTATCAATTCTTAAAGGGATAGTGCGTTTTTTAAATGTTAATCTGTATGGGTTTCCTTCTAAAAGTTACGTGTGTTGACACCGGCTTACCTCTGACAGTCTCAGCTGAACAACATAGTCCCAGGTGAACGGGCTGATAGAGTTAGCATGAGATACGAGTGGAGAGAGACAATACGCGAATGCAAAATACGTTGCTGGATGTTTCATGGACAACTGTTTCGGACACAAATATATCACCTTTCTAACAAATGTTTTGTTTTGAGAAGAAAAACGAGCTTTATTTCATGTTCCAGGGAAGTTACCGGACCTACTTACGTGGGCTCCAGAAAGCGAGCCAAACCGGGATCAGCTGAGAGTGTCAGAGGTAAGCCGGTGCCAACACATGTAACTTTTAGAAGGAAACCCATACAGATTAACATAAAACAAAAACAAAAAAACGCACTATCCCTTTAACAAGCTTTCCATCATTCGCTCCACACTATTCTAAACATTTCCTTTGTCTTTTATCTTGTCTATAGAGGGTTATATTATTTGGGTGCAATAATGTTCAGAACAATAATGTCCCAGCTCTCGATTGAAGGCTAAACACCTCATGGTATCTCTGGTTACCAGCCCAATGAGGTTCATTTGGTCTTCCGATAATTTATGTTATTAGGTTCTTTTTTTCAGACCAAGAGTTTGTTTTCATACCTGACCATTTCGACTGCTCACTAGCGTTCTTCCTTAGAGTAGTCATGTGGATCACTGCAGATGACGCTTCCTGTCTGCACCGTTGGGAAGATAGCGCCAAAATCTGTATAAATCAGCCAACCGGACACGTCACAGCAACATCACGTGACCACTCTTCAGGTATGAAAACAAACTCTTGTTCTGGAAAAAACAAAAAAAAAACAAAACGAATAACATATCTCTGTTTCCCGTTGTCGTAGAAACAAAGGCTAATCCTTTCTGAGGACGACAGCTAATCTCCACCTATCACCACAATCATTTCTCATTAGCCACATCTTAATGTTATGAGCCTTTTCTTTTGTGAAAAGGTTAATATTATTCTGTAGTATTGTCCTTTCCTCCTAGAGCTGATTAAAATATGTTTTGAGATTAGACTAAATAATGACTGGAGACATATCGTGCCAGTGTTTTAGTGGCAGAATCAGCAGGGGGCTCAGGATGGTTTTTATTTTCACCACTAATTTCTCCCGTGAGCCAATAGTTTCATGGCTTACCTTTTTCTAAATGGGACCTTGGATAATCATTGGAGAGTAATAATGGGGAATAATATAATAATAGCTCTCTACAGGTTGAACAGAAAATACTATTTCTTAGATTGTAATGCAGAGTTTATATTGTTGAGCTTCAGATCACAGCACAACTATTCTATGTTTTATAGGTCAACAATATTTAACGCAGCTAAAATGAATACTGTCTCAGTGCAGACTTCTGTTGTAATACAGTGATTTCTTGGGTCAAGTCGAAATTGAATAAAAATGATCAGGTTCAACATTTGTTTGTTTACTTTTTGGATATTTCCTCACTAAGTACAATGCAATCCATATGGAATACTGTCTGTAGCCCCGCATCTGGGAGTATGGCATCATCACACTCTAGAATTTGGAAATTTTACATTAAAAATCCTTCTCCTTACATTATAGTTGGACCAGAGATTTTCTAGTAAAATAAACTGTAAAAGAAATGTATATTAGTGTACAGTACAATGCAAAACAACCACAATATACTATCAACTACTGATTTAGACTTAGACTTTATTGATCTACAATGGAAATTATTTGGACATAGTAGCTCACACACAATATAACAATAATAATTTATGCAATAATAACAAGAGACTGGTGTCAAATAAGGCATAATTATATAAATGTATGTGTACAAGTAAAAATAAAATACAGAAATATAGTAATAGAACTATAATTCTGATCTTCAATTGTTATTCCCATTACATTTCCAAGAAAGAAATTAATCGATAATTCTTATGTTAACTCTTCAAACAGCATATATCCCAAGGCTATTTATACACATATAAATGACTTCCTTAAAATAACAGTGTTCATCTAGTTATGGCTCCTTTATGTAATCTGATGAAAATGTATGCATGTTATTGTCACTGCCTGGCACGTTACACCAATTATGGATGTGTTTACTGGTGTAATGTCAATCAAGCTAATAGACAAAGCACTTGCAGCCATTACAAAGATATGCCAACAGTACATTACACAGAGCACTTATGAAGGCACGGTTTGTGAGGGTGATGTTCATGTAATGAACAGGGGTGGGTTAATATAAGTTTTTCTTTTTCCCCACTCCTTTTCGAGAAATGTGCTTTTCTGTTGTTTACAATGTATAAATAATATGTATATGATTATTGTTTCTGTCTTGGCACAAACTCAAAATAAATACCAATCAATCAAAAGTACATACAGTGGTCCCTCGCTCTATCGCGGTTCATTGTTCGCGGCCTCGCTGTTTCGCTGATTTTTTTTTTTTTTTCTCAAATTTTTTTATAGTGTAACATTGTGTTCTGCGTCCTGATTGGCTAAGAGACTAGACCAGGACTAAACGTGGACTAAACCAGGTCTAGACCAGAACTAAACCAGGTCTAGACCAGGTCTAAACCAGGTCTAAACCTGGACTGGCCCTGGACTAAACCAGGATTAAATCACTCCGTGCGGCTCTTGCGTTCGTTTGTGCATGTTCGGTTTGTGGCTCGGGCTGAGAGGATGCGGTCCGGGCGCCGCGGTTCGATTTCGTGCTCGCAGCCCCGGTGCCTCGCGCCGGTCACACTGCTCTGTCACGGATTTGTCCACGATGAGGGGTGCATGTGTCGCGCACTTCTCCAAGGGGTTGGTGCGCATGGCATCCCGGGACGTGGCAGTGCCGTTGGATGAGCGCAGTGCTTCTTGCGGATCCAGTGACTCATGTCTCCGCTCCCCTTGCGCATCTGGCGGGGCTCCCGGAGCCGTGTCTCCCCCCACGCGTCACTATCAGGCTTGGGGAGTAACGGATTACATGGAACGGCATTAAGTAAAAGGATACAAAAAAAAGGTAACTGTATTCCCCTACAGTTACAAAGAAAAAGATGTACTCAGATTACAGGTACATTTAGTGAAAATGGGGATTACTTAGCAGGATTACAATTTGAAATCATGACGATTGCCGCTGTTGTGTTTGCGCCTGTTCGCCGATCAGCTGTGAGCCTGATATTTACGCGGCATTTCTAAGAGAAGAAGATTCCTTAACTTGCTACGTTAATGCTACGTAAGAAGGAACTCTCGCCTCGGGACACGGGATATGTTCGGGATTATGTCCTTTTCTCCGGAGCTCCGGATTATTAAAGACAACACGGCAAACTGTTAGAATGGATCTGACCGCATTCTTATGGGTGAGTCATATTATCAGATTATTTCTGCATCTATTTCGGCACTAAACCAGGACTAAACCAAGACTAAACCAGGTCTAAACCAGGACTAAACCAAGACTAAACCAGATCTAAACCAGGACTAAACCAAGACTAAACCAGGTTTAAACCAGGACTAAACCAAGACTAAACCAGGTCTAAACCAGGACTAAACCAGGTCCAAACCAGGACTAAGCCAAGACTAAACCAGATCTAAACCGGGTCTAAACCAGGACTAAACCAGGACTAAACCGGGACTAAACCAAAACTAAACCAGGTCCAAACCAAGACTAAGCCAGGACTAAAACAGGTCTAAACCAGGTCTAAACCAGGACTAAACCAGGACTAAGCCAGGACTAAGCCAGGACTAAACCGGGACTAAACCAGGACTAAACCAAGACTAAACCAGGACTAAACCAGGACTAAGGTGTGTGTGTGTGTACGTGTGTGGTAACATATATCCTGTGCATTATTGAATTATTGAATGATTATATGGACTTTTTGTTATAAAAGCATTTCCATTTTAACAAAGTACCTTCTAATTCTGCCCTGCCCTGAAACACCACAGTGATGTCAGTGATGGGGGAGGGCTTAGCTTAATGCCTCCCCCCCGTTGGTGAAAAATTTCACCATCCCCCCTGGTTTCATTTTACAACTCGACTACTGGGTAGGAGCCAGTTTCGAGTTAGCTATCGACTAGCAAACTATTAGCAAGCTAGCTAACGTTTGCGGTCACAAGTACACTTTGTGCATTTGTAGAACGATATTACAATATTTAAACATTATCTAGGCAACATAGTCATGTTAACTGATCCATGAAGACCCTTTAGACAATTCCGAGCAAAGCTGTCGTTAGATGTAGGCCAGCACGCAAGCTGGACGAACATCCTGTCCAGCTGCGGAGATCGGGCAAGATGACTGTCCCGGTAAAACTAAAACTTGACTGAAAACATAATTTCGTTGAAGTCATAGGTGTTTAGGTGTTTGGTTTAGTGAGTGACCTTGTTTACTAGTGACTTGGCTTATAGTGATAACAGTTGTTAAAACTACACATAGAACTGTACTTGTCGTCCTAAAAACTTTTAATTGTATTGTAATTTTCTTGTTTTCTTGTTGTTATAGGATATTTGGTGTTAAAGTAATCCAAAAGTAACTGAAAGTAATCAAGTTACATTACTTTAATATTATAGTACCGGGATTACGTTACTGAATACATATTTTAAGGAGTAACTAGTAACTGTACCGGATTACATTTCTAAAGTAACCCTCCCAACCCTGGTCACTATTAATACATTTTGTTGAAAATCTATGAAAGTTTGAGTGTTTAAACGAGAGAAATGTGAGAAAAAGTTAATTCCAGTCTGAGAAAAGCGTATAATGTGTGTGGTGAGGCATTTACAGCCTTAAAACATGTAGAATAATTGTAAAATATAAAGTTGTACTACTTCGCGGATTTCTCTTATTGCGGGTTATTTCTGGAACCTAACTCCCGCGATAAATTAGGGATTACTAAGTCATCTTTAGTTCTAGCTATTGATAAAATTAGAGTTTTTTTCACATTGGAGATTAGATAGGTCCCAATTCACCATCACAAGTTCTGGCTACAGAGCGCTCCATCTGAATTACTTGTATGTAAACAATATGTCTATTGCTAACCGTAACACAAATGTAAATGAGATAGGCCGATATATCAGTTGGTTGATGTATCAGGCTGATATTTAGACTTTTTAATGTATTTAGTGTATTTTAGTTATTGTCCTTAAATCTCCTGCACAGGCCAGTATTTTGTTTTGGTCGCTGTGCTGCCTAAAAAAACTTTTAACACTTTTGTGCAAAAAGATAACTGCATCTTTCTCTTAAAGGTTTGTGGTTAAAAAAAGGGCTGTGGGTGAGTTTGTAGTTATTTTACATTACAGTCATTTTGTGAAAACAATCACAATCTGCCCAGAAATATCGACAGAGCTTATCGGCTATCGATTTGCTCAGAATTGGAAATAATCAGTATCGGCACTGGCCATATCGGTACATAAACCCATATCGGTGGATCTCTAATGTTAAATAACAGAGATTTGTGTTTGCTTTTGTAAGAAATCACTCATTATTTATTGGTACTCTTTGTAATCTCCCAAGATCCTCCCACAAACGTGATTCTTTTTCATTTTTAAATAAAAAGGTTTCTACAATAACTTCCCAAAATATAAAAAACACATCCAACACTAGGAGGTCTGAGGTTTGGACATTGTTGTATCTCTTTTGGATATTAAAAATCATACATGTATTTTGTAAGTTTGAGCCCAGTTGTTCGGTGTCCCTGTGTCCTGTCTGGTTGAGGCGCGTGTCTTCTCCGTGTGATGTGGGAAAGGTCGCGGCACAGCTGCTGTTTACGATCCCCTGTTGCTCCTTTGCTCCATTAGGAAGACTCTGGGGCAGCTGACCGAGCCTGTACACATACATGTACACAAATAATACACAAATATACAGTATACATGCAGGTCTGAGCAGAACCAGCACCTGCTCTGCTTAAGCAAAACAAACAGCAGGAAGGCTATAAGGCTGCAGCAAAGTCACACTGTTCTATTCACACATGTTTATAACAGGCTCGATATGGACCACTGCTGTGTAATAGGATATAGTAAAACTTCACGCTGAGGCCAAGACTGTAGAGAGCTACTATTACTACAACAGCTACAACCCCTGTTGGTTATATCATAATAATACTGCATCTCAAGCGCATGTTGGACGTTTTTTGTTTCTGGTTGCCAGTCTGCCTCCAACCATCACGCTCTCTCTCTCTCTCTCTCGCAAATCACATTTGTAGGGGGTGAAGTGTATTGCCCAAGGGCACAACAACAGTATGCAGCTGAGATGAGATTGAACCCCCAAGGCAAATACACCATACAGTCACTGCCACGCTAAGTACTATTATTTATAACGTTATATTAAAGGAGAATTAACGTTTTTTACAATCTGAGCCTTACTTCGGTAATAAAACAAGTTGTTTTACTCACCCATAGCACTTTGGTGTCATTTGGAGCACTTCCGGAGATGTTTTAGATTAGCGATAGCCGTAGCGCTAATATATGCCCCGAGCGGTCTCCAAATAACACAAACTTTAGCAGATGTCTTAGTCTACACTTTCGTTTGAGTCAAAAGTGGCCTGTAATCCGAGATTTATCCATAATTTACAGCTTTGTGTTTCCTGGGTCCCGGGAGCTGAGAGCGAAATAAACTGTGACTCTGCACATGCGCACTGGTGTCCTCATCTACTCGAAATTATGGATAAATCTCGGATAACAGGCCACTTTTGACTCAAACGAAAGTGTAGACTAAGACATTGAGCTTCTATGATTTGAAAAGTGCTAAAGTTTGTTTGGAGACCGCTCGGGGCATATATTAAATGCTCGGGGCATATATTAGCGCTACGGCTATCGCTAATCTAAAACATCTCTGGAAGTGCTCCATATGACACCAAAGTGCTATGGGTGAGTAAAACAACTTGTTCTATTACCGAAATAAGGCTCAGATTGTAAAAAACGTTAATTCTCCTTTAAATGAGCAAAAGAAAAAGCTAGGATTCATAGGATTCAGCTTCTTGGAATTTTGCCCATTTAAAGGGAATAATGTTTAATTAAGTATCAACTCCTATGGCAACAGTCCTAATTTTTCATAACACTGAGACATATGGATCTTTATGTTTTGTTTTGTTTTGTTTTTGCTTAAAATCTCTCATGATTTAATTTACTAATTCATTTATTAATTATAAGCTGGTATGAATAACATTTAACATAACTGAAAGTACGCAATAGTAGTAACAGAGGTTTACAACACTGAGTACAGATTTACAGTAACTCTTCAATCTTTAGCCTCCACTGTCAATTTGAGCAGAACTAGTTTTAACCATATACCGCACTACACAAAAATAACTCCCTCTGAAAGTTTAGAGGGTAAATTATTTCAAAAGGCTTTTTATTTTGCACCAAAGAAAATCTTGAACTGTGATTTTGAGCCCACCTTCTTGTCTCTGCTTCTTGAGTAGCGTGTCGTGAGAGGAGTTTATGGAGAGAGGAGTCACGGTGGGCAGTGAAGGCCAAATCGAGATGAACAGAGTGAGGCGCTGGGGTCAGAGGTCGCGATGCTGCTGCTGTGAACAACAGCCGCTCTGAGTCATCTATAAAGCACTGACCACAGGGATATTGATTTGAGCAGGGCTTTTTTAATAGAAAAAATGAAAAGCCAAAAGAGTGTGCAGCTTCACTAACGGTGGAACTGAATATCTCATTGTGTGTTAAAACAGTTTGTGAAAAAAAGAAGTTTATAATATGATGCAAAATTCTCTCAAAAATATTATTGTGTATTGTGCAACTTTTCTGTCACCTTCTTGTCTTGGAGATGGAGATGTACACTGCCTGAGAAAAGTATTAGGACGATTGTGTATTTCTGAACTCATAATGATAACAAGACGTATTGGTAATGACAACAAATCAATTTATTGATATATTAAAGGTCGCATGACATGGTACTTCTTGATGGCTTTTATATGGCGCCTTAATGGTTCCCTAATACTGTAAATGAATCCTTCTTCAAAATCAACACTCAGTGCATGAGAAAGACACATGTACAGAGTCAGAGTCAGAAAATCCCTCTCTGAACAACTCATTATGGGCGTTGTTGCTTGAATGCAAATGAGGGCAAATACGCCGCTGGTTCCTTCCGCGTTTTAAGAGCGGAGGAGGAAAGGAGAGGCCTTTCAATGAAAAAAACACATTTTCACAGAAAATTAAATTAAACCACTGCTGTTTCAGATGTCCAGAGGCTCAGATAAAGGACTTCCGAGCCTAGAAACACTTGCACGTGCCTCCAGCCAAATAAAAAAACGCATTTCGCATTGCGTAGCTCATTCGCGGTCCAAACTCTCTGGGCGTGATTTACAGAGACGGTGGGTAGACATCCAGACGGGGGGTGGAGCTGCATTTTTCGATGTGACGTAACATAGTTGCCTTGTTCAGAATCGCCCGTTTGAGCTGTGTTTTTTTTCTAACGCAGAAAAGGACCGCAAATGCTCAGTTTAGACATTTCGCAACTTTTAGCCATGGGGGATGGGGCCTAAACAGGGTATGGGAGCTCACATTAACGTTCAAAAACCTCAGAAAGTGAAAATTTCATGCGATGGGACCTTTAAAGCAAATTTCATCATGTGTAAAGGCATATTATTGCAAAAATGTAACAATATCAAGTTAAATAGCTTTTTCATCAAAATAACCACCTTTAGCCTTAATCAGAGCTTTACAAATTTGAGGCATTCTGTCCAACAATTTTTCAAGATATCATCCTCTATAGTTTTCCACTCATCCTGAAGACATTTCCACAGGTGTTTAACGTTAGTCAGATTCCTGGAGCGCACTTTAATATCCAAAAAATCCCACACTTTTTCGATGGGTGACAGGTCAGGAGACTGGGGCAGCCATGTCATAACCTGCAGATGATGACGCTGTTCACACGTCTCCAAATGACCCTGACACAGTTTGGATGAGTGCTTTGGGTCATTATCTTGTTGGAACCAGAAGTTTTGTCCAGAGTTCAGAAATACACAATCGTACTAATACTTTTGTCAGTCAGTGTAATCTCTTTGTTTAGAATGTTCCATGGTAGAAATTAAACCTATCTATCTCAAGGGAGACAACTATAATCCATCCATCTTCTTCCGCTTCTCCATTCTGGGCAGCAGATCTGCTTGGACAACTATAATAATAATAATTCATAGCATTTATATAGCGCCTTTCATGACACCCAAAGCCCTTTACAGTTCATTGTTCATTCACTCCACACTTGGTGGTGGTAAACTACTTTCTGTAGCCACAGCTGCCCTGGGGCAGACTGACGGAAGCGAGGCTGCCAATCTGCGCCATCGGCCCCTCCGACCACTTCCAACACACACCACTTTCATACTCTAGTCTGCATTACAGGTCAGATCTGTGGAGGGGCAACGTTATTCACACAGAGAGTTAGTGTATGGAGCCATAGAAAGAACTGTAATGAATAAATGCTAGATAGATATGTTTAATGTCACATCATGGAACATTCCAGGCAAAGCAATAACATCTCCATGGATACAAGCAAGTGGTGGATCCTCCTCCAGAAAAGCTGCACAATCCACCTTTAATTCTGACTGAAAATCTTAAATGAGGTAAAAATACACTGCCTGACAAAAGTTTTAGGACAACTGTGTATTTCTGAACTCTGGACGAAACTTCTGGTTCCAACAAGATAATGACCCAAAGCACTCGTCCAAACTGTGTAAGGGTCATTTGGAGACGTGTGAACAGCGTCATCATCTGCAGGTTATGACATGGCCGCCCCAGTCTCCTGACCTGTCACCCATCGAAAAAGTGTGGAATTTTTTTTATATTAAAGTGCGCTCCAGGAATCCGACTAACGTTAAACACCTGTGGAAATGTCTTCAGGAGAGTGGAAAACTATAGAGGATGGATATCTTGAAAAAGTGTTGGACAGAATGGCTCGAATCTGTAAAGCTGTGATTAAGGCCAAAAGCTATTTAACTTGATATTGTTACATTTTTGCAGTAATCTGCCTTTACACATGATGGAATTTGCTTTAATATATCAATAAATTGATTTGTTGTCATTACCAATACGTCTTGTTATCATTATGAAAGTTCAGAAATACACAATCGTCCTAATACTTTTGTCAGGCAGTGTATATGTGGGTTTTATAATCTTTGATCATGTATTTTTTTGTGTCTGCATAGTACCAAATTCACCAGAAAGACAAAACACAGGCACTTTAGGTGTTATTGTATTCTAGAAGAGAGGACTAGTTGAGCCAATTTAAAGTTTTAAAACATCAATAGACAAACTGTCCCTGGAGCATACACACTTCACAAAGTGACAAGAGGCGAGGTCGTCAGCTGAATCAAACATGGTTTTCATGTCACATTGTTTGAGTGCGAATCACTTTTACTTTAACGTTCTATTCCAAAGGGAAACATTTATTTTTACTCCTGCAGTTCAGTCAAGTTAATTTAGTCTCATAAACAAAGGGAGAATATGCATAATGCAATTAAATTAGCAAATTAGATCTAACTATTTTTTAACAAAAACAATTCCATATTTAAAAGATGTATTTACCCACCTCTGCTACTTCATAATTATAATACATATTGAATTTTTTTGCTGATCTGTGTTAAAAATGTTAAAAGTGATACACATAATACATTCGGGGTTAAGCTGATTTGGAAAAAGATTGTCAAGCATTGCAATTTCTTTTATTTTTTAAAGGAAGATTCATTCCCCACCTATTTAAGTAATAAGTAAGTAAGTAAGTACATTGTATTTATATAGCGCTTTTCACAGATAGAAGTGCAGAGAGCCGGTGCACCAAACAAACAACAGTAAGTAAAATAGGGTCATAGAACTCAAGTCAACCAAAAGCTTTTCTAAACAGAAGTGTTTTCAGCTGCTTTTTAGAAGAATCCACTGAGTCGAGCACATGGAGAGAAAGGGGCAGAGCATTTACATCTAAAATAAGACTGAAATATAAAACGCTAACAGGAGAATGGATTTCTGTTCTCTAATGATTACTGTATCTGCACTACCAGTCGAACATTTGGACGTACATTCATTTATGTTTCATGCTTATATTCACATTGTAGATTCTCACTGATGGCATCAAAACTATGAATTTGATCACACTTGGCACCGTGATGTGAAAACCATTTATTATAAAAATCATTGAGAGAAGGTCAAGTGTTTGCAGAGCGTCAACAAAGCATAAGATGGCTACTTTGAGGAATTTGAATCTATAATATCCTCCTGGGGCCTGAAGAAAAAAAGTGAAAATCTAAATTATTATTATTATTATTTTAATTTTCTATTTGGAGGTAAATGAACACCTTAGCATTTACAATTACAGTT
Organism: Paratrypauchen microcephalus; assembly: GCA_036785185.1. Classification (NCBI taxonomy): domain Eukaryota; kingdom Metazoa; phylum Chordata; class Actinopteri; order Gobiiformes; family Gobiidae; genus Paratrypauchen; species Paratrypauchen microcephalus. The sequence continues at coordinate 387,026 of JAVJIX010000260.1, read as the reverse complement.
AATTTTTTTAATTATTCATAATGTTGTAACATGTCCTCTGTAATGGACGCCGGGGACATTTTGGTGTTAAATCCACGTGAATCCACAACCTAACAAAAACTTTTATTTTTATTTTTATGACCAACATCTCTGACAAGCTTCTACAGTTGCCTCAAAAAGTTCTTAGACTCCCTTTTAATTTCTTATTTATTTTTTTTAGATATTGTGTATTATTTATTTTTTTATTTTGAGTATTTATCAGACCCTCCAGGAATTCGCGATGTTGCGATTTGCAACTTCAACGCAACTTCAGCAAATCCCCGCGAATTCAGGGCGGTGTTGCAATTTTGACCAATCACCGCAACTTTTCCGCAATTTTTTACAATTTTTTACCAGTCATCGGCGACGTATTGAACGCCAACCAACTTCCTTCTGTGTAAGAGACATAACTGAGATGAGGTGCACGGTGCGTTTGTGTGTGTGTGTGTGTGTGTGTGTGCGGCAGAGGCGGTGGGTCACGTGAGTGTGGATGTGTGCGTGTAAAAGCGCGCGCTCACCTGTCACACAGAGGAGAGAGTCAGGGTTGGGGTGTAGCCGTATTTTTTGTTGACCGCAAACCATTCATTCATCTTTCACGTTAATCTGTTCATCCTGCTGCGCTGTCATAACTGTGTGCGCTCTTTTTGTAATAAATGCACAAAACGCATATCTGGATCTCAGTGTATCTGTCACCATAGCCTCCTCTTTGCGCGTCACAAATCTGCGAGCCACAGGACCCAACCTCATATTCTCGGCGGCTAAAAGGTTTGAGTTTAGAAGCCGCAACATTCTGCTTTACTTCCGTGTGACAAAACGAAACTGCGGCCGTGTCCCAGTTCCCAGAGCGCACAGCTCGGAGCGCGGCCCGAAGGGGGCTCAGACTGCAGTCAAGGAGGTGCACACTTGCTCAGCCCTGAGTGCAGTCCGCGGACCGCTTAACGACTGCGGTCTTCGGACCGCGTGTTAACTGCGCATGGGACAAAAAAGAAGTGGGACAGCAGTCGTCACGCCGGTGTTCTGGCGAAATGTGTGACGCACATGCCCTTCGGACCACACTCCGAACTGTGCACTCTGGGAATTGAGACACGGCTTCTAATGGCAAAGAAACATGTTTGCGGCGCCATTTGCCCACAAAAATAACAGCAAAAGACCGAAACAGTTCCCCTCCTACTAGTAATTTATTTTCGATGTTGGTAAGGTTGTTTTAGGACCATATCTGTGATCTCTGTGTCTTTGTATTATTCTTTGTCAGTAATAACTCAGTATTCAAAATATTACTCAATTTTAATTACAAAAAGCGAAAATCGCAACTATTTATCGCAACTTTCACTTCCTCCCGCAACAAAATCGCAACAAAAACTTTAAAAGCACCGCAACTTTCATCGCAACTTTTTGGAAAAGCTCCCGCAAATTCAGGCATTTTAGCCCGCAACAATCACAAAAAATGCCCGCGAAATCCTGGGGGGTCTGATTTATTTAAGTATCTATTTATTTTTATTTTTTATGTATTATTTATTTATTTTATGTGTGTGTATTTATGTATATATATATATATATATATATATATATATATATATATATATATATATATTTTTTTTTTTTTTTTTTTTTTATGTATTATTTATTTATTTATTTTTATATATTATGTTTTTTTTAATTTATTTATTTGAGCATTTGTTTACATATTTATTTTTATTTTTTTTATGTATGATTTATTTATTTTATTTTTATTATTATTATTTTTTATCATAGTGCAACCACAAAACAATTAAAAGATCGACTGGTTAACTCGATGTCCACTATAAAGGACACAATGGGCCGGGTCTCAGGAGGATATAAAAAAAGCACTTAGTTTTACTTTGCGACTTGATTCCATATATCTTGCTTCCTATATTTGATGTCTACAGGATGCATCTAAAATGGAAAAAATAGTAAACATAAATAAACAAAACAAAACAAAAAAACAACAGTGGATGAGTAGGTGTGTGTAAAACTTTTTATTGCTGCTTTTGTGATTTCCTTTGACTACCAATCAAACTTCCATTCATCTGTGATGTAATCATGCAGCCCTTTGTTCTGAACTCGCACTGTTTTTCCTTGCTTCTTCTACAAAAAAAATCCCCCCTTTGTTGTATTTCTTTTATCTTTCTGCTGACTCACAGGGCTGCCTCTATATGTGTTTGGATGACTACAGACAAACTAAGACTGGGGAACATGGACACAGGGACACTTGTGAACAGTGAGGGGACTGTGGTCTGACCCAATATCATATCAAAATCACAACTTGAATCCAACAACAAAAAGACATGAAATAACATGCATAAAACACTGACTACAAACAACCAAATATCCTCTTTTTTTATTATAATACCTGGTTATACATGTAGTTCAGTTATAGGTCATATCATGAAGTGGCGACCTTTTATCTTTTGTTCAGTGCAATTTAAGAGCTGAAATTATCCAAATGAAGGTGTATGGATTTTAAAAACAGAGTGGAGCACATCCTGTATTACAACATGACATCACAAGATGAAATGCTGTTTTCTGTTTGAGAGAAGAACTCAGCCTGCGTGTTAAAAGACAATTAACGTTTTTTACAATCTGAGCCTTATTTCGGTAATAAAACAAGTTGTTTTACTCACCCATAGCACTTTAGTGTCATATGGAGCATTTCCAGATATGTTTTAGATTAGCAATATCCATAACGCGAGTTCTCGGGGCATATAATATATGCCCCGAGCGGTCTCCAAATAACACAAACTTTAGCACTTTTCAAATCATAGAAGCTCAGTGTCTTAGTCTACTCTTTTGTTTGAGTCAAAAGTGGCCTGTAATCTGAGATTTATCCATAATTTACATCTTTGCGTTTCATGTTTGAGTCCCGGGAGCTGAGAGCGAAATAAGCTGTGACTCCGCACATGCGCACTGGTGTCCTCATCTACTCGAAACTATGGCTAAATCTCGGATTACAGGCCACTTTTGACTCAAACGAAAGCGTAGACTAAGACATCGAATTGTACAGGGGGTCCTTGGGTTACGACGTTGATCCGTTCTTCGCGTTGTAACCCGAATTTCGTCGTAAGTCGAATTTTGACTTTGATCTTCCAACCAAAGCACCAATAACCTTTCCATCTCAATAATTAGACCACTACGCTGCTTGATTATCACTGTCGTTTTCATAGGAGCAGATCAGAGCCCACATCAGGTACTTCCGCCCACATTGGGCACGCACACGAGGCCGTCTTCTTCGCCCTACAACCACAACAAAGCGTATTCTTCCGCCGTGCGCCGCGCGCCGTTCGCGTTTGTTTATGTCGCTTACCACGCTAAACCGCGTAAGACGGAATGTCTTATTTTTATTTTTTTTTAATGGGGGCGCGTTCATAACCACGAAACGTCATAAGTCGAGACCGTCGTAACCCGAGGACCCCCTGTACAAAATACTTTTCAACGTTCAACAACTTTCATAACAGAAAAAAAAAAATTCTGAATAAACTGATTTAATTAAAAGTGCACTATGTAACTTCTCTGTCGAGGGAGCCTTGTTGTCTCCATGAAGAAAAGTTACATAGTGTAAAGTATCACGACAGAAATACATTAGTTCCATTTGTTTGAGCACAGAGGCTAACATTTTCTAGCTTACCTTTCCAAGGTCACTGTTGTAGGTGGCTTAGAGGTAGTTTTTGCAGTTATTCATATATTATAATGTAATTCTAATTATATGCCCACACTGTCAGAGTGGTATAGAGGTGCAAAGACTTTACATTAGAGAAACAGTCCATGCATTTTAAAGGACTATATATATTATGCATTATTCAAGCTTTATAAACTAGTTTAGAACACTGTAGCCTTGGTCTGACATGCACACTTTAAGAAACTTTAATGTCTGTGTATGGAAGAAGAAGTGGATTTTTTTTATTTTTATCATTTGTTCCACACCACTTCTGAATCCTATGTGTATCACCGTTTAAGAGGGGGGGTCTCGGAACGGAGAATCTACAGTGGGTGTGTATACTTTGAGTGGGTGAATGAAAAGGGGAGACTGTAACACTTATACTAACATAATAAATGCATCTTAACCCGCCACAGCAAAACATGAAGAAAGACTTTATAATTTATGATGAACAATTGTCTTTTGATTCAGGCTTAGTACTGACTTAAAGGAGAATTAACGTTTTTTTACCATTTGAGCCTTATTTCGGTAATAATAAGTTGTTTTACTCACCCATAGCACTTTGGTGTCATATGGAGCACTTCCAGAGATGTTTTAGATTTGCGATCTCCATAACGTGAGTTCTAGCCGTAGCTCGGGGCATATAATATATGCCCCAAGCATGTAATATATGCCCCGTGCAGTCTTCAAATAACACAAACTTTAGCACTTTTCAAATCATAGAAGCTCGATGTCTTAGTCTATGATTTCGTTTGAGTCAAAAGTGGCCTGTAATCCGAGATCTGACATCTATGGGGCATTCATTGATGACACATAACTTTAGATCACCATGTTACCTTTTATTACTTTGAAACTGCTATATTTGCAGAAAACAAAAACAAAAAAATCACTTTCATTTTCTGACGCCCTCCCTTTGCTCTCCACCCTTCAGAGTGCTATCACAACACAATCAGCGCGCATCTCACTAATGAAAATACTGCACATCACATCAGGTTTGTTAAGTTGTTGTGTGCAGTTTCCCATGATGTTTTTGTATACTGTAGAGAATGGTGGTGTGGGAGCATGGATGACGAAGGCTTGTGAGCTGAGCACTGCACAGAATCATACAGTTAACCATAAGGAGGGTTCAAATAGAGCTCAGAAGATGTTAAATTCCAGAAACATGCGTGCCTTATGATGACAAATTAAGATCTAGTTATTAAATGTTACAATGAAAACAATTATACCATAGTGAAAAGCTCTTAAAAGTTGATTTTGCATAATATATCTCCTTTCATTTAAATGTATCTGACACAGGACCCCGTTTCCCTGTTTAGAGTATGTTAATTCCGTCTTTATAATAGAGCGTAGAAGCGTGAGATGGGTGTTCGATTAAAGATGACAGCAGATATTAGGGACAGTGTCGTCTTGGTAACAGACCAAAAGACCATCTCCAAACGGGTTGTGACAAGATAATTACTCTGCCCGTGAACGAGACTAACGTCAAAATGTTTAAGGCGCACTCTCACAAGCCTGCGAAAAGAGTTATTCAATAAGTGTGAATTTGTAATTACAAATGAGGTCAAACAATGGGAGGAACTACTTAACTCGTGACAGTACGGACTGCAGCAGGGAAAACAAAAAAGATTATGATGATTATGAGTAGTGCACTGGCTATAAAGGGATTAGAATATTATCTTTTTTAAGTGTGAATCTGAATGTATTTATTTGATCATGATGAATCTAAAAATGTATTAAACGTAAATACAGATCGATAGAAAGAATAGAAAATATGCCATATGCCAGGTGTTAGCAAGAAGTATTCATCTGGACAGACTGGCGTTAAATTAATACAGAATGTATGTGTCATGTGGTAATACAGGAAGTGCTCCACTGTGTTTTTAAACTCCATACATCTTCACTAGAATCACTTGGATGATTCACACCTGTTAACTTGAAAACTACCACTTCATGACATCATAAGGTGGAACAAAGAATTTTGAGCTTTGGAGATAGACAGACTAATAATAAAGGATTAGTAAAATGTGTGAATGAAAAAGCTAGAGCTAGAAGCTCACAACAGTAAATTTTGCACAATAAATTCACACACACACACAAAAAAAAGGATGCCCTTCCTGATGTCCATTTATCTGGACTTGGGAGAGACTCAAATGCTGGACTTCAATTGGTTTGTTAAGAATTTTAATACAGTAATCCCTCGTTTATCGCGGGGGTTAGGTTCCAGAAATAACCCGCAATAAGAGAAATCCGCGAAGTAGGACAACTTTATATTTTACAATTATTCTACATGTTTTAAGGCTGTAAATGCCTCACCACACACATTATACGCTTTTCTCAGACTGGAATTAACATTTTCACACATTCGTCTCTAGTTTAAACACTCAAACTTTCATAGATTTTCAACAAAATGTATTAATAGTGACGCGTGGGGGGAGACACGGCCCCGGAAGCCCCGCCAGACGCGCGAGGAGCACTGCCACGTCCCAGGACGAGACGCGCACCAACCCCTTGGAGAAGTGTGCGACATGTGCTGCTCTGTCACGGATTTGTCCACGATGAGGGACAAATCCGTGACAGAGCAGCGCGAGGCCGCACGTACACCGGGGCTGCGAGCACGAGATAGAACTGCGGCGCCCAGACCGCGTGCTCTCAACCCGAGCCACAAACCGAACACGCACAAACGAACGCAAAAGCCGCACGGAGTGATTTAATCCTGGTTCAGACCTGGTCTAGTCCCGGTTTAGTCCAGGGCTAGTCCAGGTTTAGGCCTAGTTTAGACCTGGTCTAGACCTGGTTTAGTTCTGGTTTAGTCCAGGGCCAGTCCAGGTTTAGACCTGGTTTAGACCTGGTCTAGACCTGGTTTAGTTCTGGTCTAGACCTGGTTTAGTCCACGTTTAGACCTGGTCTAGTCTCTTAGCCAATCAGGACGCTGAACACAATGTTACACTATAAAAAAAAAAAGTTACACTATAAAAAAAAAGAAAAGAAAAAAAAATTAAATTCAGCGAAACAGCGAGGCCGCGAACAGTGAACCGCGATAGAGCGAGGGATCACTGTAAAACAAAATATGTGTTACAATATCTATACAGTTAATAGGAGCTGAGTTATACTGAGTAGTATAGAGGAGATCAAAATTCAAAACATGCCTGCAGAAAATGTAATGACAACCTGGTGTTGTGAAAATCTAAATAAAATTCAACCATCAGCACTTTTCTCATATTTTCCCCCAATTTCTTCAATAAAATATCTGGACTAGAACATTGAATTTCTCAAGCTGAAAACTTGTGATGAATAATTGATACATATTTTAATTGTGTTTTTGTTACAACTCGCCCCGGGTGCTTCGAGCCTCGGTGGTTTATGTTTTTTGTAAATGGTCTCATATACTGGCACATAAATTTAAATCAAGCACAAATCATTTACTGAGAAATGCCTCTAAACATAGCACATACATAGTATGTATTTATGTTGGTCAGTCCCACAGGGTATTGCCAAAAATATGACTCCTGTCCAAATGAAAGTGTGTGATAATGCGCAGCCATTAGCAATGCAGTGGGGGAGATGTGTGGGTTTTAAATTACGCTGAATAAAACTAGAAACTGGTATTGTTTTTCTCAACTCTGACCTTAAAGGCTTCCCAAATGCATAAAACCAAACTAAAACTACAACTAGTAGTACTGTGTAATACTAGTACAATTTCTACTAACAATAGACCAATATGGGTTTTTTCATGGCCAATGTGACACCGATGGTTTAGAATCCAAGAAAATTATGGTTGATAAGCTCTGCCGATATTTGTGGGGCTATATTTATATATTCGGTATTTAATATAGCATACACCTCACTGTAGTCTCTTCTACAACAGCGGCACTCACTGAACATTGTTATAGATTATTTAAAGGTGCATTAAGCAACTTTGTAGTAGGTAAAATAATAACAAATAAACAAATAAATACAGTGATCCCTCGCTCTATCGCGGTTCACTGTTTGCGCCCTCGCTGTTTCGCGGATTTTTGATTTTTTTTTGATTTTTTTTATAGTGTAACATTGTGTTCTGCGTCTTGATTGGCTAAGAGACTAGACCAGGACTAAACGTGGACTAAACCAGGTTTAGACCAGAACTAAACCAGGTCTAGACCTGGTCTAAACCTGGACTGGCCCTGGACTAAACCAGGACTAGACCAGGTCTAAACCAGGATTAAATCGCTCTTTGCTGGTTTCGTGCGGATGGTTTGTGGCTCGGGCTGAGAGGGCGCAGCGGTTCAATCTCGTGCTCGCAGCCCTGGTGTACACGCAGCCTCACATCGGTCGTGCTGCTCTGTCAGGGATTTGTCCACGATGAGGGGTGCACGTGTCACGCACTTCTTCAAGGGGTTGGTGCGCGTCGCTTCGCGTCCAGGGACGTGGCAGTGCTCCTCGCCTGTCCGGCGGGGCTTCTGGGGCCGTGTCTCCCCCCCACGCGTGACTATGAATACATTTTGTTGAAAATCTATGAAAGTTTGAGTGTTTAAACGAGAACAAATGTGAGAAAAGGTTAATTCCAGTCTGAGAAGAGCGTATAATGTGTGTGGTGAGGCATTTACAGCCTTAAAACATGTAGAATAATTGTAAAATATAAAGTTGTCCCACTTCGCAGATTTCTCTTATTGCGGGTTATTTCTGGAACCTAACCCCCGCGATAAACGAGGGATTACTGTAATAACTTGGAAAACATGTATTGTCACCACAGATCCGATTTGTAACTTTCGGCGCTGTCTTGTCTCTATGGGGATAGATATGTGTAATGACATAGTGTGGAACATTCTGGGCAGAGCTAGAACATCAAGGAAATCAGCAGGTGATGAATATTCACCAGAGTTACGCTGCATGACATGGATTTTTTTTTTTTATTAGAAATAATATTGCCGTAATGACTACATGTACCAATTGAATAATTTAAACTTTTTCCCTCATTCTGCAAAAATGTAGAATATCCACAAACAGCATACTTTGTTTTGATGTTGGTGAAGCTTGGTATATTTGGAAAATTACCTTTTGCAAAATTTATAGAGCACAATTCCCTGCTAATTGCCTTGGTTTTGAATACGGTGCACATTGGGTGATTTTAATGAGAAATTAACAAGCAAAAGTAGGTCACATTGTTCCAACACCTGCAGAGTCCTGTTTGTTAGATATTTGAAAAAAAGGTTTCTATATTAGTTTGACACTGCAGAACGAAACGCCCAAAGCTACATCACCCAACACTGTCTTTATCTAGAATTACTTTGTCCCCTGCTGTTACCAATAAGCAACTCGAAAATACACGCCCTTAAAGTTCTAAGGTCGCACTCATCTTATTGCTCTCTGTAAGGGTCTTGTTGCAGTTTATGGAGTGTATGCAGTGGGCTCCCATTTAAATAGATTTTTGGGGTGCCACTACTGAGATGTCTTTCAATATTTTTTCTTGGGGTCTTCACTCAAAATCTGAGCTCCATCCATCCATCTTCTTATCTCCGCTTACTCCATTTCTGGGTCACGGGGGCAGCAGTCCAAGCAGATTTGCCACCCAGAACACAATGCACCAGCCCCCGTGGATCCTCCCGTGGGTGGTGGGTCCACGGGAGGAAAATTAGAGCTCATTGAGTTTTAATTTTTGATACCAGTTATTGGCATACCCATTCTTGTTTAGTGCTTGGCTTTTGCGATCTCCAATGTTTTGGATTCATCCCTTGCCTACGTTCCATATACCCTATGTTGTTACAAAAGTACACTGTGTGACATATTAATAAAACTTTATAACTTTAACTTGATAAACTTTATAGTGATAAAGCATTTGTAAATGATTTAAGAACCCGTCTCCTGTTACAGTCAAATGACGCATGTTTATTAAGCGTTTGAATACAGCCCAGTATGACCCAATATAATTAATGCTCACACTTGTTTTGTTGTCAATAGCTTATTAACAGTAATAATAATAAATGACAAGTTTATTAAGTGTATGTAGAAATATTGCTGAAATATGTTTGTAAAAACTCATTGTTTATCTGTGCTGTTTTCTGAAATGCCCCCTGATTTGTCACTTCTAAATCACAATATTTGCTAATTAAGAAAAAATAAATAAATAAAAAGAGAGAGAGAGATTTGATCATAAACGGAACAATAGTTTGTACATAATAGTTGAATATGGGCAAATATCTCCAGTAACCAGTAAATGAATTTCTTTGTACCAATAGTCTCATTGGCCTCGTTCCTTCTCCAAGTCAAATCAATATTATGTTACTGTAGACGCTCCATTGATTGACCTCACGTAACATCTAAATTTTAAAAAAAAGTCTCTCTGCACCCTTGACAAGTTTTATTTTTAAAAATTAATAAAAGAAAAGCTGTTGTGGCCAAATTACAGAGAGCTTATTTGTGATGGGAACTATCTGACAAAGTCTCTTCTTTAGATTTGACTTTTAAGAAAGGCAACTAAAGGGTGCAAAATCTATTTCCTTAATCATTATTAGGTGCTCTACCTCAAATTTGAGGTATTAACAAAGTATTCAGATGTTTCATTAGTTCATGTTTGGTTTATGATGCTCGCTGTTCTGCCAGGGGAGGTCTGAGCAGGGAGGGGCTGTGTTGTAGGAACATGGGGAATGCTGCAGAGAACTTCCTGGTTATTTAGGCTTGTGGGCGGAGTCTTAGACAAGAAATGTGACCTTGTATAACCAAAAAAGTTTGAAGAGTGTCAAATCACAATTAATCAGAATCACAGGAAATCACAATATCACTCAAACATGCGTGAATGATTAAGAAAACAAACAAACAACACAACTGTATAGAAACACAAACGTTCAGATGATTTCTCTATTACAAACTATAGTTTCTGCATCTCAAATGTGCTTTATAAGACATTGGTGGGGTTCTGTGCTGATATTTCTGACATAATATTTTATTAAGTGGTTCAGTACTATTCCTGAAATAAAAGAACAAATAGTGCCGTGCCCCGCTTCACTTTTATACATTCATCTTTCATGTCCCTATATATAACACATAGTGAAAGCTGCAGGCAGAAGTTAGCGTAGCATTAGCAATCTGATCACATGACTGCATGCACATCTGAGGGCTGTTTTGACCATGACACTGCCTTTTACGCTGGTCCCAAGAGCTGTTTGGGCAAAACGAGAGAAACGACAGAGAGAGGAAGAGAGGATAGAGAGAGGGAATACAGAGAAGAGAGGGAGAGAGAAAGAGAGAGAGCAGGGTTAATCTCAGGACCAGGGGCGGTCTCTGCTCCTCCCACCACTTTGTTTGTCCAGACACAGACAAGTTTGCAAATGGCTGGTCCTCAGAACAACGTCAGCGCTGCAAAAGATGTGTGTTAATTAGAGATGCACATTTTACAAAGTCTGAAATACTACAGGAGGGTGAATAGTTGAAATGTGCAATATGTCTTTGGATAAACAGACTGCTCAGATCAGGCCGTATGTTGTGATGTTATGTTTGTTAAGAGTTGGATGGTACTGGTATCCAAGGGCAGCCGCAACAGAAGTAAGACAACAAAGAAGACAAAATGCAAACTTGCACTGGAGAAATACAGTAATATGGGCAATTTTGGTGGATGAAATAGTTATTGAATGGTGTAATTTTTGCACCCTATTAATCTATTGCAATATGGCTAAATGCAGTTTTAGTGCACGGTGTTTTTTATTTTAACAACATGGCAGATTACAAAGAGCATGATATATTGTTTTATATGTTTTGCAGTGTACTTAAACTCAATTTGCTGAATATGCAGACACCTGGTGGTAACTGATTTATACTATTATGTTTTTTTTATTCTAAAGCTAGATTTTGCACTTTGCAGAACTTGCAAACCACTGTGGTTTGTGGTTTACACGTTTTTCGTAGTTTTTCTTTCTTAAAAATAGAAAATAGTAATTCACTAAGCATTAAGGATATTACCAAGAGAATTTTTCCTTTAGAATGATGGAGAATATTAGATTTAGACAACTTAGACTAACTTTATTAATTCTCAAGGGGAATTACTTGAACACAGTAGTTCGCACATCCCAGTATATTATAATAACAAAGAGTAATATGGTAATAATGAATTCTAAATAAGTAGATATTATGAAGTTACGAGTACTAATTGACATCAACCATCTCCTCTGAACATATTCAGGGTAGCAATATAGCACTCTTGTCTAAACTCTGAAGTCTTACAGCACTATATACAAGTGAAAAGAAGCATAATATAGATGCAATGTTTGCTAGTTAGATATTACATACAAACACAACACAGAATACCAAACTACAGTGGTACCTCACCTTACGAAAGACCCTACACACGAAAAATCCAAGTTACGAAACGCCTTCACGTCAAATTTTGGTCTCTAGATACGAAAGAAAATTCAAGTTACGAAACGCGAAATCTCAAAAATTCAATTAATGCACGCTCAGATGCACGCCCCGAAATGTAAATACACTTTATCAACACACACAGGGTTAGGTTCCAGAGGTGGCCCGCGGTGGGAGAGGTCCACGAGGTAGGACAACTTTGTATTTTGCAATTGTTCTACATGTTTTAGGGCTGTAAATGCCTCACCACACACATTCTACGTTTTTCTCAGACTGGAGTTGGGCTTTTCTCGCATTTCTCTCTCGTTTGAGCACTCGAACTTTCATAGATTTTCAATGGAATGTGTTGATAGTGAAGCGTGGGGGGGACACGGATCAATATAGCGCCGAACATGCGAGGGGAGCGGAGACACAGGATTACTATCAACAACACATCATCAGTAGGGTAAAACTAACCTGTCTCACGACGGTCTAAACCCAGCTCACGTTCCCTATTAGTGAGTGGACAATCCAACGCTTGGTGAATTCTGCTTCACAATGATAGGAAGAGCCGACATCGAAGGATCAAAAAGCGACGTCGACACGGCGCAAGGGCGCGAGTACACCGGGACTGCGGGCGCGGGATGGAGCCGCGGCGCCCGGGCCGTGCCTCCCCCTCGGAGCCTGTGCGGCTCGGCCTGCGCGGGATGATTTAATCCTGGTCTGGTCCCGGTTTGGTCCGGGTCTGGATCTGATCCGGTCCTGGTTTAGACCTGGTCTAGACCTGGTTTAGTTCTGGTCTAGACCTGGAAGTCACATAGAACCAGAGCCCGCCCCGAGTGAGACCCCGCGGTCTTGCCCGCCGAGTAGAGCACCTTTCTCGGCCTGTTAGCTCACAGTGTCAGCCCCCCGGCTCTGAAGGTCAGATAGAACCAGAGCCCGCCCCGCCCCGCTCTTATTCCCGCTGAAAGAGCGTCTTTCTCGGCCTCTTAGCTCTAGCGCGGAACGCGCAAGGAGCGCGGAGACACGAGCAACGCGCTCCTCCAACGGCACTGCCATGTCCCGGGATAATCCTGGTTTAGTCCAGGTCCAGTCCAGGTTTAGACCTGGCTTAGTTCTGGTCTAGACCTGGTTTATTCCAATCAGGACGCAGAACACAAATGTTACACTATAAAAAAAAAGTTACACTATAAAAAAAAAAACTTGGAACAGATCAGGCCTTTTCCATTGAAATAGCTACTCAAAACTTACGAAAAATTCACGTTACGAAACCACTTCTGGAACGAATTAATTTCGTAAGGTGAGGTACCACTGTACTGTATATCTTAAAGGACAAAATGGCGGAGGAGCATACACAGCAGGCCTAGCAGCTCGGACCATGTGTCCCGGGCCAGAAAACCCTAATTGATTGAGACAGCGAGGTTGGGAGTAATTCAGCTGATGAGGCTTTTCCCTGTCAGGACTTGCTGGCTGGACACAAACAGGCGTGAGCAGGCGGGCCGGGCAGGGGGACAGAGGGGTGCGTGGGCAGACAGACACAGGCCTGGGCAGCCACGAGAGATAGATGGTGTTTTGTTAAGTGTGACACCCCCACCCCGCTCACGATCCTCCACTCCACTTCTGAGAGGGCAAAGCGCTGACAGGGCAGTTCTTTTTCCGAGGCCCGTGGAGCGGACACACGGCTGGATGGAGCTGTGAGGGGAACGTGGCATGCGCACAGGCTGGGACTATAATGGGACCGCACTGAGAAAGACAATACCTATAAATGACAATAAATGACTTCTGACTATACTTGACTACCCCTATTTAAGATGTCTAGGCTAGTTTGAAAGGTGAAATAGTTTTGTTCCTAAGAGCATGCAGATGGTAAACGGTCACATTTTTTTTTACATAGCACTTCTTCACCTTAAAGCTACTCACAATGCTTTACATTAAGGAACCACTCACCCTGGTCTTTCTATACTGGTATTCCCCTTACTTAAACATTATCTAGCATTTCAAGTGTAATAATCTCAGTGGCAGATTAAAAAAACAAACAAAAAATCTCACATAAATTAGTAAAACTAGTTTGATTCAGGATTCAAATGATGAATTGTCCAGTCACATTAACTAATGTAACTAAAAAAACAGCAATTTAAAGTTGGAGAATAAGATCAAACTGATGCAAAGCCACACCTCATGCACTCCTACAGAACATTTGAGCAGTTATGGAAGTCTTAAAGCAGGGGTATCAAACATGCGGCCCGGGGGCCAGATCCGGCCTTCCAAGACCTTTAATCTGGCCCTCGGCTGATTTTCTATTAAAATATTGTAATTATATTTTAATTTTCTATTGAAATATTGGTAATTTTCTGCACCCTTTTCAGCTTTTCCCACCAGAGCAGCACAGTTACCTAAAGGAATGGCTAAGATCAACTCAAACATGTGAGCACAATCTATAAGAACAGGAACTTTAGGGAGGTGCAATACATTCAGCACTTTAGGGCAGGTGCAATGCACTCAGCACTTTAGGGCAGGTGCAGTGCACTCAGCACTTTGGAACTGGTGCAGTGCACTCAGCACTTTAGGATTTATGCAATACATTCAGCACTCAGCACTTCAGGACTTGTGCAATACATTCAGCACTCAGCACTTTAGGACTTGTGCAATACATTCAGCATTTAGTACTTTAGGACTTGTGCAATATGAACTGTGTAACCCTCCCGAATGTATGTTTTTTGATTATTTTTGATTGTGAATCGCTCCTGTGTGTAATCTGTGTGTTTAATGTATTTTTCTCTTGTTTTATTGTATGTGTGACCTTTTAATTGGCACCATCAACCTGTCCAGGGACAACAGATGGAAATTAGCCTGTGGCTATAATCTGGCATATTTACATATATATTATATGTTCATTAATGTGCACTGTCCCTTTCAATTAAATAAATAAATAAACAAATGAAGACTCGCCTCTTTCCGAACGCTCTTAAAGGACCATCGTTTTGACTGTTGACCATGACACCCTCATCAGCAAAATGTCAAAAATGAGAAAAGTGGACGCCGGGTGCAGGATTTTCCAAGAAAAATTGACAAATTCCTATTTGTTCACGGAGGTTAATGGGAAATCTGTACACTCGGTGTGATTGCAACAAGTGGCGGTGCTCAAGGAATATGATCTTAAACGCCACTACGAGACACGGCATTTTGAAAAATACAATAACTTGAACGGAGAATTAAAGAGAGAAGATAAACGAATTATTGCTGGGACTGAAGAAACAGCAGTCTGTTTTCACCTGGAGCCAAAATGTTTGTGAAATATTATAAAATTTTGTAAAAGAAAGAGTTTATCCAATAAAAAATACTTTTCTAATAGATTTGTGTTTCTCTGCACAAATATTTGGACTTATTGCTATTTTAAAAGTAGTTTGGATACGGCCCCCGGACCAAAATGAGTTTGACACTCCTGTCTTAGAGGAACATTTTGTTGATCATAACAAAACACCTTCTGCTAGTTATGCAAGTGCGCATGTCTCATTTTGACTTGATTAAAGAAGGTATAGATTTTTGTATATAGGTTCTGCATTGTGGTTGTGTCATGGACTTTACGTGTAAATGGACTAAGCCAAACTGCTGGCCATCACATTCCAAATAGGAAGTGAGCATGGGCGCGCTTCTGTCTAAATCAACTCCACTTCACTTTGTATTGAAAAAACGTTGCCTTTTTCTGTGTAACTGAGTCAGTGAGCCTCATTGTTTTGGTCTTAAAATGTTGGTAATAATCCACTCTACACGATCCTGGTATTTTTATTTGGCTATTTTGTCTATAAATCTCTGTTTATTCCTAAAATAGAAGTCAGGTCCAAATTAAAGGAGAATTAACGTTTTTTTTTTTAACAATCTGAGCCTTATTTCGGTAATAAAACAAGTTGTTTTACTCATCCATAGCACTTTGGTGTCATATGGAGCACTTCCGGAGATGTTTTAGATTTGCGATCTCCGTAACGTGAGTTCTCGGGGCACATGTTTGCGGTCTCCAAATAACACAAACTTTAGCACTTTTCAAATCATAGAAGCTCGATGTCTTAGTCTACGCTTTCGTTTGAGTCAAAAGTGGCCTGTAATCCGAGATTTAGCCATAGTTTCGAGTAGATGAGGACGCCAGTGCGCATGTGCGGAGTCACAGCTTATTTCGCTCTCAGCTCCCGGGACCCAAACATGAAACCCAAAGCTGTAAATTATGGATAAATCTCGGATTACAGGCCACTTTTGACTCAAACGAAAGTGAAGACTAAGACATTGAGCTTCTATTATTTGAAAAGTGCTAAAGATTGTGTTATTTGGAGACCGCTCAGGGCATATAATATATGCCCCGAGAACTCGCATTACGGATATCGCTAATCTAATACATCTCTGGAAGTGCTCCATATGACACCAAAGTGCTATGGGTGAGTAAAACAACTTGTTTTATTACCGAAATAAGGCTCAGATGGTAAAAAACGTTTTTGGAGTTAAATTTTCCTTTAACTCCATATCTGCTAGCCCTGGTGAATTTCATTTGACTCTACACCATGGGTGATGCCACGCTCCCTTATTCTACTTCTTTATACAGTCTATGGGTTGTGTGTATTATACTTAACAAGTAACATCCACTCTCCATTTTAGCAAGAAACTTTTTTTTTTTTTTTTTTTGCCAACGATGCTAAATCTTTCAACAAACCTAACTTCAATTCCAAGTTTCACACCCACTGCAGGTTGAAGGAAGATATTTCTCCACACATTTCACTGAAGGCTTTTCTCACTCCCCCTCCTCCTCCTCTGCTTCTCCCTCCTCCCCTCAAGGCTTTCCCAATCTCCTCCGCATGAGAAACTGTGCCAGAAATAGCCTCCCCAGCGTGAAGATAAGAGCGGAGAGAGAGATCTACATGACCTTAAGATTACACCTGCCACGCGGCTAAAATCTGCTATACAACCCTGCCTGTTATTATTACGAGAGGAAATGGTGCTCAAGAACACCACTGTCCTCGTATGTGTCTGAGAGGGGGACAAGATGAGATTGAAAATGCTCCATCATCTCTGTCTTCCATACTGCTTTTTCTATTCAGGTTTTCCAAGCTCCCTGCAAAGATATTACACAGATATTTCATCATGGCGGCAGATTAGATTTATGTCTTTAAATCCCTTTTCATACTCCGAGCATGAATGTCAGAAGTATTAGTTGGAAAGCAATAATCTGCAGTAGTGTGTGAAAGCTATAGGGCTGATGGGAGGAGAAGAGAGGTGGAGGGGTTAAGGGGGTAGGGGGGGCGATGGTGTGGTCCGCAGACAGGGCAAAGACTGGATGTCATTTACTATAGGACGTCATGGTGCAGATATATGCAGTCAGCAGATTCCTTGATCCTATTTGCAAAGGGAAGTAGTCAGAGAGAGGCGCCATGTCTCAATTCGCAGTGTGCACAGTTTGGAGTGTGGTTTTAAAGGAGAATTAACGTTTTTTACAATCTGAGCCTTATTTCGGTAATAAAACAAGTTGTTTTACTCACCCATAGCACTTTGGTGTCATATGGAGCACTTCCAGAGATGTTTTAGATTAGCGATAGCCGTAGCGCTAATATATGCCCCGAGTGGTCTCCAAATAACACAAACTTTAGCACTTTTCAAATCATAGAAGCTCGATGTCTTAGTCTACGCTTTCGTTTGAGTCAAAAGTGGTCTGTAATCCGAGATTTATCCATAGTTTACAGCTTTGCGTTTCATGTTTGGGTCTCGAGAGCTGAGAGCAAAATAAACTGTGACTCCGCACATGCGCACTGGTCTCATCTACTCGAAACTATGGATAAATCTCGGATTACAGGCCGCTTTGGCACAAATGAAAGCGTAGACTAAGACATCCAGCTTCTATGATTTGAAAAGTGCTAAAGTTTGTGTTATTTGGAGACCGCACGGGGCATATATTATATGCCCCGAGAACTCGCGTTACGGATATCGCTAATCTAAAACATCTCCGGAAGTGCTCCATATGACACCAAAGTGCTATGGGTGAGTAAAACAACTTGTTTTATTACCCAAATAAGGCTCAGATTGTAAAAAACGTTAATTCTCCTTTAAGGGTACTCCACGGACCTCATGGGCATCGGCGAAATGGGACAGGTCCCGCAACTACCAGATGCAGCCGCAGACTCCATTTTCTCCCGTAGAAGAAGTAGCGCTGGGATATATGACTGCGCGAAGTGTGCATGGATGCACAGTTGGTTCACGCCCCGATTTCCATGTCCATGGAACAAAAACGAAATGGGACATCAGTTGTCGCGCCGGACGTGATGTATGCGCCCTTAAAACCACAGTCCGAACTCTGCACACTGCGAATTGAGACATGGCTAGGGTTTATGATACGAGATGTATTAACTATGTTTACAGATAGTTCAGTACAGACAAGTTAAAGATCCTGCCTATATTACACAAAATTACATAACATAATAACATAAACCCTCACAAGGGTTAATATTGCGTAATATAGGACAATTAATGGCAAGTAAAGTAGAAGTCAGTGCAAAATATTAAAGTTCAAAGTCAGCTTTATTGTCAAAAACCATATGTACAGGTTGCACACACAGGATTTGAAATTGCAGCACCCCCTAGGCCCACAGAGAACATAAAACATCTGATAAACAAGACAATAAACACCATGACTAACACATCACATATACCCGTAGCAAAAGTACAGTAAACTTGAATATAAATTACCAATAGGTAAAACACAATGTGTGGCGTAATAAAAGCTCAAATGGTGTCATTTAAGCAGCAGTGTCATTTAAGTGTCTTTTAAGCAGTAGTGTCAGTGTCCTTTAAAGGAGAATTAACGTTTTTTTACAATCTGAGCCTTATTCGGTAATAAAACAAGTTGTTTTACTCACCCATAGCACTTTGGTGTCATATGGAGCACTTCCAGAGATGTTTTAGATTAGCAATATCCGTAATGTGAGTTCGCGGTCTCCAAATAACACAAACTTTAGCACTTTTCAAATCATAGAAGCTCAATGTCTTAGTCTACACTTTCGTTTGAGTCAAAAGTGGCCTGTAATCCGAGATTTAGCCACAATTTAGTTTCATGTTTGGGTCCCGGGAGCTGAGAGTGAAATAAGCTGTGACATGCGCACTGGCCTCCTCATCGACTCGAAACTATGGATAAATCTCGGATTACAGGCCACTTTTTACTCAAACGAAAGCGTAGACTAAGACATCGAGCTTCTATGATTTGAAAAGTGCTAAAGTTTGTGTTATTTGGAGACCGCAAACATTTGTCCCGAGAACTCACATTACGGAGATCGCAAATCTAAAACATCTCTGGAAGTGCTCCATATGACACCAAAGTGCTATGGGTGAGTAAAACAACTTGTTTTATTACCGATATAAGGCTCAGACTGTAAAAAACGTTAATTCTCCTTTAACATCTCATTCTGGATGGTATGGATCAGAATTTAACTAAATCGTATTGTTCGTGTATTAAGGATGTTTACTGAAGCTTAGCACACACACTGGGCCCACTGCAGGTCTGCCAGCTGTCACCCACAGCAACCAACCTCTGGGATTCACAAGCATAGCCCAAAGACAACAAAGACATTTACAGATTGGCATTCTGCTCAAACAATTACTTCATTTTATCCCCCAAAATTAGATGTAATTTGTGTGAAACTCAGAAACTCAATAACTTAACTTGAGTCTCCTTTCAATAAAAAGTTATTCCCAGTGGAGTAACAGCCATATGTCTTTTTCATCATTACAGAACAATAGACTTGCTCACTTCCTGTCTGTCTTTGTGATAGAGTCCTCAGGGATGTTCATATATTGACGATTGTGCAACATTTTTGATCAATAAGCACCAGGCGTCTTGGAGCCAACCCCTTTTTTCCTTTACCTCGCATAAAGACAATGTGTGTTTTTCTGGACAACTACTTAAAATAGATTAAGACTAGATCAATAAACACTAACATGACTATTGTGTCTCCAACATGCAAGTCAAAAATAATGTCTCACACGAACACCCAGCCATAACCAAACAAGAGATCGACCGATATGTTTTTTTTTTCATTGCCGATTCAAGATTCAAGATTCAAGATTGTTTATTTGTCATATGCAGGATCAACACAAGGTCAACAATGCAATGAAATGCTTAGGATCAGAAGATAGAAGATAGTCAAGAAGAACGTAACTCCAAAAGTGTGCTGCGGTCGTACACATAGCGTGGAAGTGCAGTGCAAGTGCAAAAAGGTGAAAAAGTTATTGAAAATAAAATAAAAATAAGATAAAGAGAGTGAGTCGACACGGAGCAACTGATCAGTGCGACCATCGTGCGGCGCAGCTTGATGACACAAAACCAAAACCAATTGTTGAGAATACAGAGTAGTGATGGCTGATAAGCTCTGCTGAACTTTTGGGCTGATATGTGACCCAAGCCCTTTTTTTTTTACCACAAACCTATACGAGAGCTGTGTAGTTGTATTGTGGCTGGAGATTTAAAGGGATATGCCACCCCCAGGTCAAATTTGGGCATCTCCCCACAGTCCAGAGACTAAAATAAGTGGTGGAAAGCGTTTTCCTGCTCACCCAGCCATTGTCCGAGTCTGTCGCCACTGACCGCCGCGGTATCTGCAGCTCCTCCGCCTTAGACTGGAGTCTAACGTCGCCAGAGAAAGATTTCGGCCAAAAGGAATTAATTTGCTCGATGCTTTTCCCAATTACTTTCTGTGTAGTGCGCATTCATATCGAGTGCAAATAAATGTGCAAATCAACACGGAGAGCTTGCCTTGGTCATTTTGGGTGGGAACTATTTTCCAGTGCGGAAGAATACAGCCGAATCACGCACCACGTTGTGCAACAGGGGAACTCCCTTCCCGGTGCGTAACTGGGATTCCCCTGGCAGCGTGCTGCGTGATACGGCTGTATTCTTACGCACTGGAAAATAGTTCCCACCCAAAATGACCAAGGCAAGCTCTCCGTCTTGATTTGCACATTTATTTGCACTCGATATGAATGCGCACTACACACAAAGTAATTGGGAAACGCATCGAGCAAATTAATTCCTTTTGGCCGAAATCTTTCTCTGGCGACGTTAGACTCCAGTCTAAGGCGGAGGAGCTGCAGATACCGCGGCGGTCAGTGGCGACAGACTCGGACAATGGCTGGGTGAGCAGGAAAACGCTTTCCACCACTTATTTTAGTCTCTGGACTGTGGGGAGATGCCCAAATTTGACCTGGGGGTGGCATATCCCTTTAAGGCTGATAGCCAGTACACTAAAAGTCCAAATATCAGCTTGATATATCGACTAAGTTATTTTAACTGTACTTCTTAGTTCATACTGATGTCATACTGATGTATTTCTGGCTAATATAGAGATCTATCTTGAAAAAAGAAATGAATATAAACAAAAACATGTATAAAGCATTTATGAAAAGGCACAGATGTCAATTGAAATAATCAGTTCTCAACCAACATTTGGAAGATCATTTCCTTAAAATATGGGAAACATAACTCAAATTGGACTAAAACATAAAAAAAATATCTTGGATTTAAACGATCAGTTTCTAAGGCTACGTTCAGACTGCAGGGCTTAATGCTCAATTCGGATTTTTTTGTGAAATCCGATTTTTTTGTGAGGTCGTTCACATTTCCAAATAAATGCGACTTGTATGTGATCCCCAGTGTGAACTTTAAACGCCCCAAAAGTGTTCTGCATGCGCCTTGGAGGACACGACGACCTCACACTCAGCCGACGTGCTCAATGTTTACAGAAGTAGCCTAAAGTTGCTGTCGTACCGGAGCCAGAACATGCGCAGCTTAATTGTTTTAAGGAGGAGACGGGGAAAGAGAAGGAAAAGATTTTTGGCCACGGCGTTTTGTGGGGCAGTGGGAGCAACGTCCGTAGAAATGAACGTGTGGGTGCGGAGTCACAGCCAAGAGTGGTGGGATTATTATGTGCTTCGCTGCTTCACTGACACAGAGTTCATACACCATTTTAGCCTGACGAGAAGAACGTTTGTGTACATTTGTGAGCGCGTTCTTGTACCACTCTCGCTGGAGGAAACACGCCCAGGTCGGATGAATGTGACCTGGCTGTTTAGACCAAAGTCGCATGTCAAAAGATCGGATATGTATCGGTTTTAGGACCAAATATCCAAATGGCCTGGGTTGCATTTGAAAAAATAGGATCTGTGTCGTCCAGACTGTCATTAGAAGATCAGATACAGGTCGCATAGGGGCGAAACAGTCTGATTTGGGTCACTTCAGGCTGCAGTCTGAACATAGCCTAAGTCACATTAACTAATGCAACTAGAAACACATCAATTTAAAGTGTATGAATGGGATGAAATTGTTGCAATAAAACCCTAATGTACTTCTACAGAGCTTTAGAGCAGCTATGGAAGCCCTGCAAGGAGATTGTGTTGATCATAATTTTACAGACACTAGAGATGTCAACAATTAATCGACTTACAATTAATTGTCGATCAAGACGTTGGCCGAACAAAATGCATTAATTGTAACTAATCGCTAGAGGGCGCTACTCTGGAATGTGAACACGAGATGCGAACCCACTCACGAGAAAGACCATAGCGTTACATCATGTAACCCTTTCCTCTCTGGATGTTGCCATACAACTCACAGTAGAGCTGGACCTAGGACCATATATTTTTGAAATTATAAAAGCATGTTACTTACATGCTTTTATAATTTCTTGATTGTTCTGGTTTGAGGCCCTGTAATGTTTTATGCTGTGTCCAGGGTCCCTGTGAAATTTATATTTTGTACTGTAACCCTTCACAGATTAAGGGAGAGAAATATTGTTGATGCCTTAGTTCAAAATAAATGTTGAGAATGTCCTAAAAATAGCCTGGATTCACTGGTTTCATCATAATATGTAGACTAAATAACATTCTGTTATTTAATTTATTCTGTTCCTTTTAATTTCAAGATTTCCATGCTGCAAGTGCAACAACTGAGCGAGTCCTCAATTTAATTTCAATAAAGAATGTATTTTGTTATTCAGCATCAATACATTTGTCTGCTTTTTACTAAGGAATAATTAATTGAGGAATATACAATATAATAATACGATGATATATTTTTGACTCAGTGTTATGTATACTATAGCTTATATTCTTAAAGACCCTATTGAAACAATCGTGAGTCAATCGATAAGGTCGATCAACTATAGATTAATTAATTAATCGATAATTTGCATCCCTAACAGACACCTTTCAATAGTTATGCAAGACGTCTCCTGTCTCATTCAAGTGAAATAATCTGTTCTCAAACAACATTTGGACAGGACTCACCACAGGACCCAAAACTTTATGTCCAGCCTGGTCCAGAATCCTTAGAAAAGCTTTTCCTTAAAATATGGGAAACATAACTCAAAGTGGACTCTGAGTTAATAATGTAAACAGAAGAACGGGAGTAATCCTTGGGCTAAATCTGTCACTCCATTGATTTGAAATAATGAAACAACAAAAGATCACCACCAGTCACTGAGTCTATGTAATTACAATGATGAATGGCTCTATTAGATGCACAGTGAATGATATTTCCATTCAGAAATACAGGGGCTGATACTGAGTTGTGAGGCTAATTTAGTTAAGAGAGACTATGGCCTGTTTAAGTACAAGAAGAAGTGAAGTGACTTTATTGATCTCACACAGGAGAAATTTTAACCCATCCTGTTATTAGGAGCAGTGGGCAGCACATTACTGCGCCCGGGGACCATCTCCATGATCTTCTTGCTTCGGTTTGGTCAGGACCAAAGCTGGAGGATTTTACCTATGGTGCATGTTTTGGGTTGATGGGGGAAACCGGAGTGCCCGGAGGAAACCCACCCAGACACGGGGAGAACATGCAAACTCCACACAGGGCGACACGGGGATCGAACCGAGACCATGCATGCAAACTCGGAACCCGGAACCTTCTTGCTGTGAAGCATGAGCGCTAGCCACTCAGCCACCGTGCCGCCAAGTAGGGTGATACATAAATGTTCTTGTGTAGTTATGTTCAAATCAAATATTTATCTTACTTCATTGAGAAGTTGCCGATACAATATACATCTCGATACGTAGGCCACAATACGTATCTTGATACAGTGCACTTTTGATTCTGTGGCTGATACTAAAAGTATTTGTTAAACCATGACCTGTGCAAAGTTAATATGAAGCCCATTTTAATAATGAATGCAGTTCATACAGTTGAATACAATCAAAACAGTGAATATGTCAAATGTGTTACTTAAATAAGTTTCGTAATGCTGTCACAAAATAAAATTTTAAAAAGCTCTTCAAATTAAACAATACAATATACAGGGGGTCCTCGGGTTACGACGGTCTCGGGTTACGACGTTTCGTGGTTACGAACGCGCCCCCATTAAAAAAAATATGTATATATTACGCGTCATTCCGTCTTACACGGTTTAGCGTGGTAAGAGATGTAAACAAACCCGAACGGCGCGCGGCGCACGGCGCAAGAACACGCTCTGTTGTGGTTGTAGGGAGAAGAAGACAGCCTCATGTGCGTGCCCAATGTGGGCGGAAGTACCTGATGTGGGCTCTGATCTGCTCCTATGATAGCGGCAGTGATAACCAAGCAGCGTAGTGGTCTAATTATTGAGATGGAAAGGTTATTGGTGCTTTGGTTGGAAGATCAAAGGCAAAATCCGGTTTACGACGAAATTCGCGTTCTTAAGAACGGATCTACGTCGTAACCCGAGGACCCCCTGTATAGTTATTTCAATATTTTTGCACACCCCTACTGACAATAGTTGCATTGTTGATTTATTCGGAATTATATATACATTTTTGATGTAATTTTAATGTTTTTTGTTTTTTTTTCCAAATCAGAAAGCAGAATGAAATCCAGACTTTGGGTTGCCAGATCCTACAATAAGGTACTTGCTTGTTTGTGTGTTTGAGATGTAATAATTAAATTAGCATACAACATCCCCATAAATCAACATCAGGATCCAGATGTTTTCAATTGGATTCTATCATTCTAATATAATTTGCATATAGGGATTACAGGCATCTGCTACAGAAATATTAACTCCACCCACAAGGGGTCAGTAATGGAACAAGTTCACTTTTTGGCAGTTCATCGTTCAAATTTTTGCAAATCCCTCACACATTTTGAGATTTGCATCTAAATGAACTGCAAGACAAGGCCAATGCCTTTGGGGAGTTCTGATTGTCATTCTTCACATTATAGAGCTATTAAATACCCTCCTGAAGCTTTACTTCGCCCCTAAGCAAAATATGAAAAATCCTACAGAGTGGATGGCGCCTGTCGGGTTGGGGGGAGTGGGTGTGAGACGGGCTCTAGAGACTGACAGCCACAACATGGTGCGGACCTGTGCACTCCAGACTTTAAAACAGAGCAGACATTTGTGCTTGGATCATGTCATTTCCCTTTCCTCCAGACACAGTGAGACATCACAGTGTCCAGCGGTGCCAGGTAGGGGTGGAGCTGAGACGTACCGCCCATAGACCGGCAATGGCTGTCCTTGTCATGTAATAAACCTAGATCTGACTCATCGGCAGCCGTTCCCGATTCAAATTCAAATGTACTGGCTGATTGATCCTAAAGAGGGCGTTACAGAAACGACTTTTGACCCAAAAGTTTAATAACATTTTATAATAGTAAATATGCACTAAAATACCAAAAATTAGGTCATGGATAGGTACACATTTCTATTTTAGACCAATTTTCACAGCTAATCAGTACCATATCTAAACAAGTTACATCTATTTAATTCTTGATATAGTCTGACCAAACTCTAAAACATACTAAGGGCACTGAGTTTCTTTTGCCAAGTTGAAAATCATAAAATGTCCTCAGTGCGTGGGTTAGACCGCTAAAACTTTCTACTCCAGAAGAAAATGAGGAGGCTCAGATTTATGGACCATTTCTCCATCTAGTTTAGCAGGTGGTTCTAGGTGTTGCCATGGAGACGCGGGTGAGCCTGAGGGTGAGGTGGGGTAACGCCGTGATCTGCATTCAACCAGGAGAAAGGAAAATCAGGAGAAACGTGGATTTCATTTGGAGTAAGGCCCCACTTTCTTACTAGAGCTTTTAGAGCTACAGTATATGTTAAAGACGGTTTGTTTAGATGGTCTATTGTCCCCAAAATGGCTGTCAATCTTGGCTCAATCTGAACTACAATAATATCCCAAATTACCACAGACAGAGAAGGACTCTCACATCTTGCTGTCAATAACAGATCATTTTTACCAGATTATTTTTCTTTGACCTATTTAGGAACAGGCCTGCTGGTAGCCAATGGGGTGACCTTAGCAGAAAAAAAAAAAAACATACATAGGGTTTTGACAATTATAATACAGCCTTCCTATTACTGATGTGCATGATTTACATTGCTGGTGGTGGTCTGAGGGTTCTTTCTCATGAAGAAAAATTCACACAATTTCCTCTATTCTGGTGCATTTGAGATGTTAATATTAACAACCTATTACTCATTTGAGTAATTTTCTTTTCAGTACAATACCCAAACTTCATCAGACAAGACAAGACAAGATGAGTTTTTAAATCTCTTCAGTGGCTGTTAAAACTTTATCCGGGTTTCAGTTAAGATGATCTAACCAACTAAAACATCCAGTTGCCTATGACTTGCTGACTTACTGCCAAGAAATAAACTGAAGAAAAACCACACTGTGTTCTGATAATGTGAGTAAATGCAGTTTTGATCAATCAAGGTTATTCTGATTAGCTGAAAGTGTCTAGAGCCATGACTGTATAAAGTGGTGGACTAAGGAAATATGAAGTCACCTATATATAGTGTTTGGCTCCAGTCAAAAGAAGCTAGCGGTTATGGGGTGAATATATACCATTTTGTCACACGATATGTTTACTGTCAGTCTTCTCACATTCAGAAAAATAGCAATGAAGAATATCTCATTTTAGTTCAATAGCAGATATTCACTCCTTACAATGCAAGATTCCATATGATACCCTACCATAGAAGAGCATAAGGTCATGAAAACACCGAGGCACAATCAGAGACCAGAATACCAATCATGTGCGAAATACAGCCTTTTTACAGCAGTAATAACCAAATCTCCAGAGGTCCACACACACACGTACACGCACGCACACACACACAGACACACACGCACCGTCAGCCAAACAGGAAATGCAAGACATAAAGTAATATGGGATTAATATGATATGAGACAGAGGGGTGGCCTGTATGTTGTAAAAGATAAAATATAGAAAAGAATACAAAAGGCCAAAACACCTATACTGTAAGAGGAAGATATGCAATATAATACTGTATACAAGAAGTTTTGCCTCAAAAATTGGGACAACTATCGCTAAT
Source organism: Paratrypauchen microcephalus (assembly GCA_036785185.1). Classification (NCBI taxonomy): domain Eukaryota; kingdom Metazoa; phylum Chordata; class Actinopteri; order Gobiiformes; family Gobiidae; genus Paratrypauchen; species Paratrypauchen microcephalus. The sequence goes on along the minus strand of JAVJIX010000260.1, from coordinate 359,687 downwards.
GAACCACAAAGTCGCTCACACAAATTGTTTTCATGAATATTTTTCCACGAGAACTTCTCCAACCAAGCCAAAGAGCATCCTGATAACTGCATAAGATAAGACATATGATAAGATAGAGTGGTATCCATGTAGGCTTGTCACGCTAATTACTATATTGACTTATCATTCAATGTATGAGAGCTGAAACAATATATTTTGGTGCTCTGTATTTATCATGTGTAAATTTGCTTTGCACTGCAGAAAGATTGTTGGTTATTTTTGACAGATAATATTTGTAAAAGGTTATTTGTATAGTGTGTTATTTGTTATCATGACAGGCCTATATCCATGAGTTATGCTGAGTTATTCCACACTGAATATACAGTAGGTCTATTACAATGTATTACAATTTGGCAGCCGTCCTGTATATGCCTGCCTTTTGAACTCTTTAATAAATGTAGAGCCATTTCAATCACTGATACTAATAACATCAATCTATCTTTATAATTGAAATAATCCTGGTCACTATTTCACCTTTGACACTGAATGGACGCCAAATCAGATCCCTCCCATTGATATATCTCTTGTAGCAGTGACTTTATTAATAATTTTCACTGTTGCTCATTTGACAGTTTAATTTGCGCCGACTTCACTGGCGCTAATATCCATGTATAATTGAAGCACAGTTGATTCGGGATAATTACGAACGCCCAAGCTGACAGTTGGTTTTGACACACAGCACTCTGCAACGCAAATGCAAATGCTCGCCACACTACAGGGCCATCCTTCACTGCTTTTGGACGCATGCTGTAGTGACAGAGAAGTAGGAATAGATTTTGTGATAAGTAGACTTCCACAGGCTGGTGACAGCAAGGCAGCAGACATGTAAGTGGCCACAGCGGGAGCTTGTCAGATGCTTCGAGACAGAAGATTTGGTGACGCGCGACGCAAAGAGGCAGAAACGCAATAAGGGGAGGAGAAGATGCAACATATGGGTCTACAGTAGTGAAATCATCAGTGCGGAGAGTGTTGGAGGTGATGGTTTTAATATAGACTGCAGGGACGTCCACAGGGGGGTTGTTCAGGTTGCTCGGGCAACTGCCCCTGTGCCCTCCTGGACTGACATTGCCCTTCCGGGTCGAAAAAAATAAAATAAAATAAAATAATAATAATAAATTGTCCAAAAATCGCCATTTTTCCTAAAAAAAAAAAAAAAAGCAGCCTCATTTACTTCCATTCGGACACTGAGAGTGAAAGTAAAAGGGGGAGTGGGATCTCCGCAAGCCGGACTGGTTCGTGAGCGGCGGTCACCAGAGCTCCGTGAGCCACGTCCAGGGACCCCGCGTCCCCGCTCCTTCCGACTACGACCTCAGATCAGAGACTACCCGCTGAACGGCCAAACAGTCCTCAACTCGGGATTAGGCAATCCTAGATACATGCGTTTTTTAGGGGGCCAAGCACCGAAGGTGCTGGGCACCCTATAGGAATTGCTTTCCGTTGCCTAGGCAAGTTGCCTAGTAACCCTTTGATCTTTCCTTTGATGTTCTGGTCTCAAGATTATTATTATTCTTATTCCTCTCATATAGGAAGTCTATGGCAGCCCCTAGAACCGTCTGGTAAAAAGTTGTGAAATTTGGCATGCACATTCCAGCCAGTCTCCTCATTACCCACAGCAATTTATAGGTCCCCAGCCCCAACCGTCTAGTGGCAGCAGCAGGTCAAAGTTGCAGAAATTTGTCAATTGCCTAGCAACGCACCTAGCAACCTTTGATATGTCTTTGATGTGTCTGTTCTGACAGGGTTAGACCCTGACCCTGTCAGACCCTGTCAGACTCTGTTAGATCCTGTCAGACCTTGTTAGACCCTGTCAAACGGTGCTTGTCCCCCGCATTGCTGCTTGCAGCTATATTTTTTGTTGTTGTTGTTTTTTCCCCAAAATTTGTGATTTTCGTTTTTTTGCAGAGTTGCTAGTTGAGATCATGAAGAACCCACTCCATGTTTTAGATAACAGCATTGTTTGCTTAAAAAGCATACATTTTGTCTGTGAAATTGGCTTGTTTTTTCGGAAAGAATCGAGGCATGTCTAAATCACCATCCTACAGCTGCGGACCAATCACGTGACATTTGCACTTTTGTTTACTTTTTCCGCCTATCAGCTGTGCACAGCTCCTGAATATGTAGCTGGATTTCATAGGCTGCATTTGCATCCGTAATTTAAAAATCCTTAACTTTGACTGTAAATGCTACATAAGGAAATGCTGTAAACGCTCTCTTCGGGACAAGGGACACGTTTCTCCGGAGTTCATGTACAGAATGGATCGGATACTTTATTACATTTAAAACTAAATTTCATTACTATGGACAAAATAGATACACCAATTCCAAAATCCCAATGATTAAAAACACTAAAAACATTAAAACAAAAGAACATAACTTTTGACACAAAATATTAGTTTGTTTAACTTTGGCATATTACCTTATTAATTTGAAAAAAATTCAAGGAAAGTCAAACTTTGGTTTTGATCTCTTTGAACTATTGGCCTTTGACTTCCGCACAAACCTCACTGCTGCTCTGTGATTGGTCCACCTTCCAATTAACCGTACAGACTGTGAACTCCAAGATGGATTTTGTGAACTCAGAAATATCTCAAGAATTCATCTTGTTGTTCAAGGTTAGTTTTAAGATTCAAGAGACCAAGTAGTTTGGGCTAGATGCCTTTTTTGACTGTGGATGCACACCCATCCCCCGCTTCCTTTCAGTTCTAACTGGACCCTGGATCTGTCACTTAAATTATTAATAATAATAATAATAATAATAATAATAATAATAATAATAATAATAATAAATGTATATACCCCCTCCACCACCGCTAATGCCAAAATGTAAGGCTCGCTGTAAAGCTAAAGGTAAGGATATAAAAGCAGCTGAGCATATTAGCGATACTAGCAATGTTGCTGTACAAGAAAATAATCAGAAATCTCAAATTAACGCTGTAGATGAGGACTATACTGAGCTTCCATCTAGGACAAGGGAAGAATTTATTGAAATCATTGAGGAAGTTTTACCTCTACCAACTGTTATGGAGAGCCTAGTCGAAGATGCAGACTACAAACAACCAAATCCTATAATAAATGCTTCCAATCAACTTTCACCGTACCAGTCTCCAAAACTACCTAAAAAATCTATGTCTCTCTCTTCTCGCAATTCTCCCAGCACAAGTCCTTCTGCATCACCTTATCAGTCCCCAACTCCATCTCCCAAAATGCTTTCGCCTCTACTGTCGTTCTCCTCTCCAACTTGTAAAAGTCCAGCGGCTAAAGATGCTTACGATATAATAATAATAATAATTCATAACATTTATACAGCGCCTTTCATGACACCCAAAGTGCTTTACAGTTCATTGTTCATTCACTCCACACTTGGTGGTGGTAAGCTACTTTTGTAGCCACAGCTGCCCTGGGGCAGACTGACGGAAGCGAGGCTGCCAATCTGCGCCATCGGCCCCTCCGACCACCTCCAACACTCACACACCACTTTCATACTAGGCAATGTGGATGAAGTGTCTTGCCTAAGGACACAATGACTGGAATTCCCAGCGGTCTCCCATCCAAGTACTAACCAGGCCCTGCCTTGCTTAGCTTCTGAGATCTGACAAGATCAGGCTTTGACAAGTAGGTATGGCCATCAATTAAGATTGATAAGAGACTTTTGTGTAAGCAAGACATTCTTTAACTTCTCTTGCACAAATACTGTCCAAAAGAGCTACAAAATCTACAAATTTTCTTCTACAAAGAAACCAACTGACTGAAAAAACGCAACTGACTGAAGTAAATTCAGATAAATTGGTCATAACCAAGTCACAAATAAAAGACAATCTCAGCTAAATGACTTTCTCCACAGAAAGAAGAGGAATGGTGTGAACTGTTCATGCTGTGAATATTGCCAATGTTGTTTGAATATTGATCTGTAAATATCATATGAATATCTTTTATTTATGTAAAACTGTTAAGATAAGATAAGATAAGATAAGCCTTTATTGATCTCACACAGGAGAAATTTACTCGCCACAGTAGCTCCAGGACAACTGGACAAGAGGGAAAAAGTGCATGCAGGCAGGGAGGGGATAAAGTAAGTAATAAATAATACAGATAGTAATACGTAATAATAATAATAATGGAAAATAGTAATAATGATAATAGTAACAACAAGCATCAACATGAAAAAGGAGGATATTGCACGTCTGGCCTATATGTTATATGTTATATTTTCATAACACAAATGTGAGAGGAACATAACATTCATCCCCCACTCAGCTTTAGCCAAGACTTGACCTCATTGGTTTAGCCTTCCCTCGCTAAAACTTAAGTGGGTGGTTACAGCTGGATATAGACTGTTATCACTGAGGAGACCCCACTCAGTTCAAGGAACCAACTAGGAACTAGGAACTAGGAACTAAGAAGATGCTAGTTTGATTTTTTTGAACAGTTTATTTTTGTGCTTCATGCACACACCGTCCTCATGGAAAACACATGAAGAAATGCATATGATGCAGCTTTTAAGTGAAAGGCAATCAATCTGGCTGTCAAAGAAGGAAATAGAGCTGCTGCATGTGAGCTTGGCATCAATGAGTCGATGGTGAGAGGTTGGCAACGCCAGCGTGATGAGCTGACTCAATGCAAAAAGACGACAAAAGCTTTCAGGGGCAATAAAAGCAGATGCTCCGAATTTGAGAACGTTCTTGAAGATGTGGACACCTGCAGCTTATAGACAGGTGCGGCCTATATATGTACAAAAATAAAATTTAGTTGATGCGGCTTATATTCAGGTGCGCTCAATAATCCGGAAAGTACAGTACTCATAAACCATTGCTTTGGTGAATAGTGAAGTTATTTCCAGATATGGGTCACTCATATGGACAAGAATTTTAAAACCTTCAGATCAATTGATTAATTCATTATAATTAACTTAGATAATTGGTTTTATTGGATTGGTAATATTTCTCAATATTTGTTGAGTGGGGTCCCAAATCTCTACTTCTAGTCAATGCCAAAAACTCACAAAGACCATGTGACTCCTGTTTTAACTTCCAATCTTTAATATCAATTACCCCCTTTATATCTACTACAACTGTAATATGACAAAAATTATAGCACTTAAGGTCTGTCAGGGCATTTATAGAAAAACATATATTTTTACACTAATGATATGCTGTTGTGTGTGATAATGTACAATACAGTGATAATTTATGAATTTGTGAACCACTTGATTTGGCTAAGAGTATTGTTACATCTATAGTTTTCCATATTTTTGGGTAAATCATATATTATTATCAGGAGAAGTGTGTTTTTGTGAGGTCACGTGAAATCCTAAATGTGTGGCTTTATTATTGTGCTCTTGATGAACGAGCTTGTCCCAGTCAAACCAGGCCACAGCTCCACTTCTGTTGGGAGACAGCACAGCCAGAGCTGGACTCATATTATGGAGGAGATTATAGTGAAGCCTCAGCCTGCAGGGATGGGCAGCAGAGCATGTCCACTCTCCATGTGTGGTCTGAATGCATGGATGACCACTCTAGCGCCTTTTGTCCACACGGATACATGTGAGCTTCTAACGCATGTCTCTCCATGTCTCTGTATGCGTGTGTGTGCTTATGTCTCTCCATGTCTCTGTATGCGTGTGTGCTCATGTGTGACTGTCGTTGTCCATGTTATCCATCCATCCCTGCACTATCCATGTTAGTGCAGGGAGGAAGTGAGCAACATTAGTTGGACCTTGAAAAGAAGGATACTGAATGCCAACAAGAGTATTATCTTGGAAGTATTGTGAAAGTTAAGGCTGGAGTTGTTGTGTGACATTTTGTAGAAATAAATAATAAGCCATAGAGATTGTTTTTGGAAATATTGAAAATTAGAATGGAGCATATTAAAATGCTGGAAGTCGTGGTAAAGGTTTGAGATTCAGACAAAAACTGACAGGACGGTAAACATAAAACATAAACGTGCAGTGCTCTTTTTACCCTGCTTTTACACTGCATATTCACTTTAATTCCTTATATTATGAATTCCTATGTTACCCTGTAGACAATGTAAATGTGACAATTTTCCAACTCAGATGAAATGTTTTTATCTGAATTACTTGTACAATTCACTTTACTTAAAGAAGATTATAACACAGTTCACCAAAGCCAGGCTCATAAAGAAAGAAAACAAAAGACTTAAACAAGACATCAAATAAAGCAATATCAATAAGAGTTAACCCTCAATGCAAATTAAAAAATGCAGAGAAAGCAATTTCAAAATAGGAGATGAACCAGATAGGACGCTAAATCTAGGAGCAGTCATTGCAAAAGCCAGATCACTTCTCAGTTTTCCTTTGGTCTTAAAATTTGAATAAGAACAGTTTATCAATATTATAATTAAATGTATGTTTTGACTGTGAACAAGAAGCATTGGAGAGTACTAATCTCCTCCTCAACTCTGTAGTGCTTTTTGTCATATGTAGATACACGTGTGTTCCCTGGCAAGTCCAAAATGATCTGTTTGTATTTTCATACAGAGGGATGGGCTGGTTGCACCTTGAGCCAGAATCAAACATGACTCAAATCAATCGGATTTTTATTTTTATTTTATTTATTTTTTTCCAGTGACACATGTGAAATGACAGCACTTATTGGTCACCCATCATTTTGAATACAGTTTCTCCAATTCAGATGAACAGAGTTTAGTGCTTCACTCAATGATTTTGCAGAAATAAAAAAAAAAAGTTTTTAAGTCCACTTCAGTCGACTGAAGACTATTTTTTCCGTTTATTTTTTCCTTGTAAACAGCCATCTTTGTTTTGATAAGGCTAATCCACCTGTCAGTCATGTGTGCATTCTGGATCCCAGGTAAAAGTCTTTTGTATGGTATGAGTCACTACTCTACATTAGTGCAGAGAGGATGGGAAAGACACAGTAACCTGAGCAAATGCCAAGGAGCACATTATGTCTTTGAAGTGTATTTGAGTTGTAGCATTAAGATTTTAATGCTGAGTCATGTGATCCTCTTGAGAAAACGAACGGTTGCACAAGTTGTGAAAAAACGCGTCACACACTTGACATCAGCTGATTTGTTAATTTACATTTCAAAAGTTCAAGTTCAAAGTCAGCTTTATTGTCAATTCTGCCATATGTGTTCAACATACAGTGAATCGAAATTTTGTTTCTCTCTGGCCAGGTAGTGCAAAAAGACAGTGTACAAAATACAATATGAAGACAAAACACAACAAAAAACTATCTAAGACAGAGATCTAAGTTAAAACTAAAGTCTACGATCTAAAATCTTAAAACAGTGCAACATAATAAATAAACTATACTATATACAGATTTCCAAAGTGTGCAGTGTGCATCAAAAATGTGCAATGGAAGATACAGCAGTGACTTGGTCATGTGCAGTAGAATGTGCATAGGAGTTAAGATAAAATAAAAATAAATGTGCAACAGTAGTAATTCTAGTGCAGTAACAGGAGTAAACAACAGTACTAAAATTCCAGTAGTCAATGTGCAATAACAGTAGTAAACGACAGTGCAACGGGGGTAAAATTCAATAACAGGAGTAAACAACAGTACTAAAAATTCCAGTAGTAAATGTAAGTGTGCAATAACAGTAGTAAACAACAGTGCAACAGGAGTAAAATCCAGTAGTAAATGTAAATGTGCAACAGTGCAACAGTAGTCCTTAGCAGCAGTTTTTTAAAGTGTCTAGAGTGATAGGTCTTTTTATGGAATACAGGTTATGCCAATATGGGGGGTGGGGGTGGGAGATGGGTAAGGTGGGAGTTCGGGTGTGAGTTCGGGTGTGAGTTCAGCCTCCTGACAGCCTGGTGGATGAAGCTGTTTGAAAGCCTGGTGGAGTGGGCCCGGAGACTCCGGTACCTTCTCCCCGAGGGCAGGAGGCTGAACAGGCTATGTGCGGGGTGGCTCGGGTCACCCACAATGCTGAACGCTCTGCGGGTGAGCCGGGTGTTAAAAATGTCTAGGAGGGAGGGGAGAGAGACACCAGCGATCCTCCCAGCTGCATTCACTATGCGCTGCAGGGCTTTCCTGTTCTGTTCAGTGCAGCTCCCGTACCACACAGTGATGCAGCTGGTCAGGACGCTCTCAATGGTGCCTCGGTAGAAGCTCTTTGACTAAATGTAGGGGTTTACTGTCAGTTGTATCACTGAGCTGAAGGAGCTGGGACTGACATGTGGTGAGGCACAGTACACAGCCCAACACAGGACTACATGGAGGAAACTCTCTGTCGCCTTGTCTCCACATAGAGACTGTCAGGGCTGTCAGTTGTCCACATCATAGGAGCCACAGATTTATGCAAGAACGACCCATCAGCTTATTGCAGGTGTATCATTAGCTAAATAAAGTAAAAAGCATTTTGAAAAAGTAAATAATGTTTATCTTTTGAGAACAAATGTTACTGGTTAGCTTTATGTTAAACAGTGGACTCTGTCATTTTATTATTGGTGACATCAAAATCCAAACTTTCCGACACTGAGTACATAAACGCAAACAAGATCCCAACTTCTCATCGCTCATCTCAGAATCCTCTAAATAATTAACAGGGAAGTAAATTCCTGTTAATTGGACAGTATTTTCCTCTAATAACCATAAGGAAGCATGCAGAAGCCATAGACCACAGGAGATCAAATTAGTTCTCTATGATGCATTTCATTTGGGACTATAAACATTTTATGGATGCAGAATTTGTATAGCTGATAAGTCAAGAGATACAATCCTGATTAAGATTTTATATAGGATGCTGGGTTCTATTCAAACAACAATCAAAAGAAAGGCAGACATTACTCAAATTTGTCAAAATAGCAACAAAATTTGAGATGGCAAGTCACAAACATAAGAATCGTTTAATCATACATTTTGTTATATTCTCAAAACTAAAAGCCCAGCTCTGGTGCTCTGAGTGCAGCGAGTGCAAATTTGACCCTGCTGGCTGAATAAATGTAACCTAAATGTTCAGCTAAATCAATAGTATAGGAGCAGGAGCAGGCCATCACAGCTGTCAATCAATACAAGGAAGTCGGACAATAGTGCTGTGTCATTGGGCTGCTGTAAATCTGATCTCACGTGAGAATATGTAGCACAAATATAATCATGGTATTTTATTATATTCTGCCCTTCAAAACAAATCAAGATGCTAATCAAGATTAAAAATCCATGTACACAAACACATACCAAGTCCATATTGTGTTACTCCAAGCTCAAGTAAGTGGACAGTCTTAACATTTATTTGATCTTTAATATCCTTCATAAATTAGTCCTTTTTTTGAGGGAAACTTTAAACCTAATAATTAAATGATCAGTCACACAAGGGCAGTTACATAAATATGACTCCCAATATCCATCTACAGCTCTTAAAATCATTATCAATGTGTCAAAATTACACATTTATGGTCAAAGTGTCTTGCCAAAAGACACAACATTATGTAGGGGATTGGTGTAGGGGTAAAATTGCCAATGTAAAGCGTCTTCGTGTACTGTTATTCCATAGAATCCTCCACATGCTGCAATGCAAATTTCCCTTTTTTTTCCTCCCATGCACTTTTTTTTTTTAATTTCAGTATGAAGTGTAAACTTTAATGGCACAATAATTGTATTTTGTGTTAAAAAATAAAAGATAAAACTTGGCTATATCTGTTGGTGATAAAAAAATAAAAAAATTAAAAAAAAAGTTTCAGAAATATATTGTATTGTCTTTTTTATCAGAAACTTTATGAATGGCCATTTTATTCCCAGAAGCCAAGCGAGGAGGAGTGCCATAAGAAACAATACTAACTAATACTATCGAGACGTTCCTTGAATGCACAGTTCCAGACTATAGACCTTGATCACTTATTCATTCAGACCAGAGCAGACAGTCAGAGGATCCAGTTTCCCTGTAACTACCCACACACACATACACAAGCTTTACCTAGAGCTCAATTCAATTACCACCACCACCACATACCCGTCTGCTCCCCTGCCCCGCCACAGACAAACACTATGGGATCAAATGCACCCCTATCCCAGGCACAGATCTCCTCCTCTGCACACCACCCCACCAGAGCGGGGTCCCATTATAGCCATCATTTACAGTCACTATTGATTACCCTCTGGCTGCGGCCAGCTCCTTCAGGCTCAGCTGCAAAGGAATGCTGCTAAGACTGATAGTGGTTGGGGTATGGAGGGCATGAGGGAGACTCGTACTGAATTTTCATTTTCAAAGTCAATTAAGGTTAATGGTGAAAGGATTGAAGAGAGAGGACAATGGGGGCTTATTCATTTATTTTACTAGTGTTTATAGTAAAATAAACTACAAAGCTGGCAGACTAGCTAAACCATAGCAGTAGCAATATTTTATTAATAAAACATTAATAAACATAGACATAGATGTACTCTTTAAACTTGGCCTGTATAATATATGACAATAAAATCTACATTTTGATTGCTACAATTATCAAATTGGTCAGTTAAAGGGCCCATATTACACAATTTTCTGATCAGTTCTGATCATACAGTATGTTATAATGTTGTTTCCTCCTCTTTGGAGATTTAGACAGACTAATAATAAAGGATTACACACACTTGTGTGAATGAAACAAAACACAGCTCCAGGTATGTTTTTGATGATGTAACAGCATTCTAACATGGCTTAAAGTTCATAAGAGTCAGTTTTGTGCAATATAGGGCCTTTAAATCAATGTTCTCTCATTGTGTATGTATAGGGATCTTGTATTAGGTTAGTCAGTCTGCTCTTGAATGTTAATGCAACAGGACTGATTTTGCACTGATTAAACTTCCGCATGACACATTTTTACATCTTATGCCCTTCCTAATACCAATTTTATCTGGGCTTGTGACTGACACACTGACTTTCAATCAAAATCAAACCCACTTCAAATTTCAAACTACCCATTTCACCAAAGGGTAGTCAATATTGTTATTATCAGTGTTGTCAACGTATCCAATAACCGACAAACACAAACGACTGCAATGAGTCACAACCACAGACTGTATGAAAAAGTATGACATCACCCATAGTGTTCGGCGCCACTCAAATGAAGCTTGAAGCCAGGCTCTTTATTATGAATAGGAATTTTTTACCAGATAAAAAAGCAAAAAAAACACCCACCAGGATCATGTAGAGTGGCTTAATACGAACATTTTAAGACCAAAATGACACAACAGCAGTTACAGAGAGAGACGACCATAGTCCAGTGTAAGTCAATGGGAGCCAGGGATAGTAGGAGTTGGAAGTACCCGAATGTGAACTTCTTATTTGGGACGCAGCGGCTAGTGGGTTAGTGATGTCCACTTAAACATATAATCTATTGTCACATTTCCACTGTCAGGCACTTTCATAAGAAGATAGATTTTCTTATATAATAAACAACGCAGTATTTACAGTTTCATTGTATCAACAAAAATCTAGAATCAAAAGTGAAACCATAATAAGCCGGAAAATCCAACGTGACTTTTTCAACTTGACAGATTTTCCACAATGTGACGGTGAAAGGGATTGTTTCAGCGTACTAGTGGAAAAGCACTTTGTAGTGAAACTCAATGTTATGGACAAAGGTGACTGTGAAATGTCCTGTGCACTTCTTTGTTGTGGGTCGACTCAAGGACACTGAGAGAGGGCGGCCTTGGATCCTCACTAAAGTGTTTGAAAAGCTGGAGTGCTTCTTAGATCATCTACACACACACATTTGAGAAAGACGTTTAGTGAATTTAAAACGGTTTCAAACAGATTCACACAAATGAGCTGCACGAAAGGCACACACACGCTACATGTCGGTCTATTGATTTGTACTGCATCTGAGATCAAGCCTCTACATTACACCGCTCCGTCTGCACCGCTTCGTTTCTCAAATCTCATGAACCAACTATTCTTGGCTCAGAGCAGCCTTCCTCAGACTGAAGGCAAATGGAAAACAAAAGAACTGAAATACAGGATAAGTACAGGGTAGGGATGCAAATTATCCATTAATTTATTAATCTATAGTTGATTGACCTTATCGATCGACTTACGATTAACTGATAAGCGACTTTTTCACTTGAATTTTAGTGTTTCAGTAGAGTCTTTAAAGGGATATGCCACCCCCAGGTCAAATTTGGGCATCTCCCCACAGTCCAGAGACTAAAATAAGTGGTGGAAAGCGTTTTCCTGCTCACCCAGCCATTGTCCGAGTCTGTCGCCACTGACCGCAGCGGTATCTGGTGCTCCTCCGCCTTAGACTGGAGTCTAACGTAGCCAGAGAAAGATTTCGGCCAAAAGGAATTAATTTGCTCGATGCGTTTCCCAATTACTTTGTGTGTAGTGCGCATTCATATCGAGTGCAAATAAATGTGCAAATCAACACGGAGAGCTTGCCATGGTCATTTTGGGTGGGAACTATTTTCCAGTGCGTAAGAATACAGCCGTATCACACAGTACGCTGCCAGGGGAATCCCTGTTACGCACCGGGAAGGGAGTTCCCCTGTTGCACAACGTGGTGCGTGATACGACTGTATTCTTACGCACTGGAAAATAGTTCCCACCCAAAATGACCAAGGCAAGCTCTCCGTGTTGATTTGCACATTTATTTGCACTCGATATGAATGCGCACTACACACAAAGTAATTGGGAAACGCATCGAGCAAATTAATTCCTTTTGGCCGAAATCTTTCTCTGGCTACGTTAGACTCCAGTCTAAGGCGGAGGAGCACCAGATACCGCGGCGGTCAGTGGCGACAGACTCGGACAATGGCTGGGTGAGCAGGAAAACGCTTTCCACCACTTATTTTAGTCTCTGGACTGTGGGGAGATGCCCAAATTTGACCTGGGGGTGGCATATCCCTTTAAAGAATATAAGCTATAGTATACATAACTCTGAGTCAAAAATATATCCTAGTATTATTATATTGTATATTCCTCAATTAATTATTCCTTAGTAAAAAGCAGACAAATGTATTGATGCTGAATAACAAAATACATTCTTTATTGAAAATAAATTGAGGACTGGCTCAGTTGTTGCACTTGCAGCATGGAAATCTTGAAATTAAAAGGAACAGAATAAATTAAATAACAGAATGTTATTTAGTCTACATATTATGATGAAACCAGTGAATCCAGGCTATTTTTTAGGACATTCTCAACATTTATTTTGAACTAAGGCATCAACAATATTTCTCTCCCTTAATCTGTGAAGGGTTACAGTACAAAATATAAATTTCACAGGGCCCCTGGACACAGCATAAAACATTACAGGGCCTCAAACCAGAACAATCAAGAAATTATAAAAGCATGTAAGTAACATGCTTTTATAATTTCAAAAATATATGGTTCTAGGTCCAGCTCTACTGTGAGTTGTATGGCAACATCCAGAGAGGAAAGGGTTACATGATGTAACGCTGTGGTCTTTCTCGCGAGTGGGTTCGCATCTCGTGTTCACATTCCAGAGTAGCGTCCTCTAGCGATTAGTTACAATTAATGCATTTTGTTCGGCCAACGTCTTGATCGACAATTAATTGTAAGTCGATTAATTGTTGACATCCCTAATACAGGGCGCATAGATTTTTAATTTTTTAGGCAATAGAATATAATTAAAATACAGTCACATAATTGTTGTGTATGTGCTCTTCTACTAGTTCTAAAGATCACTTCGTCTTGATACTTGTTTTAGTACTATTACTCACATTACTAACAAAATAAGTAATATTTAACCTTTTGGTGGGCATAGGTCACATGACGACAACAGTGAACCAGTCAATGGGAGGTCTTATGCTTGGTATAATTGGCGGCACGGTGGCTGAGTGGGTAGCGCTCATGCTTCACAGCAAGAAGGTTCCGGGTTCGGTCCCCGGGTCGCCCAGACCTTTCTGTGTGTGTTCTGTGTGGAGTTTGCATGCATGGTCTGGGTTCGATCCCCGGGTCGCCTGGGCCTTTCTGTGTGGAGTTTGCATGTTCTCCCCGTGTCTGGGTGGGTTTCCTCCGGGCACTCCTGTTTCCCCCACCAACCCAAAACATGCACCATAGGTAAATCCTCCAGCTTAGGTCCTGACCAAGCCGAAGCAAGAAGATCATGGAGATGGTCCCCAGGAGCAGTAATGTGTCGCCCACTGCTCCTAATAACAGGATGGGTTAAATGCAGAATTGGAATTTCCCCACTGTGGGACTAATAAAGGCATAGCTTTCTTTCTTTCTTTCTTTCTAATTATGGTTTGGTATTAATCATTGAAAGAGCATATGTGTTGACCTGAACTGAACCTAAATTAGATATGACCTACATTTGCTCTTGGCTCATCAACAGGAAGCACTGAAGTCACACTAAAGTCGCATATCTTCAGCCTGGAATAAATGTGTAATCAGTGCTTTGGGCAATTATCCCTATGTGCATGGGTTTGTGTTTAGTGAGCCACAACAAAACAAAGAACTCTACAAAACAACCATGGATATTTTCTAATATACTCATTATTTGGCAAAATAATCTGTATTTATTTTTTATGTTGTATAATTAGTTTGAACATTTCAAGGATTAATAGAACAATTTAGAACAATTTTTTGACTATATGACTATATATTGTATCAAGGAAATCCTTTCCAACCCACATGCCTTTAGTGTACATGTTTAGTTAAAAAGACCTGAGTTGATCCTTGACAATATGAAACGATTGGATCTAAATTCAATTAGATTTTAATTAATTGGATAGCCCTAATCTGGAACCTTCAACTCTACCTTCAACTACCATTTTCACTAGCCATACCTGGTTCCAATAAGTACAACTTACTGACTTGTATGTACAGTTATTGACTTGTATGATAAGTTATGACATTTGACTTACCCTTTTGGGATAATCAAATATAATACAGGATTGTTCCAACACATGATGAGAGAACTATAGACACCTGAGCCACGGGTACTGGCGCATTGATTCTGTGCATGTAAATCAGCACGGCTCCATCTCATTGACCAAAAACATTAACATTCAAAGCGCAAATTCCTGGCATGCGCTTCCCTGACAATTAGCACAGTTCAGTCAGTCTTTTGTTGAAAATAAAGAGCAAGATAATGATTTTTTAAAATATTGTCTGGCTCTCTTATCAACATGCCATATGGGCCTGTCAATGTCCTGGTTCCTATACCTTTCCAAATGTTTATCTCAGCTGCATCGTGAGTCCTCCTCCGAGCGAGAAACAAAGTGCCAACAGAAGAAAAGTCAAATAAGGACAGGTGATGTGGGAATCGGTATCGTGTGTGGAGGAGAGGGGAGGAGAGGGGAGGAGAGGGGAGAGAAGGCAGCTGCAGTAGTAGTATTGTCATGATTGTGTCACATTTCCATAATTTCCATACACAGGCTGCCAGAGATGAGAAAAGCCTGGTTACAGCCCAACTGCGCCATGTAAATGACAAGCGGTGGCCTGCTTACTGTGTGAGAGAAGAGAGAAAGAGAGAAGGAAGGAGAGAGAGGATGGAGAGAGCGAGAAAGGAGAAGAGATAGAGGAGAGACAGTGAGGGAGAGGGAAGAAAATATTTTATGCTGATGCTATTTTGCCTTGCAAATCTAGCTTTAGCACATCTAGGCTTTTAAACATTACAGACTTTCCAGTACTTTGAAAGACAGAAGTAGGTTAGTGGGTCACATGATTATTGAGTCAATAAGGCAAGTTAGCCTGTAAAAAGAGGGCATGAGCCAGGGGCGGGCCTAGACCTGTGATTGACAGGTGCAACAAGATCTGACTGAAACCAGAGCAAGAGGAAGGCATCAACGCTATGGTGACAAGATGAAGACATGAAGCCTGCAGTTCTGTGGTGTACACTGTATGTATGTGCATTAGATAACCTTCATTGGGCTACACTGAAAATACAAAAAGTATATAGTTATTGATACATTTGAATACAAGCTGGATAATGTTACCTTTACTATAGCTTACTCTACAATACTGCAAAAAGTCATACATGTACTACCTACATTCAAGTCAAATCTCTATATGATGTCAGAAATCAAAAACAGAAAAGCTTTAATGCCAGTGACACCGAATATATTTCCCAAACTAGGAGGAGAAAATTCCCAAATAGCCAAACAAATTCACCAAAAGAAATATGACATGACATCTGGTCAAGCTCTGTCTTCTGAAGACATTTTCATCAACTGGACAAAGAGCAACTTATTACAAATTACACTTGGACTGCACTGGTCAGAATATGAATATATACTAACAAGGGCAGAGAAATGAGAAAAGGGACTGTTGGGTGGGAGTACAGCAGAAGGATTGGGAAAGACAGTGGGTAGCAGGAAGGAGAAGAGGTGGCTGCAGGAGGAGGTTTGGTGCTGATGTTGCTGCCATGGAAACCGGCGTCACCACGGAGAGGAACAGAACCGCTTCAGGGAACAACCCAGTGTGCGAAGAAACTCCACCATCACAGATTCATTTATCATTTATCAACACTACCACGAGCAGTACCAATGCGCAGACACTATTTTTGGACCCCGAGCCTTTGTGGAATATGAAGGAAAGGTTCAGAGGGCAGTGATGCCCTTCTGGACACAATGTTTAATTGATATGGTTTATAGCGCATGCAGGCATGTCTCAGATGCCCTATGCTAGAGCATCTTTTACAAGGGCTGCACGATTTTCAAATCTAAGTATTGAAATTACGATTACAATTTATTTTCAAACCAGGATTCAATTCATATTTGAAACATTTTTAAGAGCATTAACATTTAAGAGAAGACTGATATATTAAGAGCTAAACAAATACAAAAATGCCATATAATTCAGAACATGTTTGTTGAGGATTTGCAAACTTCTGTCTAAATTATTGGATTCGATTACAAATGCATGCTATCAATATTACAGGCATCTTGCATGTAGAAATTATGAAGTAATTTTCACCACAAGGGTTCAAGGTTTTATAGCATCATTTGTACAAAACATTCTTGGTGCGTATGAGCTATGAGGTGGAAGAAAGGCCAAAAAAATCTTGTTTGCAAAGGCAATACAATCTACATAACTGCAGCATATGCCATTTGACATTTGACAACTCAAAACGTCATTTTGATTCAATAGCGTTGAGAAGTGCATCCTTAGTTATAACCCCTCCTTTTCAAAATATATCTTGCAGTCAACTTGATAGCTGCTTGAATGAACTTGACTTGGATGAGTGCCCTTGAAAAATCCTTATACAGTGTGTCTGAGCTACTGTACGCTCAATATGGATGCATACTGGGCTATAGAGAGCAAGAGGAAGCCACCCTCCCCCCACGCTATACCCACAATGCACTGCAAAACCCCACCAGTGTATATGTGTGAAAAATTCCCCTATTTCTCTAATGCTATCTCATTCAATTCTATGGGTATAATTAGATTCAATTACAAGTGAACTTAAATCTTTTGGTGCAGTCTCTCTTTCTGCTCTTTGATCATAGGACTATTGTTTAAGACAAAACGCCAAGTTATGGGATGAACTTCTATATGCGATTTATATATAGTCCTGGCACGCATAATGTATGGCTATAGATGCCTGGAAATTGGACTCAACCTCCCAAGAATAATCACCCAGGGCTGAACTTTTCAATTAGATTTGCAAATATACTTTAAATAATGGAAGGATTTTTAAATTAGCTTGAGCAAACTAATTAACTATAGCCAAGGCACTATGTGGACCACACTAACCAATCTAGCCCAGAGGAGACATATGGACAAAGCCTAATCTCGTCAGACCTCAGAAGCTAAGCAAGGTGGGCCTGGTTAGTACTTGGGTGGGAAACTGCTGCGAATACCAGGTTCCAGTGGAGCACCGGTGGCAAAAATGTTGTACTCTTAGGCAAGACACTTCACACACATTGCCCGGTATGAAAGTGGTGTGTGCGTGAGTGCTGGTGGTCGGAGGGACTGATGGTGCAGACTGGCAGCCTTGCTTCTGTCAGTCTGTTCCAGCTGTGACTTTGTGCATCTGGAAAAGCACTATACAGTGGTACCTCACCTTACGAAAGACCCAACAAACGAAAATTTCAAGTTACGAAACGCCTTCACGTTAAATTTTGGTCTCTAGATACGAAAGAAAATTCAAGTTACGAAATGCGAAATCTCAAAAATTCAAATAATGCGCGCTCACCCACACACATTATACGCTTTTCTCAGACTGGATTTAAACTTTTCTCACATTTCTCTCTCGTTTAAACACTCAAACTTTCATAGATTTTCAACAAAATGTATTAATAGTGAAGTGTGGGGGGAAGGGGGAGGGCGGTGTGTGTGCGCGCGGACACATGTGTGATAGCGCAGCATGACCCGGCGCGGGGCTGCGAGCACCAGACCCGTGCTCAAACCGTGCCAGGTCTAAACCAGGTCTAAACCAGGTCTGGACCAGGTCTGAACCAGGTCTGAACCAGGTCTGAACCAGGTCTAAACCAGGATTAGACCACCGTGGCTCTTGCATGCGTTCGTTCGTGTGCTCAGACTGCGTGTGGTCCCGAGGGGAGTCCTCGCTGCTCGCCTCAGCCGTGACTCGAAACAAAACCAGGAAATAGACCCGCACGCGGCGCTTTAATCCACCTGGTTTAGTCCAGGTTTAGTCCTGGTCCAGTCCTGGTTTAGTCCAGGTCTGGACCCGGTCCAGTCCAGGTTTAGACCTTGGTCTAGACTGGTATAGTCCACGTTTAGTCCTGGGTCTACAGTCTCTACGCAGGACACAGTCTTACACTATAAAAAAAAGTTACACTATAAAAAAAAAAACGAATCAGGTCTTTTCCATTGAAATAGCTACTCAACTTACGAAAAATTCACGTTACGAAACCACTTCTGGAACGAATTAATTTCGTAAGGTGAAGTACCACTGTATAAGACGAATGCATTATTATTAGGACCAAAGCTGTGATGAGCTGCAATTTAGTTAAAGCCATGTAACACTGTGCAATTTTGATGAAATCTTAAAAAATTATAACATGTCACACTGCACCAGGACAACTAAAATCAAGCCTAAAGACCAGATGCCTGAAGCTTTTGTTCAGATAATGATGTGGAATGCACTGCAGGCTCTACACTTAACTGGAGCTATCAATAGGAAGCTGGTATGGACGTGTCAAGTTCTTTGTTGTAAGGTATATTTATACTGTAGTAATATAGTATGCGGAATATGAGGAATCTTGAGCAGTACTTAATTAAGCAAATGTTTCTCATCATTACTTTAGATTACAAATGCATGCTATCCATTCTACAGGCAGCTTGCATCCATTTACAAGAAATCTTCACCACATATAACAGTTTCGTTTTCTTGCATCTTTTGAACAAAAACAATCTTGGTGCTAATGAATTAGGTGGAAAACAGGGCAGCAATATGACAAGAAAAAAGCTTAATACAATATTCAATATTCAGAGTTTCATACTGAGATTCTAACACTGTCAGTGGGTTATTTCATTTTACTTCATGAGTAGATGCGTTTCCAAAATGAAGGGGAAAATAGGAAATATCTTACTGCTCATGATAACCAAGGTTAAAAATAAATAAATAATTAAATAAATGAAAGCATTGCAAAGATCTTGTTTTGTTTTATTTGTTTTTTATTTATCTAAGTATTTATTTTGTCCCAAAACAGCATTTTTGAAACAGTAAATCTCACATAAATATTAGTGCAATTTATCATGTTTTTTGTGATATGGATATTGCTTCATGCCAAATTGCCAATATCATAAAAAGGATCATTTTGGATTTGAATAAGATATTCATTGACAGGGTAAATGTTGATGTGCTATAATACTTTAATAGAGTTTAAATTGCCATACCCAACCCATTCATATCATTTAGATGAAATTCTTAATACATCTACAAGAGATTAGACACTGGCATGTTCCATCCCCAAGCCTGCATAAGCAGAGGGCACAGAGGGGGCATTCATCACTAAAGTGTATATAATTTAGTATGCAAATCAATGCACACTGGAGGCAACCATAGTCAACCTGGGACAGCAAAACTACAGGGACATGAGTATGTGAAGACATGCATTATGTAAATTCAACAGCTCTCTAATTCCTCAAACACACCAGAAAGCCTATACTTACCAGTTTACCATATTGCATTAGCTCAAGAGTCCCACTCCAACACATTCAATGCATTTTTGCTATTTATAGCTTGGTATATGCCACCGAAGTGATTAGTGACAGATGCAGTGGATGCAAGGACATAGCATGGTGAGAGATGGTGAGAGATGGAGGTGAAGGAGGTGACAATTCGAGAACGGGAACAGCTAAGTGCCTGTGGAGATGCCTGACAAGCTGAAGCCAGGTGGGATAAACAGGCAAAGTACAATCTGCTCCCTGAAAATGTGTTGTAATCCAAAAACGTGATTCTGAGTCGTCAGCAGATCTTCAGTGTGGTATTTGCCAGATGCCAGCTTGATGTGTGTTGACTTTTCCTGATCTGACTGTGAGCACTGTTAACGCGGCTTTGGAGCAGCTCTTTGCAATGATGTACTTTCCAATGTGGTGTCAAATATAAGCAGATAAAGTGAACTGCAGATGTATAAAGGGAGTTTGTACCACGATGCTGCTGCTGTCAGAAAGAATGGACCGTATGGGAATGTATAATTTAATGTACAGAATGAAGCGCTGAGTACCAGATGGTAAATTGTCAAAGGAGTGAGGCAGCCAGGAGTTAACATCAGAAATCATGTCATTTGGGGGGGAAAAAACCCTGCTTAGATGTGCAATAATGGAAAAAAACAAAACAAAAAAAACACACACACACAAAAAAGGTCCTATTTAAGGTCCTATATTATGCAAAACTGACTCTTATGAGCGTTAGGCATGTTGTAATATTGTCACCTCCTCAAAAACATACCTAGAGTTGTGTTTCATTCACACGTTTCAGTAGAAATTGGCAATTCCAGCGCTTACATTATACAAATGATTCTGGTGAAGGTGTGTGGGGTTTTAAAAAACACACTGAAGCGTTTTCTGTTTGAGAGAAGTACTCACCTAAATATGCAGGGTTTGTGTGTTAAACATGTGTGAATGAAACAAAACACAACTCCAGGTCTGTTTGTGATGAGGAAACTGCATTAGAATGTAGATCATATTTGTTCAATATACAAGCACATATATAGCCAATATACTGCCATTGGTGAGATTGGAACGAGCAACCCTCTGGTGACAGGGAAAATGATTTCACTGCCACCCAAAAAGGCAGTAAACAGGCATTTCTGACGAGACAAGAGAGAAGTGATGTCATACATGTCATGTGTGCTATAAAAGATTTCGACTATAATGCGCGCAACAACATTATTCTTTTAGTTTAGTTGTGCTTATAGAAGAAATTGAAGATGATTGCTGGTTGACATGGCAACAACATCCCATTGTGGCCAGAATAGGTCTGTATTTGTCATTTCAGTGCACAGACAGATGACCATTGCCACTCAAAGCTGTCATAACTTGCCATCCGAAAATGCTGTTTTGTCATTAACAACAGCACGGCCATGGTTTCATCATATAGATTCACTTTGGGGCATATACCTCATGGCTTTAATGTGATTTCGGGATTCCTGGCATCGCGGCTGGTCAGTAATGTGTTGGTCGGCAGACACATCAATCATCTTAAATAGGATCAGACAGAGTAGGGCTGTCGACCAGATGCTTTTGAGGGAAGTGCAGCCATCATGTGAAATCCATGAACACTACAAAACCACAGATACACAAGTGGTAAGATAAATGGGTTTCAGATCAGGGTTAAACTAGGACTACAACAGTACTACAACAGGACTAAATCAGAACTAGCCCAACTCCAAGGTAAATCAAATTGAACCAGTAGTTGGAATCAGCCACAAATATGGGATAAACACATTTTTTATATTAGAATGAGAAAAAAAATACATCTAAAATAATGCACATGTTTGTGTTGGTATTAATCAACAGGATATACATGTTTTACTTCAGTTTTTGTTGCCCAGTATTGCAGTAAAAATATACTGTACTTCTGCTGTTTGATTTGAGTTCAATATGACAGCGTGTTTAAGATTGACAAAACACCTTTGTTGACAAAATCTAAAGTTAAGTGGTGGTACATACATTAGAGCAGACTGGGAGTAAAATGATACAGGGGCCGGATGTTGACTTAATGCAAAGAGGAAATAGGGTCCTGGAGAAGCTAGTCTTACCTTATCTCTGTCCTCTCTGGATGACATCTGTGGGGTCAGGTAACACTTAAGAAGCAAGGGCTATCTGCTGATCTTTGAATAAGATAACATCTTTGTATTGGCTTGTTATTTTCTTAATAGTATATGAACATAAACGACTAACGCAGCTGTCCAGGTCAAGCCCCACACTAGGATCACGCTTGGTTATTACCAGTGATATAAAATGGTAGACACAAAAGTGGTTAAAGATGGGAGAATGATGCTACATTTGTTTTACCTACAGAATAAAATAGTAACTTAAAACATTCTGTTTCAACACCTGGCTGCGCACCTGGCAAATGTTTAGCCCATATGTTTAAACGTGTTCACTCATGCAAGCTATGAAAGAATGGAGCATTTTATATTGGACCAATTTCTTGTTTTTTGTTTTTCCTCAAGATGGCAGCTAATATAAACTTCTCTTTTTTAACATAAGCTAAAGTAAGGTAAGATACACTAAAGTAAGGTAAGGTACACCACTGCAAATATACTTTATTATTAGTGTGAGTACAGTAATCACTCGTTTATCGCGGGGGTTAGGTTCCAGAAATAACCCGCAATAAGAGAAATCCGTGAAGTAGGACAAGTTTATATTTTACAATTATTCTACATGTTTTAAGGCTGTAAATGCCTCACCACACACATTATACGCTTTTCTCAGACTGGAATTAAGCTTTTCTCACATTTCTCTCTTGTTTAAACACTCAAACTTTCATAGATTTTCAACAAAATGTATTAATAGTGACGCGCGAGGGGAGCGGAGACATGAGCCACTGGATCCGCAGGAAGCACCGCGCTCATCCACATCCCAGGACGCGACGTGCACCAACCCCTTGGAGAAGTGCGCGACACGTGCACCCCTCATCGTGGTCAAATCCATGACAGAGCAGCATGACCGGCGCGAGGCTGTGCGTACACCGGGGCTGCGAGCACGAGATCGAACCGCGGCGCCCGGACTGCGTCCTCTCAGCCCGACCCACAAACCAGCCGCACGAAACCAGCAAAGAGCGGCACGTGGTGGTTTAATCCTGGTTTAGACCTGGTCTAGTCCTGGTTTAATCCAGGTCTAGACCTGGTTCAGTCCTGGTTTAGTCCAGGACCAGTCCAGGTTTAGACCTGGCTTAGACCAGGTCTAGACCTGGTCCAGTCCTGGTTTAGTCCAGGTCCAGTCCAGGTTTAGACCTGGTTTAGACCTGGTCTAGACCTGGTTTAGTTCTGGTCTAGACCACGTCTAGTCCTGGGTCTACAGTCTCTTAGCCAATCAGGACACAGAACACAATGTTACACTATAAAAAAAAAAGTTACACTATTAAAAAAAATAAAATAAAATAAAATAAATCCGCAAAACAGCGAGGCCGCGAACAGTGAACCGCGATAGAGCGAGGGACCACTGTATACCATTTAAATGAAGGACATTCAAATGTCAGTGCAAAAATGAATCAGAAACTATTTTGTAAAAGTAGTGAAATAACCATCTATTTATTTTATTTTCATTTTATTTATTTTGGCTGAAAATATTGACTTTGGGTTCTATTACTCTAATAAACTACTAAAGTGATTGATGCATCAGGCTCAATATTGTATTTGAACAGTGAATACATCATCCTCTTCCCATTGTATCTCTGCAGTGGAGATGCTGGTTGGTTGAAACTGGAGGTATGTACATTTATGCGTACAGTATGTATGGCATGTGAGAGCGGAGGAAAGCAGAGGATAGCGTGAGGGGGAAGGTGAAGGAGAGGGGGGAGAGAGGAGGGGTGGTCAACAGAAGGAGAGGCATATGCTCACACCTCGAATTCTGTGCAGCTATAATCATCCCGACAAGATCTACCAGCAGAGCTAGCTTTAGCAACCAAGGCAGGAGGCAGGATTTGGGGAATACCTCACGAAAGATCACGAAAAAAAAATCAGGACAAAGCCGATTTGACTGAGGAAAGTAGCATTGTGGGTTAATGGTGCAGGGTTGGGGCTTGGAGGGCATGCCAAGATTCAATATGTGATACATGGCTCAAAATGACAATATAATAATGAAACAGCAACAATATTATATTTCACTATTTCCTAAAACCACTATATGGACATCCTTTGACAAATCAAATGTATACTGTTGCCAACATATACTGTAGGTGCAGAAATATTCAAAATGAACAAAAATCACGTCATATTTGCTAAAATGTGCCTTACACAAAAGTAAAAAACCAGAAATAGAGTTTCTTTTAGTTTACTTCCAGTTCTTTTTGCTGCTTTTTAGAGTTTTCGTATTACACATAATATATATAATTTATACATGCTCATTCTGCATATTCAAATCATCCATGTTACGTCCTTTCAGCCACTTCTTATCATGGTACATCTAAATTTCAATATTTCATAACATCGCTATAATGAAGTGTCATAATTTGGGGAATACTTTGCATAAGATGTGAAAAAAAAACAAAAAAAAAACAGGACAAATCTGATTAAGTTGGGCATAAGGAGTGCAGCTGCTTGGGTTAATGGTGGTTTCTCCTTCAAGTGTCTCCTCTGCCCCAGCGTGAGAATGGAAGGCTCATGTTTAAAAGATGCATGAAGCTACTGCACACAGGGGGCAGTGAGGAGAAGACAAGGGCACTGTTTTTCCCCCCCATTTCAAACCACAGTCACATATGTATGTACCTAGAGAGAGTAAGTCAGCCTTGCACCAAAATGGCAATTTATACTCTTTCAATTTTCCAGACACAAGATCATTCAGAATGTGGGGAACTGTATACAAGAGCTCTGACATTGTGAAAAAAAATGCAATACAGTGCCATATAGTGTAATCGTTGAAAAGTACACAGACACACAAGCTCCCATAGTAAGTGTGCACACAGAAGTATTAGTCAGAATAACCAATCACCAGCTTTGGCACGTTACATTCAAGACCAAAGACCTTTAAAGCGGCCATATTAAAGGAGAATTAACGGGTTTTTTTTACAATCTGAGCCTTATTTCAGTAATAAAACAAGTTGTTTTACTCACCCATAGCACTTTGGTGTCATATGGAGCACTTCCAGAGATGTTTTAGATTAGCGTTAGCCTAGCGCGAGTTCTAACCGTAGCTCGGGGCATATAATATATTCCCCGAGCATATAATATATGCCCTGTGCGGTCTCCAAATAACACAAACTTTAGCACTTTTCAAGTCATAGAAGCTCGATGTCTTAGTCTACGATTTCGTTTGAGTCAAAAGTGGCCTGTAATCCGAGATTTATCCATAATTTACAGCTTTGCGTTTCATGTTTGGATCCCGGGAGCTGAGAGCAAAATAAACTGTGACTCCGCACATGCGCATCTACTCGAAACTATGGCTAAATCTCGGATTACAGGCCACTTTTGACCAAACGAAAGCATAGACTAAGACATCGAGCTTCTATGATTTGAAAAGTGCTAAAGTTTGTGTTATTTGGAGACCGCACGGGGCATACACTCACCGGCCACTTTATTAGGTACACCTGTCCAACTGCTCATTAACACTTAATTTCTAATCAGCCAATCACATGGCGGCAACTCAGTGCATTTAGGCATGTAGACATGGTCAAGACAATCTCCTGCAGTTCAAACCGAGCATCAGTATGGGGAAGAAAGGTGATTTGAGTGACTTTGAACGTGGCATGGTTGTTGGTGCCAGAAGGGCTGGTCTGAGTATTTCAGAAACTGCTGATCTACTGGGATTTTCACGTACAACCATCTCTAGGGTTTACAGAGAATGGTCCGAAAAAGAAAAAATATCCAGTGAGCGGCAGTTCTGTGGGCGGAAATGCCTTGTTGATGCCAGAGGTCAGAGGAGAATGGCCAGACTGGTTCGAGCTGATAGAAAGGCAACAGTGACTCAAATAACCATCCGTTACAACCAAGGTAGGCAGAAGAGCATCTCTGAACGCACAGCACGTTGAACTTTGAGGCAGATGGGCTACAGCAGCAGAAGACCACGCCGGGTGCCACTCCTTTCAGCTAAGAACAGGAAACTGAGGCTACAATTTGCACAAGCTCATCGAAATTGGACAATAGAAGATTGGAAAAACGTTGCCTGGTCTGATGAGTCTCAATTTCTGCTGCGATATTCGGATGGTAGGGCCAGAATTTGGCGTCAACAACATGAAAGCATGGATCCATCCTGCCTTGTATCAACGGTTCAGGCTGGTGGTGGTGGTGTAATGGTGTGGGGAATATTTTCTTGGCATTCTTTGGGCCCCTTGGTACCAATTGAGCATCATTACAACGCCACAGCCTACCTGAGTATTGTTGCTGACCATGTCCATCCCTTTATGACCACAATGTACCCAACTTCTGATGGCTACTTTCAGCAGGATAATGCCATGTCATAAAGCTGGAATCATCTCAGACTGGTTTCTTGAACATGACAATGAGTTCACTGTACTCAAATGGCCTCCACAGTCACCAGATCTCAATCCAATAGAGCATCTTTGGGATGTGGTGGAACGGGAGATTCACATCATGGATGTGCAGCTGACAAATCTGCGCCAACTGTGTGATGCCATCATGTCAATATGGACTAAAATCTCTGAGGAATGCTTCCAGCACCTTGTTGAATCTATGCCACGAAGAATTGAGGCAGTTCTGAAGGCAAAAGGGGGTCCAACCTGTTACTAGCATGGTGTACCTAATAAAGTGGCCGGTGAGTGTATATTACATGCTCGGGAATATATTATATGCCCCGAGCTACGGCTAGAACTCGCGCTAGGCTAACGCAAATCTAAAACATCTCTGGAAGTGCTCCATATGACACCAAAATGCTATGGGTGAGTAAAACAACTTGTTTTATTACCGAAATAAGGCTCAGATTGTAAAAAACGTTAATTCTCCTTTAAGGTAAATTCTGATCTGAGCTATGTTAGAGCATTGCTAATGGAGGGTTGCCGTCATCTTGTCTCTTTATACATGCTATCATTAATGCTATTCTATTCCCGACAATGCAATAGGTTAGACGTTTTATGACGTTTCTGAGCAATACAAATACCAGTAATTGAAAGTTTAATGCAATACTGTAGAAGAGTCTAGGCAAAGCAATACCTGTGATGTCATGTGATAATACAGGAAGTGCACCACTGCATTTTAAAAATCCAAACTCTTCATTTGGATAATTTCAGGAATTGCCAATCTCACTTGCCTGGAAGAATCCATGACTCATCGCTGTACCAGCGAGTGAGTCTGGTAACGCTTGATCCACAGAATGCGCTGCGGTTGCGCGTAGACAGACAGCTAAGTGAACCAATCAGAGATTGCGCCATCTTGATTCAAAACTGAGGCGGAACTTCCGCTGCCTAAGAGTGACTTTGCGGGCAAAGGCGGGTGCACTGACGTCACCATCTTTGAACGAATCAGAATCGCGGAGTCCGTTTGTAACCGGAGGAGCGAGAGTGGATGGAGGGTGTCCAAATGGTATCGCGCTGTATATGAAATACAGAGAGATATCATTTGGCTGGCCAGGTAACAATCTCACCTAAACAAATGGTAAAAGGAGCTCCTAACTTGAAAACTACCGCTTCATGACATCACAAGGTGGAACAGAGCATTTTGAGCTTTGGAGGTGTAGACAGACTAATTACGGGACTAATTAAGGGTTATGCAATGTGTGAATGAAACAAATCAAGGTATGTTTTTGATGAAGTAACAGCATTATTATTAACATGTCTTAAAGCTCACATGAGTCAATTTTGCAGACTATAGGACCTTTAATTTACCATAACGCGTTGAAATGGAATAAGGTGACACAATATGCATTTAGCCTGGACTAGCTTCAACATTTCATTTCTTTGAGTGTACGGATAAAACGAGAAGGAAAAGAGATTATAAAAAGTGCCGCTGTGAGGCCAGACGGGGACATGCAAGATAAAAGAGTATTCTGGGCCTGATGCAGAGCCCATCAATAATACACAGTCTCTGGTTGAAATGTCTATATCTTCAAACCGCCATAAAGGCATGCTACGGCGTTAATGTAGCCTACCATGTTTGCTCCTATAGTAAATGTGTCAGTGATGCGCTAGTGCAGCTAGTGCAAGTGCAGTACATTACACACTACTATTTATAGGCCCGCATCTTCGGTGTTGTGGTTATTATCAGCAACCACCTCCTTTTTGAGATGCTGCCCGCGCCGTAGGATGGCACCACATCAAAACGGGAATCAACGCCACCTCCCTCCTTTTCAGAGAGAGAGAGAGAGAGAGAGAGAGAGAGAGAGAGAGAGAGAGAGAGAGAGAGAGGTATAATATAGAAGGAGCAGTGGGTGAAAGATGAAAGGGAAGATAGAGAGAAAGAGAGAGAGATGAGGGGTGCAGCGAGAGGAGGGGTAGAGACAGGGCGAGAGGAAGGGAGGGATACAACATGGAACGAAGAGTGGGTGAGAAATGAAAGGAAAAACAGAGAGGAAGAGAGAATGAGATGGGGTACAGAGAGAGAGAGAGAGAGGGGATAGAGACAGGGTGAGAGGAAGCAAGGGTTAGAATGAAGAGTGGGTGGGAAATGAAAGTGGAGATAGATATAGCTAGAGAGAGTGCGCTAGAGAGAGAGAGATGGAGGGTGCAGAGCGAGAAAGGGAGAAAGAGAGTGGGGAGAAAGATAGATTGAGAGAGAGGGTTGAAGAGAGAGAGGTGAGCTGAAAACAGAAAGTGAGAGAAGCCTGATATACGAGAGAGAGGGAGAGGGAGAGGCAGAAAGAAATAGTCCTGGTCCCTTCTCTGCTAAATCCACTGCCCTTCTGGACATTAAAAGATCACACAGCTTTGGTCTGGACACCTGTGTGAGTCATCTCCGGTACAAAGACCATGATTCATGACATACAACATACGTACAGTATACACCTAAGCAGTATTTTATCTGGTCTGTGTATTTATATTTCAGAGTACAACACAGGAGTTCCACATGTAATATTGTGTTTTTCTGAAGTAACGTACTAAATCAAATGAGTTTATCTTAACATATCCTCATAATGTAATTTTAATTTCAGTAACCTAGATGAAGTTTATATGACGTTTGGAGGAAATAAGGGCAAACAACCATTTTTGCTCAGACCCTGGGAGAGGATAGTCCACTTCCTTATACAGTCTATGTCTGAAAGGTCTAATTCTAATTCTAATTTAAAAATGTTGAATATGCTTTGCACTTATGAGATAAAGTGTGGCATAATGCACAAGTGTCACTTTAACATCTGTACAATCTTTCTCACGTCATAAAATTAAATGTAAAGGTTAAACCTACAGCAGGATGAAATGACACCTTTCTCTTTGTGTCTGTCATAATTATGTAAAAATATGTAATAGTTATTCTCAATCTTACCTTAGAAAGCCCAGAGCATTGAAATGATAGATAAAGGGATAAGATCAGTAAAGCAAGTCAAAAATGAAAGAGGTCTTGATCTTTGGCAGATTACATTCTATTGTTTTATTGTTGTATTGAAACTGGATATGGGTTTCCAAATCAGGACAACACTATAGTCAGCACTTTAATGTAAGTCTCAAATGCACTGAATAAACCATAACAAAATTATTAAAACTGCAAATTGAAATGTCCGAACCAGAGGAGGTTTTGGTACCACAGATTGAGGAGCACTGCCCCTGAATGGCCACAGTCTACTCTACACATCTCACTCTGCAGAAATCAAAGGCTGCTCTGTTCCTCTGCTGTTTAGTTTGTAGGTCATGAGTGATGGGAGCCAAAAGAGACCTCCTCCCTCTAGTGGCGAGCCTGAGAAAATGCCTGTCACATCCATTTAGGTGGAAAAACTGTATATGCCCAATTATCCCAGTTTGGCTGAGAACGGAGGCAGCAGCGACCCACACTCAAATCTGATTTTAGATTTTCAAATTTCATTTTGAGGAGTCTGTCTGATAGAGATTCATGATTTTACTCACAGCAGCTCATGTACTCATGACAAATGAGGTTTAGTCTCTCCTCATTTGACGTACGAACTAGGCAGACACTGTTTCACTAAACTTCAACTGCATCATAACAAGGGCTTGTATTATGTAAACTGAACTGTGATTAGGGCTGCAATGTTTAAGCAATTAATCGCGACTAGATGACTTAAATCACATAAAAATACCATTTTATAACAATTATTAAATAAAAAAATCAATACAATTTGTAAATATTCTCAATGTAGAAGCCTAGATTCATCATATTTCAACCTTTATATGGTTAAAAATGTATGCACAAATTTTCAGTATACAGTAAAAATAATCATTTGCATATAGTCTGCTAACAGAAAAAATAACTTGTCGTCTACTAAAACAATAGCAGCCCTAATTGTGCATTGATGCATTGCACTTCATTATAATATATATTGATGCAGTGTTTCTAGCAACTAGCTGATTATCATCCACTAAAATATTATGAACAATATGATTCATCAATAGGGATTCATAGCTTAATTGACAATTGTGAAAACTCAAGTCACAATATAATGGTTAGGACTACAAATAATAAAATGACCTATACATAAAGTGGTTTTAATCTGACTGTTTATGTTACATTAACTTTAAACATTTGATTCATAAAGCTGGCCTCATATTAGAGGAATAGTGATCGATTAGAAAATGTGAATGACAGTTAATGATCTCACAGTTGTTTGGTCATGGTGTGAATAATTGTAAAATGTAAATCTCTTCTCCCACTGTAACTACGGACTGTATAAAGAAGTTGACAAAGGGAGCGTGACGTCACCCATAGCGTTCAGTTCCAGTCAAACGAAGCTCACTGAGGCCAAGGTTAAAGGGATATGCCACCCCAAGGTCAAATTTGGGCATCTCCCCACAGTCCAGAGACTAAAATAAGTGGTGGAAAGCGTTTTCCTGCTCACCCAGCCATTGTCCGAGTCTGTCGCCACTGACCGCCGCGGTATCTGCAGCTACTCCGCCTTAGACTGGAGTCTAACGTCGCCAGAGAAAGATTTCGGCCAAAAGGAATTAATTTGCTCGATGCGTTTCCCAATTACTTTCTGTGTAGTGCGCATTCATATCGAGTGCAAATAAATGTGCAAATCAACACGGAGAGCTTGCCTTGGTCATTTTGGGTGGGAATTATTTTCCAGTGCAGAAGAATAAAGCCGAATCACACACCACGCTGTGCAACAGGGGAACTCCCTTCCTGGTGCGTAACAGGGATTCCCCTGGCAGCGTGCTGCGTGATTCGGCTTTATTCTTCCGCACTGGAAAATAGTTATATTACTAATTACTATATTACTATAGTATTATTATAATACAGGGGGTCCTCGGGTTACGACGGTCTCGGGTTACGACGTTTCGTGGTTACGAACGCGCCCCCATTTAAAAAAATATGTATATATTACGCGTCATTCCGTCTTACGCGGTTTAGCGTGGTAAGAGATGTAAACAAACACGAACGGCGCGCGGCGCGCGGCGCGCGAATACGCTCTGTTGTGGTTGTAGGGAGAAGAAGACAGCCTCGTGTGTGTGCCCAATGTGGGCGGAAGTACCTGATGTGGGCTCTGATCTGCTCCTATGAAAGCGGCAGTGATAACCAAGCAGCGTAGTGGTCTAATTATTGAGATGGAAAGGTTATTGGTGCTTTGGTTGGAAGATCAAAGGCAAAATCCGGTTTACGACGAAATTCGGGTTACGACGCGTCTTAAGAACGGATCTACGTCGTAACCCGAGGACTCCCTGTACTATATTACCTAATACTGTAAATGAATCCTTCTTCAAAATCAACACTTAGTGCATGGGAAAGACACATGTACAGAGTCATAATCTCTCTGGCTGAACAACTCATTCTGCGCCTTGTTGCTTGAATGCAAATGAGAAGACCACAGATTGGTAAGAGGAAGGGAGGGGGGGGGGGGCAAATGCGCCGCTGGTTCCTTGTTTTAGCGGTGCGCTGTGTGCTGGCCCCACTTCCGCGTGTGTAAGCGCGAAGGAGGAGAGGAGAGCCTTTTCAATGAAAAAAAACACATTTGTACAGAAAATAAAATTAAACCACTGCTGTTTTAGAGGTCCAGAGGGTCGGGTAAAGGACTTCCAAGCCTAGAAACACTCGCATGTGCCTCCAGGCAAATAAAAAAACGCATTTCGCATTGCGTAGCTCCTCCGCGGTCCAAACTCTCTGGGCGTGATTTCCAGAGACAGGGGGTGGAGATCCAGACGATGGTGGAACTGCATTTGCATTTCTTTTTTCGATCTGACGTCAATAAGGTGCCTTGTCCAGAATCGCCCATTTGAGCTGTGTTTTTTTCAAACGCAGAAAAGGATCGCAAATGCTCAGTTTAGACATTATGCAACTTTTAGCCATTGGGGGGGGCTAAACAGGGTAGGGGAGCTCACATTAACGTTCAAAAACCTCAGAAAGTGAAAATTTCATGCCATGGGACCTTTAAGACCAAAACGAGGAGCCTGACAGCAGCAGTTACGGAGAGAGGGGCAACGTTTTTTCAGACGCTGGAGCCGGAAGCACGCCCATTCTCACTTCCTATTTGGAACGCGATGGCTAGCAGGTTAGCTATGTCCCTTTATATACAAGTCTATGAATGTAACACTAATAACCTCTGTTTATCGATGACAATATGGCTAGTCAAAAATTAAGACAAACAGCTGAAAACGTAATCACCTATGCAAAATTTTGGTTTTATGGAACAAAATGGCTACTTTGCTCATGGCTTAAAGATGTACTGTTGTAACTTCTATGGAAACAAAACTTATGGACTTGAAATCAAACTTGTTTACACTTTGATTGACTCATCATTGATTCCTCTTGTCATCTTGTGTCTAACAGAATAAAATATGGAAATACACAACACACATCACAATATTCATCAAGACTTCTGACTCATCTTGTTGTCTGTGGTTATAGCTAGTCAGCAACACAACTTAACTTTAAATCCTAACTTTAAATTCCTTTTATGCGAATACAATAGAAAGTCAAAGACATTCACTACTATCTTTTCTTAATGCACATCTTAGCATGTGTTTTGTTTCTACACAGATCTCGCACCCTCACACAGCCTAACATATGTTACGGAGAATTGTCATCTGCCTCCATATTTCACAGTTTTCCTTGTCCATTTTCCAATAAAAAAAAAAAAAGCAGCGACAGTGCATTAGAAACATGCAGTCCCTGGATGCAGAAGACTTAATCAAACAGAGCCTTGAATAGTGTGCCTGTATCCAAGCGCGGAGCATGTGGGTGTGAATGAAAACTGCGTAGGAGATGTAGAAGAGACAGGGACAAGGAGTAAAAATAAACAACTAAAGAGAAAAGGAGCAAGGGAATAAATGTGTTTTATGTGAAGATGGCACCTACGAGGGTTTCCAATGAGGCCTTATGCGATCTCTGGAGACAGGGTAGTAACCAAGCACAACTCAAGTACAATTTCACAACTGAACTTCCTGTCAATTAACTAAAGCTTACCTTGATGCACTGTTGATGGGTCCAGACTGCAGTGATTGGCGTGATGGATGACCTTCTTCTCACTTCTGTTCTGTCCAGTTAAGCCTTAAAGTGTGAAGAAGAAGAAATGTATACTTTTGATTTAAAGAAGACATACAGTATTGTGTTTTTTTTCTATTATTAATATTGCACTATAAACATATCTATACTCAACAAAAATATAAACGCAACACTTTTGTTTTTGCTCCCATTTTTCATGAGATGGACCCAAAGATCCAAAATTCACTCCAGATACACAACACTACCATTTCTCTCAAACATTTTTCACAAATCTGTCCAAATGTGTGACAGCGAGCACCTCTGCCCCGCCGGGACAATCCACCCCACCTCACAGGTGCGCCACATCAAGATGCCGATCTGACATCATGACCAGTGCACAGGTGTACCTTAGCCTGCCCACAATAAAAGGCCACCCCGAAATGTGCATTTTTTTTTTTTTTTTTGCTTTATTGGGGGTCTGGGGACTCAGAACCAGTCAGTATCTGGTGTGACCACCATTTGCCTCATGCAGTGCAACACATCTTCTTTGCATAGAGTTTATCAGATTGTCAATTGTGGCCTGTGGAATGTTGGTCCACTCCTCTTCAATGGCTGTGCTAAGTTGCTGGATATTAGTGGGAGCTGGTACACGCTGTCGTATACGCCGGTCAAGCACATCCCAAACATGCTCAATGGGTGACATGTCCGGTGAGTATGCTGGCCATGCAAGAACTGGGACATTCTCAGCTTCCAAGAATTGTGTACAGATCCTTGCAACATGGGGCCGTGCATTATCTTGCTGAAACATGAGGTGATGTTCATGGATGTATGGCACAACAATGGGCCTCAGGATCTCATCACGGTATCTCTGTGCATTCAAAATGCCATCAATAAAATGCACCTGTGTTCTCCGTCCATAACAGCCTTTGAAGAGGAGTGGACCAACATTCCACAGGCCACAATTGACAATCTGATAAACTCTATGCGAAGAAGATGTGTTGCACTGCATGAGGCAAATGGTGGTCACACCAGATACTGACTGGTTTTGAGTCCCCAGACCCCCAATAAAGCAAAAAAAATGCACATTTCGGGGTGGCCTTTTATTGTGGGCAGTCTGGGGCGCACCTGTGCACTGGTCATGATGTCGGATCGGCATCTTGATGTGGCGCACCTGTGAGGTGGGGTGGATTGTCTCGGCGGGGCAGAGGTGCTCGCTGTCACACATTTGGACAGATTTGTGAACAATGTTTGAGAGAAATGGTAGTGTTGTGTATCTGGAATGAATTTTGGATCTTTGGGTCCATCTCAGGAAAAATGGGAGCAAAAACAAAAGTGTTGCATTTATATTTTTGTTGAGTGTAGATCACCATTTTACATTGTGTTAATCTGCAATATTGACCTAAAATGGAGTGTCATGGGTGTCATGAAAGGTGCTATATAAATGCTATGAATTATTATTATTATTTAAAATAGCT
This sequence comes from Paratrypauchen microcephalus, assembly GCA_036785185.1. Classification (NCBI taxonomy): domain Eukaryota; kingdom Metazoa; phylum Chordata; class Actinopteri; order Gobiiformes; family Gobiidae; genus Paratrypauchen; species Paratrypauchen microcephalus. The sequence goes on along the minus strand of JAVJIX010000260.1, from coordinate 324,637 downwards.
AAGAAATTGAAACGATTTAGTGGCATTTCACCAAAGATTTTCATTTGTGAGATTTTGCTGTTGAAATACATATAGCTATGTGACACTTTTGAACCCTGCATGTACGACACAGAATCAGATTTAAACTAAATAAATCACAAGTACAGAGCAATTGCCGCCAATACGAAGTAGGTGATAAGTGACATTTACTGAGCACTGAAGCTTCACAGAGGATATACATTATGTCCTCTTTAATCACTTTAATTGTCTATGGTTGACTGGGTGCAAAGAAATAGAGGTTGAAGTATCAATTTGTAGCCTATCCATATAGTATCAACAGTAAATACAATGCTTGTCAAAAAAAAAATCACAATTAGACTTTGTTTTTTCAACATTGTTCAGCCCTTAAAAGCTTGAAAAGGAGTAGTAAATGTAGTATGTTCAGGAAAAAATAATAGTGGTGCCATAATACAATCTGACACTCTTCATGTAGTTTTACAGTACTTTGAGTTCTATTTGAAGTTCACAGTTTACTTATATAAACTCATAAAACAAATTTAAAAAAAGAAAACGATGATTGAAGGAGATACAGTCTAATTGAGTAATATTGTATTTTGAAAAAGTAGCATTGGATACTTCTTAAACCTCTTCAAATGCAGTGAATTCACATTTATAGTCTGCATGCACACTGCTATCACTACAGGCTGGGTCTATAGTTTTAGTTTTTATAGATAACTCACTAAACAGAAGCAATCCATCAGCAACCTCTTGTTTACAAGCAGAAGAAGAGGATGGAGAGCTCAAGTTTGGCCTATAGGATACTTAGGCGAGGAAATTACACCGGAAACACAAGAATATTCTGCATACTTGTGTGACCAGAGACAGGGGTAGCACTTAATGGCTTTAATTCAAAACTTATATCTGTGTCTGCTGTTAGTGTTTATACATTATGTTTGCTGTATGTGTGCACAGTGCAGCACATTTAAAATTCATAGAAATCAGAGGACCCCTTTCTATCTATTTGCTTATTTACTGCAGCTATACATAAAACATGACAGAAGCCCGCCTTTCATTTCGCTAGTATCCAAAACATTCAATTTATATGCACACACCACTGAAACATCAAACCGTTCAAAAAAAAAAAAACATTATCCACAACAGAGCTAAGTAAAATTGCAGCAACAAACGCAAGATTGATACATAGCAAGAAGTTGTATGTATTCAGATACTGTATGTATGTCATATATACATGCAAATAATTAGTCTATCTTCAAATAACTAATGGAAGACACCAGAAATCTTTAAAGGAAAAATATATATTCATTCTTTCTCTGAATTGTTGAATCTAATATTAATGTGATATGCATTGTAAGCACTTTCTTGGTTGGGTACTATTTTAGTAACAGAGTAGTTTATTAATGTAGACATGGTTTGGTCCTCTAGTCCCGGTTTAAGTCTAGTTCTGCTTTAGTTCCAGGTGTAGTCAAGTCTTAGCTTTGAGGTAGTGTGTGGGCAAGTCTATGGCAATGTGTACCACCATGCCCCCTGCCATTACCTGGAGGACATTAGTGATGGTGGAGCAGCACAGGCGTACACTTTACAGTCTGTGAACATGGGTCAAGCTCGATCATTTGGCTTGGTCATTTCTTGTAATAGCAAGTTCTTGTGGAGAGGACACACCTAATGGACAAGATTTTGCACATTAATATAATATATTTAATATCCATGTTAGTAAAGATATGGCCTTGAAATAAAAGGGAAAACTTAATAATAAAAATGCTTACATTTATAGGTAAATAATAATAATAATTTGTTCTATCCTGTTTGTTGTATTACTGTTGTGTTCTGTGTGTGTATTTGTTGTATGTATGTATGTATGTATGTATGTATGTATGTATGTATGTATGTATGTATGTATGTATTGTTAATGTTTTACCAAGTGTGCATGGCTGTTTCTGTGAGTGAGCCTGAAAACATGTAAATAATGTAAATAATTTAACATTTAACAATTTGTACATTGTTTAACCTGTTTTTTTTCTTGACAATTTTGCCTGATGAAGGCCTAGGGTCGAAACGTTGCATGTTTTAATAAACTTCTCATTTTGCAAGTAAGACGGAGTGCGGGATTGTTTTCTCCTTGTGTTTTCTTGACAATGTAACATCTGTCCAGGGACTGCAGATGAAAACTAAACTCTTGGCTAAATCTGGTGCATTTACAGAAATGTTCATTAATGTACACTGTCCCTGTCAAATAAATAAATAAATAAATAAATAAAATAAAAATTGCATGTGTTAGCTTTTTTTTTTTTCTTGAGTAAAACACGTGTTTCCTAAAATAAAAAAGGATTTAAAAAATAATAATAAAAATCATGGGTTTTAGCTTTTTTTCGTGAGTAAAACACGTGTTTCGTAAAATAAAAAAGGTTAAAAAAAATTAATAATAATATTAATAAAAATCATGGGTTTTAGCTTTTTTTTTCTTGAGTAAAACACGTGTTTCCTAAAATAAAAAAGGTTAAAAAATAAATAAATAAATAAAAATCATGGGGTTTAGCAGTTTTTTTTTTCTTTAGTAAAACACGTGTTTCCTAAAATAAAAAAAGGTTAAAAAAATCATAAATAAATAAATAATTGTTTTTTAGCATTTTTTTTTCTTGAGTAAAACACGTGTTTCCTAAAATAAAAAAGGTAAAAAAAAAAATAATAATAAAAAATTGTATGTTAGCATTTTTTTTTTCCTTGAGTAAACCACGTGTTTCTTAAAATAAAAAGGTTAAAAATAATAAAAAATTGCATGTGTTAGCATTTTTTTTCTTGAGTAAAACACGTGTTTCCTAAAATAAAAAGGTTTAAAAATAATAATAAAAATTGCATATGTTAGCATTTTTTTTTTTTCTTGAGTAAAACACGTGTTTCATAGAACAATATTTATATGACTGTAAAATGTACCTGCTGCTGTTTTTGCCGCACATCTACATCATTTCCCTCTGGGACACAGCGCACACAACAGGCGCAAAACTACCTCCTCATCCGAGCAAGATCAAGGTGAGCCGGATCTATAAAGTAAAAATGAAAAATATAACGCGTCATTTAGTTAATTTCAGTCTAAGTTGGATGATTAAATCACGCATCGCCTTTCTTTTATGCGGAGAGTTCGCCAACTAGCTAGAAACACGTGCAAAAAAAAGCTAATGCTAAAAGTGGTAACCCCAATCTAATCTGCGGGTTATTATTAATGCAATTATTTGGTGAATGTATCTGAAATCATCAGCTTGTTTTGCAACGTTTCAAATAAATAGTTGGTTTGACTTGATGCTGTACGTGGAGTACAGTACTAGGCTGATGTTGGTAAAGTTAGGCCTAGTGGTAAAACACATGCATTACATTTGTGTGAGTTTTTTGTTTTGTATTATGATATACTTTTTGTAGCCTACTAATTTATTCATAATAACATTGACAATACAAAAGAAATAAATAGTTGTTGTTGTCCATGTATTGTTAGGAATAGAAATAGCCTAATATAGCACAAAAATGATGCCACAATTGTTTTACATGATTGCTGTGGGAAGAAATAAATAGATAAATTATCTAATTAGAATATATCATTGCTTTAGTATGACAGGCTTTATGAAATCATACTTTCTGAAGAAAAAGATAATGGGCGTATTATTGTTTTCTGAAGTGTAGAATCATGAATTTTGATTAATCAAATCGTTTTGATTCTTGTTGCACAACTGCAGAATTTGAACACAAATTTTCATACCATTTGAGAAGGAGGATGTCTGTACAAGGGCGATTCAAGCACGCCATCCGCAGAGGAGCACCCACTTATAGACATGTCCCAGACTATGAGGCTTGCATGCCCCAACGCAGGATCCAGATGCAGATGGACAGCACTGGCTCCAGAGAGGCTGTGGTGCGGAGGTAAGGGCACTACAGCAAGCATGATTTGCACAGTTCAGTACTCATTTTTAATTGACAACCTGCACACATACTTGACTCAACTAAATGCAGAGTTCTTTTCAGTGTGGTTTTAAAGCCTTTCATGAGTGCACTTGTCATGAGATAAACTAGATGGGATATATATTGTGCAATGAATGGCATCATGATGTTGTGCAAATCTAAAATATCAACTCAAATCTTATTTATTTATTTATTTATTTTTTTTACACTGTATGTGATTGTAGGAAAGACTCGTTTCTTCAAACAGAGTCCTGTGCTACTGGGACTAGTTTGAAAAAGACTGAAAAGCCTGTTTCACCAGTGAACAGCCCTGAACTTTCAGATAGGTCTGCACTCCCAAAACAAATGAAATTTGATTCAAGAATTTATGAGGTAAGTCACTTTTTCAACTTAATTCACTTTGTCTAAACTGCTCTGCTGCTGTCTGAAAATAGAGCGTTTTCATGTGACGTCATAATCTGGACGCCCGCCATGTAGGAGGGTTTCGAAGCACCGCGAACAGTGCATTTATGCCGCAAAGTTAAAAAAAAAAAAAAAAAGGTCAACTATTGTGCGGTCCTAGGGTGTCACTATAGAGCGGACAGAGAAAAACACCTGCAGTTCTATCGTTTACCTCAAGTAGTGACCAGCCAGGGTGAACAGACAGAGCGACTATCAAATGAAAGGAGGTGATTGTGGATCGCCCGTCTCAAACAGAACTTGGATGGGAAAAATCCCAACATTCACATATGCTCAGCTCATTTCCCAGCCAGTAGGTATTTCATACTGTGCATTGTGATTGCTAATTTTGAACCAAATTGTAGTGACCATGTTTACCTAAACAAATACCAACTAACACCGACATTAGCCCCTAAACACCAATATTAGCCCCTACAGTAAATTGTATTACAATGTTAATATTTTAATCTTTGCAAAACGTGAATAATAAAAAGCAATATACAAGCAATATAAACACATTACACATGTAATACAAGTATGCCTACCTTTGCCATCACAATACGCTTGTCTCCAATTTTCTGCACATTACGCTCTCGTACCCAGCCACAAACAAATTGGTTGTAGTCCTCCAGACCTTTAGAGCTCTTAAGGTCTTGTGTTGTATATGGGCTTGGGGGGCAACAAACTTGAATCCATCTCATACAGATCTTGCCCAATTAATTTGAGTTTTTTCATATAACACTTCTTTGGCATCCAACTGGTCAACTGTGTCAGAACTTTTGGATTCCGATGTGGAAGGTTTCTTGCAAAATTTTGATATTTTTTTTCTGCATGGTTGCTATCTCAACACATGTAATTTTAAGCACGTAAACCCATCAAGATGGCCCCACATCCGGGTAATCGTTCTGTTTTTCTGGGTTTGTGAAAACGCTCTATACACATATTGTCTATGTTTTTAAAGATCTCCAAAATCAAGCCTTGGTGCATGAGAGAGCTTCTTGGAGTGAGGCCTATGGAGACACAAGTCTCCATAGGCCTGTGTCGCTTGAATGCAAATGAGGAGGACAGAGACAGGCCAGTGCAGGTGGGTGGGGGTGTGGCCAAATACGCCACTGTTTCCTGGATTAGCACTCTGAGCTGTGCGCTGTGTGTGTATCGAAGGAAGAGGGCAGACGCGGATAAGCGATTTGCAAGTCCAGCTCTGTATTGTCCCATGAAAAAAAACACCCTTATGTGTAGGCATATTTCCACATAAAGTAAAATTAAACCACTGCTGTTTCAGAGGCTTGGAGGCTCGGATGAAGGACAGCTCGTAGCATTTGCGCAAGGGCCGGTCCAAACTCTCTGGGCGTGATTTCCAGAGACCAGGGGGTGGACATCCAGACGGGGGGTGGAAAGCTTTCCCGAGTTTGACGTCAGAAAATTCCCTTGTCCAAAATCGCCCGTTTGGGCTGTCTTTTTTTCAAACCCGGAAAAGGATCGGAATTGCTCAGTTTACACATTTCTCAACTTTTAGCCGTGGGGGGTGGCTAAAACGTTCAAAAACCTCAAAAAAATGCCATGGGACCTTTAGCAATAACAATCTTGAAATTATGATCAATAATTATAGAGTGGTTATCTTATTAGCAGAGGGTTGACAGTGTGATGCCAGAGCATAGTGCACACTGTTGTTGCCTTAGGTCAGTAATTTCAGTCCCCTGCAGTGATTTTTGATTATGGGAAATCTTGTAGCTCATGAGTCATGGGTCATACAGAGAGTTGCGACTGACTTTCAGTAGTTGTATAAAGATTGAGTAGTTGTCAAACATATGACCAACAAAATGGAACCATATCTCCCCATTTCTCACTTACTAACAAAAACACAGCGAGTGTGTGGTACAACAAATGTGATGTTACCACTAGAGCCAAATATTCTCATAGACCACTTTGGTCATAGCCACAACTGATCATGTGAACCATTGCACTCTGTGAATGAATGCTGGCTTATTATTTCAAATACCTCACATGGTGCGGTGTGACATTCAAAATATGACAACAATTGCACTAATGAATACCCAATTTCCATAGTAGTTTTAGTATTGATTAGTATCTGATATACATTTTTTGACTACTCATACAACATAGCAGTAATGTGCATTATAAAAGATGAGATGTTTCCATAAAATTTCACTCTCATTCTCAGCAGCTAAATTTAAACACATTAACAGAGCTCAGTTTAGCATAAGAGATGCCACTCAAACAATCCCCAATTGTGAAAAAATGACTCAGACTCTGACATTGAATCTCTGATAATTACCAGCGTATTGTCTGACGGGCAGCCCCATAGAGTCTGGCTTAATTAAGAGTGGAGGGCTCCAAAACCATGTGCATTCACCAGTGCGTCGCCACACATCACTTTGGCATTCAACTCTGACACACATGATGCTGTCTGTTCACCCCATTGATTTTCCATCAGCTAGTTAATGTTTACCATCAAATCCATCATCCCTTCTCCCTTTTTGAAAGAGGAAAAACAAGCTTTATACTTGAAGGTTGTCTCTTTGTGCATATTTACTATGTACTGTAGTTGTGTAAGAGTAGTTCTGGAGGAGGTGGCCCAGTAGCAGTGGTTAAGAAGATCCCACCACATTCCAGGTTTCCTAGGATTCACTCATTCAAGCAGTGGCCAAATGCAGGCCAAACACAATTCTCCTCCAGCTAGGTACTCCTGGGTGATGAGTGAGTAATTTATGAGTACGAATCTCTTGCTACTTATCATGTAATGGAAAATAATAATTTATTTCTCAGTCCTTGAAATTGGTTTTCAAAAGAGTTTAGTCCTTGTCACTAAGACGCTCTGTTTACAGCTCATATTTACTGGTTTTGTGACTGTACAATAATTTTTTTCTGTTTGTTTTGTTCTGTTTTTTCAGGAGGAAAATTCTGATGACAGTGATGAGGATTTGTTGTTGCCGGGTGTGTATACACCCAGAAGTGTGCTTGATGTTGAAAAGACCAGCCTCGACCCAAGCATGGTACAGCATGTCCCAAGCAGGGAACTCAAGAAACCTGTCAAAAAGACTGTCAAGACCCAAGGTACATGTCCAAGTGTAATTCATTGTTATTGGTATATTACGAGCAGTGGTTCTCAAACTGTAGTACCGTATTTTTTGGACTAAAAGTCACGTTTTTTTCATGGTTTGGGTGGTCCTGCGACCTATACTCCAGAGCGACTTGTATATTAAAATTTTCACAAGCCTTGAGCGCCCTCTCGTGGCTACCGCTACCACTACATATATTAAAATATGTTAATAATATGTTACGTTAACAGGCTGTTGTTCTCTATTCTGTGGTTATTATTACTATTGCCTTTCAAATTGAAATGCATGCCTTTCAAGATGAAATCTTGGTTCCTGGTCTCTGATTTTATAAAACAAATTTCCCCCAAAACGTGTGACTTATAATCAAATGTGACTTGTATATGTTTTTTTTTTTCTTCTTCATTACACATTTTTTGGCTGGTGTGACTTATACTCCGGAGCGACTTTTCCACTTTTACAGTACAGCTTTTCCAACTGGAGCCTTTCAGATGAGTCAAATGTAGAGACGGAGTTATTTCTGTCAATTTTGTTCTGGTTTGGTCCTGTAATAAGTACTCCCTGTATGTTAGGGTTGTTAGTTCTGTTTATAAACTATGTAAATGACTTAGTATAAAATAGAAATTTGAGGGGTCACAGTTGGGAAATGTAGAAATAATTTGGTAATATAATGTCCATCAAACAAAATATCTCACTGCCATAGCTTCTCATGTATAAAACCTTGTTGAATCTTTACTGAAATTATATTGTAGATGTTTTTGTATTTTTGTTTATAATATTTTAGTATTCTCTCAAATGTTGATGCTCTCAAACCCAAGGTGCTTTCTGGCCTGAACAATGACTTATAGAGTATACTTGAACTTGATTGTTCACTACCTGTTTTAGTTACACAACCACCACGGTTTGAACTTGAGATTTCCAGTGTCTTGTCCTAATGTTATACTCTGTCTAGCTAGACGCTGCCATTCCTGTTATCAATTCTTTAGTTTAAAGTGGCCTTAAAGGGTGTTCGTGTTCCCTTTGATTACAACAAATTGCTGGTCTTGAAGTTTACTTTTCTCCTTCTTTCTCAACAGCTTGGCGGACTGACTGGCATAAGAATCACATGGCGGCTGTAAGTAGCGAGAAGTTTGACATGCTCCTCAAGATGTGTCCTGATTTTCAAGGCTGCAAAAACAACATGGCGGCTTTTGTCATGATAAAAGGTAAGGGCAAATTTAAATAACACACACTTTTCTGCGTTGACAACCTGCTAACCTCGACATTTCTCTCATCCTCACGTCAGAAGCGTTGGATACTAACGGTAATCCTTGTGACCATTATAAAGTTGTGGCGTTGGGGGCAGGTTCCTCCAGCTGTCAGAAGTGGCTTTGCTACAGTGGAACAATGGTCCATGACTGCCACGCTATTGTCATCGCCAGACGGGCCCTGCTCAGGTACAGGTTCATGTTGTCCACAATTGTTAAGTATGAAGTGGGGGTGGGGGATATTGACAAAAATGTATTATTCCAGTGACAATATTCAGATGATAATATGGCTGTTCTTCAGAAATGTGCCTGTAAATATCTTGGTTGAGTTGCAAGCATCACACAAAAATAAAAACACTAATTACCTCTGTACAGAAATATCGATTTATATATGTGTAGAATCCCTCAGTCGTCCAGGTAGAATCCATGGCAAAAGGAGAAATTCAATTTGTCAACTGGGCAAAAGTTTATTTGGTCGAATACGTTTAGCAGCTCATCCAAGCTGCTTCTTCACTTCTGAGAACTGAATATGCAGGCTTGCTTCTCCATAGATCTGATCATTAACCCCTCTCCACTGGGATTACCAACTTTATTTCCATACTGTAGAATAATGAAGGAAAAAGAGTAACAAGCAGGTGGCGGACCCTACACCAGAAAAGTTACAGTGTACCTTTGAGGGATGAGGAGCAAAGCATTAAATGCAGTTGTCCTGTCCCTGAGCAAGACTCTTGACACACTATAGTATTTTCCCAGTTAATACAGTAACTACAAAAAACTAAAAACTTGCCTCTCTTTTAGGTTCCTGTACAAACAACTGCTGCTCTTCTTTGACAACGATCCAAAGTTGAAAGAGTGCAGTATTTTTGAGGCCAGTGTAGAGAGGCACCTGCTTCAACTCAAACCCCAAGTCAGCTTTCACCTTTATTACAACCAGCCACCAGAAGACGCCACAGAAACCTTCTACTTTGGGTACATTTTTCAAACATGTTAAAATTTTGCCTGTTCAGTAGTTGGAGTTAAAATTTATTTTCATACAAAAGTATTTTATCTAATTTCCAGTGTTATATGCTTTAGAATAAATCTTTATCAAGCATTATTGGTAAATATTTTCTATTAAAAAACTTGTATTCCTATAACGATCCAGATCTGCCAGTTGTACGTCAGTGAAGCTGCAGTACCACGCTAAAGGAGTCTTGGTCCCTATGGTGTATCTAGAGCCTAGCTACTGGGCCTCCAGAGTCTGCTGCGTGTCCGCCAGTGACAAACTGTGTCGTTGGACTGTAATCGGAGTGCAGGGGGCGCTGCTGAGCCACTTCATAGAGCCCATCTACCTCACCAGCATGGTTCTAGGTAAAAGGGGCGTGATCGTCTGTCTATTTGGCACGACTTTGACCTGTCTGTTAAATCATGTTAATAACGTGACAAAACTGAACAAAATTATTTTTTATACCAGAAATAATGTTGCATGTCACCAATACCATGTATTGTACAGTACATTCATATAGGATACTTCTGTATTCATCTTCAAAAGTGAAATATTAATTTAGTATAATTTGGAAAAAGTTGCACGGTAGCTGAGTGGCTAGCACTCACACCTCACAGCAAGAAGGTTCCGGGTTCGATCCCTGGGTTTCCCAGGCCTTTCTGTGTGGAGTTTGCATGTTCTGCCCGTGTTTGGGTGGGTTTCCTCTGGGCACTCTGGTTTCCCCCATCAACACAAAAACATGCTGAGGTCCTGACCAAGCCATGTATTAAGATCATGGAGATGGGTCCCCGGGCGCCTGAAACATGTGCTGCCCACTGCTACAGGGATAAATAAAAGGATAATAAAAAATAAAAAATAGCTGATCAATCTTATCCTCCAGGTGGGGTGAAACTGTCTAACAAGGAGATGTCTGATATCACTAACAAACGGCTGGGTGAGGGCTGGGAGGAGCTGCTGCCTTCGCCTTTCAGGAAACACAACATCCACATTGTCTGCGGAAAACAAGTGGCTTCAGGGTCGTTCTCTGCAAACAACCAGCTCAGCGTCAACTGGTGCCTTGGGGACAGAGACATCGAGGTTCTGGACAGCAGCGAAGGGCTCATCATCGAACGGTGAGGCTGTGATGACCCCGAACCTAGTCTTTAGGGCCAAGTCTCCGGGCTTCTTCATGGTAGCTTGCATGTTACAATGGGGATAAGGCACCAGTGAAGTATGCCTAATTGTTCGTTATAATACTGTAAAATAATGTTTTCATAGAGCATTACACTCTCTCTGAGAGAGTATTTGATATGTTTCACTCCTCCGTTTCAAAAAGCAGTGTTTTTCACCATATTACTTATGTTTGAGGCCTGTAAAAAGACAGATCCCTTCCCCACAGCACAAGGCTACTTAATATGTGAACAACAAGTTGGCACATTGAGCCCCAAGGTTTCCATTTGACTCTTGATTCTTAGTGTTCGTTTTACCTCTTTGATGTCATCACAGAGGTAAAACGAACACTAATGTTCTCCTCAGCACTGCTCTTCCTGTCCCATCTCTATCTCCTCTGGTTCACCCCGCTTCACCCCAGTCCTGCCCCACATACAGTACAGCGTCCTGAGGCTGCTTCTCCCGTCTCTGTGCTCGTGTCCAACACAGATGCTCCTCCTGTTGCCGGCTGTTGTGTCCTTGAGCCCAGATAACAGCCAAAAATAGACCCACTTACCGCTCCTCTCTCCTCACATCACCCTCTTTTCCTTTCACACCTTTCTCTTACTCTCGCCTCTTTTTCCCTCCCTCCCTCCTTCCCTCCCTTTCTCCTGCTTCCCCCCTCTTTCCACTCCTCTTCCTTTGGCTCTCCTCATCCTCTCATTTCCTCTCTTGCCCCCCTCTCCTCCTTTCTCCACTGGTCTATCTCCCCTCCTCTCTTTTTCTCAGTCTTCCTCCCCATCCTCTTTTTCTCTCTTATCCTTATTTCCGCCGCTATCCTCCTCTCTCTTTCTCTACCCTTTCCCATCTTCCTTTCAGGGGGACAGTGTCCAGGAGTCAGCACATCAGCACACTATAAAAAAAATAAACAAGTGTTGTTTATTAGGAGTCAAAGGGCATTTATAGAAAGGCCAAATATGTACTCATTCTTTACATGCATCTCCTCACTGAATAACATTGTGAAATGGTACTCTTGTCGAAAAAGCAAACTAGAATATAAACATTAAACTATTACTACTATATAGATATAATATGCTTGTTATTTAATGTTATCGTGTTATTGGTGTTGTGTTCTGTCTGTTTTTCTCCTCCCTAGCTCCCCATCTGTGAGTGGGCCCGGCCTCTCCAGCAGACTCTGTAAGAGAGCCCTCTACAAATACTTCCTCCAAGTCGCAAAACTTGGAGGCCATACCTATCTGCTGGACCTGCCAACGTACCACAGTGCTAAGGTACTTTTCAACGCACGCACTCTTAAGATGACTAAAAGCACTTGAAATTAAAACACTTCCTGCTCATTTTAAAGGTGGATGCAGGACTGTATCAAGCAGCCAAAGAACTTGTCAATCAACAGTTTGTGAACAACCACGCTGGTGTTTGGCCATCCAAAAAGCTAGTGGACTTGTTTAGTGCCTAAAGAAAGGGGGCAGATTTAGTTTGAGTTTCTCTTAAGAGTTGTTCCCTGTTGGCAGTTGCCCTCCTCTGTAATTTTTATTTAGTTTTATGCAAAATGTCAGTGTTGTTTTGGTTTGGTGTGGGAGTTTGAGAAAAACAATAAAGGCCCACTGTTAAGCACTGCAGTGAAGTTGTCCCTGAATGAGCAGTGGGTGGAACACATCTGCACTGTCAAGGCAAATTCAGAAAAATTTACTCGTGTGTAGCTAAAAGCTGCTTTACCAAAACCATGATCTCAAAACATCTATGCTCTGAACATGTTTTTCAGTTGATGTAGAAGTACTAATTCAACTCAAGGGAATGTATTAGAAAGATACAGTAACAGTACTACTAAACAGTTTTTACTGCACATTACTTACTCTACTATTAGTTTATATTACTACTACAAACATCTAGTACATCCAGAACTACAACTGTTGCCGCCCTCACTACCACTGTTGCCAGTACGTCGTAGTTGCCACTATGTAATTATTTCTGCTTGATAAAAAGTATTAAGACCTTCGCTATTATTATTGCTCCTACTTCTCACTATATCAATCAATCAACCGATCGATATCACAGTTTGTCTCCAAGGGGTAATTTAAGCGCATTGAACTTATATTTAAAATATATAAATAGAAAGCTCAAACTCAATCCAGCTCAACAGGTAGGGTCATCAGATCCTGTGTCAGGGCAATTTAAGGAGAGTATAACCCTCAGGACATAAGTGTCTATAGATTGCTACGATTTTGCACTGTTACTACTACTGTTTTTGTTTCTGCTATATAGTACTACGGTTATCTCTCTAGGAATTGCAATATATTATCACATTTTTCTGCAAATCGCCCCACTACTGTTCACTGTTTACTACTAGTATTTCTGTTAATGTACTTATACATCTAAAATACATCAACTGTACTTCAACTACAATTTCTGCTAATATATGGCAGTTAATCTGAACATTTTTCCAGTTTGCTCACAAGCCAAAAGTTGGATTGCAGTATTTCTTTTTGAGAGGTACCAAGATGTGCAGTTTGCCTTGACAGTATGCCTCACTTTGCTTTCTGCGGTGATGTAAATGTCAATAGCAACTGTGAAAGAATAAACACGGAGGATGTACTTTGGTTGCCATTTTGGAACAAAAGGTCTGTTTAGCCTGGAAGCGTAGATTCATAGTATAGTATAATTTTTCAATTAATGAAATACAAGTGCTAGACATCATGATTGCTCACCTGGCAGAGTATGTACCAGATGGCTGGAGCCCGGCTTTGTAATCAGGTGTGCTGTGTGTAATTCCCCCTTTCCCTTCTCCCTCATTTCAGCTCTAGAAATTTCTTTAAGGCATAAAACACCAGTGGAAATACAGTTTACATATTAAGAATACCATCATTTCAGCACACAAATTCAAACCTTAAGCTTCCCATTCAAACAGGGTCTGTGCCACTAGGTCACATATCTTCATTTTTAAACTGCTTGCTACGTTTTGCAGCCTATACAAAAGGATTAACTTCATGTATAATGAAAGAGACAGCCATTGTTGAAATAGCAGTGTAATATGCCAGATCTAATTTATTGCAAAGTGTATCCAAATAGGAGATAAATTTATCCTGTTTTTAAAATGGCTGTTTCATAAATTCACAAAGTAATTTCGTAGCCATTGGTGAAATATTTATTGGGTGTAACCTGGAGTGGCTTTTTGCAGAATTGAAGGGTGAGAAGCACCAGGAGGCTTGCATCATCTTAATTTCCAAAATGTATTATTTTTTTGCACAAACTGTGCAGTGCCATGGTTCATTGTCACCATGGCTCCACTCACCAGTTGCTTGGCAACCAACTCCTCCTTGGAATTGATGCAACGACTCATGTCTTCATAATTACAGGCTCTTTGACGATATTAGGCAAAACCACCAAATACAATTACACAAGATTACATTATATGAAGCCAAAATAAATGGTTTACTTTAGCTAATCCAAATGAAAGTTAATTTTACTGCATTAGACCAGAGATTGTTTTTCCATGTACAGCGGATTCGTCAGGATGGAGTGTGCATATTTAAGTGTTTTCTTGTGTGAGTAAGTGATTAGTCCATCCAGGCGTGGGCTTCATGGAGCTGTGGGACCTTGGAGCTGGACTGATGCTGGTGCACTGCGCTCGAGGAATGACCAGACTGTCCACCAACAGGCCTAAAGATAAAACCAGGGGTAATTTACTGTGACAGTATTGACACACTGGAGGAGCTGTAAGATATGTCTGCTCTAAGATGAAGACTACGCATTTATTTTGAATTGATTGTTGTCATCACAGACTCATTAATGTTAGCAATGTCCTTCATCGTGTGAGCTGACACTTGTGATATCCAACTAAACTTGATGTCAGCAGTTTTACATGAAGCCAAAGGGGGTTGCTAACGTAAACTACTAGTAGTGTTTCCATATTGGAAACCTAGAAATTAATCACAAAGCTGTGTTTTGAGGAACTACTACTAGTATAATGTATGATTTTACTTGTTTGATAAATGTGTCTCTTCTAAAATAAATGAAATTAAGCTGTTATTTTTTAATGTCTGTGTTTTTTTTGTGTGTGTCTCACCCAGGTTTGGTCTCTTGTTGCTGCTGACAGACTCTCGTTGGCTGGAGTCTGAGGAGGCGGAGGTGCTCTCGGTGGAGCTGGACTTGATGGAACGAACTGACGGGACATGGGCTTGAGGTGCCGGGGGCTTTGGTTTGGCCATGTGACCGTAAGAGGCAGAGGCGCTCCACTCTAAGGAAGACAAAGGTGAGGGATGATTTTAGGGGCTCAACTTGCATTCTCACTTTTCCTCATCCACTCCTACTACTATTTGTTATGCTCGAAATGAGTGGCAGGTGAATTTAACCAATCTCATATAAAGCAAAACTATTTAGTGACTACAAAGATACTAAGAGTATGTAAATCATGGTACAATTTGAGTTGTCATCAAGGCTCAACAAAAAGATTTGCAAAAAACTTTCTTTTTATCACGCTAACATACCTTATCATATAATAATATTCTTCAAACTAAAATGACCATAGCATCTTATGAATTTAGTTCTTTATCACAAAAATTCAATGAAAAAGATCATGTAGAATGACTAGTTGGCAAAGTCTTACCAGAATTGTCCTCCAGCCTGAAACGCCCAAAGCAAAGATGTATCCTCCACTGTTTCCTGACATTTTCCTTCATAAGACAGTGAAAGATGAAGATAAAAACCCCTAGAATGAAAAAATATACATTAAAAAAAAAAAAAAACTTTCAGTGTTACGCAGAAAGAGACATGCAGAGGGAGAGTACACTTGTACTTGAGTAAAGGCTTTGTCTGAGGGTTATAGAAGGCCACGACTGGAGTTGCATCACTTCAGATAAAGAAGAGCATAACAAAGAGGCACTCAGAAAAGGGAGGTTGTGAAACAGTTTCATCAGACGGTTTGATTTGAAGTATGCTCTGTCTATACGAGGAGCGAGATGTTCAGGAAATGGTTTGGTGGAACAAGCTTTGTATAAAAAAATAAAGTTGAATAAATGACTGACAATCCACTCACAACTTTTACGCAATTATATCTGTCTTGTATACTGTGGTGTTAAGTAATAATAATAATAATAATACATTTTATTTATTAGGCGCCTTTCTGGACACTCAAGGTCGCCTTACAATAAGTATAAGTTAAAATACAAACATTTAAACAATTTTAAAAAAGTAAAGTAACTGCTAAGTGCACAGTTAGAATAGAGCTATATTTCTCAACCAGAGGTACAGGTACCATTGGGTGTTGAGAATGATTTCAGGTTTTAAAAGGTGAAATTTAGGACTGTGTTGTTGTTGTTTTTGGTTTTTTTTGTCAGATATGTTTGATATAATATTGCTTATATAAACAATGAGTAGTCGTCATTTCAATGTCAGAGTCAAGTGTTAAAGGTTTTGACGGGTTGTGTTACTGTTATTACACATTATTACATGTTACATAAAGAGAGAGGTGGACTTAACCTCACAGCAAGATGTATTCACATGATGCTTGAAGAATCCATCTTGAAGAACTCCCACTCTAAGGTTAAGTGGCCGGGCAGACCAATCACAGAGCAGCATTGAGGTTTGTGTGGAAGCCAAAGTGCCCGAATTAACCAAAACAAACATGGTGACGCCCACAGACGTACTTCAGCCTATTTTAGCGTCAGCACTGACTATTTTGTTTGTGAAAATCATGCAGAGGGTAAGAGCTTTGTGCATTTGACAAGGAAGATGTCTGCTTTTTTGGATGTAATAAAAGTTAGATATTTTGGCTTGTTCCACCGTGGCCAATCAGATTCAAGCAGTCGTCATAATGTTCCATGTTTTCTGATCACTTTCAGTGAGAGCCACCCCAGATTAATAATGTGTAGAACTCAATTCAGAGTGACACACATCAGTCCGCCGTGAGCCAGGTTAAGGTACGCTATCTGTCAAAAGTTTGGACACACCTTCTTTATCAATGTATTTTTTCTTTATGTTTACCACTTTCTGCATTTGATAGGCACACAAAATGTATGATGTAAGCTATATGGAATTATGCAGCAAAGAAAAAAAGTTAATAAAAGTTTTTATATTTAATATTCATATCCTGAAAGTAGCGACCCTTTGCTTTTTGGACAGCACTACAAACCCCTGGCATTCTCTCAATGAGCGTCTTGATGAAGTCTGAAATGATTTTCACTTCCCACCTGTGCCTTGTCAAGGTTAAGAAATGCCAAAAGCGCAAAGTCATGGCCAAAGTTATTTTCAGTTTCTTTTTTTCTTTACTATTCCATATGTGTCCATTCATAGCTTTGATTAAGGGGGTAGTGCAATATAAAAATCAAACTCAGTAATTTTGAGATTGATCGAAAGCACTAAAAATTACTTTATTATTTATTTTGGTATTGTATTATGTTTTTTGTTTTTTTGTTTTTTTTCCAGGTGCATTTGGGACCTTGCAGGGAGTTGAGTGTGGAGAACAGGAACAGCATGGCCACTCGGGCTGGACCCCAGGTGAAGAAGCCGATGGTCCAGGTGAGTCCCAGGAGCAGGGTCAGACTGGCCACACCCTTCAGGTCCTTCATCAGACCACTATGGATTCCGGCCGGACTGTTGTACCGCATCTTCCGGATCTGAATCAGGACCACGATGAACACCTGAAAAGAATACAAGGAGTTATTACTATTTGGCCAATTGGAAATGCATTAGGTATGTATTGGATGTAGTGGCAGGCAATATGTTGAACAGAGAAGATCAAGGGTGCCTTCACACTTGTCCTGGTTTGGTCATGGTTTAAGCCCATGTAGGTTTAGCCCTGGTTTAGTCCATGTCTAGTCCAGGTCCCAATGAAGTCTCTATTTTGTGGTGTAGTATATGCAACTGTGAACGTACCCGAAAATGTTGTGAGAAGTGATATCAAGGAGTACTTACTGCAATGTTGAAGAAGAAAACAAGTGCAGCGTATCCGACCACTGACACGTAAAAAGTCACGTTGTCCTGAATCCAGCAACTTGTGGAAAAAGAACAGTGTCATGTAGTGTCTCTATGTGTGCATGCCTATAATTTTCACGTACTGTAAATGCAATAAGGTCATGAAGCACCTTGAAAATTAGATGACAAAATAAAGAATCTCAAGCAATAGCCAACTGCAACTTGGTTTGTTTCAGTAGGACATTTTATGACCATGCCTAGTTATGTTTTCCGATTTCAGTAATTATTTGCACTTGCCACTTACAAGTCATAACTACCGTAACTACAACAAACTGAATATTCTTCAACCTATTTCCTAATTGTGTAAACAAACTTTTTTTCAATCAATTCTTTGAGAAAACAGGAAATATTGTGAATCCACAATAAACTCACAAATTGTCACTGCTGTCCAGTGGCTGCACGCTCTGGTTAGTCGCTGTGTACAAGTGACTGCCATAAGCCTCTCTGTCCACGATCAGCAACACCACACAGACCACCAATGGGATCCCTGAAAAGACATTATCACAATAGATTACTGTCAAATTCATGCGCAAATTGAAATACAACTTTATAGCTGCAAGCCATACTGTTTTGTCTTTAAAAATAACCCAAGAATTTAATGTTGTTTAAGATGACAAAATGCATGTGTTTAGTTTAGTTTGCGGTGCTCGGTGTAACTTTTCTGGTGGGACCATTGGTCTCCCATTATGGAGATGTTATTGCTTTGCCTGGAATGTTCCACAGTATCTATAGTATCTGTATTCATTCAATTACTGGCACTTTACAACCACTGGCACTTTGAAAAACATGCATTCTCACTGTGAGCGGGGGCCCTGCTCCACAGATATGAACTGTAACTTGGCCTTGTTGCGCCTCTGCTTGTCACCATGGAAATGGATAAGTTTAATGCCATTCTGTGGAATATTCCAGACAATAAAGGCATGGAGACAGACAGGTGTCAGGCCCTCTTGCGGAAAAGTTAAATCGTGCATGTACTACCTCAAACATAGTAACCTACACCTTTTGAGTAGCACATTTCAAAACAACACAGTTAATCCCAATCTCATAGTCATAGTCATAGTTTGCTTTATTGTCGAAAAACAATCATGTACATGTACATAGAATGAATTCGAAATTTCGTTTCCCCACTAACCAGGCAGGACAGTGACAATCTACCTCTAAACACAACTCTTTATATGCTCCCATTTAATTGACTGATCAATCTGTTTATCCTTGGCATATGTATTATTAACTTCAGTCAAAATGTACAGACCCATAAGTATAGTAAAGAAACATTTAAAGGGATAGCGTCTTTTTTGTGTGTGTTTTTTTAATGTGAATCTGTATGGCGTCCCCTTCAGCAGTGTCGTCCATTAACACTGACTTAGCGCTGACAGTGTCCTAGCCTGTTCACTTGCAAGTGGATGTTTACAAGTGAACAGGCTAATGATACTAATAGGCGCGCAGTGATACGACTCGAGAGAAAATGGTACCAAGCAATTCTGACTGCTGAATTTTTCGCGGACAACTGTTTTGTGATGCAAATATATCACTTTTTGCACAAATATTGTTTTGACAAGAAAAACAGTCTTTATTAACTGCTAACTTACCAGACACTTTCGTGAGCTATAGAACCGGGGCAGAATTCGGCTCTGAGGACACGGTCAGCAGTAAGTCAGTGTTAATGCACGACGCTGCTGAAGGGGACGCCATACAGATTCACATTTTAAAAAATGCACTATCCCTTTAACCATCACTTACCCCACCCAAGTGCACAGAACTTGAGTATGTAGGAGGGCACATAGACATTGAAAACTTTGACTAATGCAAAGTACATATTAACAGCCTCTAATCCCATCCAGGTGAAGGAGGCCAGCAGGAAGTAGTGCAGAGCAGAAGCCACAAAGATGCACAGACCGTAGACACCAAACGATGAGAACCAACTGTTGACCAAAAAAAACAGGTTCAAGCCCAGAAGAGCCAGCGAGAGGTTTATGAGGATCTGAGAGGGATAGTCCCGACGGAGCTTCCTGAAACAAGCACAAACACAGAAAGGTAAGAAGTTATTAAGATAATAGCTGCAACCTGCATTTACTAGTTTAAAAACAGCAATATTGACACAACTGAACCTTGGCATTTTGGAGTTTAAAATGAAAACAAATTACTATTGCACTGTAATAGATTAGCCAAAGGACAAACTGACTCAAAGGCAGTGTAGGTGAGTACAGTGATTCCCAGAAACAGAGAGGAGACTCCACAGCCCACATAGGAGATGATTGTCAGTTTGTACTCATCATTTGGGTCTACGGGTTTTCGAGACACGTCCTGCACATAGACACATGATGATATTAGCACAACACATTGCAACGGATTCAAAATCAAAATTGACACTGGCCAATTTATCAAATTGCAGAGGATGTTATTATTTTTAGTAATAGAATTTCACCACAGAATGTACCTTATTCTTGGAAAATTTGTCCGCTTTGAATTGTATGCCTCTACAAACTGAAATGAATGTAATACTTTCTCCTGCAAATCTATGCAAATCATATAGCAATTTTTTTTAAATTTTTCCCCACAAAATCCTGCAGTCTTACAAAAAATATTGTCAAATATCAAAATTTGCAAATCATACAAATCCAAAATCCAACCCAGGCCAGTGATTCTCAAGTGATTCTCAAACTTTCCACGTGAAGTTCCACCTCATAAAATACGAGATCTACACTAAATCAGGACTAAACTGGGTATAAATTACTAACCCCAACTGTAATGCAACACAGAAACTTAATATGACGTTTGAGTTCAATAAAGCTTCCCGGCTGATAAATGTCCTTAGTAATTTGCTGTTACATTTCTTATCTTGTGTGTGTGTGTGTGTGGGGGGGGCTGCTGTATGCGTTGACCATTTTTGTGCTTTGGATGCCCTCTAGTGGTAAATGGACCTCTGTGCGGAATAGTTGACAGAGCTAATTATTTATTATAAAATATTTTCTAAATGAACCGTTTTTACCAGAAGTACTCCAAAGTGAGTGAGGTGGTCACACAGACAGGTGGTGTAGTGAGAAGAGCTTATGAATTTACGGCAGCCAGAAGGGTCCCAGCCTCCCTGTCCATCTGAGGGCAATAACGCAAATCAAAAAATGTTATCCAAATGAAATGGTCAGCTGTGGTCAGTAGCTTACCATCTAGGTTAAAGTTCCAGTAAACACATTGGACATCGTTGTTTTCCTATGGGGAAATCTGTTTTAGTTAGTTATACAGGAAAAACGTCTGCCTGCTACAGTAATTATGATACCAACTTGTCGTTCAAACTAGTGGGGACATTTTTCTTATTTGAATTGTAGATGGTCCAATAATTGACTTGCATAATACACATAGATACTAGAACGAACTACTTTGTGTTTTATTGTACTATTTATACATTGCTGACCACATTATGTTAAAGATTATCGGGCTTTAAAGTTATTGTAAAAGTGGTATCATTTAATTTCAATATTGTTGTTTACAGTGGTCCCTTATTTATCGCCAGAAATAACCCGTAATGAGTGAAATCTGAGAAGTAGGACAACTTTATATTTTACAATTATTATACATATTTTAAGGCTGTAAATGCCTTAAAACACTGGAATTAACGTTTTCTCACATTTCTCTCTCATTTAAACACTCAAACTTTCGTAGATTTTCAACAAAATGTATTAATAGTGAAGCCTGGGGGCTCCGCCGGGTGCCCTGCCGGACGCGCGAGGGGAGCGGCTCATCTAACGGCACTGCCACGTCCCGGGACGCGACGTGCACCAATCTCTTGGAGAAGTGCGCGTGGTCAAATCCGTGACAGAGCAACACGACCGCCGCAATGCCGGGGCTGCGAGCACGAGATCAAACCGCGGCGCCCGGACCATGCCTCCCCCTCAGGACAGCGTCCTCGCAGCCCGAGCCACAAACCGAACACGCACAAACGAACGCAAGAGCCGCACGAAACCAGCAAAGGGTGATCTAATCCAGGTTTAGACCTGGTCTAGTCCCGGTTTAGTCCAGGTCTAGACCTGGTCCAGTCCTGGTTTAGTCCAGGACCAGTCCAGGTTTAGACCTGGTCTAGACCTGGTTTAGTTCTGGTCTAGACCTGGTTTAGTTCTGGTCTAGAACTGGTTTAGTTCACGTTTAGTCCTGGTCTAGTCCTGGTCTAGTCCTGGTCCCCCCTGCATCCCCCATCTATCAATCGGCAAAGGTCTACAGTCTCTTAGCCAATCAGGACGCAGAACGCAATGTTACACTATAAAAAAAATTTTACACTATAAAAAAAAATTAAAAATCTGCGAAACAGCGAGGCCGCGAACAGTGAACCACGATAGAGCGAGGGACCACTGTATTGTGATATTTTCAGAATCAGTATAGCGCACTTCAGAATGTGGTGTCATTTCTAACATTATAGGTGCTTTATAGTACAAGTGGTAGTGGTAGTAGCAGTAGTAGTACTAGTAGTAGTATGTAGTGAATCATACATAGTTGGGTTTGAGATGGGACAGTGTAATTCGGACGTCCTCCTGCAGGTCTTTTATCGGGGAGCTGGCGTTGATCACACTTGCTGACACCACAAAAGTGTTCAGGATCAGGTCGTTTGGAGTTTTCTTCTGGAAAGTTACTCAAGTTATGTCATTATAGTTACACGTAAAAAATATTCTACGTAATTTCTTTGAGGCAACCATTATCAGTAACATCCAGTTTTGCAATGTCAATCCACAAAATCTGTGCGTTTTGAAAAATGTGTGTATATTTATGCTGATATTGTTAACTGGTGCAACTGACACTTGACTGACCAGTATAGTTTCACTTGTTAGTATATTATACAAAAAAAAAGGTGTTTATATTTTATCCATCCATCTTCTTCCGCTTTTCCATTTCTGGGTTGCGGGGGCAGCAGTCCAAGCAGATCTGTACTTTAAAGGTCCCATGGCATGAAATTTTCACTTTCTGAGGATTTTCATTTGAGCTCCCCTACCCTGTTTAGGGCCTTCCCCCATGGCTAAAAGTTGCGAAATGTGTAACCTGAGCATTTGCGATCCTTTTACGCGTTTGAAAAAAAGACAGCCCAAACGGGCGATTCTGAACAAGGGAACTTTCTGACGTCACACTCGGGGAAAAATGCAAATGCAGTTCCACCCCCCCGTCTGGATGTCTACCCACCGTCTCTGGAAATCATGCCCAGAGAGTTTGGACCGTGAACGAGCTACGCAATGCGAGATGCGTTTTTTTTTTTTGCCTGGAGGCACGTGAGAGTGTTTCCAGGCTCGGATGTCCTTTATCCGAGCCTCCGAACCTCTGAAACAGCAGTGGTTTAATTTTATTTTCTTTGGAAATGTGTTTATTTTTCAATGGAAATCGTCTCATATCTTCCTCTGCGCTTAAACGCGGAAGTGGGGCCAGCGCACATCGCACCGCTAAAGAGGAAAGAGCGGAGAGTTTGGCCACGCCCCCACCCGCTGCACTGGCCTGTCTCTGTCCTCCTCATTTGCATTCAAGCAACAACGCCCAGAATAAAGTGTTTCAGAGAGATATTTTTGACTCTGACTGTGTTCATGAGGCTTTCTCATGCACTGAGTCTTGATTTTGAAGAAGGATTCATTTACAGTATTAGGGAACCATTAAGGCGCCATATAAAAGCATCAAGAAGTACCATGTCATGGGATCTTTAATGGCCTCTAAATGTATTTATTAATCAAGAGTTTGATTTCGGTTCAAATAAATAAGTACTAGCTGCTCAGAACTGAACAGGCGACATTGCTGTATGAGAGTTGTAATATGAAAGTTGTACCATGAAAAGCCAAGGGACACCAAAGAACTGAAACTGAACTCTTGGTGATGTGTGATTTTCGATGCCTTGAGGGAAGCTCTGCTGCAGGATGGAGGGCAGTGAGATGAAAGCCACTGTCCCATTTAGAGGATGTCTGTTTATGAAAATCTGTACAAAACAAATCAATGATCAATTAAACATATTCAAACATTTACAGTTTTAATTACTAATTAACTATATCCTCCTGAGACCCGGCCCATTCATTTGTGTCCTTTATAGTGGACATAGAGGTAACCGGTTGATCTTTTAATTGTTTTGAGACTCTAGTTTGTGGCTGCACTATGATTTAAAAAAATAAAAAAATAAAAATAAAAATCATATATAAAAAAATAAAAATAAAGAAATATGTAAATAAATACTCCCAAAAAAAACATAATATATATATATATATATATATATATATATATAAATATATATATATATATATAAATATAATAAATACGTAAATACTCAAATAAAAAATAAATAATACATAATATATATATATATACACTATATTACCAAAAGTATTCGCTCACCTGCCTTGACTCATACTATGAACTGAAGTGCCATCCCATTCCTAACCCATAGAGTTCAATATGATGTCGGTCCACCTTTTGCAGCTATTACAGCTTCAACTCTTCTGGGAAGACTGTCCACAAGGTTGAGGAGAGTGTTTATAGGAATTTTTGACCATTCTTCCAAAAGCGCATTGGTGAGGTCACACACTGATGTTGGTCGAGAAGGCTCCAAACTGTTCCCACAAGGTTGGGCGCATGGAATTGTCCAAAATGTTTTGGTATCCTGAAGCATTCAAAGTTCCTTCCACTGGAACTAAGGGGCCAAGCCCTGTGGCCAGGCCAAGTGATTAGGACACCTGATTCTGATCATTTGAATGGGTGAGCGAATACTTTTGGTAATATAGTGTGTGTGTGTGTGTGTGTGTATATATATATATATATATATATATATATATATATATATATATATATATATATATATATGAAAAATACATAAATAAAACATAAAAAATATAAATAATAAATAAATACTCAAAAAAAAACATAATATCTAAAAAATAAATAAGAAATTACAAGGGAGTCTAAGAACTTTTTGAGGTGACTGTAAAAGCTTGTCAGAGATGTTGGTCATCAAAAAAAAAAGGTTTTGTTAGGTTGTTAACTTCACGTGGATTTAACACCAAAATGTCCCCGACGTCCATTACAGAGGACATGTTATAACATTATGAATAATAATAAAATTAGCAAAATGTAAATGCTAAGGTGTTCATTTACCTCCAAATAGAAAATTTAAAAAAAATAAAAATAAAAAATAATAATAATAATTTAGATACTTTTTTTCTTCAGGTCCCAGGAGGATATATAATAAATTATGATGCAATCATTGATGTTTTATGTTTTGTTTTTATAAATATACAATTGACTATATTTTCATATTTCCCTAAAGATAAAGTAGTATTGTTTTCCATATATTCCCTTCCAGTCAAAAGTTTGCACACACCTTCTTTTAAAATGTGTTTTTACTTTGTTTACCACTTTGTACATTTGATAAATACAAAACACATCAAACAAATATATAATCTAAGATATATGGAATTATGTAGAAAAGAAAAAGTTAAATGTATGTGAAAGGCTCAATAACAAATTCAGTTTTTTTTTCATAGTCACCATGTTCAATCCCTCACAGCCAGTTTTTCGTCTTGTCCAGAAAAATACTGTTCACGTTGTCAATTATTATATTTTCATCTAACTTTTTAGAGGGATTACCTGCAAGGCTGGACCCCACATTAGCAAAATATTCACAAAACTCATTTATTATGCCCCAAGTTGACTTAATGTTATTTTTGTTTTTATTTAGTTGTTCACTGTAATATTCTTTTTTTCTTTTCCTGATAATCCATACTAATTAGTTTTTATATTTTTTATACTTGTCTTCTGCCTCTCCCATTTGTGTTTTTAAAAACCATGTATACATGATGAGCCATAAATGAAAAAGTGTGTCCAAACCTTTGACTCCTAGTGTATACTTTTATTATAACAGGGTGGGCAGGTTAGGATGCTGAACTCTCTCTCTGCCCTGCCCTCCCTTCCCCAATGACACTGCTGCTTAAAAGACACTTAAATGACACTGACACTACTGCTTAAATGACACCATTTGAGCTTTATTATGCTACACATTGTTTGTTATACTTATTTGTATTATATATAAGTTTAGTGTACTTTTGCTTCGTTAATATGTGATGTTTTAGTCATTGTGTTTATTGTCTTGTTTATCAGATGTTTTATGTTCACTGTGGGCATAGGGAGCGCTGCAATTTCAAATCCTGTGTGTGCAACCTGTACATATGGTTTTTGACAATAAAGCTGACTTTGAACTTGTTCATAGACTCACTGACCTTAGGCGTTAGTCCCACTCCGCCTGATAAAACCCCAAAGCTCAGAGCCTTGAAATTTCTTGCGTCCACATCTACCACAGACATGCCCACATAAGGAGATGCCAAGATGGTGGAGTCGTCATATCCGGTTATTTTGTTACCCAGAGACTCTGTGATGTTCAGGATACTGCAATATCAGAAATAAAGGAGAGTTCTTAATCACTATATGAGCTGTTGGATTGGAAAATTTGTTGGATAATCTATTCCACTTTGAAATTGCGGTCAATTATGATTTATTTCTGTGGCTTCCAATAAAAGTAAGGAAGTATGCAGGTAAAGTATAAGGTGAAATGGTGAACAATTTAAGGAGAATTAACGTTTTTTACAATCTGAGCCTTATTTCGGTAATAAAACAAGTTGTTTTACTCACCCATAGCACTTTGGTGTCATATGGAGCACTTCCAGAGATGTTTTAGATTAGCGATAGCTGTAGCACGAGTTCTCGGGGCATATAATATATGCCCCGAGCGGTCTCCAAATAACACAAAATTTAGCAATTTTCAAATCATAGAAGCTCTTTCGTTTGAGTCAAAAGTGGCCTGTAATCCGAGATTTATCCATAATTTACAGCTTTGTGTTTCATGTTTGGGTCCCGGGAGCTGAGAGTGAAATAAGCTGTGACTCCGCACATGCGCACTGGCGTCCTCACCTACTCGAAACTATGGCTAAATCTTGGATTACAGGCCACTTTTGACTCAAACGAAAGCGTAGACTAAGACATCGAGCTTCTATGATTTGAAAAGTGCTAAAGTTTGTGTTATTTGGAGACCGCAAACATATGCCCCGAGAACTCACATTACGGAGATCGCAAATCTAAAACATCTCTGGAAGTGCTCCATATGACTCCAAAGTGCTATGGGTGAGTAAAACAACTTGTTTTATTACCTAAATAAGGCTCAGATTGTAAAAAAAACGTTAATTCTCCTTTAAGATTAGGGATGGTCCAATATGGATTTTTTTTTTGAGCCGATATTTATGATGCAGTTGTGGCCGATATCAATACTGATTAAGATTTTAAAACCTATAGGAAAGACCAAGTAAATTTTAATTTTACTACAACTTTACCCTTTTGTAAAAAATATTTTAGCTTAATTGCTCTTTTTATTAAATTTTCACTTATTTGTTTAGAAAACAACTCTGATGCACTGAAGAAAAACTGAGAATGACACATAATGTTTACATATATTGTGTTATATTGGTGTCAAAATATTTTCAATATCGAGCCAATGCTGAAATTTGATAAAATCCCCTGACTTACTGTATCATTGATAACCTTGGTATGTAAGGATAACTATACCTGTAGACCACTATAACCTGTAGACCACACTAATAATTAAGGCCAGTCTAATGAAACACTTGTAGCTGAATCTTTTTTTAAATACAATACTTAATCTGGCTCTTACTTGTTGATGAAGGGGTGTAGGTTACTTTTAGTCTCCAGCACATTAGAGATCACATCGAGCAGAGCCTGTCCCAGAGGCGGAGTGACCACGCTCACATTTATAATGTCCTCCACTTTGTTCAGGATTATGGCCAAATCGTCAAAGTTCAGACTGGACTGGTCCTTCAGCAAATCCTGAATCATGTCCAATACATCCTCTGCATTTTCTGAAAACAGGGAACAAAATAAATTAATTTGAATACGTAAATGTTAGGGGTGTAAAGATTAACCGATTTGGATCGGTTATCGGTCTGTGACCTCTGCGATCTGAGTGTACCGATCAGCGGAGCCCAGATCGGTCCAAATTAACTACGAAAGGTCCGATGCACCGGATTTACGGCCAAGAATCGGTTCTCGGCTCCTGAGCGGTCTCTGTCATGGCGCAGAAGCCGCCTGTGTGTGTTTGCGTTCTTTAGCGAATGGTGGGTGGTTCACTTACCTGGGATTGAAGCTTATTGGCTGGTTAACTGCCAATCATGCGAGCGGCACGGGCTGTATGCGGAAGCGAGCAATGTTTGTGTCTCGTCAGGACAGCGTAGGACAGATCGCCTTGTTTGACAAGGTAGGAAGATTCGACAGAACACCGGTAAGATACGCTGTTTCCATTTATTGAGCTGTTGTTTAAGTTAATTTGGTGCGCTACCGCTATTTATGGACATGGTTCGTATGTGTGGTTAACTTTTGTGCCAGTGTTGTGTCGCGTTGATATCAGTCTGATGTTTCACTGTCAGCTTGATAGTTTCCATGGCAGCTATAGACCATAACAATTGTATGATACTACCGTTTTTATTGTCACGGTTAGTGGATTGGGTGATTTATTTAGACAACATTCATGTATTGGCAATGTATATTTGACTTGGGCTAAAATTGACTTGGCTAATTTACTTTTGTGTGGAAAATACAATGTATAATGTATGTATAATATTTAGATAGGCTACTTATGATTTGTGTGTATAGAAATGTACTTCACACACACACAGATGATTTTTGTCTCAAAGGAGACTAAGGAAATGTTATAAGATGGAGAGAAAGTATTAGTTATTCAGTGGATTTAACATGCTCGTGTTTTCTATAACTGCCTAGTAATATCTATCTTTTTGTCAGTGATATCATAGTCATAGTCATAGTTTGCTTTATTGTCGAAAACAATCATGTACATGTACATAGAGTGAATTCGAAATTTCGTTTCCCCACTAACCAGGCAGGACAGTGATAGAGTGGCTAGGGGAGGGGCCGCTGCGCATGCGCGCGCCGCCGATATGTTACACTTTTACAGTTACTGAAACACATGAGTGACTGAAGCACTAATTACTAACTAATTCTGATTCATTCTGATTTTTGACTTTAATAGGCAACTTGCTTGTTTTACAAGGTCTTTTTTTATTTTTATTGTTTTGTGTTGCTTGAGGGAAGGAATGTGTTGTATTTTAAGTATGAGCAGAGTTTTGCAAACCGGATTGCCAGATTTTCAGTAGGCCTGGTGTATTGTCTGTTGGACACTAAATAAACAAAAGGATACTATTTTGAAATTTAATTTCTGTTTCTCTCTTTTTCTTCTCAATAACTTTAAAGCACTTGGGAGTAAAGTTGTCAATTTGTATTGAATCGAAATTAACCAAACCGGATCGAATCGAATCATACCGGATCGTTTACTAATTTTATGAGTCGTCCCTGAATCGAATCGTA
Source organism: Paratrypauchen microcephalus (assembly GCA_036785185.1). Taxonomy (NCBI): domain Eukaryota; kingdom Metazoa; phylum Chordata; class Actinopteri; order Gobiiformes; family Gobiidae; genus Paratrypauchen; species Paratrypauchen microcephalus. The sequence goes on along the minus strand of JAVJIX010000260.1, from coordinate 295,445 downwards.
GCCTGTGAATCGAGATTCGAATCGAACCGTTTTGTGAGTGAAAGATTCACACCCCTAGTAAATGTCTTTTTTTTGTTGTTGTTTTTTAAAGGAGAATTAACGTTTTTTACAATCTGAGCCTTATTTCGGTAATAAAACAAGTTGTTTTACTCACCCATAGCACTTTGGTGTCATATGGAGCACTTCCGGAGATGTTTATATCCGTAATGCAAGTTCTCGGGGCATATAATATATGCCCCGAGCGGTCTCCAAATAACACAAACTTAAGCACTTTTCAAATCATAGAAGCTCAGTGTCTTAGTCTACACTTTCGTTTGAGTCAAAAGTGGCCTATAATCCGAGATTTATCCATAATTTACAGCTTTGCGTGTTTGCGTCCCGGGAGCTGAGAGCGAAATAAGCTGTGACTCCGCACATGTGCACTGGCCTCCTCATCTACTCGAAACTATGGCTAAATCTCGGATTACAGGCCACTTTTGACTCAAACGAAAGCGTAGACTAAGACATTGAGCTTCTATGATTTGAAAAGTGCTAAAGTTTGTGTTATTTGGAGACCGCAAACATGTGCCCCGAGAACTCACGTCACGGAGATCGCAAATCTAAAACATCTCCGGAAGTGCTCCATATGACACCAAAGTGCTATGGGTGAGTAAAATAACTTGTTTTATTACCGAAATAAGGCTCAGATTGTAAAAAAAAACGTTAATTCTCCTTTAATCAATGAAAACTTGTGACACAAACCTGTAGTAACTGTGATGTGGTCCAAATCAGGGATGACTTCTACCACTAGAGGGCAGCTGCTCAAGTCTGCATCCAGCCAATAGGTGTGCAAACAAATCTTACTGTGGAAAATGTTCATTACTCAGTTAAAAAAAATAAAAATTAGCTTAATTGATTCAAAATCTCAAATGCTCTTATGTCATAATTATATGTTAGCTAAGCTCACTGAATTGCCTTTATTTGTCATGTCCAATTTGTCATAAAATAGATCAAATAACGTTATGTTGTAAAGTCAATACCAAATCCACTGAGATATTTACTTGTTTGCCCTGGGATCAGATGTGGACCAAATTAATCCTTTTACAGCCTGTCATAAAACTGTCCATCCATAATATTTTATTGTTGAGAATCCACACATTACGAGGGCCCTGAACGCATCTCACCAGCTTTGTAAATAAAACCTGTAAGAAATCAATGTCTAGACAGCCTTTGGTTTATTGATATTTTGAACTTTGTTGACCCAAGATACACAAATGCAATGTTCTCTTTTCTTGAAGTTACAGCAGACATAAATTATAACCAAGATAAATAAATAATATTACTTTTTTTTAAATTACCAGTGGCGTGTGGCTGATTGAAGAAGGTTTTTGGGGCATTGTAGTGTAGCGTTTCTCCCTCCTGAAGTGTCAGGCCAATGAAACTGTCCTTCTCTGTTCTGACGAATTTCAGCAATGCACTGAAAATTAACTATAGAAAGAAATAGCAATTATACCATTAGCATTTTGAATTTTTGCTATATTTGAAAACCCTATTTCTTGTTAGATGTGTATAAAGTGGGCAATATGACCATAACCCGGACTCACAGATGCGGTTGATGATGATGCCCTGTGCTGTGATGGAGGTCGAGTCGTTGTTAAAAGGTTTGTTTAAGAGACTCTCGATCAGTTCCTCTATTTGTAAAGGCTCCGAGTCTGACATGGACACCTCCACCTGGAAAACACAGCTCTCTCTGCACACACAGACACAGTACACATATTATTGTAGGTGTCAATAATACATTATTAGTCTAATGTAATATTGTCCATAACATATTCATTATTGACAATCAAATGAACTCCACCTGAGTTCTTGTCTAGTTAAGAAGTCACTGCATGCTACTTTGCAGATCTCAAAATATTAAGAAATCTGCATTTATGTATTTAAAGCTATTACATTTTTTAAATATTTAGTAAGTTTTTTGTTTGAAATATTAGTAGATCCAACAATGTGGGTCAGATGTAGTTGTCATACCTCGAAATGCTGTCCACAAGCGCCTGTAGAAAAAAAAATTGACACATACTTTTTATTTGTATATTTTGCTTAAAGGAGAATTAACGTTTTTTTTACAATCTGAGCCTTATTTCGGTAATAAAACAAGTTGTTTTACTCACCCATAGCACTTTGGTGTCATGGAGCACTTCTGGAGATGTTTTAGATTAGCGATATCTGTAATGTGAGTTCTCGGGGAACGCTTGCTGTCTCCAAATAACACAAACTTTAGCACTTTTCAAATCATAGAAGCTCAATGTCTTAGTCTACGCTTTCGTTTGAGTCAAAAGTGGCCTGTAATCCGAGATTTATCCATAGTTTCAAGTAGATGAGGAGGCCAGTGCGCATGTGCGGAGTCACATCTTATTTTGCTCTCAGCTCCCGGGACCCAAACATGAAACGCAAAGCTGTAAATTATGGATAAATCTCGGAATACAGGCCACTTTTGACTCAAACGAAAGTGTAGACTAAGACATTGAGCTTCTATGATTTGAAAAGTGCTAAAGTTTGTGTTATTTGGAGACCGCTCGGGCCATATATTATATGCCCCGAGAACTCACATTACGGATATCGCTAATCTAAAAACATCTCCGGAAGTGCTCCATATGACACCAAAGTGCTATGGGTGAGTAAAACAACTTGTTTTATTACCGAAATAAGGCTCAGATTGTAAATAACGTTAATTCTCCTTTAAGATAAATTGCATGTCACTGTTGGATTTGAGAATAGGAAAATAATTACTAAGCTTATATCATTAGTTGTTTGTAAGCAAATGTAACACAGCCATAGACATTTCACTTGTCAGTGCCTAATCTCGGAAGTCAGTTCGGGCCTGTCAGCTTAGACCTTGGATGAGACCACTGGAAATACCAAGTGGCACAATGGGACAGCAATGGCTCTGGCACAAACGTTGTGTCCTTAGGCAAGACACCTACTTTGGTGTGTGTATGAATGAATGTGTTGGTTGAAGGGGCCAATAGTAACCTTGCCCAGAGTGTGAATTGAATGAATAATGCACAAAATTGTGAAGGGACTTTGAGCATCTGTTAATCTGTTGTACTCTACAAGCATGCTTCTGCAAGATCCCAGATAGTTTTATCTCATCCCCCAATAATTTTCAGATGAGTTGTAAATATGTATATAATAAGTGTATTAAGAACAGACATGTTTTAGATGTTACTCACTCGAGCATGACGACTGTGGCGAATTCTGTAACATAAATGTCAATTTACAATTTTAAAATTCATGTCATCATACAATCATACAATTCATCTACTGATTGTGTTAGAAATACTGATAGTAGTATAGTGACCAATATTCATTTTTACTTTGTAGTCTTGGAGAGCAGTTGTAGGTCCAAGACTGACATTGTGTCATCTGGCAAACTGGAGTTGAGCTGTGGAATATTGGACAGTTTAAACATGTTTGTGGTCTAGATCAGGGACATAACTTTCTTTGAGGCATACCCAATATGCGATGGTCGGTTCTGGGTCACTGACTCCTGTTATAGACACATTGACCTGGACCTCAAAATACAGCACTGTAACAAAAAATATAAAAGATATTTATAAAGATGCTGGCTAAGAGGTGGAGGTGGGCAATTAATCATGTACATTGCAAGTTAGCTTTGAAATTTTTATTTTGAAAATATACCAAATTATCTTCATTATATCATTTATAAGAACCTCAACCTCCACATTTATAGGCACATTTTAGCCTATACATTTCTTTAATAGCAGCAAAACAAAAAAAATAGATTCTTTTTTGTCAATGTTTTTGTGATAAATTTTCAACATTGATTTTGCTGAGGATAGGAGGTACAGGTTGGAGCTCGTCTTTCATCATTGTCATTGCTAACTAAAGACTGCCACACACTACTGGAGAATTTGTCCGATGTTGGGTGCGATTTGCCTCTCCCGTGACCCGACTTTTTGTCTTCCTGTGCGATTGTGAAGCCGTAACAGTCAATAAAACAGAGCAGAGGAGCAGAGGAGTGAGGGACACAGAGGCGCACGATACAAACTCCGGATATAACGAAAATAATGAGAAGAATTTATTACTCAACTCTCAAAAGTGGTCAATTTAAAGTGCAGCATCTCATCCACATCCACAGAAATTGTCCTCTGCAAATAATGACATCCAGTCTACAAAACCTTGCCATTATTCTAGTTTGAAGCGTTCTTTAAAAGTAAAAATGCGAGAGTAGTTCCTCACATGTGTCTGTTTACATCCACACAGCGCACGGATCGAGGTGAAGTTGAAGATTAGTGATAGTGACTCTACTTCCTGTGGACGTTTATGCTTTAAAAATTATGTATCTGAAGTAATGCACCACATTCCACACATAATAATAACACAGTTTTGACTTGTATCTAAACTAGAAGTGCAGTGCTCTGATGTTTTGAACCCTTTAGAGTCTCAAAGCGAGTGGTTTTACTGTAGACAGGAAACAGCTGCCATATCCCGCTCCAGTCTTTGCAGTCAGAGATTTTAAGTCTCATAAGATTCTTCTCGTGTCTGTGGTATGCGCTTTTTGTCGCACGTTTAAAAATGCGAAAAATCCTGTAGTGTGTGGCGTCCTTAAAGGTCCCATGGCATGAAATTTTCACTTTCTGAGGTTTTTGAACGTTAATGTGAGCTCCCCTACCCTGTTTAGGCCCCCCCCCCCCCCATCAATGGCTAAAAGTTGCAAAATGTGTAAACTGAGCATTTGCGGTCCTTTTCTGCGTTTGAAAAAAAGACAGCCCAAACGGGTGATTCTGAACAAGGAAACTATGTGACGTCACATTGAAGAAAAAATGCAAATGCAGTTCCACCTCCCGTCTGGATATCTACCCACCGTCATAGCCAGAGTTTGGACCGCAAATGAGCTACGCAATGCGAAATGCTTTTTTTTAATTTGCCTGGAGGCACATGAGAGTGTTTCCAGGCTCGGAAGTTCTTTATCCGAGCCTCTGGACCTCTGAAACAGTAGTGGTTTAATTTTATTTTCTGTGAAAATGTGTTTTTTTCATTGAAACGCCTCTCCTTTCTTCCTTCGCGCATAAAAGGCGGAAGTGGAGCCAGCGCACCGCTAAAACGAGGAAAGAGCGGAGAGTTTGGCCCACCCCACCTGCTGCTCTGGTCTATCTCTGTCCTTCTCATTTGCATTCAAGCAACAACGCCCATGTTCAGAGACATATTTTTTGACCCTACCTGTGTTCATGGGTCTTTCTCATGCAGTTCTCATGAGTCTTGATTTTGAAGAAGGATTCATTTACAGTATTAGGGAACCATTAAGGCACCATATAAAAGCATCAAGAAGTGCCATGTCATGGGATCTTTAATAGATAATAATATGGTTGTTGAGACTCACTAGAGACACTGGGTCTTGTTGCCACGCTTGTGCTTAAAGTTGATTGCACCTCTGCAGAAGGACTGACTGCTGTAGAGAGGGCATCTATGAAGAAAGAAACTAGCTTTAGCATTGTTGTTATCAAATTAAAAGCATTATGATACAAATAAACACTTTTCAGTATTCAAAAGAGTGAATATATTGAATAACTGTTACAGCACTCCACACCATGGAGAAAATTGTGATGCCATTTGAACCCAACTGTAGAATAAATCAGAAATTGCTGCTACGTTCCTACTTTACTGACCTGTTGCATTTGTCACAGTAGTTGTGAGAGTTGTGATAAAAGTTGACATCACTTCCTCAGTTGTAGTGGCACGGGTTGGGACGGATGAAGGGGTAGGGGCAGGTGAACTGGCAGAGTTTGGGTCAGGTGAACTGGCAGGAATAGGGGCAGGTGAATTGGCAGGACTAGGGGCAGGTGAAGTGGCATGTGTCGGGACAGGTGAACTGGCAGTGGTAGGGGCAGGTGAAGTGGCATGTGTCGGGACAGGTGAACTGGCAGGTGTTGCAACAGGTGAAGTGGCAGGGGTAGGAGCAGGTGAACTGGCAGGGGTAGGGTCAGGTGAACTGGCAGGTGTTGCAACAGGTGAAGTGGTAGGGGTAGGAGTAGGTGAACTGGCAGTGGTAGGGGCAGGTGAAGTGGCATGTGTCGGGACAGGTGAACTGGCAGGTGTTGCAACAGGTGAACTGGCAGTGGTAGGGGCAGGTGAACTGGTAGTGGTAGCAGCAGGTGAACTGGTAGTGGTAGGGGCAGGTGAACTGGCAGGGGTAGGGTCAGGTGAACTGGCAGGTGTTGCAACAGGTGAAGTGGTAGGGGTAGGAGCAGGTGAACTGGCACTGGTAGGGGCAGGTGAAGTGGCATGTGTCGGGCCAGGTGAACTGGCAGGGGTAGGGGCAGGTGAACTGGCAGTGGTAGGGGCAGGTGAACTGGTAGTGGTAGGAGCAGGTGAACTGGTAGTGGTAGGGGCAGGTGAACTGGTAGGGGTAGGGGCAGGTGAACTGGCAGGGGCAGGTGAACTGGCAGTGGTGGGAGCAGGTGAACTGGCAGTGGTAGGGTCAGGTGAACTGGCAGGGGTAGGGGCAGGTGAATTGGCAGGTCTTAGGACAGGTCAACTGGTAGGACCTGGTTCAGGTGAAGTGGCTGGGGTAGGGACAGGTGAACTGGCAGGTGTTGAGACAGGCAAAGTGGCAAGTGTAGGGTCGGATGATTCAGGGGTAGAAGCGATGGAGGTGAAAGGGATGATGGGAGAGGTTGTGGCTGGACTTGTCTCTGTGGGGGTTGTAATTGTACTGGGGCCAGAGGGAGTCGTGGTGACAGCTGTAAAGTCTGACAGACAATGAATGCATGATATTATGTGAAAATTTAAATGTAGAGAAGCAGGTATAAGGCATAAAAAACAAGGCACTGAAATACATATAATAATACATATATAACATATGTTAGTATGACCCCATTAAAAAAAAGTAGAACTGTTGGCCTTTAGTCGTGTCTTTTTTAGTCTATCAAAATGTGTATTAATTGACTCTTTATTTAGATTATAAGGCTTTATATGGGACAGCAGTGAGTGAGTTGCTGAATATTTAGGTATTTATTTGCATACATTTACAAGCTTAATCTGTCTTTATTTAATACATCATTTCCTAGTACTTTTTCTGCATATATTGTAAAAACATAAATAGCTTTTGCATGAACATTTGAGCAATTTGGGTCAGATACACAGAGATACAGTCGGGTGATACTGTATCAATATTGTAGATTGCATGACTATATCTCTATAATATATTTCATGACTACGTTTGTCAGTTTATTTTTTTTATCTCTTTGTAACTTATTGTGGAAATACAATGTTAGAAATGTAGGTTATTACTTAATAATAGTATTGGTATCGCGTGCAATCAAATATCAGATTTTAAATTATACCTCATATGAATGTGTGTGTTGTGACTCAAATAAAAGCCTCTCACCGACCGCAGTGACACAGATGCTGGTTATGTCGGCCAGCAGGTGTAGACCAGTGTCTCTGTCGATGAATATCGGTGTGAGGAGTCTGAGCACCTCAGACTGAAACAGCCCCACATCCAAACTAGGAATGGTGGTCATATGCACCAGGGAACGAAACCTGAGGGGAAACAGCTTATACTGATATACTAAGATTTATATATATATATATATATATATATATATATATATTAGGGATGCACCAATGTGAAAATTTTAGCTGATACCGATATCCAATATTAATGTTTCTGTTATCGGCCGATACCTATATTAGCCGATACCTATATTTATTTATTTTTAATTCTGAGATTTTTATACAGACTGAAATCCATGCAAAATGAATTTTTGAATGTCTTCTTTTATTTTCAAGAGACTAGAGACTAGACCAGGACTAAACATGGACTAAACCAGGTCTAAACCTGGACTAGACCTGGACTAAACCTGGACTAAACCAGGACTAGACCAGGACTAGACCAGGTCCAAACCTGGACTAAACCAGGACTACACCAGGTCTAAACCTGGACTAAACCACGGCATGCAGCTCTTTGCCTGGTTTCGTGTGGCTCTTGCGTTCGTTCATGTCGAGGCTTGATGTGCTCGGACTGTGAGACCGCGCGTCCCACCCGGGGCTGCGAGCATGAGACCCGTGTCCAAACTGTGCCTCTTCCTCGGGACCGCGTCCACAATCCTGAGGAGGAGGCACGGTTTGGACACGGGTCTCGTGCTCGCAGCCCCGGGTGGGACGCGCGGTCTCGCGCCGGTCATGCGATATCTGATATCACGGATTTGAGCACGATGAGCGCACGTGTCCATGCACACCCTATCCCCCCCATGCTTTACTATTAATACATTTTGCTGAAAAGCTACAAAAGTTTGAGTGTTTAAACGAGAGAGAAATGTGAGAAAACGTTAATTCGAGGGATTACTGTACTGACAAATATCGGTAGTTAATATCCCATACCCACTTTTACACATCGGGCCGATACCGATATGTTAAAAAATTTTGCAATATCGACCGATACCTTGTTAATGCCGATATATCGTGCATCCCTAATATATATTTATGTATGTGTGTGTATATATATATATATATATATGTGTGTGTATGTATATATATGTGTGTGTGTATATATATATATATATATATATATATATATATATATATATATTCACATCAAAATCACAACCTACAGTTTCATTCAATGTGTCCATATTTAGGATTATTGCTATTTGTTTGTTTTATCCCGTTGTCCAGGTATGATCCATAGTAAATGAAAATTTAAATTCTGTCAACCGAATAAACACACACCGACCCATACCTGCTTTTCAATTCACACCATCCACTGCAGTACAAACTCTTGAGTTTATCAAACATTACAAGACACGACTCAAGTGGTTTCTAGGAGCACAGAGGGAAAACTGAAAGAAGAACAAGCCTTCTCAGGTTAGCTATGTCATTTATATATACCAGTATATATACCAGTATAGTCTATGAGTGAGCATTATATAATTCTCCATAAGAGAATGTACCATCATCTTGGCAAGAGGACCCCAATCTGCTGCACATCTCCATCTCAAAGCCACTAATAGACAGGGAGGTACATATCTTGGACAAAGAAAAGGAATGGTTTGAGAGTGGAGTTAAAGAGGGTATTTTTAGGAAACAAATGTATTTCAAATAGATCTTGCTAAACAAACTGTAAACAAGTAGGTGTGTTTAGTTTCAGAGTAGTTTCTGTCTCCCCCTCCCTCCTGTGTTTGTCTACTCACCTGGGAGGAGCCATGTACTTCACACCTGCGGCAGTCAACCACTCATTCATCTGTGGTCCATCTACAATCAAGTCCTACTACAAGAACCAGTTCATCCAACACTCCCTACCAGTTCGTCAGTTTACACACAGGGGAACTTGTCTCCTGGCTTACAACCTTTTTGATAACCTTCTCTGCTTGCTCCAGACTGATACCTGCTCCTCCTCTTTGAAAATAAATTGTTTAAACCTTTTTTGGTGTGTTCTGCTTTTGGATCCGACTAGCCCTCGTGTAGTGTATTCAGCTCCTCCCTTCAGGCAGATACAAGCCAGTCTGCACTAGCAGTCTGACCAGAATTGGTCAGCAAAACATTTTCAGTCTAAAATTTTTTGTCCAGTTGACAGAATTGAATTTTTTGTTTCCTATTATTTCTATTTGAAATTATAATTGTAAAAATATAGGTTACATATGGATATACTGATACTAAAATCGGTTACCTGTTTGAAGATGGAGCCCATAGATGCTGTAAGAATAAAAATGAAAACAGAAAGTTGCATATTTATTAACATTTGGAGATGCATTCACTTTATTATGCATATTATCCAGCTAAAGGCTGTATTGGAATGGATAGTTGTACCGTGAAATTCAAAGGGTTGTAGCCAGGTGGCAAATCTACAACTTCTTCAGTATCAGGTCTGGAAAAAAGACAAAACATTTACATAATGGTGTGAAAAGATTTGTAGTGGAGCACCTACACTAGTGAAATATTATTTCACTAGTGTAGGCGCTCCGATACAAATGTTAGTACCTGAATGTTAAAGTGTCCTTAAACACAGAGACTAGAGGGAAATGGACTGAATCCGGCAGCACTTTCTCCAACTGCAATAACACACACATACACATATTAAGTCTTAGAATTGATCTTTAATTACTTGGTTAAATATGAAATAATTAAGTAAGAAAAATGTGCAATGGAAAGTCTGAATCTCAGCTGGACTATATGTCTATACTCTAAACTGCTTGCCTCTTGTTTCTTGGAATGGTCTACATAAAGCAATAAATGTATCCTACTGTGGGAAGCTCATCTGTCCACTGATCTAATATGTAACTTGTTCATTTAACTTAGAGTGGTTAAACTATTGTATTACGTTGTAATAAATGGTGAACTTCTCTATATGTTTTTGTAATGGATAATCACAACGGTAAAACTTGTAATTACCCAGCGGTGGGCGATCTCTCTGGCTATGTATGACTCAGTGTTGTTCTTATCATCAGAACGGAAAATTAGAAACTTCAACTTCAGTTCATAACTGAACCAGTCTATAAGAAATACATTAAACACACAATAAAACATTTAACAGTAAAAGGAACTGACATGAATGACTAAATGTATTAGTCTATAGAGCCGTTTTGCGCTCAACTTATGATCATGAATTGCCTCTGATCAATAAGTTAATTGTTTCCTGAATTGGTTTCTCTGAGGTGAAAGTCAATATTGAATTTGAGATTTGGAGACATAAAGCCGATGGAGAGACGGCTGTAAAACGCTTCATCAGTGTTTACTGCTTTTTATAGCACTGTTCCCACGCTGCTTTCAAAACCTGTCAAACTGAAGCGTCAAACTTGTGCACCAAACGTCAGCAACAGAGATGGATTATGAGTCTATTCTTTACCCTCCTCACTTTGAACAAGGCTTTGTTTGATGTCTTTTTTTATTAGTATATTTGCTTGCTTCATCAAGATTAAAAGGAGAATTAACGTTTTTTTTTTACAATCTGAGCCTTATTTCGGTAATAAAACAAGTTGTTTTACTCACCCATAGCACTTTGGTGTCATTTGGAGCATTTCCGTAGATGTTTTAGATTAGCGATAGCCGTAGCGCGAGTTCTCGGGGCATATATGCCCCAAGCATGTAATATATGCCCCGAGCGGTCTCCAAATAACACAAACTGTAGCACTTTTCAAATCATAGAAGCTCAATGTCTTAGTCTTCACTTTCGTTTGAGTCAAAAGTGGCCTGTAATCCGAGATTTATCCATAATTTACAGCTTTGCGTTTCATGTTTGGGTCCCGGGAGCGGAGAGTGAAATTTATTTATTTATTTATTTATTTATTTATTTGAAAGGGACAGTGCACATTAATGAACATATAATATATATGTAAATATGCCAGATTATAGCCACAGGCTAATTTCCATCTGTTGTCCCTGGACAGGTTGATGGTGCCAATTAAAAGGTCTCACATACAATAAAACAAGAAAAAAATAAATAAATAAATAAATAAAATAAAATACATTAAACACACAGATTACTCACAGGAGCGATTCACAATCAAAAAACATAAATTCGGGAGGGTTACACAGTTCATATTGCACAAGTCCTAAAGTGCTAAGTGCTGAATGTATTGCACAAGTCCTAAAGTGCTGAGTGCTGAATGTATTGCATAAGTCCTAAAGTGTGGAGTGCACTGCTCCAGTTCCAAAGTGCTGAGTGCATTGCACCTGCCCTAAAGTGCTGAGTGCAAATAAGCTGTGACTCCGCACATGCGCACTGGCGTCCTCATCTACTCGAAACTATGGATAAATCTCGGATTACAGGCCACTTTTGACTCAACGAAAGCGTAGACTAAGACATTGAGCTTCTATAATTTGAAAAGTGCTAAAGTTTCTGTTATTTGGAGACCGCTCGGGGTATATATTACATGCTCGAGAACTTGCGCTACGGCTATCGTTAATCTAAAACATCTCTGGAAGTGCTCCATATGACACCAAAGTGCTATGGGTGAGTAAAACAACTTGTTTTATTACCGAAATAAGGCTCAGATTGTAAAAAACGTTAATTCTCCTTTAATATTGATAGCTGGAGCCTTTAAAATAATTCTATTCATGTTTTTTGTAAATAAATGAAGGTGGACTATGTAACTAACCTTCCTGGGGGCATGTCTCATAACATGGTATATTTATCTTGCATCCGTTCAATTACAGGGCTTTTTATTGTTAAAGAAAATACTTGGCCTGGCCTTACCCACTGGTCTCCATGGAGATGGAAAGGCTTTATGCCATACTGTGGAACATTCCAGATATCTTGGGTCTCAGGTTTCAAACCCTTCAGAGCACTTTAACAAGTATTAAGAACTTACCACACTCGAGGCTGGTGTCCGGTACTGCGGGGCACGTCGCAGTGTCCCAGTGGCTCTTCTCCCACTTGACCACACCGCCCTCAATGCACTTTAATGATGTTACTTCCTCCTTGCTGAGCTCCCTACTCCAGATCCTGAACAGGGACACTTTTCCCTTTAGACGTCCCACGGACAGGACTTGAATGTGCCCACTCAACACAGTATGAGATGCCCCAAGTGTCAGGGAGCCATTAGGGGCCAGCTGGCAACAGGACGGGGATGATGGGAAGCCTTGAGAGGGGTGTCCAGCAGGGTCTCCAGGGGGCAAAAACACAACTTAAACTAATGTCATGATTCCACAATAAAAATGTAGTGGTTTGTGTGTTTACTGGCAAAACATGTGAGCATGATACTAATTGCACTGGCTTTACCATTTAATGTGAACACGAAACACTTGTTAAAATGAGTAAAAGCCTTTTGCTAATAATTATTTTTAAGCATAGTGTAGTGTAGTGTAATAAATAAATTAAACAATCATATCAGTCATTGCCAGAATCAATCAACCATCTTATAGGTTATGTCTTCACATACCTATTCTTTCTGTACGTACCGGTTTTGAAATAGGTTGAGTATAAATCTTTGCCATTGAGTCCACTTGTTTCAATCTCCAGTGGTTTCCCGTCTAGGTACAAAACCAGAGCGGTCTTCTTTTTGGACCAGGTGATGCACAGGTCATACCACACTTTAGGTTTCAAAAGGGAGTTCTTTAATGTTCTGAACTCCAGTCCAAAAATCCAGATGACCAGATGTTTGTTTTTGCCCCCAAACCCCAGCTCTGCGTATGGATGGACCGGGTGGTGGTACATGAATGCTGTCCATAATGTCGAACATGAGCTCTAAGTAGAAACATGGAAAGAAATAAAAATGTGGAGTTATTTTTTTTGGGTTGTTTGAAAGTGTAATAATCATAAGCTGTATTGATTCAGTTGTTAAGCTAAAAACATTTTAGTTATTTCTCATACCACACCTGCAGAAGTTACACTTAAAAACTGCCTTATTTTTTTATTTTTTTCAGAAGGAAATGTGCTTTTGATTTGAGTTGTAATTTGCAGTTGAGAGATATTATTTGAAGTAACAGTACTCTTACTCAAGTAAACATTTTATTTACTTCTCTCATTATTGCTCTGTGGGTGAATTAAATATCTGTTCAGTGCACGTTACCTTAGTTTCAGTTTTATATTGTCTATTAGTTTGGAAATGGTAATACTCAAATACTATTATGTTGTTTTTTACTATTATCATGATTTTAATCTGTCAGATTACAGTGATTTTCTGTTAAAACAATCTCAGAATGGAACAAACTTTCCACTGAGCTAAAACTGCAAAGACTTCAAACAATTTAGTGTAGGACTCAATCGACATTTCTTAAGAATACAAACTTGTCAGCATTAAGACAAACCTGAGAAGGGGATGGGAAGGTGAAGGGGAATCCATTTTAACTAATGTAAATAATGTTTATGAAATGCAGTATTTTATGCTGTGTTTAATGTTTTGTCGTGTTGTATGTCTCAGGGACTGCAGATGGAAATGAGCTCAAAGAGCTATAGTCTGGTACAAAGCATCTCTTCATTGATTGTGATTAATGCTCTTGTACATGGTCCCTGTCAAATAAATTAAATAAATGAAGGACAATGAATTTTTACTTTGACTCTAAATATTATTTGTGGCCATACCGATGTGTCAGAGCCTGATCCTGTCACATCTCAGAAGCTCAGCCTGGCCTGGGCAGTAAGATTCTAAGATTCTAAGATTAGCCTTTATTGTCTCCCTTGGGAGAAATTTGTCCTCTGCATTTAACCCATCCTGTCATTAGGAGCAGTGGGCTGCACATTACTGCGCCCGGGGACCATCTCCATGATCTTCTTGCTTCGGCTTGGTCAGGACCTCAGCTGGAGAATCCTCCCACAGGTGGCTCACGTCACAACGGGCCTTGATATATATCTTCTCCCATGGGGGCTACCAGTGTCCGCAGACACTGGACACTGGTTGCCCCCATGGTACTTGGATGGGAGACCACAGGGAAAATCAGGTGCCACAGTGGAGTCATTGTGTGGAGTAAATGAATAATGATCTGTAAAGCGTCTCAAGTGTCCAGAAAAGCGCTATATAAAACTGATGCAATATTATTATTATTATTATACTCCTTACTGGGCCTGTCATGATAATTGCTACTGTATATCAACATATTGTTCAATAAATGATAGAACAATATATTTCGGGGTGCAATATTGTGAGTATAATTTTTTTGTAATATTTGGGAGATTTTTGATGTTTTGGTTGAAAAAGTAAATTCTCTAGGTAATTGCTGATTAATTATGCTATCTATTTGATGCAGGGCATGTCTTAATGGAGAATTAACGTTTTTTACAATCTGAGCCTCATTTTGGTAATAAAACAAGTTGTTTTACTCACACATAGCACTTTGGTGTCATATGGAGCACTTCCGGAGATGTTTTAGATTAGCGATAGCCGTAACGCGCGTCGAGCATATAACATATGCCCCGAACGGTCTCCAAATAACACAAACTTTAGCACTTTTCAAATAATAGAAGCTCAATGTCTTAGTCTACACTTTCGTTTGAGTCAAAAGTGGCGTGTAATCCGAGATTTAGCCATAATTTACAGCTTGGGTCCCGGGAGCTGAGAGCGAAATAAATTGTGACTCCGCACATGCGCACTGGCCTCCTCATCTACTCGAAACTATGGATAAATCTCGGATTACAGGCCACTTTTGACTCAAACGAAAGTGTAGACTAAGACATTGAGCTTCTATTATTTGAAAAGTGCTAAAGTTTGTGTTATTTGGTGACCGCAAACATGTGCCCCGAGAACTCACATTACAGAGATCGCAAATCTAAAACATCTCTGGAAGTGCTCCATATGACACCAAAGTGCTATGGGTGAGTAAAACAACTTGTTTTATTACCGAAATAAGGCTCAGATTGTAAAAAAAAAGTTAATTCTCTTTTAATGATATAATGATATATTATGATATATAAGATAAGATTAAGATAAGATAAGATAAGACTTTATTGATCTCACACAGGAGAAATTTACTTGTCACAGTAGCTCCAGGTAGGGACAGTTTGAACAAGAAGACAAGTGCATGCAGGCAAAAAAGGCATAAAGATAGGTGATAATAATAATTTAAAAAATAAGTAATAAATCAAGTAATAATAATAGTAGTGATAATAATAAAAAAACAGTGACCGGGAGAGTATTGAAAAAATTGGAAAAAAACGGTATTGCACGATAGGAGTATTGAAAAAACAACAATATTGCACATTGGGATATAATGATATAAGGTAAGGATATTGTTTACTGAAAAATAGTTGATTGGGATTATATTGCTTTTTTATTGTGTCAGTGACAAAGTAATTTGAATATTATTGTTTATTATAATATTTCCCTGTAGCAATATATATCATAGTTCAAAATGTGTTATTAAGACAGGCATACTCGTTACTTCTGTTCAGTTTTGGCTACTCTCCCTTTCCTTGCCTAAACTGATTATTGGTGTGTACCCCGTGGTGTGTACCTGGATCTTCAGTCTGAAGCAGACGGTGAAGTCTTTTAGAGCAGGGACCAACACTTGGCTCCGCAGAGTCCAGGCGGCACAGGTCTGAGTGAATTGGGCCGCTTTCCCCCAGAGACTCACCTGAGGACCTGAATATACAATACACTGTCAATCATTAACACTAAATGCATATAATACAACCTCTACAGCTGCGTTTATCTATACAACAGGTGGTCCTGCTAAGAGAGGGGAAACTATAGAGATGATGATAGGGATGCTCTTGTGATATGTAGCCATTGTGCATTTTCACTGAAATACAGGTTGTCAACAAATAATGAATTCACTTTTTATATATATATTAATTCAAATATCTAGGCCCCTTTGATTTTATGATAGTTTTGTAAAAGATTGTGGGAAAGGAAAGAAAAGTAAATGTAGTTGTCTTTATAACATAATTAGGATTGTGCATTCAATCAAGTTTTAATTGTGATTAAAACACTGCAATAACGTGTAGCTGAAAACACAAACATTTTAATTCTGTTATAAATGATGGGGCTTGTTCGCCACAAAAAATAATGTTAATGTTTTAAAACATTATTTTAAAACTGAAGTCAATACTGTACTTCCTCTATAGGTTACTTATAACTTTTGACAGTACACAAATAATTCTTTCCAATAATCATGAAGCCTCTATTTGACACATGCATACAGCAGTATTTTAACGCAAAACATTTCATTGCCATTTTACACAAAGAATACTACACATGCATTGACATTTGTTTAGGTATGGCATTGATTTGTAAAGAAATATCCCACAAAAATGTACTCTAGGTTTATTACAACTATACTACTTTATACTACAACTACAGACTTTTGAATTTTTCCATAATTATTCAGACTGAATTTTAAAATGTAATGAAATTGTTTTACACTATGTAGGCTTCAAATCAGCTACAATTAACATCTCTAAGCACATTTGCTACCAAAAACCCTTACAGAATCTTGATAAGACTGGGAAAACAAACTCACCTTCTGCCCAGCTGAAGACAGTCGTGGTCAGCACACACATAATAACCACATGATAATACATCATGACTTGATAAAATAATGAAATGCACAGATTTAAGTTGTAGATTTGCAAAGTATAACTGGTGAATTTAAATATTAAGTTACCAAATATAAACAGAACTCAAATGTCTTTGTTAAAATAATACTGACATTAAAATACGGAGTCCCTAGATCACACAGGTTTCTTATAGTGAATGAAGAGGAACTACCCAGGTGTTTCTATATGAACTGGGAGGACCAAATCAGAAAGCAGTGCTGTGATTGGTCAAATGACTTTACAGGTGGAAAATTTAAGTTAATTGTTCTCCCCCTCCTACATAGCATTATATTCATTATTTAATTTAATTGATGATGACCAAATTTGGCATCAAATGCTTCACTTAGGCCTCTGTGCTATCTGGAAATATAACCACTTAATAAAAAGAAAATCTGTCTCCAGGAAGTTGATGTAATCCTGATTATCATGTTGTGTACACAGATATAAGAGATAAGAAGGAAAACGGATTTGTCAACATCGATATCTTATGTTGTAGAACCTGTAAAGTAAATGTGAGCCCGCACAGCGCTACATCTAATTAGGCTCAACAAACAAACCCTCGTCCAGTCAACACACCACTGTGAGCCTCCAGGAGTAAAATGTGGGACTACACAGATTGAATTACCAATCTGTAGCCAGGCCGTGTAATTGTAATCATGCTTGAAATGTAATATTTGGATGAAATGAAACATATCATCTAAAACATGGGATAACCAGGAGAAACTGATCATTGTAAAAATATATTAATGAACGGAGCATCTCATTGAATGCTCTTTGAATTTACCTGTAGATGGCGCTATTAATTTCACAGAAAGGTGGATTACCATACAGATAACCTTGTAGCTTCTAAAAAATATATAGGAATACAAAAGACATTATTTTTATTAAATGTTTATTCTGTTTTAAAACAAAAGCTTGTGCTTTATATAAACTTTAAGGTACATTTAACAGCCACATGATTTGGCAAAGTGCATAAATGTTTATTTAAAAAAAACACACACATACATACACGTAATGGAAACAAAAGCAAGCAAAAGATAAAATTCTGTCAACAGGACAAAAGTTTTAAAGTGATGTCTCGCCACTCATCCAAGAAGGTTCTTCAGTTCGAATTGATTTTTGTTTTTGTTTTTTTGTTTTTTTTGCTATGGATCATTCCTGGACAACTGCGAGATTACACAGACACAAAAAAACAACAACTCCCAAATTGTTATGTTCATGGCTTATTGAAATAACAAAACAAAAATACAACATTTATGTCAGCAAATAATTTTGGATCGATTCATGTGCTTTGTAAAATAAACTCATTTATAGTCAGATGATCTTTGACTTTGTTTCATTCCAAACAGGTCCACATGTTTTACTTGTTGCCGCAGTCGGTGCAGAGGATGTCTTTGCCTTGGGCCACAAAGCGTTTGTTGGACAGACTCAGGGAGCACTTCTTACAGTTGAAGCAGTACTCGTGCCAAGACGAGCCCTCAAACGAGATCACGTTTATGCCTTTTCCAAAACCTGAAAAAGATTGACATTTTTTTTATTGGCTTAAAATGGTAGCAACTATTGCAGCATTTGTTTTCTTTTACGATCTCTACCAGAGGTGGGCACTTGCAAGTGATGACTTGGACTCGAGTCGCTATTTTGATAAAATGGACTAAGACTTGGGACTGGACTTGAAAGTCAATGACTCGGGACTTGAGTTGGACTTAGGCCCTGTGATTTGAAGACTTTATGCTTCTATTAAAAATATTTTATATTTATAATATTTTTCTCTTTACAGTTGATACATATGATACCTTGCTTTTACAGGAACAAACTGGAGCATGTCCTTCCCACTCGTCTGTTTGTTACTATGGATGTAACAATAACTGAAGTACTGTTTTATGGTATCATCAAATGCCTTACAGTAATATTCAATACAGTAAAACGAAGGGAACTACATAGACGATGCCCCTTCCGTCTCACTGCATGACTACATGACAAAATAACAGTAAATGTCTTGTCAAGACATTTAAAAAGAAAAAGGACCGTAGTATTTCTACAGCTTTTAAAGCCTCTCCAGAATATTCCATAAGTATACCATGATTTCTTTTAAGTACAATTTAGTTTTCAAATCATATAAATTGCAAAAATACTAGCTGTATTTAGTACTTTGGCTCAAAGATTGAAATGACTTGAAGCTTGGGGCAGAGGACTTAGACTCTCATGGGCCACTGACTTGGGACTTGAGTTGGACTTGAGGTCATAGACTTTTTTATTTACTTGAGACTTGCAAAACAATTACTTGCTCCAACCTCTGCAATTAGACATGCCAACACGCGACTTTACACTTTTTTCATCACTGATGACTTTATGTGTTCATCAGGGCTCGCAAATGGCAATGGGTAAAGAGTCCTCAAGGAAACCCTTGCAAAATGAAAGTCCCGTGGTCAGTTCAATATTAAACTTTTGTACCGTATATTCTCTGTCAAAATGCACGCATCGAACCATGACCCGCGTACCGCGACGGATCAATACGAATACATTTACCGTGCCACCCCTATAGTATATGATTGATTTGTCTGAGAGTAGTGATATCTGACCAGTGATGGGGTTGTTGCAGGCAGTGCACTTCTTGGCCACGTTGCTCTTGTAGCAGTCCACGCAAAAGGGCTGATCCTGGTGGTTTGTGAAGCTAGTCCCGGCCAAAGGTTTGGAGCAGGACACGCACACGAAGCAGTGACTGTGCCACGGCTGCTCCTGGTACGTCACACCCCCAGAGGTGATGGGCTGAAGAAGAGGAGAGACAGCTTAAAGGAGGGTTACACCATGATGGAAACAGGAGCATCATCATTTAAGAGAAGACTGAATTATGAACCGCTCAACTATAACAGGAAATTGGCCTATATGTCTTCCACAACAAGTTGGTGGAGGTCTAAACTACAGAATTAAGTTTTTTTTCTTTAAAAAGACAGGATTGTTTTCTTGTTTGTAGAAGATATGTGATTATCTAAAGGAATAACTGCAGTATTGCGATTAATTGTGTAACCACGGTTGAAAAGCAGAGCAAATACTTATTATTACATAAATGAATCAGTCAATTCTAATTGTTGTGTAAGTATGTTCTGAATTATAAGATATATACCTTTTTACAGCTGAAGCACTGCTTGGCAAATTTCTTGTCATGGCAGGAGCTGCAGAAGATGTCGTCTCCCTTGGAGATGAAGCTCTGAGTTCCAATTGGACGTTTACAGTTGGAGCAGGTGAAGCAGTCCTCATGCCATGAGTTCCCTTTGTACTCCATGCTCTCAGTGCCTTTGGAGGAAACACAAAACATAGTAAGTGATGTAAAGTGACTTTCTTTTTCTGCCTTGATGTGACCAAACTCTAAGATAAACAGAGCATATCTATCTCTACCACATGGCTGTTACCGGCCAGGATAGGTTTGTAGCAGCCATGGCAGCGTGGGGCGTCCTCTCGGGAGCAACACTTTCCACACAGGATCCTCTCGTCTTTGGTGCTGAACGGCTCTTTGGCCAAAGGCTTGTAGCATTTAGCACAGCGGAAACAGTCCTCATGCCAGTGACGGTTCTTATGGGTTAGCTCCTGTTCACAGAAGAGGGACAAAAAGTTACAAACGATTCATATTAATACAAAGTAAAAATGTAAGGCCTGATTTTGTCTGGATTTTGTCCTGTTTTGAAGTGGTTTAGATTGTTGGGAGGATCTGTTCAGCCCTGGGCCTAGTTTAAGAACTGAAGTCCCAAAGAAGCTTTGATTTTTTAGTGGTTTGGTTCAGTTTGCTATGATTTGCTATGTGGTTATTCATGATATGCTCTGTGTTGGTCATTAATTTGCCTAAATTCTAAATTCAAATGATCAAATCATTACTCAGTACGCTGAACGCAGAACAATGTTTTAGCATGAAAAATAGCAACTCTGGGAATATTTGTGTGATAATAACTGAAAGAACACAAATTAACACTTACTTTATAATTACTAACAATTAAAATGAAGAGCATGATTGATATAAAACCTACTTTGGTCTCCACAGAGATTGGCCGGTGGCACTCGTGGCACGTGTTGGCACAGAACTTGGTGTGGCAGCGAACACAAACTGGACGCCCCTCATTTCGGACGAACCTCTTCCCCCCCAGGTCCTCTCTGCAGTAGAAACAATGAGTGCCTCCTTCCGCCATCGTAACGCAGTCGCCTACAACAGAAGAAACATCAATTAGTATTTCAGATAAAATGATGACATTCACATATTATTTTTATTTATTCATTTAATGGGAAACTTTAATATGATGGAAGCGGAAATATAAAAACAGTGGGTGAAATGTAAATAGAGATCATATAAAGATAAGTACATGAAATACAATTACTTCCAAGTAACATGTAGTGACTTATGACCACATGAGGGCGCCATTGAAGCATTGAACGTGATGCAGTGACGCACACAATTCTACCATAGTTTTGTTTTCAGTTCTTACTAAAACAGTATATTAAATTTAATTTACTTGAAAAAGGTATACACTTTTAAGATCAAGGGTCAATTAGACATAATCTCATACTGGACAAATTTTGTTTTCTATTTCGAGAGGCCAACCACTTTGCCATTACAAACTCAAGCAGAATAAGTGTAAATTGACAACTCATCATTTTCCACATTACACAATACCAGGAAACTAAAGCTTCTTAATTACAAGACTTCATACGCAGCAGTAATGATGTTGTATTTGAGTTGAATTATCTAAGATATTTCTCACACCACAAAATCTTTTCTACAAATAACCATGCACACCACCAGTTTCCTGCATAATAACTGTGTACTTATACCATCACATTATGCTGTAGTTGCAGAGTTCAGGCGGAAATGAGCAACATTTCCTGTTGTTGAAATCTACGCTCACTCAAACAAGTTATCACTATGGTTATAGCAAAACAAGTATTGATTAAGAAATCTAAAACAAATAGTACCTTGTGCTAGTTTTGTTGTGGTAGTTAGTATTGGTGTAGTGTATGGAGCATATTTATAATACTTTTTCCTTTTACATGTATATTCCTTTTACTGTTTATTGCCTGGAAATGCCACAATGTGGTTGTTCTTTCAAGACTAAAATAAGATGCAAAGCTTCATGAATGGTTGAATGAATTGGTATGAGGACGGCTACGATGTACTTCTACTTTAGTGATACTATTTTTGAAGTAACAATATGCTTGGATATTTTGAACTCCTTTTTTATGTAATTATTTCTTACTTTGTCTACCTTTACTGCTTAGATAGAGTTCGAATAAGCCCGTCCTCCTCTCACACTGATGTAAGCTGCAGTTGGTAAAACGTGTTGAGTCCAGACCAGAGCAGGTTCACGGTGACTGACCACCAGGAATCTAACCCCCATGCAGAATCAGTGTTCACATTCAGGCCGCGGGGGAACGAGGAATCCCTGGTATGACTTCTGCGGCTGCATTTGGTCTTTTGACAACTCCATGACACAAATACACTCCAGCCGCTCCCAGGAAACAGAAAAACCACAAACTATAGTTCTGTTGTATAGTATGGTCTGCTTAAGAGTGAGAGAGAGTACAAGGGGAATGTTAGACTGGTTTGATTATTTTCCTCATATTTTTAAAGTATGATTCTGGATTTTGATTTTTTTTAAATTAAAACTGGCTTTACATTTCATGACCAGAAACAAGATTTTTACTCAGTGCAATTTAACGTGCAAGAATATTCCATTTTGTCAGCTCCTTTACTGCAGTGACTGGATCTGAATTTGACTTTTTTTTTTTTTATTGCAAAAATATGTATGAATACATAATAGACACCTAGGCCTTCACTAAATGGCATTTTTTGTAAAAGTATATTTGATGAAATTGCACATAAAATATTCAGTTAAAATAAGACATTAAAAAACCCAGATCAAATACTTTGTCAAATCAAAGGGTAATATAAGGCCAGATCATCAAAACCAAATTTGAAGCAATAGAGGTGGGAAGAGTAGCCAGAAATTAAAATGTTTTTGTGTAAATTTGATCTTTTTTCTGAACAAAAAAGGTACAATAAATAATAATGAATAGATATCATTAATTGAGCATGCGTTCAATACACAGGAGCAACTTTTCACATATTTATAGCTATTCATATTTTGAGAATGCACATATTTCCACTAGTTTGACATTTATGACAATTACATTTTTTCTATGTTAATTCTCAATTATTAAATCAATTGCACACAGGAATTGGTTCATAGTTTTTTGCCATAGAGGAAGTAGTGTTTGTTTTTGGCTTGACTCGGGTGTGGATCAGGTTAATGTTTCCAGTGACAAAGTGCTCTGCTTAGGTTAAATAATGTCTTTTGTCCTTCTCCATGTTGTCAGTGTCATACAAGCCTCCACATTTATTATCCTAAAGCACCTGTGTTTGTCAAATGGGTGAGGTCCCATGTCCATCTTTGTGCAAACCTAGAAAAATATGCAAAAATACTATAAAATTAGTCCAAAGTATATAAAGTAGTGTTTGTGGTGTGGTGTAGTGCAGTTCTGCTATCAGCTTTTGAGTATAATGTTATCTGATGGGAGTGAACAATATGCAGGAAGGAGCTGGTATTCAGGACAGTAGAGGAATAAATCAAGTTTATCTGACATCATTGGATTTTCGAGACTCTGTTGGAGCAAGTTTAGCCTTATTTCACAATAAATTCAACATCGTGGACACTTGTGTAGATCACTGTCTTTCAAACATGCTGCGAAAAAATAATAAAATTTGTAATCTCAGTGGAAAATGTTAAATGTCAAAGGCTAAAAGTGCTCTAAAAACTGGAACTGCACAGTTAGCTTCTTACTATTCCTGCCAATTTTTCCTAAAATACCAGACTAAAATGACTCTCAGTTCAAACTGAATCTGTTTCTGAACCCTTGAGAGCACAAACAACATGCTCAGACTTTGTGAAGCTGAGGCCTTTGCTGACAACTCTCATGTTAAAGGAGAATTAACGTTTTTTACAATCTGAGCCTTATTTCGTGTAGGATAAAGTCACTTTTTAGGTTAAGTACCAGCTTGAGCTTATGCCTATTTAGCTTATTTTATATTGTGCTTATTTTATATTGTGTTTTTATATTCTATATTTTTATATTCTATTTTATATTGGGTTTAAATTTATGATAGGATGTTAGGACCATATTAGGTCAACAGGAAGTAACCCACCAAAGTCTTAAACAGGAACTGGGAGCCTAGTCATTCTTAGAATTCTTAGGTGTTAGGTGTTGGGTGTTCTAAATCTTAGAAATGCTTAACCACAGTGACCAATGTATTGTTTTATGACGCAGATAAAAGATGCTTAAGCATTGCTATACTCAGAAATATTACTCATTTTGAGATTATTACTCATTTTAATACTTATTGACGCACGTATTGACGTAAATCAATGACTTGCAAGTTTTGAGATTTTGGTATAAATACGTGTGTATTAGAATCATTCTGGGCTGCCTTCTTCGCCTTGAGGACATCAGCTCAGATTGATAAATCATTCGTGCTTCGGCATTTGTGTACAATCTTTGCTACGAAGACCTATTTTGTATTCATCTTTTTATTCTTCATTAAAATCAACAAAGACAAGTTTTTGCTTCTTTGGTGAGTGAATCGCTCAGACCAACCGTCTGAGTTAGACTTACTTTTCAGGTGCTTGTACTTTAAACTGGGACTTGTGATAGAGTGTGGTGCCTAAGCTAAGCTAAGGTATAAAGGAGTGTGGTACTACTAAGGTGAGAGGATAGGCAGTTTAACGTCACGCATTATATGCCGCCGGTCTAGAGTGACCGGGACCACTGTCTAGGTGGGGTCTCCGGGAGGAGATAGCTCATTGTGTCACAAGGGAACCGACAAAATATAGAAATAGATTCATAGTCCCCGAAGTTAAAGGAAGACTTCTCTCTGAGGGAGGAGCAAGAGTATAGCGAATCACCGTTACCGAAGAGCCAGTAAACACCTCCGATATCCCAGTCTCCTGCCTGACCAGATCAGCGAACGATATCCTAGATTAACGCCTGAATCTTTTTGGGACTTAATCCTCGGTATCAAGTAGTGTGCGGACCCAGGTTTGGGCTAACTATCGGTAGACGGGATCTTTAGCCTAAGTGAGGGGGAGGAGCTGTCGCGCCTCACCCAAGGCCCAGGGGATACAAGGCAGTACGGGACCAGGCGAGCGGCGCCTGAATTACCCTTGGGGCTTAAGTCAAATCTCAGCGACATGGCGCCCGAACAGGGACATGATTGATTTCTAGTCGGCAATTAGAAAAGATCAGGACCTCAGTTAAAGTTTAGATAACTCTACTGGGATTTAATCCGGATCTCTCCTAGGGATAATAGGTATCCTCGTAAACGTATAACCTCGATAAAATAGGAGTTTGAAACAATACTGACGAGCCCTACCGCCTCAAGGAAAAGCTCGCGCCTCTGTTATAAGAGTCGTAAAATTCAGTAAATATACATTCCGAACGCGCGGAGCAGTTCGAAGAGGAATTATTCCAGGTTGGGAGGACAGCGTAAGACGATTAGAGGGAGTAGCTAACCTCTCTTCGATCCTAGCCGAATCCTGAACTTGATAATTACCTATTAGTTTAGGAAGCGTATTCTAGTGCCAGGGCACCAGAGCGAAACAGCAGCACTAATACGATCTTCAGCCTATCCGACCTGCACAGATACGGCAGGGGTTATAATAGTTATAACAGTTAGCGTATCACCCCCTGAAAAGCGCGCTTCAGGGCTAGAAATCCTGGTGAAGCTACACCTTGGCGGTAAAGGGGAGAAGGACTTGATCACCCTTCTGAGCGCCTCTGAACGTGGGTCCAAGAAGACCAGGTCGGCAAACCCAGCGCCGTTGAATCCCGCCTGTGTGTAACTTTGTAACAGGAGTGGGTAGTTAAGACTGGATGAGTAAGTGAAATTCAGAGTAGTAGCTTACGCAAATCCTAGGCACGTATTTGACCTAGGTGAATTCAGGAAGTCGAATCTCTGGTATTTACACCAAAGACGCCTATATATTATTTAGGTAACAGGGTCTGAACGCGTGAAAGGTCAGTAGCGCCAGATTTGTACTTACGATCCATAGCAGATTATCAACCTGAATTTACTGCGTTCGGCAGCGGCACCTACTTGAAAAGAAGTACAGCCGGTCAACGATTTTAAGGATAGGAGTGACCCCTCCACTAGTAGTTACCCCCAGGTTTGTCAATGGAATCAAGTGATTATACCTCAGAGAATATGTTACCGTCAACTGGCGGAAGAAGCCGCCATAACTCTAACCCCGGATCAATAGTACCGGATAGGATTATCCAGGTATGGGCGATAGGCCCTTATGCCATAATAAATGCAGACTTGGCAGAAGATGCCTTGTGGAAACTCTTTCCGAGAGGAAGAGCATCCTTCTTAAACCCGCGCCGCGCTCCACATACAACCGACTTTCAAGGGGTAGCCGCATGGGTAGCAGCTCGCTTTCCTCGTGCTCTGAAAGAACATGATGAGCAAATAGGCCCTGAGAAGACGCTTACACAATGTGATCGTATGACTGTAACTCATGATGTGTTAACTCAGGTGATAAATGCCCATTATATGCCATATAATTACATAAGAAACCACAACCAAGATCCTGAGAAAATATTAGCACAAACTCTGGAGAATGCCTTTTCACTCTGTGACGGCTGGGCTGTTATTACGGCACCGTTCGGCACAGGAGTTTTTGGTTATCCAATACCCATGGCTGCAGAAGTCATGGTAGATGAAGCGGACAACTGGCTTAATTCACCCCTCTGTCACGGAATGAACAGAAGAGTCTATTTTATAATACAAGGTGGTCAGGAAAGAAAGGAATTTTTTAAAGTCCTTAAGGAGAAATACGCTGGGGACTGTTTTATTAGGGAATTGTCTCAACAAGCTGTAGACTTAAAACGCCCTCTAGGCAAGGAGCTATTCGCAGAACTTATGGGCCTAGTGGCTCCGTATAAAGATGAGGAGGATTTAAGAAACCAATCATCTAACTTACAAGATCCTTCAACATTTAATGAGGATCAAATGCTACAATATTTTGGCCGGGTAGGTATGATGAAAAATCAAAAGCAAGCAGTCTATCCTATAGCACAGCTTAAGAACGCGCAAAAGGCATATAGAACAATTTCCCCGGTGCATATACCGATTATGCCCACAGCGCCACCTCAAACTCCCTACCAACCTAGGCTAGGCCATCCAGAGAGATATATGGAAACATTCTCACCCCTGATAAAACAGGAACAGGAACAAGAGCAGGCTTCCGAATTGGAAAGTGCCCTCCACTCAGCGGGCCTAAATATAGAACAGCCCCCTGCATATAACGTAGTGGCCCTAGACGGAGACCATGGCCCTCCCATAGTCCCACTACCCTATGGAGGTAACTTTGGTAACGTGGAAATCCACGAGACACCCTCGGATTTGCCTCCTGTAGGCTTTAGAGTAACCGTGAAAGATGGGAAAATAGACCTGGAAACTACTATGTCCTCTAAGGATTTTATTAGACAACAAAATAGAAGGACGGAGACTCCGAAGAGTCATATAACTCCTCCACCTCGTCGATGTGAGGTATCACGGGATGACATAAGTAGTGAAGATTCAGTCAGTCAGACAGGGACTGAATATCAGGAGTTCGAATGTCAAACAGGGAATCGGCAGAGCTCACATAATCCGGCATATGCTCCTCCAGGAGCCCAGCGCTCAGGTAATTTAGAAGAACCTACTGATTATGTATCGCAAGAGGATGCGGTCCTCAGTACACAAGCAAGGGAAGAATTAACTTTAGAAGTGTCCCAAGGATTAGACAGCTTAGGAGAAGCCATTCAGCAAATCCTTCAGAACCAGCAAGAACAGCAGAGTAAAAATGAGGAAAATCACTGGAGGACAGTGGACCAGCTCCGCAGGCAAAGAGAGGAGATAGGAACCCAGGCAGTGCAGCTCGAGACTTTTATGGCTAGAGCACAGGATCAGTTAAATCAGACAGCTCAACAGTTGGAGGAAACTCGAGCCGCTATAGAAGAAGGAAATGTCCTGTCAGGACTTATGGAACAAATGCAGTTGGAAGATCAGGACGTCCTGCAGACAGAAATAGGTCCCAAAAAGAAATTTAATATCCATATTACCACTACAGCAATGTGGAGATGCCTGGCAAATAGGGTAATACTGCCAATTCCTCCTTGGAATGGAAGAGACCCTCCTCGAGGACTAATTCCCTGGAGAGGGAAAGCAGATAAAAAACTCTTTGATGAACAGCTTAGGGAAATAGCAAAAAAGGTAACAGATATGACTTTTAATCAACTAGGAAAACCTCTTCCCATTCATGTTGAAGATGATGTCGTAGTTCCTGCGACATATATGGTGCCTTATACAGGAAATGTACAAAATCCGACAGTGTTAGCACAGAATGCCTGCAAGGAAATTATGAGTACAGAAAGGGGATCCATGGTCCTGGATTTAAACATTCCAGAAGGCTTCCACAAACAGTCTAAACAAGACGCTAGGAAAGTATGGGCAGCGGCAGCAGCAGGCTCCCTCATGTTGACTCCCCCAGATGAGGTTAATTGCCTCATATCAGACAGACTAGCCGCTCAAGAGATACATAAGTTAATACAAACCCTAGCTGGAGATCGATTCCAAGCATATATTATTAACTCCCCAGAACTTAGAACAGCTAGAAGGAAAAGTCCGCAGAGGATTCCTGTGAGGCCAAGCACCCCAGGGCCAATGGAAGAACCTGGCTACACCTGCGTAGGAGCATTTAGCCCTTACGGGGCCTCTACTCCTGCAGGTCCTTCCGGAATTTCTTTCCCGGAAAAACCTAGAGCAAGACCAAGGTCTAGGTCAAGATCTAGTAATACCACTCCTCGAACAGTATCCTGGAGAGACACAGAGGAGGAAGAAGTGTTTATACAGGACGAAGAAAGTAATGAGTCAGCCCCTTTTCCCCAAAAATTTGTTAGCCCGTATGGCACCTCTACCCCAACGAATCCGCCTAAAATTCATTCAAGACCTGTAAAGACCACGGCAAAGCCTAGGGATGGATCCAGGTCCAGATCTGGAAGTTTAACTCCCCGAGCAGTATCCTGGAAAGATGCAGAAGAGGGAGACCTTATGCAATTTGAATTAGAATCAGAATCCGAAGAGGAAGACAGTTATAATCCGGCCCCTCCTCCCGTAAAGTATGTCAGGCCGAGGCATGCTAGAGGGAAACCCCTAGTTTGGGGAAATTATGACGCCACTCGTTGGCCCATAGATCCAGACTCGGTATATCCTAGAAATGACCCTCAAGGCCACGGTTACGTGACTCAATTACAGACAGAAATACAGGAGCCTGTAGGAAATTGGGAAAGAGTCTCTGCTCCGTTTAAAAAAGCATATCTTGCCAAAGGGCACGATAAGCATAGGGAAAGCCTCATTAAAATATATCATGCCCTTCCCGAAGATGGAGATCCTGATGATGACCCATCTGATTCCTCGGATTCTGAGGATGATTATCGCAGGAGAGGTAGAAGTGGCGACCGGAGGGGTGATGATAGAGATAGAGATGAAAATCAAGATAGGAATAGAAGGTCAAGAACTCAGTCTCCGGGACAAGACCTAAAGAAAACTAGGAAACTGTTGGCGGCAAGTGTTCTTAGCGGAGACTCCTCCATAAATGACCGAAGTCCTCAAAGGTCTATGGTACGTACATCTCTCAAGTTGACCATGGGAGATGTTATGAAATCCATGCCTAAGAGACTCCCTGGAGAGAATAACACAGAGTTAGCTAAAAGAATATGTGAAGACCTGGAAGATGGATATTCCAAAGACCCGACATTTAGCAAACATGTCTCACGACACTGTGACTTAAATTTGGCTGATGGCCAAACTATACAAAACTTGGCAGATTCAGAAGAAACAGGCCTCTTTGATAATGGTCTTCAAAATAGAATCAATGAAGCCGTAACTAGGACTAATGATGGTGTGCAAACTCTTATTCAGATGTACTCGCAACTCCTTTCTATGGGAGCAGATGAAACTCAGACCAAAAAGGCCTTGGCACAAGTTAAAGCAGGAGGAATAGCAGCTATGCTAGGAGAATATAATGCAGCAATTGGAGCAGAGGCAAAGGCTAGGATACACACTACATACTCCCTCCTATACCCCTCCGTTTCCCCTTCCAGTACCACCTTTCTACATCCAGGAGGAGGAGGTGAGAGCTTCTTTTTACAAGAACAAAAAGGGGAAAGCGGCTGGTCCTGATGGGGTTAGCCCTACCGCTCTAAAACATTGTGCATCCCAGTTAGCCCCAATATACACCACTATATTCAACTACTCTCTCCATCAGAGCGCAGTACCAAAGTGTTTCAAGGATTCTGTCATTATTCCTTCCCCGAAAACCAATAAAGTAACCTGCCTCAATGACTATAGACCAATTGCCCTCACATCTGTTGTCATGAAATCATTTGAACGCATCATACTCACTCACCTCAAAGACTTCACCACTCACCAATTGGACAGTTATCAGTTTGGCTACCGAGCCAATAGGTCAGTAGAGGATGCGGTGAACCTGGCTCTTCACCGAATATTACATCACTTGGAGACTCCTCACACCTATGCCCGTGTACTGTTTCTGGATTTTAGCTCCGCCTTCAATACTATTGACCCGGTCAAACTCTTCAATAAATTGCTGGACATGAACACTCCTCTCACCCTATGCCACTGGATCAGGAGCTTCCTGTCAGAGAGAAAGCAGCGGGTCAGGATGAGTGGCCTCTCATCCCAGCCCCTGACCCTCAGCACCGGTGTTCCCCAGGGATGTGTCCTCTCCCCCTGGCTGTTCTCTCTGTACACCAATACACTGACATCCATCCACAATTCTATATCCGTATTCAAATATGCTGACGACACAACAATAATTGGACTCATCACTGACAATAATGAAAGTCATTACCGTAAGCAAATCTCCCATGTAACCTCCTGGTGTCAAAGTCACAACCTGCTCCTCAATACATCAAAAACAAAGGAACTCATAATTGATTTTGCACGCTCACCTTCACAGAAAACACCAATCACAATTGATAATGAAACAATCACCATTACAGAGACAGTCAAATTTCTGGGTACCCATATCAATCACACACTAAAATGGAAACAGCATTCAAACGAAACATACAAAAAAGCCAATAAAAGACTGTTTTTCCTCAGACAATTAAAAAAATTCAGAATCAGACACAACATCCTTCTTCAGTTCTACACAGCAATAATTGAAAGCGTCCTTACATCATCAATAATAGTCTGGTTCGGTAATTTGGATTCACATTCACAACACAAACTTCAACGCATTATAAATAAATCAACTAAAATCACTGGTCACACTCTCCCCTCCATAGACACACTGTATCACAGACGCATCACACAAAGAGCCAATAGAATCACCTCAGACCCCACACACCCTGCCAATAATCTGTTCAGACTCATGCCCTCTGGGAGGCGCTACAGATCCATCACTTCCAAAACTGTCAGATTCACCAACAGTTTCTTTCCCACTGCCATCCGGACTCTAAATCAATCCCGCTTATAACTGGTCATTTATCTGTTGTTGTATGTCGTATTGTGTAAGTGTGTTGTATATTTGTTTTGTCCTGTAATAGACACAGAAGAGATGTGAGCATTCTTGCTGTACCGGAAACAAATTCCACCAACTTGTTGTGTGGCCATTAATAAATGATTCTGATTCTGATTCTGATAGTGCGGAAGACATCAGAAGTCATGATGGCATCCAAAGAGATAAAGAAGCTTAAAAATGATGACATGCAAACTAAGCCAAAAAACGAAGTAGCGGGGAAACGCGCTCCCCAGCAAGAAAGACGCGTACCCCAGAACAAAAAATGACTAATCCTAAAGATTTGAGGGAACATTGGATGTATCTCCCCAATCCTACCCCTAATTTGATTAAGTATTTAGGATCAACTGACGAAAAAGAACGAGCAGTTCAATGTGATATAGAATGTACAAGAGGAGTAATTTTCCTCACTCCAAGTGGAGAACAAACTCTCCAGGTGCCAATCCAAAAAGGACCTGGTAAAGGAATGTATTGGACTCAGAGACAATATCTCCCCTACAAAATTGCAGGATGGGGCTCTGATGTCTGTATGCTTAGAGAAGGATTCCCAATTACTAAAAGAGAGGACAAAGTTGTACTGGGTGAACTTTGGGCCTTTAAATTCCCATCGTCTATAAACTTTCCGGCATTGACTTTGAAATGCCTGAGAGTTTATGTCAAAGCTTTGGGACCAGAGACTTGTGGATGGATTAGTAATAGCAACCTCCACAGCACACGCCTTTATAGAGGAACAGTAATCTCTATAGAGCAAAACCAATTTGAGAACCCAGTTCACTCAGAGTATGATTATTTGGTGGATCCAGCTAACCCCTGGGGACCAAATAATACTCATGAAGGTCTTAGACCACCCCCTAAGGGCAGAAACCAAAGACTGTTTCTGCAGCAAGTTAATTTCATTTTAATAGCTCCTTGGCAGGGAAAAGATCTTAGTGCTAGGGCAGAACCATGGCTCCGGGAAAAGATGGCTTCGTGGAAACTTTGCACCACTCCTGTAGTCCGTGGAGGCTGGACTGATGAGCAGTGGCAGTGGATTAAGGATCTGGTGAGAGCGGGAGGTAACCGACGAGAACTCCCAGTGGGCTGGTACCATGAGAAAGGCAATGGATGGTGGGCTGACTGGTGCGAGGCATATCTGCCCCTTCATGGAGACAAAGAGCCGGGGCATCGCTATTCTGCGGCATTACTTCACAGTTGGTCAGCTCGGCGTGTAAAAGGAGCAAGGGCAGCCAGTCCTGATTCGGGTCCCGCTTTGTCAAGGCCCCGATATGATCCAGTTACTGTCCGTGGCTTTCCGTCACCGCCACAAAAGAACAGCGACTGGGACCAGAACTGGAGACAACGTGACATGAAAAGAAAGGTCCCAATGCCTAACCCAGGTGTGGACACTTCGGCTGGTGCTGGTGTATGGTCGCCTGATGTTCTGGACGAGATCACTCGACTACTGCTGGCACGGATGGCAGTTTGGGCAACTCGGGGTCCAGGAGTGTCGGAAGGGAACGAAGTAGGCGTACCACCTCCCGCTAAGCGGAAGGAGGGTGAGCTCGAAAAGAATCCGACTGGCACTCCTGAATGGCCTGTGGTTCGTGTATTTCGTCCTGTGAGTACCCCGTCTCTTGACACCCTTGATGAGATTCCTGAAGGATCCGGGGGGGATTTGGAGACGGAAGAAAGATGGATGGAAACCACCCAAGAAAGCTCTCCACAGTTTCTTGGTTTTAACGAAGACGAGGGAGCCCTCCAGATGATGGAGGAGCAAAGATTTTCACCTTCATCCCCTCGAGAGTCACCAGCCTCACCTGATGCACCTGACGGCCTAGATTCTCCAGGCTCTGCAGATTATGGGCCCAAGTGTGGAGAACATTGCGAATACTGTAATAAGGAGGTTGAAAAAGAACTGAAGGCTTTGGTTCTTTCCTCACCTAGCCCCGCTTACCGCCCGATTGCCGCTAGATTCCCAGATCCTGAAGAGCCGCAAAACCTGCCATTTGATGAGTCATCCGGGGAAGACTCAGTCGATCCAATGGATGCTATTAAAAAGGAGTACTAATACCTCAGTGACATTCAGAGACTCTTATGTGTTGATCCTGACGAAGATTTCCGGAGGGGGACACGGAGTCCTGAAGACATCTGCATCATTTCAGGGACAGTGTAGGAACCTCTTTATGGGGCTCAAGCAGGTCCTGAGGGGGATGTAGGATAAAGTCACTTTTTAGGTTAAGTACCAGCTTGAGCTTATGCCTATTTAGCTTATTTTATATTGTGCTTATTTTATATTGTGTTTTTATATTCTATATTTTTATATTCTATTTTATATTGGGTTTAAATTTATGATAGGATGTTAGGACCATATTAGGTCAACAGGAAGTAACCCAGCAAAGTCTTAAACAGGATCTGGGAGCCTAGTCATTCTTAGAATTCTTAGGTGTTAGGTGTTGGGTGTTCTAAATCTTAGAAATGCTTAACCACAGTGACCAATGTATTGTTTTATGACGCAGATAAAAGATGCTTAAGCATTGCTATACTCAGAAATATTACTCATTTTGAGATTATTACTCATTTTAATACTTATTGACGCACGTATTGACGTAAATCAATGACTTGCAAGTTTTGAGATTTTGGTATAAATACGTGTGTATTAGAATCATTCTGGGCTGCCTTCTTCGCCTTGAGGACATCAGCTCAGATTGATAAATCATTCGTGCTTCGGCATTTGTGTACAATCTTTGCTACGAAGACCTATTTTGTATTCATCTTTTTATTCTTCATTAAAATCAACAAAGACAAGTTTTTGCTTCTTTGGTGAGTGAATCGCTCAGACCAACCATCTGAGTTAGACTTACTTTTCGGGTGCTTGTACTTTAAACTGGGACTTGTGATAGAGTGTGGTGCCTAAGCTAAGCTAAGGTATAAAGGAGTGTGGTACTACTAAGGTGAGAGGATAGGCAGTTTAACGTCACGCATTATATGCCGCCGGTCTAGAGTGACCGGGACCACTGTCTAGGTGGGGTCTCCGGAAGGAGATAGCTCATTGTGTCACAAGGGAACCGACAAAATATAGAAATAGATTCATAGTCCCCGAAGTTAAAGGAAGACTTCTCTCTGAGGGAGGAGCAAGAGTATAGCGAATCACCGTTACCGGAGAGCCAGTAAACACCTCCGATATCCCAGTCTCCTGCCTGACCAGATCAGCGAACGATATCCTAGATTAACGCCTGAATCTTTTTGGGACTTAATCCTCGGTATCAAGTAGTGTGCGGACCCAGGTTTGGGCTAACTATCGGTAGACGGGATCTTTAGCCTAAGTGAGGGGGAGGAGCTGTCGCGCCTCACCCAAGGCCCAGGGGATACAAGGCAGTACGGGACCAGTCGAGCGGCGCCTGAATTACCCTTGGGGCTTAAGTCAAATCTCAGCGACATTTCGGTAGTAAAACAAGTTGTTTGGTGTCATATGGAGATGTTTATATCCGTAGCGTGAGTTCTCGGTCTCCAAATAACACAAACTTTAGCACTTTTCAAATCATAGAAGCTCAATGTCTTAGTCTGCACTTTCGTTTGAGTCAAAAGTGGCCTGTAATCCGAGATTTATCCATAATTTATAGCTTTGTTTCATGTTTGGGTCCCGGGAGCTGAGAGTGAAATAAGCTGTGACTCCGCACATGCGCACTGGCGTCCTCATCTACTCGAAACTATGGATAAATCTCGGATTACAGGCCACTTTTGACTTAAACGAAAGCGTAGATTAAGACATCGAGCTTCTATGATTTGAAAAGTGCTAAAGTTTGTGTTATTTGGAAACTGCAAACATGTGCCCCGAGATCGCTAATCTAAAACATCTCTGGAAGTGCTCCATATGACACCAAAGTGCTATGGGTGAGTAAAACAACTTGTTTTATTACCGAAATAAGGCTCAGATTGTTAAAAAAAAAAAAAAAGTTAATTCTTTAATTAATCCTTTAATCCTTTAAGTGTCTCATCTACTGTAATTTTAACTGTAAACAAGCTCTACACAGAGGAAAGTCAGAATGTAAATACCACCTCAATTCTTTGGGGGAAATATTAGAATAGGTATAGCTGGTGTCCATGTGGATGATCTGATAGACACTAGATTAGACAGTAGAAAAAGTATTTGTTGGGTCTTGATCGTTGTCATGTCAAAGCTGAAGCATTAAAGATCCCATGACATGGTACTTCTTGATGCTTTTATATGGCTCCTTAATGGTTCCCTAATACTGTAAATGAATCCTTCTTCAAAATCAACATTCAGTGCATGAGAAAGACACATTTACACAGTCAGAGCCATAATCTGTCTGTCTGAACAGCTCATTCTGGGCCTTGCTGCTTGAATGCAAATGAGAAGGACAGAGAGAGATTGGGGCAGAGGAGCCCCACCCGCTCCTCTGCGCCGCTCCGCTGTCTCCCCACTTCCGTGTTTTAAGCACTGAAGGTAGAAATGAGAGGCATTTCAATGAAAAAAAAACACATTTTCACAGAAAATAAAATTAAACCACTGCTGTTTCAGAGGTCCAGAGGGTCGGGTAAAGGATTTCCGAGCCTAGAAACACTTGCAGGTGCCTCCAGGCAAATAAAAAAACGCATTTCGCATTGCGTAGCTCCTTCGCGGTCCAAACTCTCTGGGCGTGATTTACAGAGACGCTGAGTAGAGACACAGACGGGGGGTGGAGCTGCATTTTTCGAGCTGACGTCAATAAGGTGCCTTGTTCAGAATCGCCCGTTTCAGCTGTGTTTTTTTCAAACGCAGAAAAGGATCGCAAATGCTCAGTTTAGACATTTCGCAACTTTTAGCCATTGGGGGGGCCTAAACAGGGTAGGGAAGCTCACATTAATGTTCAAAAACCTCAGAAAGTGAAAATTTCATGCCATGGGACCTTTAAAAATGACATGTAGGGACTTGTAATCCAGGTGGCATTCATGTAAAAGTCATATTACATTTTGTGAATGTTTGGGTAATGTTTTTTTGATCAGAATGGTTGATTGGACTGAAAATAAGTGGGTTACAGGTCCACATTAATATTTTACATGACCATGAGATCAGAAGCAGGACAAACAGAAATGAATTAAGAAAAAGTACAAGGGTCCTCATCAGGGCCCTCGGAATTTTAAAACCCAATGGTAAATCTGGCTGCATTCACACTGGGTTTGGCGCTGGCTGGATCCCAATTTAGTCCTGATGTAGACCTGGTTTGGTCCTATTTTATTCCTAAATTTGAGAAAAGGTCTTCTTCACATTTATTCAATTACAAGTGGTTCTATGGCTTAGGAATACAGAAAAACAGACCTGCCCTGTAAATTGGTCTAGTTTGGTCTCCATTAAGCTAGAAAGGTTTAATACCATACTGTGAAACATTCCAAACAGGAATAACATGGAGAAAAGCATTTGATGGGCCCTCCACCAGAAAAGTTACACAATGCATTTAAAAATATATATATAGATATATATACAATAAAGTATAAAAGTGAAACTAATTAATGCCACTGACAGAAAACCTTGAAGAATTATCCTCCCCCAATAAACTATTCCAAATGTACAATATCGTAAAAAAAAAAAAAAAAGTAGTAATTTTGTATCTATTATAAGCCATAGAAGTTATTTATTTAACCCTAACATTATGTACAGTTCAGTACATTCTAGGGATGCAAATTATCGATTAATTCATTAATCTATAGTTGATTGACCTTATTGATCGACTTACGATTAACTGATAAGTGGTGTTTTTCACCTGAATTTACCGCCGCGGTATCTGCAGCTACTCCGCCTTAGACTGGAGTCTAACGTCGCCAGAGAAAGATTTCAGCCAAAAGGAATTCATTTCCTCAATGCTTTTCCCAATTACTTTCTGTGTAGTGCGTATTCATATCGAGTGCAAATAAATGTGCAAATCAACACGAGAGCTTGACTTGGTCATTTTGCTGCGTAACGGGAACTGCCTTCCTGGTGCGTAACAGGGATTCCCCTGTCAGCGTGGTGTGGGCTTCGGCTGTCTTTTTCCGCACTGAAAAATTGTTCCCACCCAAAATGACCAAGTCAAGCTCTCCGTGTTGATTTGCTCATTTATTTGCACTCGATATGAATGCGCACTACACAGAAAGTAATTGGGAAAAGCATCGAGCAAATTAATTCCTTTTGGCCGAAATCTTTCTCTGGCGACGTTAGACTCCAGTCTAACGTGGAGGAGCAGCAGATACCGCGGCGGTCAGTGCTGACAGACCTGGACAATGGCTGGGTGACCAGAAAAACGCTTTCCACCACTTATTTTAGTCTCTGGACTGTGGGGAGATGCCCAAGTTTGACCTGGGGGTGGCATATCCCTTTAAGAATATAAGCTATAGTATACATAACACTGAGTCAAAAATATATCATAGTATTATTATATTGTATATTCCTCAATTAATTATTCCTTAGTAAAAAGCAGACAAATGTATTGATGCTGAATAACAAAATACATTCTTTATTGAAAATAAATTGAGGACTGGCTCAGATGTTGCACTTGCAGCATGGAAATCTTGAAATTAAAAGGAACAGAATAAATTAAATAACAGAATGTTATTTAGTCTACCTATTATGATGAAACCAGTGAATCCAGGCTATTTTTAGGACATTCTCAACATTTATTTTGAACTAAGGCATCAACAATATTTCTCTCCCTTAATCTGTGAAGGTTTACAGTACAAAACATAAATTTCACAGGGCCCCTGGACACAGCATAAAACATAACAGGGCCTCAAACCAGAACAATCAAGAAATTCTAAAAGCATGTAAGTTACATGCTTTTATAATTTCAAAAATATATGGTTCTAGGTCCAGCTCTACTGTGAGTTGTATGGCAACATCCAGAGAGGAAAGGGTTACATGATGTAACGTTATGGTCTTTCTCGCGAGTGGGTTTGCATCTCGTGTTCACATTCCAGAGTAGCGCCCTCTAGCGATTAGTTACAATTAATGCATTTTGTTTGGCCAACGTCTTGATCGACAATTAATTGTAAGTCGATTAATTGTTGACATCCCTAATACATTCACATTCTCAGTCCATTTAAGTCGAATGATCTTAATTTTCCGGACAGACCAAATAACAAAATGCGCATTCACAACATAAAAGCATACTTGCTCGACTATTACAGGACTTACTTCGAGCAACTTGCAACTGTTTCCTATAAACGAACGATATACACCCCCCTATTTTGGGCTTCACACAATTAGGAACCAAATGCACAAATAGCTCTTTATAGTAGTAGATAATCTTCCTAGCTTGTATCCTTACATCCCTGTTTCCTTCCTCAATGACGTCTTTTTATTGCTGGATTTGTCTATATAGAGCCGCACTGTCGTCATTAGTTGGTTTTGTGGACTTGGGTTTGAGCCTAGATTTTGGGAAATATTTTAACGGTTGCTATAACATTTTTTTGAAGTGGTTTGGGTCAGATGCTGAAATGTGCCATTAGTAACGCGAATTCAACCTCCAAGAAACAATCAAAAGTTCATGTGAATAGGAAAAACTACTGACTCTATAATTTATGGCTGTTCTTATTAAACAAAAGCTTCCTTTGTACTCATGATACTGTTTGTAACCAGCAGCAGAGGAGAGACATACAACATTAGCCTTAAGTGTCCAACAACAAGCAGTATTGTGTTGTATTACATTAAAAAGAGCTGTTTTAGTATTATTTTTAAGTTTTGTAGTTGGTCAATACTTCTCAGCCTTTGCCCTGCTTCAAAATTGTAAATAATTCATACAGTACAATAATGTCACTGTTAGAGCTGATGATTTGCACTACTTGCCTAGTGTAGTTAGTAGATCTTACAGAAATAAAAAGATATGTTTATTTTTTGAGGCAATGACAATATATTTTCTTGGGTTTTAGAAAGTTGCAAATGGATCTGTTAGATAAGTCATACCTTAAATGTTTTAAATGTGCTGTGAAACTATTTTGAGTAGGGATGCACGATCCATCTTTTTCAGTTCTAATGCCGATATCGTTACTATGACTTTTAGTATCTGCTGATTAGTACAGTTTCCTTAAAACTTACACAAGAGATGCAACTGTGTCATGCAACTGTTATTTATGCTTCACATCACAACCTTCATATGAATAAGAGTTCAAACATTATGAGATGTTCAAATCAAATCAAATCAAACAATATTTATAAGGCGCTTTTCATCCAAAATTGTAGCACAAAGCGCCCTACAGTGGTCAAGGATTAGAAGATTGACCTTTATTGATCTCACACAGGAGAAGTTGTTTCTATATTTGACCCGGGGACCATCTCCATAATTTTGTTTTGTTATTTAGGCTTGGTCAGGCCCTAAGCTGGAGGATTTTACCTATGGCGCATGTTTGGGTTGGTGGGGGAAACCGGAGTGCCCGGAGGAAACCCACCCAGACACGGGGAGAACATGCAATCTCCACACAGAAAGGCCCGGGCAACCCGAACCTTCTTGCTGTGAAGCATGAGTGCTAGCCACTTAGCCACCGTGCTGCCAGAGGGAAAAAAAAAAGGGACGAACAGACAAACAGATGGACAAACAAGCAGACGAACAAACAACAAACAGATAGACAAGCAAACAAACAAAAGACAAGCAAACAGACGACCGAAGTCAATCAAAGGCCAAGCTAAACAGGTGAGTCTTGAGCCCACTCTTAAAAACATGAACGTTCTCTGCAGCCCTGAGCTCCTCCGGCAGGCAGTTCCATAGACGAGGGCCGTAGTACTGAAAAGTTGTTGCCTTATACCTGCCTGAAGGGAGGAGCTACCTACAATTATGAGACGTTCTAGGCCAGGCATGGGCAAACTACGGCCCAGGGGCCATATGCGGCCCGTTAAGCTTTTTAATCCGGCCCGCCGATCTTGAAGAAATTATATTAATAAACCTTGTTCATGTTTTAATGTTTTCAAATCTGGCGTTCTCTAACAGCTAGCGCACTAGATACACTGACCTTTGTTGAGGTGCAGCATTTTGCTCCATGTTTGTGCTTTACTCCTTGACCCCTCAGCCCTCCTGTAAAGATGAGCGGAGCTAAGAAAAGAAAAGTGTTTTATAAGGAGTGGATAAGTAAATATTTTTTCACCGAATACTTATCAGCTGCTGTATGCCTGATATGCCATGAGACTGTAGAGGTTTTTAAAGAAGACAAAACAGTCAACGAAAGAACGAAAGAACCTGAAGGAGAACAGAACTTTCAGTGCTTTAAAATAGTAACTGTTAGTAAAAAGCTGTATTTTATTAATTAAATTTTCAGTGTTTTAAGAGTCATTTCAATAAATAGATAAATACAGTGTTACCTCACCTTACGAATGACCCAACAAATGAAAATTTCAAGTTACGAAACGCCTTCAAGGTAAATTTTGGTCTCTAGATACGAAAGAAAATTCAAGTTACGAAACGCGAAATCTCAAAAATTCAAATAATGCGCGCTCAACCACACACACGAACGCATGCAAGAGCCAGGTCTAGACCAGGTCTAGACCAGGTCTACAGCAGGTCTAGACCACCGCGGCTCTTGCATGCGTTCGTGGGTCTCGTTCATGCGCTCAGACTGCGTGCGGTCCCCCTCGCTGCTCACCTCAGCTGTGACTCGAAACGAAACCAGGAAATAGACCTTTAATCCACCTGGTCTAGTCCTGGTCTAGTCCTAGTCCAGGTTTAGTCCAGGTTTAGTCCTGGTTTAGTCCAGGTCTAGACCTGCTGGCAGCCCCGCGCTGGGTCATGCTGCATGTCCTGCATCCGGACGCAGAACACAATGTTACACTATAAAAAAAGTTACACTATAAAAAAAAAAAAAACTTGGATCAGGGCCTTGGAACGAATCAGGCTTTTTCCATTGAAATAGCTACTCAACTTACAAATTTTTCACGTTACGAAACCACTTCTGGAACTAATTAATTTCGTAAGGTGAGGTACCACTGCACCATGGAAGTTGAAAGATGGACATTTTGTTGTTAATGCTTTTGTTCATTTTTAATTGAAATAAAGCACAGGTTTTCTACATACCCCATGTTATTTTTTGCTCTTATGAGGTGGAATACCAAATCACTAAATCCACCTGCTCCTGGTCCGGCCCTTCTGTCAAATTTTAGAACCCTTTGTGGCCAACGAGTCAAAAAGTTTGACCACCTCTGTTCTAGGCCAAAACCAGCCTTTAAATAGAGTTGTTGCATCTAATTAAAGGCCCAACCAGGATATTAACCTTAACCAATATAATGAAACCAATTCCCGAAGCTAATTTTTCAGTAACTGCGCAGATATTCGACACCAGTATCAGTGCGTCCCTAATTTTGAATTGATGCTTTTTTGTGAGCAGATGCCCTTCCTTCTGAAATCTTCAATTTTGCAAATCCAACTATGAACAATGCATAAAATACTGATATGAGCTTATATACTTGATTTAAAAAAAGCCTTTGATACGGTCACTGTTTAATGCTGTGTGCA
This sequence comes from Paratrypauchen microcephalus, assembly GCA_036785185.1. Lineage (NCBI taxonomy): Eukaryota > Metazoa > Chordata > Actinopteri > Gobiiformes > Gobiidae > Paratrypauchen > Paratrypauchen microcephalus. The sequence goes on along the minus strand of JAVJIX010000260.1, from coordinate 253,407 downwards.
GAAGTAACCATAGTAACAGTCATAATTATGCATGCAGTGTGTTGCTTGTTGCTCTTTCATTTAACTGTTTATGGCCGTGCGCTGTTCATTTACAGAAGGGCAAACTTTTCCCACTGTAATTTCACTAACAGCCATTTACTGTCAACATTGGGGTTTGGTGGGGTATTTGAGCTGTAAAATTAGCACAGAGAGGTGACATCATGCAAGTATGGGAAATGGTTAGAAAAGTGAGAGGCTATAAATGCGTTCTTAATCCTGAACAGAGTTAAACCGGGATCAAACAAGATTGAGTGGACCAAAACCACAACCGAACAAAAAAAACAATCAAAATAAGATCAACAATTGTATATATATATATTTATTACCATTATCTTATGTATATAATTGTGTCTCATCCCTGTCTCAGACCTGTGACAGGTCTATTGCTGTTTGGTTGCTATGTCATCTATTTTTCTTCTTGTTCTTTTACACTCTGTTATATATTGTATATTATATTTGATGAGTGAGCTACCGTACCCAAAGTAATTTCCCTTGTGGATCAATAAAGTTTGTCTAAGTCTAAGTCTAAGTCTAACAATACCAGTAATAGTCTATTGATACTATGCAGTGACATCATGCGGGGGTGTTCTACATGCATTTCTAATGGTGAAATATTTAGGAGTTACCATGGTGACAAAATGCACACATTAGAAAACACTGTCAAAAATGTTTAAGATTATCTCTAAACAAAATGTATTTAAACAGGAGCCTGTGATCAATACGAGCGTTCATTTTCAACAAAAAGGTGAGAGTGACTGTTGGTTAGTGCTAGGGATGTCAACAATTAATCGACTTACAATTAATTGTCGATCAAGACGTTGGCCGAACAAAATGCATTAATTGTAACTAATCGCTAGAGGGCGCTACTCTGGAATGTGAACACGAGATGCGAACCCACTCGCGAGAAAGACCATAGCGTTACATCATGTAACCCTTTCCTCTCTGGATGTTGCCGTACAACTCACAGTAGAGCTGGACCTAGAACCATATATTTTTGAAATTATAAAAGCATGTAACTTACATGCTTTTATAATTTCTTGATTGTTCTGGTTTGAGGCCCTGTAATGTTTTATGCTGTGTCCAGGGGCCCTGTGAAATTTATATTTTGTACTGTAACCCTTCACAGATTAAGGGAGAGAAATATTGTTGATGCCTTAGTTCAAAATAAATGTTGAGAATGTCCTCAAAATAGCCTGGATTCACTGGTTTCATCATAATATGTAGACTAAATAACATTCTGTTATTTAATTTCTTCTGTTCCTTTTAATTTCAGGATTTCCATGCTGCAAGTGCAACAACTGAGCCAGTCCTCAATTTATTTTCAATAAAGAATGTATTTTGTTATTCAGCATCAATACATTTGACTGCTTTTTACTAAGGAATAATGAATTGAGGAATATACAATATAATAATACTATGATATATTTTTGCCTCAGTGTTATGTATACTATAGCTTATATTCTTAAAAACCCTATTGAAACACTAAAATTCTGGTGAAAAACGCTGCTTATCAGTTAATCGTAAGTCGATCGATAGGTCAGTCAACTATAGATTAATGAATTAATCGAAAAATTTGCATCCCTAGTTAGTCCTAATACTAACTAGAGTGTGAGTGTAATTTAATGTGTGAGAGACTTGTTTTAAAACACAAATCATCTCACCTGTTGTAGTTCCAGCTAAGTCAGCTCTTTACAGTCAGATTGTGTGAAAATAAAGCTCAGATTAAGGCCTAATAAACCCTCAGACAGAGCAGAGCCTACAGTTAGCATCACACCCCCAGGGAATGTTGATGGTATCAGCTGCAAAGTATCAAAACAGTCCAAAGTGTAATGGGAACTAGGTCAGACACTGCACTGTACATGTTTTAACTTAAATATATAACAGTATGCATTAGTTTTAGTGTATCTTTGGCTGAATGCTGTTATTTTTTTAACCAAGTTTCATATTCATATCTGTAATTACTCAGTATTTAACTTCTTAATGAGTGCATGAAGAATCTCCATGTCGGAAAGATGATTTCTTTACAGCTTACTCACATGAAAAGTTATATTATATTTGTTTTATTCAGGTTGTCACAGTTCACAAGATTTTGACTTTGTTTACCCACTGTCAAAAATTGGATTCGACGTCAGTAGCTTTGGAGATTGGGTTTTGTTTTCTCAAATTTGAGCCTCACCCATTGGCCCCCTGCCCTTCATCTCAGATCTTCGCAATTTGTTGAATGTGAACGCAACCTATTTCTATTTCCCATTTGTCGGTGTTTGTCCGGGCATCTGTGCGTGCATGAGCTTATCTCTGAAGAATGTGGTGGAGAAATGAGGAACAGGATGACAAGGCTGGGACCAAGTGTTTAAAACATTTAATGTCTTAAAGGCAAAATGAGGCCACAGTTAAAACAAGCTATTTCTACCTGCTGCTTCTACTACTTGAACTGAAAAACAGCAACCAAAGCATTTTAATTATCAACTAAAAGATTTCTCTCAAACTGGATTTAAATCCTTACAATACTTTAACAATTTGTATATCTGATACAGTAACCCTAAGAACTAGTTCTAAAGCTGGATGTATGAATTTAGATCATTTATTTTGTCTAAGTTGCATTTCACATCATACATTTTTCTGTTTTCATCTGCTTTCTCAATGGACACGTTTGAAAACTATGCTTTTCTTACTGTGAGTGGGGTTGCCTCTCCACAGATCAGACATTCCAGATAAATCAATAACATCTTTTAAGTGGAAATTCACAGCAAAAATGTTCTGTTTTATTGAAAGAAACGGTAAAAAGCCAGACAATGTACTATATTTATATTTATTATAGCTGTAATTTGCAAGCAGCCCTGGAAAATATATATATCTTTTTTTTACATGGGATAAAAACGGAATGTTACGTGACTTATTCAAAACTATACTCAGAGTATCCCAAAATGAATAAAACATCGCCTATTACACATATGCCATTTGCTTAGCCTATCCAAATATTGAGAACAACTTAGAAACGAGCACCACCCAAATCCCACGCCAACGACGCCAATAATCCAGCGTCAAAATAAAGTGATTGAATCTGCTCGCATCCGTGAAGTCCAGTAATTGTTTCATTTGGCACCAAGCAGTCGCATACCAGACTGAGAAATAAAGCAGCTACACAAATCAGAGATCCAGTGTCCCAAAACCCAAATGGAAACACCAGTTGCCCCACAGCTGGTCTCTGCATGTTTTAAGAACTGCATGTTTTGGTAGATACTTTGGGATGGAGTGGGGCGCACAAGCTTTGGAGGCTCTAGTAGTCGTGCTGGTAATTGTAGTTTTGATTTTTGCTATTTGTGGTTAGTTTTGTCAAGTTCACAGTGCACATTTCAAGGAAACTTAAGACAATCTCATTTGACAACACACTGAAATATAAACTTCTGAACAAAACAAAGAAACAAATCCATTTTAGAACATGTTTGTGTGTAGAAGTAGTATTAATAGCAGTTAATTGGTTAATTTTACAATGATTATTTATGTTTTGATTGTTGTTTGTAATGTGCTTTTAGTGACTTTTAATCTGTAAAGCACTTTGAATTATTTTGCGTTGGAATTGTGCTCTGTAAATAAACTGGCCTTGCCTAAAAACAGGTTTAAAACTGTATGAAGGGCAGAAATGTATGACAAAAATGATGGAAAGTAACTCAATTCTGTTATGCATTCTAGTAATAGTACTAATAGTTGTATAGTAATATTGGAGCTAGTAATAGAAGTAGCACTAAGACTATAGTGGTAGTGGTAGAAGTAGCAATAGCTGCTTCACTGTAAAAAATAAATAGTTAGTTCAACTCAAATTTTCAAGGCAACCGACTGCACAGAGTTTTTGAGTTGTGAGTATCAACTTAAATTTTTAAGTTTTTAAGTATCGCTGTTAAGTTAAGTTGGGTCAACTAAGCTTTTAAAGTTCCCATGGCATGAAATTTTCACTTTCTGAGGTTTTTGAACGTTAATGTGAGCTCCCCTACCCTGTTTAGGCCCCCCCCCCTTCATGGTTAAAAGTTGCGAAATGTCTAAACTGAGCATTTGCGGTCCTTTTCTGCGTTAGAAAAAATCAGAGCTGAAACGGGCGATTCTGAACAAGGAAACTTATTGACGTCAGGTCGAAAAAAGAAATGCAAATGCAGTTCCACCCCCGTCTGTCTGTACTCAGCGTCTGTGTAAATCACGCACAGAGAGTTTGGACTGCGGAGGAGCTACGCAATGCGAAATGCGTTTTTTTATTTGCCTGGAGGAACTTGCGAGTGTTTCCAGGCTCGGAAGTCCTTTATCTGAGCCTGTGGATATCTGAAACAGCAGTGGTTTAATTTTATTTCCTGTGGAAATGTGTTTATTTTTCAATGGAATGCTTCTCATCTCTCCCAAAAACACGGAAGTGGGTCACACCGCACAGCAAGGAAAGAGCGGAGAGTTTGGCCACGCCCCCACCCACTACTATAGGCCATCTCTGTCCTCCTCATTTGCATTCAAGCATAATGGACTGTTCCAGAGTGACATTTATGACTCTTTCTCATCTTATCTCTCTTTCTCATGCACTGAGTCTTGATTTTGAAGAAGGATTCATTTACAGTATTAGGGAACCATGAAGGAGCCATATAAAAGCATCAAGAAGTACCATGTCATGGGACCTTTAAAGTTGTGCCAGCTAATCATTCATTCATCTTCTTCCACTTTTCTGGGTCGTGGGGGCAGCAGTCCAAGCAGTGTTCTGCTGCCCAGAACACAGTGCACCAGCCCCCATGAATCCTCCCGTGGGTGGTGGGCTCACACGCAGTCAACCCGTCAAGAGCGGGATTCAAACCGCCAACCCCAGGATCACTAGACAAGCACTCTACCAACTGAGCTAAGCTACTGCCGCCCACGCTAGCTAATCATTTTAAGTTGAAGTTTCTATTTTACCAACTTAAAATAATGCGCGAAGAGGAGATAAAATAACATCTCATTTCGTTTTCGTCAACATCAATGTTGACAAAAGGACTCGTTAGTCTCTTTATGACGTTTTCTGCAAAGACAGCCGGCGCTTCTGAGGGGGAAAAAAGGTGGATGTTTCTTTTCCAAAGCCAAACCCAAGGAAAACCCCTGATAAACTCCTCCGGTTACCCCGTTGCAGCAGATCCCAATGGCAGATTATTCCAAATGAGCATGCACAGATTAGTTGGCCTGGCCCAAACTACCGTCCACTTGAATTTGTATATCATGTCAACTCAAAATATGAATTAAGATCAACTTTTTAACAGAAACTTACAAAAGTGAGTTGAAATTACTCATTTGAGACAGTGTACGATGCAACTGGCAGTTTTATTGTCTATGAATGCTAAAATCCTAGTAATCTGAACAAATTCAAGTTGTCATTTTTACAGTGTTCTAAGCATGTCTCTGTAGTACACAGTCACTAGTTTTGAACTAATTCTGTTCAGATTCTTATGTAGACATCTTTCAGAGCCAAGCAGCTGACAAATCCAGATGGAAATAAAATAAAGAGAAATATAAATTGTATTTCCAATGACCTTCTATGACCCAGAACCTCACTAGTCAGAGTCACTGCACATGATCGGTGGTGGAAAGTACCAGGACACTTCACTCACATTTTCCCAAAGAGAATGTTGTCGTACATTTATCAGATATTTAAGGCCTTTATTTATTTCTGTTGCAGTGGTAAAGATGTGGGCCTGCACTATGGTAGAATTCAATTAAAGGAGACTTAACGTTATTTACAATCCAAGCCTTATTTCGGTAATAAAACAAGTTGTTTTACTCACCCATAGCACTTTGGTGTCATATGGAGCACTTCCAGAGATGTTTTAGATTTCCGATAGCCGTAGCGCGAGTTCTCGGGGCATATAAGCATGTAATATATGCCCCGAGCGGTCTCCAAATAACACAAACTTTAGCATTTTCAAATCATAGAATCTCGATGTCTTAGTCTACACTTTCGTTTGAGTCAAAAGTGGCCTGTAATCCGAGATTTATCCATAGTTTCGAGTAGATGAGGACGCCAGTGCGCATGTGCGGAGTCACATCTTATTTTGCTCTCAGCTCCCGGGACCCAAACATGAAACGCAAAGCTGTAAATTATGGATAAATCTCGGATTACAGGCCACTTTTGACTCAAACGAAAGTGTAGACTAAGACATTGAGCTTCTATGATTTGAAAAGTGCTAACGTTTGTGTTATTTGGAGACCGCTCGGGGCATATATTATATATAGAACTCGCGCTACGGCTATCGCTAATCTAAAACATCTCTGGAAGTGCTCCATATGACACCAAAGTGCTATGGGTGAGTAAAATAACTTGTTTTATTACCGAAATAAGGCTCAGATTGTAAAATACGTTAATTCTCCTTTAAAGTGTTTTATCTTTACATTACCCATAAGGCATTTTGTTATTTGCATTTCCCTTTGTTTTTTTAGTCTGTCAGGAGAAGCAATTCCTGCCAGAATCTTGAATTCCTCCATCTGAAGCATTAGCCTGGTATCAATCAATCAATCAAACATTATTTATAAAGGGCTTAGAAGATTGACTTGTCATGGGCTGTGTTATATTAGATGAATCATATAGTTTTTATAGCTCTTTTACAGATACACATTCATTCACTCATTTCTCAGCGGTGGTAAACTACTTCTTTAGCCACAGCTGCCCTGGGGTAGACTGACAGAAGTGAAGCTGCCAATCTGCACCATCAGCCCCTCCAACCATCACACCAATCACACATGCACACACCATTCATATTAGTCATGTGGGTGAAGTTGCTTACCTAAGAACAAAATGACCGCACATGGTCCAAGAAGGAATCAAAGTGCCAATCACCACCCACTATTTTCCTTCCCTCTCTGCATGATGTCTCCAGTGATACATTAAGGTCAGGAGGAACTTGGAAGACTCGTAGAGCAGTCTCGGTATAGTTTTACCTCTATACTTTGGACCACAACTGCTTAGAGTCTGTAGTCGTCATGGTACTTCTTACTGCCTGTGTCACTTCAGTACTTTTTGCCTTTCATCGGGATATGACAAAGACTGCAAACTCAAGTCCCAACTCCTCGTCATCACCTCTGTCCAGATGTGTTTCTCTGCTCAAAAACAGATGTGTGTGATATGACCCATATTCAGAGGAGAAGGAAATACTTCAAATTTGAACTCAGCTAAAATGGCTTTAGCAGCATTTAATGTCAAGAAGGTTTTGCTGCCTCTACTACTACCACAGTACCACTATAACCTTAGTACAGTACTGGTAAGTATGTTTAAGGAACTATTCCCAATAAAAATAATTAATGCTATTAACTGTTAACTTCACCTAATCAATATATAATTTCACATAATTAAGTAAAATTGCTGTTTTTATAAAATATATTTTATGAAGTCCCAGACCTTTGGAATTTAATTTGCAGTAACGATACACTATTATTAATTTTCAGTGGTATTCAAATACAGTCTGAAAGTTTTCATAAAAGTGTAGGATTACAACAACTCTCTACTGTGATTCGTAAAAACACAAAAAGATAGTGCTACAGTTTGCATCGCGTTTACATTGTGCGCCTTTAAACTCACCACAGGCAAGAAACAACAGGGACTTTTCAGGCATGACGTATTGCCAGACAAATTGCATGAAGTTTTACAAGGCTGTGATGTATTTTATGAGAGTGAGTCATGCTAATTTCTTTAACATGTTGCCACCAGATCTGATTCAGAGCTCCCTGTGGTGCTCCTGTCTCTTTCTGAGAGAGGGAGAGCAGTCTGTTGGACTAAAGGTCAAATTAAACATGTCTACTTCATTGAAAGAACATCACAGTACTTTGGTGTAGTAAAAATATTTCCAGATGTACTCCTGAATGCAACTACATGAACAGGGCTACAGCTGGGGCGTGCAATGTGGTGCAATTACATTGAACTGGGTTTTCATAATTGGGAAAGAAGAATCATTAGGCGATAGGTTAAGATTGTACATAAACATAAACATAAGGTTCATGTAGTTGTTACTGTATATTTAATCCATAGAACACGAGGTGATTAATTTATTCAGGAACAACTGATGATTCATAACATGATGCTATTTCAATTTTAATAGGCATGAGGTAGGGCCTGCCTCCTGTTAAGTAGGCCTTGTACTGCATCACTGCATGTGCCGTATGTTAAACTTCAGGCCTGTGCACAAAAGCTATTTCTACATTTACTTGCAGTGACCCGTTCCAGTTGCCTAATTTTATTATAAAAAAAGGAAGTTTGATTTCTTCATCTCTCTGCCTCGACTGCTTTTTCCAGGTGGGATGATGATTCAGTTAATTGTCAGGTTTCAAGTGTCAGCACCAGTTTGGCTGCACGAAAGTTCCATTTAAGACGAAACAAAATGAGTCTCACTTTCTCAACAGTAGACACAGAGTTTAAATCCCTAAATAATGTTATTCGATCATAGGTATGCCCATTGTAGTGAACACCTTCTCGCACTTGTGGTGGTGATTGGCTTTATTGACATGAAAACTGCTTAAAGGAGAATTAACTTTTTTTTTTTACAATCTGAGCCTTATTTCAGTCATAAAACAAGTTGTTTTACTCACCTATAGCATTTTGGTGTCATATGGAGCACTTCCGGAGATGTTTTAGATTTGCGATCTCCGTAATGTGAGTTCTCGGGGCACATGTTTGCGGTCTCCAAATAACACAAACTTTAGCACTTTTCAAATCATAGAAGCTCAGTGTCTTAGTCTACACTTTCGTTTGAGTCAAAAGTGGCCTGTAATCCGAGATTTATCCATAGTTTCGAATAGATGAGGAGGCCAGTGCGCATGTGCGGAGTCACAGCTTATTTCGCTCTCAGCTCTCGGGACCCAAACATGAAACGCAAAGCTGTAAATTATGGCTAAATCTCGGATTACAGGCCACTTTTGACTCAAACGAAAGTGTAGACTAAGACACTGAGCTTCTATGATTTGAAAAGTGCTTAAGTTTGTGTTATTTGGAGACCGCTCGGGGCGTATAATATATGCCCCGAGAACTCGCATTACGGATATCGCTAATCTAATACATCTCTGGAAGTGCTCCATATGACACCAAAGTGCTATGGGTGAGTAAAACAACTTGTTTTATTACCGAAATAAGGCTCAGATTGTAAAAAACGTGAATTCTCCTTTAATCTGATGCAAGCTGAGAGAGGGACAATGATTAAGAAGAAATTAGATCATTTTGCTTTTTACATGATATTTAAATAATCTTTTAACTCAAAAAAGTGTGCATGTAACTGTAACCACAGCCAGTGATGTGAAAAATAGGCTATCACTTGGACTTTCAAAATGTCCATCTCAGACATTATAAGGACACACTGGAAAATGTTTAAAAAAAAATAAAAAATAAATGGTATAACTGTATTACCAAACACTCTACACTACTTTATAGTTTATTACTGGGCAACACTAGTAGGTTTATGTAAGATGTGGCACCGCATTGGCCATAATCTCGTAGTGTATCACAAGGGACGTGTCAAAGTCTCTATAGGATACAGGATCCCGCTCCAGACGCACTCTCACACATGCGGCGGGACAATGAAAAATACAGGAATTTAAATTGACCTCTGCGAAGTATTTTTAGTCCCAGCGGTTCCATCACACACGGGGAAAACGGCCTCTTAACTGGAAACAGATTTAAGGAGCTGCCCATAACTTTCTCTGCAAGTCCACCGCTGGAGCGCAGATTTTTACGCAAACTTGCACATTGCAGATACGGAGTGAGTGACAGACGGACAGCCAACGCCCCACTCAACTATACGGTTTATTTCCTTCCTGCAAATCAAAAGGCAGTGCTGGGGAAGCGTGCATGAAAGAGGAAAAGGAGCTATGCCATGTACAGTATAAGACTATGGCACCGAAGCCGTGCGTAAAGACGCGCTCATCTCAAACCAAATAAATAACGCTGGCAGGTGTAATATTACAAGAGGAGAAGCTAATAAAATGTTTACCTTGATTCTTTGTGAACTAAATAAGATGCACAATATGCGTGAAAAGATGTATTAGGTCTATTAGCAGAGCGATGGAAGCAGTTGGTGGAAGTTGCACCAATGTTCGAAAGTCTTACCGGGTTTGGAGTGATGTTGGTGGGGAAGAGAAGCAGCGGAGTCCGGGCACTTCGGAGGTTGCGGCGGGACCCCGCGATGAAAACTTACACTGACGGCCACTGCATAAATACTTCCATGTGCGACAAGTTCAACCCGAACATCCAGCCCCATTCAGGAGGTTGTACGCACGGGATTTCAAAATAAAATAATCCAAGCAAGAACACCTGATTTCAGAATAAGAGTTAGTCTAAATCAGGGGTGGGAAATTATTTTTTCCCCAGGGGCCAAATGAGAAGCAGAAAATATTGTGGAGGGCCGGACCAAAAGTTTGGAATCTACTCTGGTAGATGTGTTTTTATTACATTTTATTACATATTTTTAATTATATTGTTTACTTCTTCCCCTGCACTTTTGCAACACTTTTTTTACCATGTACTATTACTGCATGTTCCAATCCAATCCAACTTTATTTCTATAGCACATTTTATAAACAGAAACAGTTTCCAAAGTGCTGCACGTAAAATCAATAAAACTTAATAAAAATATTACTAAAACAGCAATAAATAAAGTGATAATAATAATAATAAAATAACTAAAAACAAAAGCAATTATAAAAATCACAGGGGACCATACAACTCACACGGTATTAAAAGCCAGAGAATAAAAGTGGGCCTCAAGACGAGACTTAAAACTCTCCAGTGTGGGGGCTGTTTTCACACGAGGGGGCAGAGCGTTCCATAACTTAGGGCCAACCACAGAGAAAGCCTTGGGCCCCCGAGTTTTAAGTCTAGTCTTAGGGCCCACGAGCTGGAGCTGGCCCTCTGACCTCAGAGCAGGTCTGTAGATGTGAATGAGGTCAGAGATGTATTTTGGGGCCAGTCCATTCAAAGCTTTAAAAACAAACAATAAAACCTTAAAATCAATCCTAAAACGAACAGGAAGCCAGTGCAAAGATGCAAGAATAGTACTTCTGACTATCGTAGCGAGTCAACGGTTCATCTGATCCTAAGCATTCCATTGCATTGTTGACCTTGTGTTGATTCTGCATATGACAAATAAACAATCTTGAATCTCTTGAATCTTGAATCTTGGTTATTAATTTTATTTCTACGTTGAAATCAGTAAATGGCATTGTTTACAGAAGCTGGTAAGTTCTGTGTTATTGTATTATTAAGTAATGTGTTATTGTATTATTAAGTAATGAGAGAGTGAGGTTTTAAAAACTGAATTTATTCAGTAAAATAATTCAAAACTGGTAAACGTGAAACATTTGTAACTTTTTCAGTCACATTAACCCCACAATGCTTTCTGAGTTTAACTTTCTTAACTTTGTATTAAGACACCACAATGTCTTTATATGCCAAATAATATCATATAAAATATGCCACAAGATTTTTTTTTGACCAACTGCCAAACTGTTTAGAAAAAAGTCAAAGTTGCATGTTTAGTTTTTCTTCTTGATCAGTGAGAGAAATCTCGCCTCTGTTGAGCTTTAGCAAGTGCAACAAAGTCAGGTTCATGTTTGAGGTGGAGATGTGAAGTCCGACAGATGATCATCAGTACAATTGCATCAGTATAAATGCATTATGTACAATTTTGAAAGTAGGTTTTATTTTATTAATTTCAAGCAACCTTTCTTGGGCCGGTCAGAGTCGCCTCATGGGCCGTGTTTGGCCCCCGGGCCTTGTAATGCCCGGGTCTGCTCTAAAGGATGGGCATATCTGACTAATTTTAATCACATATCCTGCTTTTTATTTCGTTTGATTCTTGTTCAGTTAAATCTATTTACAGTGTTGATTTGAATATGATTTTCAAAAGAGCTCCAGAATCATTACGAGTAGAGCAAAATTTGCCATTTGATTTGAGTTTTGTAATTCTAAATAACTCGAGGCAGCAAACTTTAGGCAGCATATAGGCTAACACACTGGAGATCCCATGCCCTTTGGTACTCCGTATACTGCACTCATTATAGTTCATAAAAAGGGTTATTCATTTTATGCTGTTTTGCCAACTTGCTTATCAAAAATATGTTGCTTAAGGGATGATTTATTGCAACACAAAGTACTGTTGAGCAGAGACCTGTTCTGTTATAATGCAAGCACTTTGCCATCTATCAATTCCCTTCTGTGTTGTAATATTTTAGAAGCAAGAGTAAACTTGCTCAGCTATTTGTCCTCATCAAAGACTTCATCACAGCCGTAGTGCTTTCTTAAAGGTCCCATGACATGGTACTTCTTGATGCTTTTATATGGCTCCTTAATGGTTCCCTAATACTGTAAATGAATCCTTCTTCAAAATCAACACTCACTGCATGAGATATGACTCTGACAGTCTTCATGAGGCTAGATATGTGTCTAAAATGCTTTATTCTGGGTGTTGCTGCTTCAATGCAAATGAGAAGGATAGAGAGATTGGCTAAGGAGCGGGGGGGGGCGGCTTTCCCCCGCTGGAAGCGCAGCTCTGCACCGCTGTCTGCTCGCTTCCGTGTTTAACACAGGAAGACAGATGGGAGACTTTGCAATGAAAAAAAGCATATTTACACAGAAAATAAAATTAAACCACTGGTATTTCAGAGGTCCAGAGGGTCGGGTAAGGGACTTGCGAGCCTAGAAACACTCGGACGTGCCTCCAGGCAAATAAAAAAACGCATTTCGCATTGTAGCGCATTCACAGTCCAAACTCTATGGGCGGGATATACAGGGACGCTGAGCGGAGACAGAGGGAGGGGCTGGAGCTGCATTTGCCGATCTGACGTCAAAAAGGTGCCTTGTCCGAACTCGCCCGTTTCAACACTGGTTTTGTGTAACGCAGAAAAGGACCGCAAATGCTCAGTTTAGACATTTCGCAACTTTTAGCCATGGGGGGGGTCTAAACAGGGTAGGGGAGCTCACATTAACGTTCAAAAACCTCAGAAAGTGAAAATTTCATGCCATGGGACCTTTAATTACATGCTTAAAGATTCATCTTCACTGAGAAGCTGGTGGCAACCCCCCCTCTCAGTGCATCTTTAAGTTGTCATGTTGTTGGAGCATTATGGATTGAATGGCAGTGTATGGGCAAGTGCAGATAAGATCTTATTGCTGATAACAACCCTACTAACTAAGAACTGTAGTTAAATATGTACTCTGCATCATGAATAAACTTTGTAGGAAAACATTTTTTGTCTTCGCAACTTCCACCTTTCATGTTACCTACAACGTGGACAACGCAATTAAAAAACAAACAGAAATCTTTCAGGGAGATGAAGTAAAAATAAACAACAGATAATGTGGCTGTATAAGTGTGCACATCCTTTTATAACTCGGGATGTGGCTGCATTCAGATTTAACCAATTCCATTCAAACTCATGTTTAACTAGAGTCAGCAGCACAAACCTGTCAGCAATTCAAATCCCTCTGATCAACCCCAAATAAAGTTCAGCTGTTCTAGTCAGCTTTTCCTCACATTCTTGTAGCCACATCTTTCAGTACAAGCCATGGTCCGCAGAGAACTTCCAAAACATCAGAGGGATCTCATTATTCAAAGATATCAGTCAGGTGAAGGCTACAAAAGAATTTCCAAGGAACACGGTGAAGACCGTCATCATCAAATGGAGAAAATATGGCACAGTGACATTACCAAGAACAAGACCTCTGTCCAAAATGTATGATAAGACAAGAAGAAAACTAGTCAGGGAGGCTGCCAAGAGGCCGACAACAACACTGAAGGAGTTTGGACATAATTCCAAAAGGAATATTTAGCACAAAAACAACACTGCACATCACCAAAATAACACCATACCGACAGTGAAGCCTGGTGGTGGCAGCATCATGCCTTGGGGCTGTTTTTCTTCAGCTGGAACTGGGGCCTTAGTCAGGGTGGAGGGAACTATGAACAGTTCCAAATACTAGTCAGTGTTGGCACAAAACCTTCTGTTAGAAAGATGAAGATGAAGATGAAATTCATCTTTTAGCACGACAATGACCCAAAGCACACATCTAAATCAACAAAAGAATGGCTTCACCAGAATAAGATTGAGGCTATGGAGTCCAGACCTGAATCCCTTTGAACATCTGAAGAGGGCTGTGCACAGGAGATGCCCTCGCAGTCTGTCAGATTTGGAGCGGTTTTGCAAAGAAGAGTGGGCAAATATAGTGGGCAAGATGTGCCATGCTGATAGGCTCCTACCCAAAAAGACTGAGTGCTGTAATAAAAGCCAAAGGTGCTGCAGCAAAGTATTAGTTTAAGGGTGTGCATATTTATGCAACCAGGTTATTTTAATCAATCAATCAAACAATATTTATAAAGCGCTTTTCATACAAAATTGTAGCACAAAGCGCCTTCCAGTGGTTAAGGATTAGAAGATTGACCTTTATTGATCTCACACAGGAGAAGTTGTTTCTCTATTTGACCCGGGGACCATCCCCAGATGTTAAGTTTTTTATTTTATATTTTTCCCCTTTAAAGGTTTCAGTTTGTTCTTCAGTTGTGTTGTACAGGTTATAGGTCACATTAAAGGTCGAAAAAGTTGTGAAATTATTTGTTTTGCTGTAATTTTTTTACATTACAAAAACCTAGCATTTGAACAGGGATTTGTAGACTTTTTAAATTCACGGTATACTATATATAGATATATATATAGATAGATAAGATATAGATAGATAAGGTATAGATCTCTATATCTATTGGATATATATAAAACATGACAATGTAATAAAAACATAACTCATTTCTCATTTCAAGGTGTTTTATTTTCCAACACACTCTGAGATCATCTGAGATGTTGTTCATACCACAAAGGGAAGACATTTGTACAATAGTGTCATTTTCCTTCAAACAAAGGTTATTGTCAAAACATTCAGACGCACCATTGCAGCAGGTACCACAGACAGGAAAACAAACATTTGAAGATTTGTCTTTTCCATATTGTTACTACTCTGTACACTTTTCACATTTAGCTTTTTCTTTTTTGTCTATGTACATTTATAAACATAAAGGTTGTAAGGTGTACTAACCCCATGCATTTAAACTCAAGTGTCCTTGTTTTTGTTGAAAACATTTATGAAAATCCAACAAATAGAACTGTAAGTAGATAATATTTTAGCTTCAAATCTTATTTTGACCAACAATAAAACAAAATACAGAATGTTAGGGATTAAACTGTGTAAAACTGAACAGTTTTACTGCACAAATTAAATATTTACAAATCTACAACAGGAAAATCAATTTCTGAATATAGGCACTTCATTTAAAACAGTTCAGCCAGTCCTTCGGTCTCCAAGCCACGGCAGTCATCTTCTTTTGAAACAGAGAATATTAAAAAAATTAATAGCCCTAATCATCATTTGAAATTTGGATAATTCATTGTAGCCACATACAATTTTACAATTTACAGACAAGGAAGCACTATTTTCCCTGTAAAGTATATAAATTAATAAATGCTACAATATTTTAACATGCACAAGAGAGGAGAAGAATCTACAGAATCTTCCTGTTTTCTGTAAAAGTTAAATTGATTTAATAAAAAGTGCAAATTAAAACAAAAACACCAAATCATGTATGTTACTATTATTGTCACACAACAATAAATAAAATAAATAAGGTGGTTCATAAACAGACGAGCAATGAAAGGCAGTGTTATGACTATGGATAAGCTTAAAGTTTACATTGTCTATTCATACAGTACTATATTAAACATTTATTATTATCCAGTGATTCATTTAATCTTTCAACATTTTGCAACAAATAGACAGCTGAGGACATACCCACAATATTGTACCATTCAGTTGCTTTTTGAGTGTTTGGAGGAAACTACTAAATGGCTAAAGTAGTAACTGTCGAAATTAGAAGTCAGTGTAATGTTTAAATCATAAAAAAATGGTACACCCTGCCACAATTTATTTGTACCGTAAGTAATAGTGCTAATAATAGGCTCAATATAGACTGGAATTTATATATATATATCAGTATGCATGTACTGATATTATACTGTAGTATAACTAGATGTCACTAAATAAGTCTGTGTTTCTTAACAAAAGAATAAATGTAACATCATCTAATAATGATTGAGTGATGAATAAAGTATTATTTTAATGAGAAACCTCTTCTCAATATGTCCAATTATGTGTAACTTTGCATCTGGAGGGTCCGCTACCTCTGTCTCCATGGAGATGTTATTGCTTTGACTAGAATGCTCACTAGAGTCTATAGACACAAGCAGATGACATCACTAGACCAAATTACAGTAGCTACTGTAAGCTGCGAGCCCGTTCACAGCATTAATGCATGTTGCAAAATAAATAACTAAAAATCCTTGCAATTGACTAAAGGCAAGATTGATTTGTTTAATGCCATATTGTGGAACATTCCATGGAGACAAAAACGTGGCAGGCCCTTCATCAGAAGTGACATAGTGCACTTTTAACTTCATAATTCAATGAAAGTCTTGTTGGAGTGTCTGTGGGATAATATTTGTGTGAACAGTAAATAAATACAGAAATGTTACGTACCAAACTACTCATCATGGTTAGGGTACGGTCAGCTTAAATCATCCTGGCAATAAAACAAAGTCACCTCAGGTTTATCACTGAACTTACTGATTACGTATATTGCATGACCTAAAACATGAAATAAATTAAAACTCACATTAAATTAATACACTGAAATATGAAATTAGTGACCCCTTTACAGTCTGTGCCTACGTGGGTCAGATTTGGGCGGGGAGGGCGGAGGAGGCAGCGTGACTGTTGTTGGGGCGTCCAGTGGGTCGTCCATGGGCAGGACCAGGCGCGTTCCCCTGATGGCCACCTCATTTTCGGACAGGGCCAGGTCATTGTCGAGGCCATCATCAGGGAAACCCGCCCCGGCGCTGGAGCGTTTGTGGTTGATGGTTCGAGACCCGGAGGCATCGGTGCTCACAGTCACGTCCGCATACATTGAACTGATGCTGGCATCATTCAAAATGAAGTCGTCGTCGTCATGGAACTGGCCCTCGTTCTGGTGGGGGGATACAAGGTGAATGTAAATGTTGAAAAAGTGCTGTTGTGTGTGTCTTTCACGTTTTGTCTAGCTTTTAACAGTGTTATAATGTAGGTTGCCCATCACCCCATCCTACTGTTCACTCTTGACAGTATATGACCAATATATACCTTGTCCAAGTGTTCTAGTCTAATAAGAAACAAGGAAAATAATTATATTTTATAAAGCCTGAAACAGATCGATTTAAATAAATAGTATCTTTTGTCATTTGGGTAAAAAAAAAAAAAAAACAATAGATAAAAAGATCCTTATTTACATTTAGTACATAAAAAAATAAATTTTGATATACTTAAAAGTATGGTGACAGTATTGTCCCTGCACCCACCTCGTAGGCCTGTGGGCTGGTGAGACAGCGTGCGAGGGGGCCACAGCAGGAGGGCAGTGTCGCCGTGAGAGGAGGTCCACTGTGGGTCAGCAGCGGCTTCAGGTAACTGAGAGGCAACTGTCAAGTCACTGCTTTTCATTGTCACAGTTGTTTTTTCATAGGTTTAGATGTGAAAAGACTTTATGAACCTTGTCTATATTTTTGTATAATGACCCCAGGAAAAGCACTGTAAACATGTCAAATAACAATACTAAATTTGTTCTTACTCTCACTAATACTATGTGAAAAACCTTTAGTGTAACAAGGGGCCTTGGAAAATAAATGGTCGAAAACCACAGCTTCCTGTCTTTGACTTTGCTCTGCTCTTTTTAGTCAGTAGCCAATTTTATTTTACTTTCACTATGATGAAGGCTAGTTATTTTGAATCATGTGTGTAGTTGTAACATCTGTTTCCAAGTGGTCTTTAGTTCTGTCTAATCTATCTGATACTAACCTAATGGGTACCATTTTAACACTTCGGGTACCGCTTGAACTCTCAACTAGACCATTTCTTTTCATATAAAAAAAAAATCTGTAAAAAATGATATCTTACTGCTCCTGTATTACAGCAGGTCCTTACAGCTTGTGCATTGCTCCCTCTTGTGGTTGAGGGAAGAAATGCTGGGCATGATTTAAAGGATACTTGCGATCAAAGTTATACCAGATCCTGAAAGGCCAGGCACTTTCATGTTTTGTGTTTCTCCTCTGGGACCCATCCAACATTGTGGTACTCTTGAATAAAAATATTTATTAATAAAAATTGTAAAGCCTTATGTGCTTTTGTTTTTGTGCTTAACTTATTTAAATTAAACATTTAGGCCACTTACTGTGTTTTCTTGATCTGAGTCCACACCCACCCTAATGGACAAAAAAAATGTCAGTAATGACTCATATCATTTTTAATGCCTTCTCTTTTTGTAATGAGAAGAGTTGATTTCATTAATATATAAAGAATAATAACATTAAAAAAATAAATAGTGGTATAAATTGAAAATGCCAAATTATAAAATAAGTCCATATACTTACGGTATGCTCATGAAAGACAGCATTGGCATGGTCCCGCCCCCACAGACCCACACGGTGAAGAAGACGATGAGGAGCGTGGTCGAAAACATCATCTGACGTGCGTATGTCGCTGTGTCCCGGATGGAGAGGGCAAACGTCATTGCCCCACGAAGACCTGAAGAGAAAGGGCACTCGCATGACACTTTGTCCAGTAGAATATTTCTACTTAAACAACTAAAAAGTGATTTTTTTTTTTTTAATTGTTGAGAATAAAAAGGAATAAAAATAGAAAATGTACAGGACAGCTGTTCACACTTCTGCTCCACAGCTCGTGGGCACAACAGTATCAGAAGAGAGATCAGCAAACAGTGACTCATATTGACCACATGAGGGAAGTTAGATATGGCAAGAAATAACCTTGAGTTCTGTGAATATTTAGACTGTTTTATAAAGCCACTTGTCCCTTTGCACCTGTCCCAAATCTAGTGGATGGTTGTGCTAGCAAGTGCATCAAATTTTGAGTCCTTTTTCAGTAAACATACTTGATTTTGGCTGATAAATAATTACATTAATAATAAGTGATAAGAGATATTCTAGTCTAAATGTAGAAAAGCAAAGGGTCAAGTTACAAGTATGAGCAGATCTGTTCTCCAGATGTCCATTATTATCTCTATTATGGTGTCAAGTGATGGCAGCCTGTTTGTAATCACCCTCTTTCTCGGAAGCACAGTTTTTGTAAAGGCAACTGGTGCATTCGACAGCATTTTGACAGGATGACATGTGAACAGCTTATCTCATAGAAGAATCATACGCTTTTTAGAACATTTTTGTAGAGGTCTAAACTGCAGGGTTAAATATTACAGAATAAAATATCATATCATTTTGTTACTTAAATTACCTATATTGCGCTATTTTCTGATCTATGTTATAATGCTGTTTCCTCAACAAAAACATACCCGGAGTCATGTTTTGTTTCATTCTCTCATCTTTAAACACTTAAACCTTGCAAAAACACAACTCCAGGTAACATTATAACACAAGAATCCATTTTCTGTAATATAAGACTATATTATATAAGAATAGCTGAAATGTGCCTAATTTTGCTATTTTTCTAACAAATTGATGCAAATCTCTCTTCCTTCATAACTTTTCTTCATGACCTGCCGAAAACTATATACTGCTGTGCATGTAGCCCATCCTTTGTTTTCCAAACCTGCAAACATCATCACATGTTGCAAATTGTATCCAATTTTGTTCCTTCGTCCCAGGTTCAACAGGAAAGACAGGGGGTAGATGTTGGCTGCTCTCCCCAAAAACACGGCCAACTGCAGCGGCAAAGAGTGAAGGACTGAACACTGATTTATATAAAAGAGGACAGTACACCAACGGAAAATAAAACCTGCACTCAATGGTAATTTCATCATCAGGCTGGAATCAAATTACAGTTAATGCTTTTGTGGTGCTCGCTCAGAATTAAATATGTGTGTCCAGAGCTGATTATTTTTACTTCAGGAATTAAATAACCAGGTGAACCTTAAATAGTAAAATATAATAACATTTACAACTATTGACAAACGATTTTCAATATGGCTCTGTATTGTACATTGAGAGTTCTGCATTGTTCAGGTTTTTGGAATTACAGTACTTTTCAACACCTTAACCTTGGTATTTCTGATCATGCATAATATCATGCATAATATGAGTGAAGATGTTGAATTGAGTCTAAAAACAATAGCGGCTATAACTTCACTGAGATGTATCTTAGTGAAGGCAGTTTTTGTCTGGTGAAGGGACTTTTGCAACAAATGAGACAAGCCACCCTCAAACGGGTAAGTGAAATGTTGAGGCATGTTTCTAAAAAGGTTTTTGTACGCATGTCTTCTGAAATGTACTTGGCAATTGGTGTCCTTATATATTAAACTGGAATCAATGGCATTATGGAATATCTATAATGAATAAATGAAATCTTAGGAGGTCTATGTTGAAGGATACAAATGCTCCAATGATGAAGAGAGGGTTGAAGACGTGAGACTGGAAGGAGAATAAGGTCAGCCCCATGTAAGAGAAGATGAAGTTCTCGGCTAAGAAGTTCAGCAGCTCAAACAACTGCAGATATAAGAAAATCATACAGTTGATAAATACATTACCACAGACATATTTTGGAATCAAGTTATTTTTCTCATAATTTACATGTCTTGTCTGGCTTCTGGAAGTGAAGTAACAAGTTTGTTGAAAAATAATGAAATAATGGGTGAACTTGTTCATGTGCTAAACTGCTCTCAAATACTGAACTTAATTTAATATTGAAGTGTCCATCTCTGCCATCATGGCAAATGGCACTGGCGGAAGTGCATCAAGCAGAAATGTTCCGCAGGTGATTCTATCACACTGCTATTTTCTTTACCAAATTTGCACACCCCCCCAATATTTTTATCACTCTCATTTTCCTCAGAGTTTTGGACATTACTCATACTGGTTTAGGATTAATATTGTGGCATGCAATTATGTGACACCAAATGTACGAAGCTTTTTCACTTCTTTATCAGAGCAGGAAATAATGTAATGTCACTTTCCATCTTTCTTACCACAAGCTGTGAGCCCGGAACCTGTGGTTTGGTGTGAAACGTTTTGTTGGCCTGTTTAAGATGTTTTTTAAACTTATTTTTCACATCCATGTTGCACAAATTTGCGCAACATGTAAAGTCCTATTTATCAACACTGACCTCCACCAGTGTGAATATCTCTACCTCTGCAAATGGCTTTAGAATTTACAATTTCTGAAAACATTTTATTGGTGTGTAAGAAAAGACTTTTTGGCTATATATTATACTATTTGTCCTACAAAGTGGCATCAGAGGCATAAATGCTAACTAAAAAGCTTTTGATTAAAACGTTTTCCACACAGAATGGAGTAAGCAGTAAACAAACCTTAATTTGTAACTATGCAATTTTCAATTTTTCTTTTTAACTATGAGCCTTTCTGGGTCATACAAATGATAAAAATCTACAGTACAATTTTTAACATTTAGAAACTAAGGCTGCAAGATTAAATGAAATCGAATCAAAATTGTAATATAAATGGTCCCAATAAACAAACAAAGAAACACAATTTGCAAATAACAAATGATTCGGTCATATTATGTACTAAACCATCTTTTTTTGCAATTAGTTTTGCATTTAATATTTTAGACTCAAATGTTAATGCTGCTGGATGTGTTTAAAATGGGTGGTCAGAAATCTAATCCAGCTTGTAAGAAGGAAAATATTTCCAAAATTATTGCCCCAGTAGGTACTGAAATGGCAAACAAAACAATACTTTTACTTACACTTTTATCTAAAACAGAAGAGGTGTGGGTGTAGCTCTGTACCTGTTTGCTCCGGTCCTGAGACTCCGGGGAGAGGTTGTTGTATGTGTAATGAGCCTGAGTGATGCCACAGAACAGCACTGCCACCACTCCTGGAGACAACAACACGAGACTGGTCATTAAAAAAAATTGAAAATAAAAACGGTAAAGCAGAAGCAGTAACTGAAACTGTAGATGGAAGCTACATACATGTTTTTGTATTTAAAAACCTAAAACAACAGTGTCCAATTATAGTTGTGTGGGTTTTGTGAGATGAAACATTGTGACTGATTTTGATTATTATATAATAAATTAATTAAAAAGTCAAACTGTTATTAAAATCAACCAAACATACCTTTGTGCGTCTATATGTATTACTGTGCATACATATAAAATAAATGGAGTAGATATATCAATACAGCAGCCCACATGTATGTAATTGTGTATATGTATGTATGTATGTATGTATGTATGTATGTATGTATGTGTGTGTATATATATATATATATATATATATATATATATATATATATATATATATATATATATATATATATATTTATTTATTTATTTATTTATTTATTTATTTATTTATTTAATTTTATTTATTTTTTTAAATATATAAAATATACTGTATATTGTATGACTTCCTCTGTTTTCAACAGTGTTGTACCTGTAAACCCGCAGGCCTCTGCCAGTAGGAAGGTGCCCCAGGACATGAGGAAGATGAGGGCGGTCTCCAGTAGAGGGAAGTCCCTCAGCTTTGTAAACTTAGTTACGTGAAAAATAAGGTCAAGGTGAACAACAGTCAAAACAGACACAAACAATAGATGCACTATAATTACGTGTTATTTCAATAAATTCAACTGTTGGCAGATTCCTCTGGTGGTTCTTATACAAGGGCTGCATGATAATAAAACATTAGTACAGTTACCCAAGCTTTTTTTAACAGTTAAGTATGATGTGTCAAAAGTAAAGATTGAAGAGATCGATTATCATTTATAAAGTTATATTTTAAAAGTCACTGTAGATGATCAAAATGATTCATGGCCTTTATTAAGCCATTTACACAATTAACTGGAGTAATAATTGTAATCAGTAATTCTATGTTTACTCTGCACAGGCAACTCTTCCCAACATATCCAATGTCAGTCTACTGATGTATGCATGACAAAGGAATACGATTAAACTGTACTGGTGATCGAAGGATATAAATGCAGTTACAACTCCAGTGGCCACTCCAAGAGCAAATGATCCACTAAAAACTCCCAGAAAAACCCCAAAGGAATTGAGCATGGCCATCGCCTCAAAACTGTGACTGTTATCTCCCGCTGGCTGGTACGCAACAATAGACCTACAACCAACAATCAAAATCAGACACAAGAAAAAAGGAAATATAAAAGAGAGAAGGGGTTGAATTGGTCGAAAATTAATACATGCAAGGATTCAAAACTAAAACTAACTCGGCTGAAAGATAAATCTTTCTATCAAACAGGACGATCAGCCAGAGTAAAAATAAAGGGGCTAGCAGGAAATCTTTTTGCATACAAGCATGCTGTCAACATCTACAATATATTCATTTAGAATACTATTAATTATCTGCCAATGCAAAAAGGCAATATAACAAACAAGGACATAATCATATTAACATTGTATAGTGCTACAGTACCGTACAGTACAGTAATCTTTTGGTAATTTCAAAGTTACACATTTTTATCAGTTATTGTGAAGTTAAATGCCCTTTTTTTCTTTTGGCTTCTACCTAATCAGGTTGCAACCTGGCCTGTGATAAAACAACTGATGTGCAATATGCACAGGCAAATATTTTCAAACCCTTTACTTAATAATAAATAAATAAAATGTTACCTGCAATAAATTAACACTCTTTTTTTAGTAAATGAAATCTGTACTTGAATAGGCTTGCATAGGCTCCTCTTTTGGCTTCGATTTCTACTTCTTAATAACAGCAGAATCCATTTAACCAGGTTTGGAAATGGCACTAAGAACACACTGACTGCTGGTAAATGATCAAATCATTCAATTAAAGGTGCACTATGTAACTTTTTGGTTGGGGGTCCATCACCTGCTTGTTTCTATGCATATGTCATTGCTCTGTCTGGATTGTTCCATAGTTCTATTAAAACAGCTCTAACTTACATTCATTAAATTAAATGACAAAAATAACGACATCTCCACAGAGAAAACCATTTGACAGACCCTCCAGGAGAAAAGTCACACAATGCACCTTTAATAAATAATTTTGCACTTAAAATTAAAGCAGAAATTAAGGTTCATACAAGCAATGTAGATCGCTGGCAAAAACCTACATTCAAGATAAAAATGCACCAAACTTAGATTTAAATGCTTTATAGAAATGCTGTCACTCAGACCACCACACACCCACCGGGGTGTCCCAGTGAAGTTCAGCTCCATTAGCACATGCTCCTCCTGGGGCAGCACTGGGCTCCTGCTCCCTGAGTGTCTATTCTGCTTCTCAAAACGCAGGAGCACGCTACATACATACGTACAGGAGACGACCACACAGACGGAGGAGGCGGCAGTGGGAATGACATGAATGATGTTAGTACAGTGAGGATTTACGAGGACAACAAACATCAGGGTTTCTGCAGGTTAAATTAGATTCACTTCAATGTCAAGTGGTGCTCAAATATAGAATTAACAGGGCAATATGTTCTATATGTATGACTCTAGTTAAAATTCAACTTTATATATACAGTATTTTTAAATGGTTTGTTGCACTGGAAAACCTATTAACGATGTAAAACCTAACATTGCAGCCAAGTAATTGGTGTTTACTATAACATTATACTTAAAAACAATTATGTTAGCACAGCCATACCTTTAGTTAAAAAAGATTTTGCTTTGTCAAACATATGGCTTTGGAGAAGACAAAATAGATATCATAATGAGTGTGTGTAGATTAATATTATGAGAATTTTGGGGGGAAGTGGCCTTGCAGTAATTTGTGCTACATAAAATATTGCAAAACCTCCTTCTTTCACATTATCAGTGGATTTAAAAAACAGCAGAAAGCCGTCAAAATTGCACTTTTTACAACACAGATGGATGAACGTGAAATTGCTCAAAAACATTGCCTATTTAATGAGTTATTGGGATGTATGTCTAATTCTTACGAAGACAGGACGATTGCCACTGCATCGTTGAGGACACTCTCTCCAAACAGTAGAGCGTACAGGTCCACATCCACCTTCAGCTCATTGAAAATGGCCAGAACTGTCACTGCAACCAGAATTAATATTTATGTATTTTTTGTTGTTGTTGTTGTTGCTGTTTTTTGTATGAATGGGAATTTTAGTTTAGATGGTATTTTCTTTACAAAAATGGACAAGTTTGCAAACATTGCCAGAAACTATATTTTAACATTCGATGGAGATAGATTTGCCTGTCAAATCCAGAATGATATCACTCAGAATTTTTATATACAGATTGTCAGTCTGGTCCCCATGCCCTCTATGGCATCTCTACTCTGGCCAGACCTGATGGTGCAATCATTTAGTTTAGTGGCAAATGTGAAGCGAAGGCACTCATTGGTCACCAATGATTTACAAATAAAATCTAATTTATCTCACTCCAGATTAACAGTGCTTCTCTCATTGATTCTGCAGAAATCTGCAACATTTTTCAGTCCTTATTTATTTTCTTTATTTTTTCCAATCTGTCCCTGATTGTCTATCATGTCCATTTGAAAACTGGGAGATTCACCAGTGACCATACTCACATATTCATAAAGTATTGAAGAAATGTGTATTCTGAATATCAAGGAAGATAGATTTGATAGATCTTAAACTTTTAACTATTTTGTGGATAATTGAGATGCAAAGGTTTGTACACAGAAGGTATGGATATTGAAAAAATGTGTCTCGCTCTAACCAAGAAGGCAGGTGCAAGTCACGAGAAAATACCTTTATAATGAATTAGTTTTGCACATCAAGAATATGTGTGTGGCATGAAGAGCAACACAAACCTGGGTCTGTTGCAGAAACGATAGCACCAAAAAAGAGGCAGTCTGTGAAGTAGAAATCTCCTCCAAGCTGTCCCACTACTTTCATGAAGGTCACAAACCCATACATGATCAGCCTATAGGGAGCATAAAAACATGTTATTTAGAACATGTATCTGAATCTGTAGCAAAGCTATGACTCAGTCAAGTTTAGTTACCCAATCACAAAACAGGAGATAAGTGTTCCCATGAAGGCATAGGCCAAGATAGACCCAATGTTTCTGAAAAAATGTCTCTGTAAAAAAACAAATAGACAAGTTAATGTATTCAAAGTAGCTGATTGACGCTTTTGTAGCATGTCATATAAATTTAATTTATGTCTGGTGATAATACTAGCTAACTTCTATTGCTAATACTTACCCTTTTCAAGCTGTAACCTGCATGAAAGATGATTGGTGGTAGTAAAATGTTGAAAAAAACTTCAGGGTCAAATGTTACCTAGAGAAAGTGCACAATATAACATGAACATTTAAGATTTCTCTTAAAACTAATATTTTTTATTAGTGGTATTTTTTTTTTCAATCCACCGTACAGAAATATAAAAAGGCCCATTCTCCCCATCCACCGACACACACACACACACACACACACACACACACACAAATTAATCACAGCAACAAGTCTTTCATTAAAAAATATTTCAAGCATTAATATACCTTTCGGAGCATCTCATCATCCTGAACCTGGTGACCTTTGGCACGGCTGACCTCTCCTTTCAGAGTGTATTCGTAGAAGCGCCCGCTCACATTAACCAACAGAGTGGCTGGACTAGCATTTACAGCACAGCTCAACACCACATCGCTCGTACTCTGTGGAACATGTACTCCGAATCTCAGGATCACACCCACCAACAAACCTGTATGATTAAAAAATATGAGACACAGAATAGAGGATTTTAAGCTTAATAAAAAACGAAAAAAATATAAATAACTAAACCTAAAACCACAAACCTTGTTACAGAGAAATTATATGAAGGTTTTGAACAGGTGGAAAAAGTGTCAAAGTGTATTAATTTGTATGTGTAATTTAGACAAGCATCAAAATTAAAGCGATACAACTCCTGAAATAGTAAGAGTATAATGTAGTAATAATATATTGAAAGACTACAATGTTAATGTAATGCGTAGGCTCTAATGAATGACCTTTCTATAACTGAGATTCCAAACTACATCCATCAGTAGCATTATATAGTGAATGGTTAACTAGACCAAGGTCCTCTCTGCCTAAAGCAAGTCTAGAAATGGTTGTATCTAGAAAAATATCAAGCTTAGAGGTTAAGATGTGAAGCTAACAGCTAGTACTGAGGCCAAGTTCATTGATTATAGGACGAGGGTTTTGTTTTCTTACCGTAGATCATAGCGAGCCCAGTCTCGTGCAGAAACCTAAATCTTCTGTGCTTGAATAACCATATCGTTAAAATAGTTAGTGTTAGCAGCATTATAAATATGAGCAAATTGGCACTGTCCTGTCGGTGGCTTTCTTCAGCCTGCCTCTCTGTTTCGACATTATTCATGGAATTACCCTGACTCTTCACGAGCAGAAATGTGGAGAGAAAAGGTAATAAAATAAATATTTTCGACCGTGTGACATCCAGAAAGCGCTCCATGTTGTATCCTTGTTTAATTTTCTGATGATGAGTTACATTGGTCGTCTGTTCAGTGAGAAACAGTCAACAACGTACAGCGAGACCATGGATCGGAGCAAAATGACAGCTATTTCCGCTATCACTACCAAAACATTGTAACTTCCGCTTTTCAAAAGAAAAGTCACAATATTTCAAAATAATACTCACAAAACAAATGATACATTGAATTAAATTTGCATGATAATTAAGCCAACTTTGCCGTTTCCTTGTTAGTGTTTAAATAGTAATAAAATTAAGAACACATAATTAATAAAAAGAATAAATAGAGGACCACTTAGACCAAAAGATCAAAGATCAAAGTCAGCTTTACTGTCATGTGTTCAACAGTGAATCGAAATTTCGTTTCTCTCTGGCCAGGTAGTGCAAAAAACACAGTGTACAAAATACAATATAACGACAGAACAAAAAACAAACTATCTAAGACAAAAATCTAAATCTAAAAATAAAATCTAAGATCTAAAATCTGAAAGCAGTGCAACAAAATAAATACCTATTTACATCAAAAATGTGCAATGGAAGATACAGCAGTGAAATGGTAATGTGCAATAGAATGTGCATTGAAAGTAAAGATAAAAATAAATGTGCAACAGTAGTAATTCTAGTGCAATGACAGTAGTAAACAACAGTACAACAGGAGTAATATTCCAGTAGTGAATGTGCAATAACAGTAATAAACAACAGTGCAACAGTAGTAACATTCCAGTAGTAAATGTGCAACAGTGCAACAGTCGTCCTTAGCAGCAGTTTTTAAAGTGTCTAGAGTGATCTGTCTTTTTATGGAATACAGGTTATGCCAATATGGGAGGGTGAGAGCTCACTTTAGACATAAATAACACATACTCATTTTTAATACAAAATATTGTACTGAATTACTATAAAGGTTTGTAATAATCTATGATATTGCAAAATGAAAAAAAAAGAAAAGAATATTTAGTTAATGTTTGAAGAATGCAAAGAGCAACAATTACTGTACTTTAATTTGACACATCTTATTAACAATCAGCTCCTGGCAATTCTCTTTAGATTTTATTTTCAAATCTATTTTATTTGCTCTCATTGGCCATTTCTAAATTACAGGTGTCCACATTTCCTTAAGATGTCATTAAACTGAAATCAATCAATTTAATCAAAACGTAATAATTGTACTTTTTAGACAGAAACTTGGGGATAAACTCTATAATTTAAACAAATGAAAATGAATGCTACTTAATTTTATTTATTTATTTTTCTGAGGGGTATTATGAGACCTGTAAGTCCCATTTATATTTGTAATTCTGCTGGGGTTCAATTTATGACATTTATGGTGGAAGTTCTGCCACCTGATGTTATAGCTTTGCATGAAAAGTTGCACAGTATAGCTTTAAATATATCTTTATGTAGACAATTTAGTTACATATTATACGTCTCCTAACACAGGCGGTGATATTTGGATCTAACCTACTTCCTCTAACAGGAAACTAGACAAAAGTCACTCGAGTCAGCCACACGCACACGCACTATATAGACCAGAGGTAGATAGTCTGACATGTTGACAGCTCCCTTCTTCTCTTTAAAATAAAGATGAGACTTTTGATGATTCTGTGTTTGGTTGGAAGTGGCTTTGCGGAAAACCCTCCTGGTAAGAAATAAACTGATTCTTTACTTTTGGTTTGAGAAATATTTCTTGTTGACAATGTGTGTTGATTTACAAATAAGAAAACAACAATAAATACAGGAAATCCGTTTTGATATTCTAATATCTATGTATATATATGTGTGTTTATAAAATGGTAATTGTATGCCTATGTTTGACTTGGTGATAGATATTTTACTTCCCATGACATTTGATGAGTGAATTCCCCTTTACGTCAATGGACAGTGTAGTCTTGATATGACCTGCCTGTGGGTTAGTGTTCTGCAAAATAATTCTGGAACGCATTTTTAATTCTAAATTGTGCAAAACCTTGAGCTTGGTTGTAGTGCGTCATAAGCTTTTGAAATAAAATTTAAAAAATCTAAAAAATATAGAGCTAAACTCATTTGAAACTGAATCTGTTTTTTTTGTTTTTTTGACAAAAGGAGGAAAGGTATCTGATTTTACAATTTTGCCTTATCAAAACAATTGTTGTGTGTGTTTAGTTTACTTTATATAAAGCAAGCATCAAATATTTCCCAACAGATGTGAACTGTATGGTGATTGGTTTGAAATATATCCAATGTTTATGGAATACATTGGATGTCAATTACACTTTTTACAGTCGGTAAGTAATAACTTGTGTAAAAATATATATAATAAATATTATATATATATATACTGTATATCTCTTTTGGTCTGAATTTTGCTTTAGATTTGCAGATGAATCCTTTCGTGAATGTGATACCTACATAGTCAAGAATGGTCTGAATGTTGGATGCAATCAGCCCAGAGCCAACGACAGTCTCTGGTTAAAGAGATTTACACAATTTTTAACCAAAATTCAAAAAGGAGACCAGGAACATCTTCAGGAACATAACCTCAAAACAAGAGGTAAAACATATGTTGTAAAGAGCACAACATTTCACTCACCTTGCTGTCAAACTGTATGAATGGTGGTACGTAGTCGGATATGTGTGAAGGATCAGACACTACTTTTTCATCAGTCTGCCCTGGGACAGCTGCAGCAAGAGATGTACATTAGCACCACCAAGTACAACTGCAAAGTGAATGAATAACACACAATATACGACTATAAATTTCTCTCTCATCTCAATCAAATAATTCAAATAAACAGTTCCATTTGAAAAAATGAATACCCAGATAACTAACCTAAACCTGTATTGATACAGGAAAAAACACATTTCACCTTTCATGAATAGTTTTAGAAATGTTTTTATGAGATCTAGCATAGTAAACATTTTATTGTTAAACATTACATTCTGTTGTATAAAATAAAATATTATAAAGGAATTGAAATGATCAGTATAATAAAATAGCCTTCTCCTTTTTAATCATTGACTTCTCTGTAATTTCCAGTAAAGTTGAATCCACCTTCTAACCTCACTGTGGAGTACAGGTCTGACTCCAGCTTGTGTTTCAAGTGGAAGCTAGAGAGGGATTGTCTTGAGAGCCAGGTCCGCTACAGACTCAACAACAATAACTGGCAGGTGGGAAAGGAAACTGACTAACTAGAATCGTCTTGTGTCACACCTCTGCATCTCTGTTTCATAATGCTAATGAATGGCAGTCCAAGATCCTATATCTAAATCTAAAATGATCCGTATCAGTGCCTTTAAAATGGGAAAGACAAGAGAAAAAAATATCAAAGTGGAGAAATGTACTAAATTGGTGGTTTTCACATTCTGCAGTGTCATTATGTCACACTCCCAGAGCCATTATTTTTCCTACTGATAATGCTGAACCTGATCATTTTGATTAGACCCAAGAACTCACTGTATTAAAACAAAAATCTGTATTTTAACAATATTAGTTTTACCTACCCCCCATCTGTATTAAATAATATTGGCCAAGAATGTTGTGATGTCATTTGTAACTCACCGTACTTATCAATATGATTCTTCAACAATTCTTCTATTGATTCCTGGAAATGTCTAAACAGTGGTCTAGGGGTTATGGCTTCCTTCCCTTCTTGCTGAAACTTATAAGATGCCGCACCCTTTCAGTTGACATGCCTGACAGCTGAGAGTCAAAGAGAATTGAAATGAGACTAATGATCTTCACTGTATTTCCCCTGGTTATTTACATTGTGTTTAATTGACAGGAATCCATGATGAGTCCCAACATTCAGGAGTATTGTTTTAACTTACCATCAAACTCGTCCCGTTACGAGCTGCAGGTTCAGGGCCGCGTGAGCCACAACTGTGGTGGTTCTGAAGTGTGGAGCGAATGGACTGAACCAGTCGCCTGGGGCGCCCACAACAAGACAGGTAAGAAGAGAGAAAAATATATTCAATTATCCTGACATTCTTGACATCTTTTTTGATATGTTTGTTTTATTAATTAACAAGTTCAAATAAGTTCAAATAAACACTGACAGATTATAATGTTGTGCAATGGGGTTGTTCCAGAAATTTTTTTTTGACCTATTACCCGAGGCAAATGAAGCATTATATTGACTGGCCAAGCTGAAGGGGGCATCTGCTTGCCCCTAACTATTAATGATATTATTTAGCTCCATACTTCATTCAGCACTACAGCCTGAAACCAAGTTTGTCCATCTTTGTATAACAGAAAATATTTGCAGATAGCTTGTGGGTGTAATAGCAGGTGCTCATAAACAGTTGTTTCAGCCTACACTTTTGGGCTATGCATGCTTCTATGTAATGTATGCATGTAAAGTAGACAGAAAAAAAGCTCAAATAAACTAAACTAATATGTTTTTGGAAATTTACCAACACTTCACAAATCAGCCCCTTAGACTGCACAGACCTCTGTGCTGCATTTATGGACTCAGCATTAAAATGTGCTTTCAGTGTTTTCAGATCATAGACCAGATATGAGGCCCATGTTGGAAATATGTGTCAACAGGATTTGTAAATGTTTCAAATAAAACTGATGGACACCATCTTACTCTTCTCCCTCTCAAGTGATTAATGTACAGTAAATCACTCATCTATGATGTATTCTCTTTTGAATTCCATACAATTTTCTCTCAATCAAACAGTCAGGCGCTGTGGATAAGGGCAGAGTCCTTTCCCACACACAAAAGTAACTGAAGGGTTTGAAAATTGATAAGTACTGACATTCAGTTGTGCCAAAGCAAAGGCATGTTTCCGTTGTGCTTTAAACACTTTATCTTCATCTGTAACGCATGCTATCACATTTCTAACACATGCAGTCAAAGGAGCACTGTGCAAGTTTTTTTCTTTTGGTGAGTCTGCCAACTGCTTGTCTCCAGCAGAAAAGTTTCATAGTGCCCCTTTAATCCTAAAGATTATACAATTATTCCCTAATGACTTCTTAACAATTTCTTAACCTTGTTCTCATCAGACTCGACTCACCTGCATGACTCTGTGAATGTGTGGAATCTGCTCATGTACTTTGTGGGAGGGGCCAGTCTGCTCTTGCTGCTTGTTATGTTATTGCATCGTGAGAGGTAGGTCTTCACATGGACTTATCATTAGGGGTTGGCAAAAGTATATATATATATATATATATATATATATATATATATATATATATATATATATATATATATATATATATATATATATATATACACAATAAAATTAACCTCAAAACTGTAGAATCACTACAACATTATTATTTTTATTTATTATTATTTTTTATCTCTTTTTTCACTGTTTTAAAAGAAGATATACTCAATTCTATTTTTGTATCTACAATACACTACAACATTTGCAATATTATCCTTTACTCACAATACTAGAATCAACTACAGTACATCTGAATCGTTCTGCAATGTGTAACTGCTCTGTCCAATAATTTCTAATCGTTTTCATTTATGGTGCAACAAATCAGTAACATGTTGATAGGCCAAATGATGTCTTTATGTTCCAGTATTTGAACTGTTCACATAGTCTCACTAGATGGCAGCAGAGTATAGTTCAAGGATCTGAAGAGTGAATAACTATGTTCACTAAAATTGTTATTGAATAATTAAAATTATTCTATGGTCATGAGCTTTGGGTAATGACCAAAAGGACAAGATCCCAGATACAAGCGATCAAAATGATTTACCTCCGCAGAGTGGCTGGGTGCCCCCTTAGAGATAGGGTGAGGAGCCCAGTCACACAGGAGAAGCTTGGAGTAGAGCTGCTGCTCCTCCTCATCAAGAGATGCCAGCTGTGGTGGCTCTGGCATCTGTTCCGGATGCCTCCTGGACGCCTCCCTTGGGAGGTGTTCCGGGCATGGCCCTCCGGGAGGAGACCCCGGGGAAGACCCAGGACACGCTGGAGGGACTATGTCTCTTGGCTGGCCTGGGAAGGCCTTGGGGTCCCCCCGGAGGAGCTGAAGGAAATCTGGTCCCTGCTTAGACTGTTGCCCCTGCGACCCGGCCCTGGATAAGTGGAAGAAAATGGATGGATAATTTAAATTATTAGCTTATACTTTTATAGAATTCTCAAAAGTTGCACGATAACTGCTGATAATGTGGCTCTTATATAATTATTAATAGCCTACCTGAAGATCCAAAATCTTTTCATACCCTTTAAATTTCAATAACCTGACAAACTGGACATAAAGATTGAACTTGAAATTTAAGTACACTGAAAAATGTACTTAAGTTTTTTTTTAACTGTACATTGTTTTTTTGTTTTTTGTTTTATTTCTATGACATTGTCCAGAATCCGAATTATCCTTATTCCGGTTGTTCCTAAACCATCTCGTGACTTGGAGGTAAGTAAAAACATTTAAAACAATGGACAACTACAATGTCCTGCATCTAGATCACAAACACTAACTACCGTGTGCTGATTTTACAGGAGTGGTTAGACAGCTCCAAAGGCCTAAAGGATATTTTTAAGACTAGCTACACAGAGCACACCTGTTCTGTCCAAGAGTACTGCCCTATGCCTCTCTCTGACAGCGAGAGCTCAGACTCCTCCATCATTTCTGTCAGCACAGATCAAACCGACTGCTATAACAACATCCCGAATCCAGACGTCAGCCACCAGGGACCCTCCTCCAGCGCTTAGTTTGTCCCACCTGAAGAGCAGCACGTCTCTGTTTAGCAAAGACGTGAAATTTACATGTCAGTAATTGGGAAGCAGACATTGTGCATCTAAATCAGTGCCCAAAATCCCAATGAATTTAGCCTAGATGTACATATAAACTGTGTGTATTTCATTTACTTGATAGAAAGAAAGCGCATTGCAGCACCTGATACCAATGTAGAGATGTCTATGAAAGGCCCATATTCTTACCCTGCCCAAAAGAGCAAGTAATTTCAAGTTTTAAAAATATGTTTTGATCAATATTTTTCACATTATTGCTCAGTATTGTATGATTATGAGTGAGTAGGCCTAGGTTTGTGTGTAAGTATCCTACAGCACACATTATTGTACAAGTGTAATTGGTATGTTGTCTATGTTATTTTTCTCGTACAATGAAAGTATTCTATTTTGAATAAATCTGTGTTTTAAGTAAGTAGATAATAAAACATGTAAAGTTAAAAAAAAAAAAAAAAAAAAAAAAAAAGAACATGTTGAAATAGGTTATAGATCTAATTGACTGGCCTGGTTGGCATCCTGACTGAAATCATCTATAGGATATTATTCATAAGCAGGGGTTTTGAACTGGGGGAATGGGTACTGTTTACCCAGGACCCAGTGCAAGGTAGGGCCCTGCACAAAGCCTGTAATGTGCATTTTTCATTAGACAATACGTAGTGCGGGCCCACCAAGATGATTTGTACCCAGGGCCCAGAATTTGGTGTTACACCCCTGTTTACAAGAAGCCTGTCTATGATGTGCATGACGAAAAGTGTATTGACTGGCCAGGCAAAACTGACTAAACAAAAATACGCATTTTCCTTGTTTCATAACTGGCTAGGCTACCTGTAGAGCTCATAGATAAGGTAAGATGAGTATTTATTAGAAGATTTTTGGATGTTCATTTTCATTATAAAGAACACCTCATACCTTACCTGCATGTCAAACCATTGAGATCCAGAGAGCATCCCAGATCCTCTCATCTGAAAAAGATAGGATAACCTTTAAAACTTAATATTCTGAAGAAAATAACTAGCCTAGGCCTTTTTCAGATAGCATCGCCTTCTGAGGCATTTATCCCACATTGCATTGAAGCATAAAAATATGAATTCTCCTTTCTAGGATCTAGGGCTATAAAATGGCTAATTATGTTTGTTCTTTGTCAAATTATACATACCACCATCGTCTAATGATTAGACCAGGCATGGGCAAACTATGGCCCAGGGGCCATATGCGGCCCGTTAAGCATTTTAATCTGGCCCGTCGAACTTGAAGAAATTATATTCATAAACCTTGTTAATGTTTTAATTTCCCTGCAATTCTGGCATTTTCCAATACATTGACCTTTGTTGAGGTGCCGCGTTTTGCTCCACGTTTGTGCTTTACTCTTTGATCCCTCAGCCCTCCTGTAATGATGAGCGGAGCTATGAAAAGAAAAGTGGACAGAATGTCGAGTGTTTAATAAGGAGTGGACAAGTAAATATTTTTTCACCGAATACTTATCAACTGCTGTATGCCTGATATGCCAGTTGTATTTGTTGTAATGCTTTTGTTAATTTTTTATTGAAATAAATCACATGTTTTCTACATATCCCATGTTATTTTTTGCTCTTATGAGGTGGATTACCAAAACACTAAATCCACCTGCTCCTGATCCGGCCCTTCTGTCAAATTTTATTGATTTGGGTCCCATCCATGTTGGCAGGAGTCGTGAGCAGCATGTGTCCGTCCCTGTCCGCTGGATGGCGCTGTGCGAGTCCCGCTCTGTAGATCAGAGAAGGGTAGGGCGCTCGGCGGTGGCCCCTGCGAGAACATCTACACTACTCAGCCACTTCCTTAGCTAGCCCGCTGTGGTTTCACAATCCATTAATGTCTTCCGATGAAAGTTAAGATACTGCCGCGCATTTAGTTGCTTTTGCGCTGATTATCTGCAGCTTGTCTCCAAATATTAACCAAAATGTCGCAGCCTGCGGTGGCCGACACTCGCCGGCTGAACTCCAAGCCCCAGGACCTCACGGATGCCTACGGCCCCCCCAGCAATTTTTTGGAAATAGACGTGTATGATCCACAAACCCTAGGAGTGGGACGAACTCGATACACTGTATACAAAGTCCGCATGCGGGTAGGTGCATGAGCTCAAGTGAAAACCTGTTGTTTGGTTACATTTTCTAAGCTAACACAAATGACACTGTTGTTAGCATTGTAATTAGCATTAGCACAGTTAGCTTTTGCACCAGAGCGGCGAGCGAGCTTGAGGCAAGCCGACAGAACAAGTCTAACATGGCGAGCAGCAAAAATCTAGAGCCGGGGATGAACTGAGGCCTACTTTAGACTGGATTTTTAACGATGGAGTTTTACTACCATGCTTTAAAACATTGAAACCACAAGTATGCGGTGTACACAAGCAATTACTGGCCCACACGGTTAAGGCGGCCAACAAATCAAAGTACTCAATTGCACATCAAATTCATGATGCAGTTCTATTTACAAACTATACCTTTAAAAGACTGTTAATATGTTATAGTTCATCAAGAAGATTTCCTTCTTGACACTCTTTCAACACTGGCACTAAACAGTGACATTAAAATCGCAGCATGATATAATATGATTTACTAAAGCCCGTTACATTTTGTGTGAATTTAAGCATTTTGGACCTGTCTATTGTATCCAGAAATGCAGTTTAAATGAGTCGTGTTTTTGCTGACACATCTAAATCTTGGAGAAGAAAAAATTAACTCATCAGAAAGCTTATTGCCTCATTCCTGGTTACTTGACTTCCCTTCCCATAGTTCCTCATTTGTTTTCACTGTGTAGTCACTTGTACAATCTATTAATTTTGCAGAATTTTAGAAAATTCTTTACAGTAATTCCTGCCTACACTTAAGGAAGTTTTATATTACAACAGCTGCATAGCCTTCCTTCATGAAAACCATTTTAAAATTGTTTTTAATAAATTCTTGTGTTTTTTAAAATTATTAATACTTATACAAGCCAGCTTCTTAAGACTTAATTTTTAAGATGATGTCTTTACTTGTTTTATTCAGTTATTCAGTCTGACTTCTGATCAAAACCACATGCTTTTATAGACCGGATTGGCTGTAGACCTACTTGTAGATTAAACTGGCATTTTGAAATCATTAAATCATTGATTAAAATGTATTAATTGTACAACCCTTTCTAGGCCTGTATTATTAGCCAGTTATTTAAAATAAAAAGTCTAAAATATAAATTGCAAGTATACATGTAAGTATACATATACATATACAAGTTTCTGGATGTAATGCAAATGATTGCATTGTCCAGACTAATTTTGCTTGGGCAGTCCATTCTTGACGATAAAAGGCCATTCCAATTTATGCAAATATTAAAGATTAACAGTTGTTATTGTCTTTTGTAGACAAATCTTCCCATTTTTAAACTGAAGGATTCCTGTGTGACAAGAAGATACAGTGACTTCGAGTGGTTAAAAACTGAGCTGGAAAGAGACAGTAAGGTAAGGGGGAAATTGTCTGTTTTGCATTACTTCCATGATTACATTGTCCAGCCAAAAAGGTGAGGAACCCATTGAAAGAATGTTTAGGTCTCAATTTGGGAAGTAAGGGAACCTCTGGTTCCGCCATACATAATGCACTGAAACAATATTATTGCCAAAAAAAAGAGTGGCAGGTCCTCCTAAAGTACAATAGAAGCTAATAATTTACATATATTTGAAATGTATAAACACATTTAACCAGATCTTCAGTTTCTTCAGTCATTGAGTTGGCACAAACTTTTTCTAAACTATTGAAAGAATTGATCAAAGGAGAAGTTCAATTTGTCAACTGGACAAAGTTTGTTTGGTTGAAAACGTTTCGCCGCTCATCCGAGAGGCTTCGTCAGCTCTGGTTATTGTACTGGTTAGACCCTGCTTATATCTAGCTGCCGGGAGGCGCATCCTACAATGACAAAAGCTCTGAAAACGATCCCCCCTAATCTGTCTCTTTGTTTTTCAAATTACTCTGACGGCTGGTTTCGACCCCCTATTCAACGTCTAACGACCCTCTCCACCCCTCTGCCCTGGCTCTGTTTGACTGGTCTAAGAATCGCATTATAAATGGGAGACAAGTTATGTCTCACTCCCCCATTTCTGTTTAATGACGGATTCTCTTTTTTGACAAAAATAGCCTCTTTAACTCCCCTCTCAAACCATTTCTTTTCCCTGGCTAAGATCTGAACCTCACTGTCCTCAAAAGAATGGCCCGTGGCTTCTAGGTGAAGATGTACCGCAGAAGCCGGTCCACTCTGGCACGCCCGCCTGTGTTGGTACATCCTCTTGTGAAGTAGGACGCGCCTCCCGGCAGCTAGATATAAGCAGGGTCTAACCAGTACAATAACCAGAGCTGACGAAGCCTCTCGGATGAGCGGCGAAACGTTTTCAACCAAACAAACTTTGTCCAGTTGACAAATTGAACTTCTCCTTTGATCATGGATTCTACCTGGATGACTGAGGGACTTTTCACCTATTGAAAGAATTACTACTTGAGCAAATATTATTGATCACATTGCAGTTTGAGGCACGTTAGAAGTGAAAGGATGTGAAAAGCTTATATAGTGGTAAAAGACATGCAGACATCTAGAAAGTTCAGTTCAAAATGGATTATGTAGTTGTAGTATATTATACTAATTTCACACTGTGTTCTGTTCAGACTCTGTTCATGCAAAGCGATAACATTGGACCTTTCCATAATA
The DNA here is from genome assembly GCA_036785185.1 of Paratrypauchen microcephalus. Lineage (NCBI taxonomy): Eukaryota > Metazoa > Chordata > Actinopteri > Gobiiformes > Gobiidae > Paratrypauchen > Paratrypauchen microcephalus. The sequence continues at coordinate 214,514 of JAVJIX010000260.1, read as the reverse complement.
CTCCTAATCATGTTTACACTGTTGGTTATACTGCTCTTTGTGTGGCATCTGCTGCAGATTGTAGTGCCACCGCTGCCCGGGAAAGCTCTGAAGAGACAGCTGCCGTTTCGTGGAGATGAGGGCATTTTTGAGGACTCTTTCATTGAGGAACGGCGAGTGGGTTTGGAGCAGTTCATAAACAGGTCAGCCACCTTATTTAAAACCTTAAGTTATTTATTTTTGAGCATGATGTTTCCATTAGAGCAATGTTTGAATTAGGCCATTTTTGTTATATATTATAATTGCTAAAGTGAAAGAAAATACCAAAACGTATGTATTTTATACATCCAGGGACATTCATTCTTAAATACTAGCTGCTGGGTACAAAATGTGAAAAGTGAAATGCCTTAGTGTTCAAGACAAGTGGTTCTCTGCAAAGAATAAGAACATCATGTCTCTTATAATTGCAGCCTTTTATGTTTACTGAATCTAGTTTTGATTTTGATATTCTAGTCGTGCTGCATGTATAACAAAGGACTTGTCTGTCCTTTGCAGGTCTGAAGTGATCCTTTGTTTTTTGTTTGTTTGTTGGGAAAAGGTCAGTTTAGCTCACAAAAAAATGGACGGGCTTCTTTATGGCCTTTGAATGTCCTATGGCCTTCGTCCAATAATGCTAAAAAAAGCAAACCTTGTTAGTTAGCTGTATTAACTAACTGACACAAAAATGTATTGCAAAAAAAATTCAGTCATGATTTTCTTCATTAGGGCACAGCTTTTTTTTTTTTTTTTTTTTTAGGTCTGTATTGTTTATTTTTTTATTTGGGCTTATAAATTTAAACATGAACATTAATTGACTTGATCACAAAAATGCTCTTCTCATAGCAAACAGCCATAATCTTTAGTGGACTACTGGACTCTAATTCTGTCCATGCAGTAGTCCAACAGAATCTACCTTTACCTGTAACCACACTGTAAAATACAGGGAAAAAAAAAATCATAAAAAGCAATAAACTCAACATTTAATGTGAAATGTTCATACCCTAACCCTCCAGCCCTAAAAAATCTTATGTCTCATGCCATAGAAATTCATTTCAAAAACCAAAGATGTGCTTTCCCTGTTGACTCCTTTCTCTTGCCCTGGGTCTGTGTGTGTGTGTGTGTGTGTGTGTGTGTAGAATTGCCGGACACCCTTTGGCCCAGAACGAGCGCTGTCTGCACATGTTTCTTCAGGAGGCGACCATCGACCGAAACTACATTCCCGGAAAAGTACGACACTAGGCTTACTGCGACGTTCACAGTACCTCTACTACTACTACTACTACTACTACCACTACTACTACTACCACTACTACCACTACTACCACTACTACTACTACTTCTTTAACAACGCATTTCTCTTCTTACATCTTTACTTTCAAACTGTGTATACTATTGTAAAGTTACTTGGGATTATTATAGTAAGTTCTTCTACTATACAGCAAGTCTGAAAGTTGACTTCAACTTGTGAACTTTTTTTTTTTAAATTGTACAATATAAATTCCTCAGTACATGTTGTATTGTGGGACAGAAATTGGCTTTTAATCTCAGAAACACTGTATGATACATTCCTTTACTTTCGTGTTATGATTGTAAAATATTGTGAATAAAGTAGAATGATGTCTACATTTTGGTGTGGGCACTAGTATATATTAATGTAATGGACTGCATGCTAAATGTGTAAACACAAGTCTTATCCTGTTTTGTTTCTCTGTTTTTTAGGTATGAGTGAAGTAAGTTTATTGAATTATTTTTTTACACACTCATGTCTCAGAGAGCTTTATATAATAGGTGGTTGCAAAAAAAGGCATTGTAATTGCTAAATGTATGTTAATCAAACACTACAAAATCAAAATTTTAACCAAAAATGTAAGTAGGAACGTTGATATAATTTCAAAATAAACCACACAAGTTGACCCACAAGTTTTAAATTGTAAACTGGCTTTCAGATAATATGAACATAACCCATCAATGTATTAAAGGTACATTATATAGCTTTCCAGATGGCGTGTCTGCTACCTGCTTGCCTCCTTGGAGATGTTATTGTTTTGTCTGGAATGTTGCAGTTTCTACAATATGCCATTAAACTGACCTGGCTGTATCCATAGAGATGGATAATGTTAGAAATGCATATTAAGCTAATAGATAAGCCATATTGTGATGCCATACTGTACTGTGGAACACTCCAGGCAACTCAACTGCCCGTTACCATGGAGATGATGAGTTGGCGGACCATCCTCCAGAAATGTTGCATATTGCACCTTAAGGATAACTAAAATGATAAACTTGGAACAAATCTGACCCTTAATAAAAAACAAATGGTTAATAGATATAGACATTTAGATGTACATAATACGAAAGTCTTACAAATTGTATATTTTTATTTTTAGAGGCCCAAAGTACAACCACCAGATATGCCTAGAGCTCTTTGAAACATTGAACTAATTCTTATCCATTGCACTAATCATCAAATGCATGGCATACTTGCACGCTTCAGAAAATGAGCATAGTGATTCCCGTTTTATCACAGCATAAATATTTTTTTTTAGAATACACCCATTCATTTTCATTTGTACAGTACTTCAGTTAGAAGTTAAAATATTTAAGCAATCTTCATTTTAATTGGTTGTGATGAGGATGTTTGGTGCATTATACTCTGCAGATTCCTTATGCATGCAGCAAGGAGAGGTACTGGATATACAATAATCGAGTGATATAAAAGAGGTTTTACTTTACTGGTATTATAATATACTGAGTGATAGTGTTTTTGTAATGTTTATTACTGAAAAGTACAACAGAATTCCAATTGCTAAAATATTCCTTTTTAGCAAGATTTTTTTTTATCACTTAAATTTAGAAAAAAGACTGGACGTGTGTACGCAGTGCCACAAGGGCTTGCCACAAGAATAATAATCAATGGAGTATATGGATTAATTGTGGTCGCTTAGCAGGGTGTAAACTTGCTAGTGTAAAAGTATATAATTTCAGTTATTTAATTGGTAGTACATTTAAGATGAAAGATATTTGTATTTGCTAACAGACGTTTTAGTACACCCATAGAATTGTCAGGACACAATCCAGGGGGAACATGAAACAAAAAAGGTCAGAAGCTGGACACTTAATTATTGGATACATTACATGACTTAAAATGCATACATGTTCTTTTTTAGGTTTACCATTTCTTTACACAAGAAAATCAATTGTAAGACAATTATTTCTATAAAAGGGGACAATGGCCTCTATTCTATTTTAGCATTTGAAATTGAATGTTGACCTAGATGCAACACAAAAATGGGTTAATTTAGGCATACTGCACAAATTAGACACAGTTTGGAGCTATAATAAAAACCTGAACATTTTCCTTAGCATGCGTTGGTCACATGCTTAAAGTAGCATAGTCAATTTGTGATGCCAGTTTGCTGGTGCTACTGAGAAATAAAAGTACAATACAGGTAAACTGCATACTCATAGGTGAGAAGGTTGCAAGACTACAGTCCTACTGGTTTGCATGGCATTTATAGATTAATTTCAGAGGAATGCTGTTGCGTTGATATGACAGTCTGGCTAAATTGTGATGTTTTCCAAAAGAAGAAAATTGGTTAAAAAAAAACAAGCAGAATGAAGCAGTAGATGTAGGCCTACTCCAACAGAATCTTGTTTTTATTGTCCAATAATAAATGACATTGCACATCACTCCTTTATCACTAACCTCAATACTTAGTTATAACATTGGCTCCATAATGAATGTCTCGCTTCCACTAAAACTGCATGATTCCACTCCTAGCTGTTTACACGTGTGTTATATTAAATGGCACTATTCTGATTCACTACTGTATGTCTCCCTTTTGTCTCCCAGAGGTGAAGCAGACGGCTGGGCCTGCGCTTTGTACATTATATTTCTACATCTCTCCATTTTAAACTTGTGGAGAAAAAAACAGTATATCAACAGAGAAAAGATTAGACAAATGCAATGTGTACATGTGTTTTTTCAACCATTCCACGTTTTGATTTAATCTGAGAATCTGTATCTCAAAACAAACATTTTAGATATGATTTCTTATTGTTTTTTTATTTGATTATGTATCCCTACAGAATAATGGAAGGCAGCCACATGTAGCGTTCCACAGTTACTGATATATTAGGTTTCAATGCCGTGAATCATATAGAATTGGCTGCAAATGATCAGATTTCACGATTTTCTTTTGTCAATTTTGGACCATAAATGCTCATATTTAAGCACTGTGACAAAACCTACTTAAAATTAAATCTTTTTGATCAGATCATTCTTACTCCCATGTTCTATTGTCTTTTTCTTGTTAAAAACAATTGTGAATTTTATCTATGAATTTTCGGCATTGAGAAACAACATTGTTATTCTGTCTATACTGATTAAATTCCTGCTGCCTGCTGTCTACTGTCTGGATTTGTGAGAGGACACTGAAAGAAGACCGCTCCCGTTCAATTAACATTCAAGGCCACTAGGGTAGGCAATATCATTTTATTTTGATAGCATGACTCACTGGTACAACATTAGAGCAATCCCATAGAAATGTACCAGTAAATGTTCTTTTTCAGGTTCAAATATTGCACAAAAAGTGAATGAACAGTCAAATAAAACCTCTATAAATATGTGACGGGTTTGCCAAAAGTTAAAAACTAAAATTAAACCTTTCTCCATATGTACAAGAAGATGAGCAGGTGACACCAACAGGCCAAGCTGCAGGTCAGATTTATGCAGTGTGACAGTCATACAGCAAATTCCACCATAGAGTTATGCCCTCAAGCTCAATTTTACACTGCAGAAGCGAAGATTACTTGAATTAAGAAAGTTTTATGATTTGAGTAGATTTCGCTTGACAAGTAAAATGATCTGACAATGGAACTTGCATGTATAGTAGGCTATGTATGTACTTAAAATATGAAAATACATCTTGCTACACTTAAGAAAAACATCTTTTTGCACTTAAAATAAAATCTAATGTTGCTTGAATTAAGAAAAACACTTAGGACATATTGGTGTCTGGTGTATAAAGAAGGTAGCTGCTAACATTGGTTCTTGTTTTCATACGCTAAATCCTTAATCTTTTGTTGCTGTTCTGGAAATGTGAGTTTACAATAGTTAAGTAGATGAACTCACACTAAAGAAATGTTTATTTTTACACATAAGCTAAAAGTTATATATGATATGTAAAAGATCATCTTCAGAAATGTTTTGTTTATAAATGTATAACTCTATCAAAACAAAATTGATTCTACTGAGTATTGATTTGGAGTTAAAACAGAATCCTTAATGGTGCACTGCAGATTTTTTTTCTAATGGAGGAGCTGCCACCTGCTTGTCTCCATGGAGATAATGTGGGGTTTTGAATATTCCTCACTATTTTTTCTGAACTTTGCTATCTTCATTTGAGCAATAAAACACAGACCATTTAATAAACGCTATAGGTGTAATTCCATACTGTAACGCATCCCAAACAATAACGTCCTGTGGGTATAAACAGGTATAGCATCTCCCCTTCCAAGAGTGTTACATAGAGCATCTATAACATCTATATTTACTAAGAATTTAGGCATATTCAGTGCAGTTACCATTAAAGGTCCTATATAAGCTTAAAATGCTCCATTCCACTTTGTGATGTAGGTGGTAGTTTTCAAGTTAACAGCTATCTTTTACCTTTAGCTCAGTAGAGACTGGCAGTTCAAGGGATGAAATTATTCTAATGTATTCCAACATGCCTTTAAAGTTTCAAAATATGCTTGGACTATGAGAACTTGTCCCACTTTGACTCAGTCTGGAGCCCTGACCTACAAAAGCAGCACTTTGAAGTTGAGTTTGAGTCCGAGGTAATGAAAGAGGACAGACTGTGAGATTAGCTGCTGTTGTGATAGCACTTTGGCCATGGGGGTCCCCTCTGCAGCCTGTTGTGTTAGAGCAGACACCGGTGTACTGCGTTTGATAAAGTGGAAGTAAATGGACACAGCAGAATGACCAGACAAGGACAAAAGGTGAGGCTGATGAGAGCGAGATGAGACCAGGGAGCAGCACATGGGAACAAGAGTCACAGATACATTTATGTTTCACTTATAGGCCCTCTGACTTGAATAACAAGGTGCCTGCATGGCCATGTTTACTGAGGTGGATATTCAATTACATTTACTATAACCTTTTCACAAGATTGTACTTTCTAGTGTAGTGTGAAAAGTCCCTCAGTCGTCCAGGTAGAATCCATGATCAAAGGAGAAGTTCAATTTGTCAACTGGACAAAGTTTGTTTGGTTGAAAACGTTTCGCCGCTGACGAAGCTGACGAAGCCTCTCGGCTTCGCTGACGAAGCCTCTCGGATGAGCGGCGAAACGTTTTCAACCAAACAAACTTTGTCCAGTTGACAAATTGAACTTCTCCTTTCTAGTGTAGTGTTTCTCAAACTGTAGTACGTGTACCACTGGTAGTACGTGAGATCCTTCAGGTGGTTCTTGGACCGCTCTTGAAGCTGTGGGTTTGCCTAATTTAGGGTTAATTTTATCCACATATTTGGCCCATTCCGATAATAAGTTTTATAATTGAACAACTGCTCAGTGCTTGAACAGTGCTCTGGGTCAATCCAAAATGTTAATAAACCTCAAACCTGAATATTTAAGGAAGTAAAAGTGAAGTTTTAGCTTTCTTTGGAGAAAACCTATGTCTATGTGTGCAGTTATTGGGCAGCTATTAATGTGCAGAATTATTACACAACTAAATGAAAAATGAACTTGTTTATTTTCATCTGTCAGAATAGTAAACAACTAAAAAATTACAAATAAACATTTCTGACACAAAAAAAAATCAGTGACCAATATAGCCACCTTTTTTCTCAATAATGGTCATAAGCCTTCGATTCATGGAGCCTGTCCGTTTCTTGATCTGTTGACAATCAACTTTTTGTGCAGCATCAACCACAGCCATCCATCCATCCATCCATCCATTTTCTTCCGCTTATCCGGGGCCGGGTCGCGGGGGCAACAGTCTAAGCAGGGACTCCCAGACTTCCTTCACCCCGGACACTTCCTCCAGCTCCTCCGGGGGGACCCCAAGGCGTTCCCAGGCCAGCCGGGACACATAGTCCCTCCAGCGCGTCCTGGGTCTTCCCCGGGGCCTCCTCCCGGTGGGACATGCCCGGAACACCTCCCGAGGGAGGCGTCCAGGAGGCATCCGAAACAGATGCCCGAGCCACCTCAGTTGGCTCCTCTCCACGTGGAGAAGCAGCGGCTCTACTCCGAGCCCCTCCCCGTGTGACTGAGCTCCTCACTCCTATCTCTAAGGGTGCGCCCAGCCACTCTGCAGAGGAAACTCATTTCGGCCGCTTGTATCCGCGATCTTGTCCTTTCGGTCATTACCCAAAGCTCATGACCATAGGTGAGGGTAGGAACGCAGACTGACCGGTAAATTGAGAGCTTCGCCTTTGGCTCAGCTCCTCTTCACCACAACGGTCCGGTACAACGACCGCATCACTGCCGACGCTGCACCGATCCGCCTGTCAATCTCACGCTCCATCCTCCCCTCACTCGTGAACAAGACCCCGAGATACTTGAACTCCTCCACTTGAGGCAAGGACTCTCCACCCACCCAGAGAGGGCAAACCACCTTTTTCCGGTCGAGAACCATGGCCTCGGATTTGGAGGAGCTGATCCTCATCCCAGCCGCTTCACACTCGGCTGCGAACCGCCCCAGTGCACATTGGAGGTCCCGGTTTGATGAAGCCATCAGGACAACATCATCTGCAAACAGCAGAGATGAGATCCTGTGGTTCCCAAACCGGATCCCCTCCGGCCCCTGACTGCGCCTAGAAATTCTGTCCATAAATATAATGAACAGAACCGGTGACAAAGGGCAGCCCTGGCGGAGTCCAACATGCACCGGAAACAGGTCCGACTTACTACCGGCAATGCGAACACAGCTCCTGCTCCGGTCATACAGGGACCGAACAGCCCTTAACAAAGGGCCCCGAACCCCGTACTCCCAGAGCACCCTCCACAGGGCCCCACGAGGGACACGGTCGAATGCCTTCTCCAGATCCACAAAGCACATGTGGACTGGTTGGGCAAACTCCCATGCACCCTCGAGCACCCGATGGAGAGTATAGAGCTGGTCCAGTGTTCCCCGGCCGGGACGAAAACCACACTGCTCCTCCTGAATCCGAGGTTCGACTATCGGTCGAATTCTCCTCTCCAGCACCCTGGAATAGACCTTACCGGGAAGGCTGAGGAGTGTGATTCCCCGATAGTTGGAACACACCCTCCGGTCCCCCTTCTTAAACAGAGGGACCACCACCCCGGTCTGCCAATCCAGAGGTACTGTCCCCGACCGCCACGCGATGTTGCAGAGACGTGTCAGCCAAGACAGCCCTACAACATCCAGCGACTTGAGATACTCAGGACGGATCTCATCCACCCCCGGGGCTTTGCCACCGAGGAGCTTTCCAACCACCTCAGTGACTTCAGCCAGGGTGATGAGTGAGTCCGACCCCGAGTCCCCAGCCTCTGCTTCCTCCTCGGAAGACGTGACGACGGGATTGAGGAGATCCTCAAAGTATTCCTTCCACCGTCCGACAACATCCCCAGTCGAGGTCAACAGCTCCCCACCCCCACTGTAAACAGTGTTTGTGAAGCACTGCTTCCCCCTCCTGAGGCGCCGGACGGTTTGCCAGAATTTCTTTGAGGCCGTCCGATAGTCCTCCTCCATGGCCTCTCCGAACTCCTCCCAACTCCGAGTTTTTGCCTCTGCCACCGCCCGGGCTGCAGCACGCTTGGCCCGCCGGCGGTACCCGTCGGCTGCCTCTGGAGTCCCACGAGCCAACAAGGCCCGATAGGACTCCTTCTTCAGCCTGACGGCATCCCTTACTTCCGGTGTCCACCACCGGGTTCGGGGATTGCCGCCGCGACAGGCACCACAGACCTTACGACCACAGCTACGGGCGGCCGCATCGACAATAGAGGCCGAGAACAGAGCCCATTCGGACTCTATGTCCCCAGCCTCCCCCGGAATCCGGGAGAAGCTCTCCCGGAGGTGTGAGTTGAAGGTGCCCCTGACAGAGGGCTCTGCCAGACGTTCCCAACAGACCCTCACTACGCGCTTGGGTCTGCCAGGTCTTTCCGGCTTCCTCCCCTGCCAGCGGACCCAACTCACCACCAGGTGGTGATCGGTTGACAGCTCTGCCCCTCTCTTCACCCGAGTGTCCAAGACACGCGGCCGGAGGTCAGATGACACGACAACAAAGTCGATCATCGACCTCCGTCCTAGGGTGTCCTGGTGCCACGTGCACTGATGGACACCCTTGTGCTTGAACATGGTGTTCGTTATGGACAAACTGTGGCTAGCACAGAAGTCCAATAACAGAACACCGCTCGGGTTCAGATCAGGGAGGCCGTTCCTCCCAATCACCCCTCTCCAGGTGTCACTGTCGTTGCCCACGTGGGCGTTGAAGTCCCCCAGGAGAACAACGGAGTCCCCGGTCGGTGCACTGTCCAGTACCCCTCCCAGGCACTCCAAGAAGGCCGGGTACTCTGCACTGCTGTTCGGCCCGTAGGCCGACACAACAGTGAGAGACCTGTCCCCGACCCGAAGGCGCAGGGACGCGACCCTCTCGTTCACCGGGGTGAACTCCAACACACAGCGGCTGAGCCGTGGGGCAATGAGCAGGCCCACACCGGCCTGCCGCCGTTCCCCGCGGGCAACGCCAGAGAAATGGAGAGTCCAGCCCCCTTCAAGGAGTTGGGTTCCAGAGCTCAGGCTGTGCGTGGAGGTGAGGCCGACTATATCTAGTCGATAGCGCTCAACCTCCCGCACGAGCTCAGGCTCCTTCCCCCCCAGCGAGGTGACATTCCATGTCCCCAGAGCTAGTCTCCATGTCCGGAGATCTGGTCGCCGAGGCCCCTGCCTTCGGCTGCCGCCCAGATCTCTCTGCACCGGCCCCTTATGGATCCTCCTGCGGGTGGTGGGTCCACGGGAGGACGGCCCCACGTCGCTCCTTCGGGCTGAGCCCGGCCGGGCCCCATGGGGAAAGGCCCAGCCACCAGGCGCTCGTTCGCGAGCTCCCACCCCAGGCCTGGCTCCAGGGTGGGGCCCCGGTGACGCCGATCCGGGCGACGTAACTGGCCTTGGTCTTGTATTCATCATAATGGGCTTTTGAACCGCTCTTGGTCTGACCCGTCCCCCAGGACCTGTTTGCCTTGGGTGACCCTACCAGGGGCATAAAGCCCCCGACAACATAGCTCCCGGGATCATTCGGGCACTCAAACCCCTCCACCACGTTAAGGTGGCGGCTCAAGGAGGGGCAACCACAGCCAGTCAGGCTGTTTCCCTTCACTGTAAATCTCCTATTTAAGAAGGGCCCACAAGTTCTCAATAGGTTTAGGTCAGGTGAGGAAGGGGGCCATGCTATTATTTTTTTCCTCTTTAAGGCCTTTACTGGCTAGCCACACAGTGGAATACTTCAATGCATGTGATGGAGCATTGTCCTGCAAAAAATTCATGGTCATCTTGAAAGATGCAGACTTTTTCCTGCACCACTGCTTGACGAAAGTGTCTTCTAAAAACTAGCAGTAGGATTTGAGTTCATTTTGAGTCCATCTTCAACCAGAAAATGTCCATCAAACTCATCTTGAATAATATCAGCCCCAGTACTCCACCTCCACCTTACTGGTGTCTGAGCTGTGGAACCATGTGCCCATTACTGATCCAGTCACGGGCCATTCATCTGGTCCGCCAAGAGTCACCCTCCTCTCATCAGTCCAGAAAACCTTTGAAAAATCTGTCTTCAGATATATTGTGGCCCAGGTTTTCATGTTTCAGCTTATATTCTTTTTCAGTGGTGATCGGAATATATTGGCCATGTCTCTGAGAACTGAACACCAATGAGCAAGCCAGTGTGGGTCCTTGGGCAAGACCCTTCGCGCTACTGCCACCTCAAAGAATGATGAAAGACAATTAAACTTATGAGATGCCACCTCAGACATTGCCCGGCCAAACAAGGTCTGCGTCAGATGCTGGGGAACCAGAGCTCCTTGATGATGTTGATTTTTTTTTTATCATTTTACATGGAACATATTTTATTCATTACCATAAGTGAAATAATACCATTCCTAATATCTTTCAATTCAAATTCAATCTAAAAGATTATTTTAAATCATTAGAAAACCTTCCAAATAAACAAGCTAATTGTATGTCATCAATTATAAAGAAAATTATCAGTCTGAATCATTTAACTAGCCCCTATGTCTTGTAATCTTTGTGTGCATGTTTATCTGTTTTCTTGTATGTATGTTTAGAATAATTTGTTTATAATCATTTGTATGTACACTCAATAAAAATATAAATGCAACACTTTTGTTTTTGCTCCCATTTTTCATGAGATGGACTTAAAGATCTAAAATTCATTCCAGATACACAATATTACCATTTCTCTCAAACATTGTTCACAAATCTGTCTAAATGTGTGATAGTGAGCACTTCTGCTTTGCTGAGATAATCCATCCCACCTCACAGGTGCGCCACATCAAGATGCTGATCTGACATCATGATTAGTGCACAGGTGTGCCTTAGACTGCCCACAATAAAAGGCCACCCTGAAATGTGCAGGGTTTTTTTGCTTTATTGGGGGTCTGGGGACTCAGAACCAGTCAGTATCTGGTGTGACCACCATTTGCCTCATGCAGTGCAATACATCTTCTTTGCAGAGAGTTTATCAGATTGTCAATTGTGGCCTGTGGAATGTTGGTCCACTCCTCTTCAATGGCTGTGCGAAGTTGCTGGATATTAGTGGGAGCTGGTACACGCTATCGTATACACCGGTCAAGCACATCCCAAACATGCTCAATGGGTGACATGTCCGGGGAGTATGCTGGCCATGCAAGAACTGGGACATTTTCAGCTTCCAAGAATTGTGTACAGATGCTTGCAACATGGGGCCGTGCATTATCTTGCTGAAACATGAGGTGATGTTCATGGATGTATGGCACAACATTCAAAATGCCATCAATAAAATGCACCTGTGTTCTTCTTCATAACAAATGCCTGCCCATACCATAACCCCACCACCACCATGGGCCACTCGATCCACAACATTGACCTCAGCAAAGCGCTCACCCACACGACGCCACACACGCTGTCTGCCATCTGCCCTGAACAATGTAAACCGAGATTCATCCGTGAAGAGAACACCTCTCCAACGTGCCAGACGCCATCGAATGTGAGCATTTGCCCACTCAAGTCTGTTACGGCGACGATCTGGAGTCAGGTTAAGACCCCGATGAGGACGACGACCATGCAGTTGAGCTTCCCTGAGACGGTTTCTGACAGTTTGTGCAGTGGCTGGTCTCAGACAATCTTGGAGGTGAACCTGCTGGATGTGGAGGTCCTGGGCTGGTGTGGTTGCACGTGGTCTGCGGTTGTGAGGCCGGTTGGATGTACTGCCATATTCTCTGAAACGCCTTTGGAGACGGCTTATGGTGGAGAAATGAACATTCAATTCACGAGCAACAGATCTGGTTGACATTCCTGCTGTCAGCATGCCAATTGCATGCTCCCTCAATGCTTGTGACATCTGTGGCATTTTGCTGTGGGACAAAACTGCACATTTCAGAGTGGCCTTTTATTGTGGGCAGTCTGTGCACACCTGTGCACTAATCATGATGTCAGATCAGCATCTTGATGTGGCACACCTGTGAGGTGGGATAGATTATCTCAGCAAAGCAGAAGTGCTCACTATCACACATTTAGACAGATTTGTGAACAATGTTTGAGAGAAATGGTAATATTGTGTATCTGGAATGAATTTTAGATCTTTAAGTTCATCTCATGAAAAATGGGAGCAAAAACAAAAGTGTTGCGTTTATATTTTTGTTGAGTGTATATATGCAATGCATTTCCTGAAAACAAAATAAATAATATAAAATACTTGTCCTTTGAACTGCACATTCTGCACTTCTTAGTTGGTTAAAATCCCATGATACGATGTTAATAACTAAGGTCAAAAAAGAAAAAGTAGCCCAAAGCCTGCCAAACAGTCTGTTGCCATGGGACCAAAACAAATTAGGACTAAAACTGGATGTGAACGCACCCTTAGTTGAGCAAGTATTTCGGTGAATATAGACTGATTCACCGAAATATTGTCCTTGGTTGAAGGAAATGTGTACGCAATTGTTCAAAAACATATTGGACTAGTGAATGACCATATCATTAGCTGGCGGCTTGAGAGTCAGCAGGACTCATTAGCACATTACATGGAAATCATTTCTGCAAAACAAATTTAGAAATTTTCGTAGAACACTCCCTATCCTTCTCTGTTCTTCAGAAAGACAGTGATTTCAGAAATTACCTAATAATAATAATAATAATAATAATAATAATAATAAAAAACATCTTTTCATTAACACTACTTTCACATTTTTCTTAAAAACATGAATAGACTTTGAAGATTTAATTTCATCCTCAAGACCGTTCCATAAACTGACTCCTTGGATTGAGACACATCTTTCCTTTGGTTTTGTTCTGAATGCTGGTTTGGAAAAAATATCAGTTCCTCTTAATTTATAACTTGTTTCTCTCTTTCTAAATCTATTTTGCAAGTTGTTTGGTAATATTATTTGATGAGCTTTGTACATAATTTTGAGTAAGTTATATTTTACCAATTCTTTAAATTTTAATGTTTTTAATTGTACAAATATAGGGTTTGTGTGGGCTCTGTATCCACTTCCATTTACCACACGGATAGCGCGTTTCTGTAAAAGGAAGATTGGTTCGATGAGTGTTTTACAGGCACTTCCCCACACTTCAATACAATAAGTCAGATATGGAACCAGTGAGTTATACAAAAGAAACATGGCATTTTTGTTGAGACAGTCCTTCACTTTGTGTAATACAGCTATTGTTTGTGATACTTTTGATTTAACTTGTTCTATGTGCGATTTCCATGTCAAATGTTCATCAATCATAACACCTAAAAACTTGATCTCACTTGTCCTTTCAATCTCCAGTCCTTGTATGACCAATCTTGCATCAATGTCTTTCTTTTTGCAGCTAAAAATCATAAACTTTGTCTTACTAATATTTATAGATAGTTTGTTGGCTTTGAACCATATCAAAATTTTCTGAAACTCTATCTCTACTATTTGTAAAACCTCTTTTATATTTTTACCTGAGTAATATAGAGTAGTATCATCTGCAAACAAAATACATTTGAGTAAACTAGAAACAGAGGCTATCGTTTACATAAATAAGGAAAAGTATTGGTCCAAGTACCGATCCTTGTGATACTCTACATAATGTAAGCTAATACTCTTGATTTATTGTTATCGATTTCCACATACTGATATTGGTCTTTTAAGTAGCTCGTGACCCACTGATGTGCTACCCCTCTTATGCCATATTTATATAATTTTTGTAATAGTATCTCATGATCTAGAGTGTCAAATGCTTTTTGGATCATCTTGAATAATACCAGCCCCAGTACTCCACCTCCACCTTACTGGTGTCTGAGCTGTGGAACCATGTGCCCATTACTGATCCAGCCACGGGCCCATTCATCTGGTCCGCCAAGAGTCACCCTCCTCTCATCAGTCCAGAAAACCTTTGAAAAATCTGTCTTCAGATATATTGTGGCCCAGTTTTTCATGTTTCAGCTTATATTCTTTTTCAGTGGTGATCGGAATATATTGGCCATGTCTCTGAGAACTGAACACCAATGAGCAAGCCAGTGTGGGTCATTGGGCAAGACCCTTCGCGCTACTGCCACCTCAAAGAATGATGAAAGACAATTAAACTTATGAGATGCCACCTCAGACATTGCCCGGCCAAACAAGGTCTGCGTCAGATGCTGGGGAACCAGAGCTCCTTGATGATGTTGATTTTTTTTAATCATTTTACATGGAACATATTTTATTCATTACCGTAAGTGAAATAATACCATTCCTAATATCTTTCAATTCAAATTCAATCTAAAAGATTATTTTAAATCATTAGAAAACCTTCCAAATAAACAAGCTAATTGTATGTCATCAATTATAAAGAAAATTATCAGTCTGAATCATTTAACTAGCCCTATGTCTTGTAATCTTTGTGTGCATGTTTATCTGTTTTTTTGTATGTATGTTTAGAATAATTTGTTTATCATTTGTATGTATATATGCAATACATTTCCTGAAAACAAAATAAATAATATAAAATACTTGTCCTTTGAACTGCACATTCTGCACTTCTTGGTTAAAATCCCATGATACGATGTTAATAACTAAGGTCAAAAAAGAAAAAGTAGCCCAAAGCCTGCCAAACAGTCCGTTGCCATAGGACCAAAACAAATTAGGACTAAAACTGGATGTGAACGCACCCTTAGTTGAGCAAGTATTTCGGTGAATATAGACTGATTCACCGAAATATTGTCCTTGGTTGAAGGAAATGTGTACGCAATTGTTCAAAAACATATTGGACTAGTTACCTGGCCAGCCAAATGATATCTCTCTGTATTTCCTATACAGCGCGATACCATTTGGACACCCTCCATCCACTCTTGCTCCTCCGGTTACAAACGGACTCCGCGATTCTGATTCGTTCAAAGATGGTGACGTCAGTGCACCCGCCTTTGCCCGCAAAGTCACTCTTAGGCAGCGGAAGTTCCGCCTCAATTTTGAATCAAGATGGCGCAATCTCTGATTGGTTCACTTAGCTGTCTGTCTACGCGCAACCGCAGCGCATTCTGTGGATCAAGCGTTACCAGACTCACTCGCTGGTACAGCGATGAGTCATGGATTCTTCCAGGCAATTGGACTAGTGAATGACCATATCATTGGCTGGCGGCTTGAGAGTCAGCAGGACTCATTAGCACATTACATGGAAATTATTTCCATCCATCCATCCATCCATCCATTTTCTTCCGCTTATCCGGGGCCGGGTCGCGGGGGCAACAGTCTAAGCAGGGACCTCCAGACTTCCTTCACCCCGGACACTTCCTCCAGCTCCTCCGGGGGGACCCCAAGGCGTTCCCAGGCCAGCCGGGAGACATAGTCCCTCCAGCGGGTCCTGGGTCTTCCCCGGGGCCTCCTCCCGGTGGGACATGCCCGGAACACCTCCCGAGGGAGGCGTCCAGGAGGCATCCGGAACAGATGCCCGAGCCACCTCAGCTGGCTCCTCTCCACGTGGAGAAGCAGCGGCTCTACTCCGAGCTCCTCCCGTGTGGCCAAGCTCCTCACCCTATCTCTAAGGGTGCACCCAGCCACTCTGCGGAGGAAACTCATTTCGGCCGCTTGTATCCGCGATCTCGTCCTTTCGGTCATTACCCAAAGCTCATGGCCATAGGTGAGGGTAGGAACGTAGATTGACCGGTAAATTGAGAGCTTCGCCTTTTGGCTCAGCTCCCTCTTCACCACAACGGTCCGGTACAACGACCGCATCACTGCCGACGCTGCACCGATCCGCCTGTCAATCTCACGCTCCATCCTCCCCTCACTCGTGAACAAGACCCCAAGATACTTGAACTCCTCCACTTGAGGCAAGGACTCTCCACCCACCCAGAGAGGGCAAACCACCTTTTTCCGGTCGAGAACCATGGCCTCGGATTTGGAGGAGCTGATTTTCATCCCAGCCGCTTCACACTCGGCTGCGAACCGCCCCAGTGCACATTGGAGGTCCCGGTTTGATGAAGCCATCAGGACAACATCATCCGCAAACAGCAGAGATGAGATCCTATTTCTGCAAAACAAATTTAGAAATTTTCGTAGAACACTCCCTATCCTTCTCTGTTCTTCAGAAAGACAGTGATTTCAGAAATTACCTTTAAATAATCCTTATAACACCCCAGTTTGGCAAAGCCCCATGTAAAGATGCAATATGTAACTTTTCTGGTGGAGGGTCTACCACCTATTTGACATGTAGATGTAATAGCTTAAAGGTAATCCACATTTGCCCCTGTGGAGAATTTGACTTCTGCACTTGACTCTGCACTTGACTTCAATGCTGCTGAGGCAGTGGGTGCTGCAATGTCACATCAGGGAACTCATCTCCGGATTCTGATAAATACAGTACTTGGTCAGGACAGCTGTTAACTTGAAAACTAAACTGCTTCATCCACACAATGTGGAACAGAGATGTAATCATTTCAACCCACCGGTCACAACTGTGACCGGCTACTTTTGAAGCTCTGTATTCGTTACTGTCTATATTTTTAAATAAAGGGTTGAGATGAAATGTTTGCAAATGTCACATGTTACTGTAAATGGTCACATGACCAGAGATGGTGATGTAAAAGTTACACCTTGGTGAGAAGATTTCACTCAGAATTCTCTCAAATAAAAGGGATGTAAAGTTATTTAAATTTAACTCAAGACCCAACCCAAGTGAGATGGTACACATAATCTTAAGGTTCTCTAGTAATGATGAATGCATTTACAACTACTGCACTTTATTTTGGTCTGAGTGTAGGATGGAAAACATGTGGTCACAGTTGTGACCTTTTGGGATAGAACGATATAGTAATATATATATAGACCCATAATATTGGGCAGTATATACTTAGAGGAGCACACATATTTCCTTACACCTTTCTTTACACATAATAAACCTTTTGAACTGGTTTATATCCACCTTCAGGAAAATTCATGATATGTTTCATGAAGCTGACAGTCCTCTCAAGGCAGTAATTGGTCCTAAATATGCATTCCTCATTGTTATTGATTGGCCTGATATGGCTTGTGAGGGGGAGATGTCCAGCAGGTTGTTCAATACACCATACTGGTGGAGACAGGTGAGGCCCCACCCCTTCTCATTTACCCTCAGTTCACCTAACTGCTATTTACCTTATTATATTTAAAGCCTCCCAGAAAATCGATTCAGTGTTGACTTGTTGGTGCACATGAACATTTTTCTTTCTTTTCTTTTTTCTTTTATTTTTTTTTAATTTATTTCATTCGACAAAACAACAACAACAACAAAAAACAACAGATGCAATATACTTGCATCTATATAATTAAATATGAATGAAAGGGGGCAGAAAGAGGCATAAGCTTATGACATCTGCCCCTTATCAACTCAAATTTATATTACAACACAACAAATATTATATATTACAAAACAAACAAAATTAATAATAATAATAATAAACATACTCTTTTACAGAGTAGTATTATATCTTTTCATTAACACTACTTTCACATTTCTTAAAAACATGAATAGACTTTGAAGATTTAATTTCATCCTCAAGACCGTTCCATAAACTGACTCCTTGGATTGAGACACATCTTTCCTTTGGTTTTGTTCTGAATGCTGGTTTGGAAAAAATATCAGTTCCTCTTAATTTATAACTTGTTTCTCTCTTTCTAAATCTATTTTGCAAGTTGTTTGGTAATATTATTTGATGAGCTTTGTACATAATTTTGAGTAAGTTATATTTTACCAATTCTTTAAATTTTAATGTTTTTAATTGTACAAATATAGGGTTTGTGTGGGCTCTGTATCCACTTCCATTTACCACACGGATAGCACGTTTCTGTAAAAGGAAGATTGGTTCGATGAGTGTTTTACAGGCACTTCCCCACACTTCAATACAATAAATCAGATATGGAACAACCAGTGAGTTATACAAAAGAAACATGGCATTTTTGTTGAGACAGTCCTTCACTTTGCGTAACACAGCTATTGTTTGTGATACTTTTGATTTAACTTGTTCTATGTGCGATTTCCATGTCAAATGTTCATCAATCATAACACCTAAGAACTTGATCTCACTTGTCCTTTCAATCTCCAGTCCTTGTATGACCAATCTTGCATCAATGTCTTTCTTTTTGCAGCTAAAAATCATAAACTTTGTCTTACTAATATTTATAGATAGTTTGTTGGCTTTGAACCATATCAAAATTTTCTGAAACTCTATCTCTACTATTTGTAAAACCTCTTTTATATTTTTTTCCTGAGTAATATAGAGTAGTATCATCTGCAAACAAAATACATTTGAGTAAACTAGAAACATATATCGTTTACATAAATAAGGAAAGGTATTGGTCCAAGAACCGATACTTGCGGTACTCTACATAATGTAAGATAATACTCTGATTTATTGTTATCGATTTCCACATACTGATATCTGTCTTTTAAGTAGCTCGTGACCCACTGATGTGCTACCCCTCTTATGCCATATTTATATAATTTTTGTAATAGTATCTCATGATCTAGCGTGTCAAATGCTTTTTGGAGATCTATGAAAATGCTGACCAAAAACTGTTTATTGTCCATGGCATTGGTTATTTCTTCTGTCAGTTCCATTAGTTCCATTAAAACTGAATATTTTGTACAAACGAACCGACTTTATGTCATATTTAAGATGCAAAATGTTTCCCAAATTCACCATTGACATGAATGAGATAGTCACAAAAAAGCATGGTTTAGGAGCATTTAGAGACAAAAGTGGGCGGGACAGAATAAGGCGGCTAGGAACATCCAAGGTCATTTAGCTGCATGAGAGACAAGTCTGAGGAGCACCCAAAATCCTCCAGAACCTATAGAGAGAAATCTGAAAAGTATCTCGAGTGCTTTGGGATAAGTATGAAGACTCTTCAAAGTCCTTTAGCTGCATGACAGGACAAGTCTGAAAAACCTCCAATTTCCTCTCGAGGCTATAGGCCTAGTAACAAGTCTGAGAATAGCTAAATAGAAATCTGAAGAACTTCCAAGGTTCTCTAGCTGCACAATGGGCATGTCTGGAGAACATCCAATGTCCTCTACTTGCGACTGGGACAAGTTTGAGGAACATCAAAAAGACCCCTAAAGCCTACACAGAAATCTGAAGAACATCCAAAGTTCTCTAGCTGCTAAAGACAAGTCTGAAGATTCAAAGTCCTCTTGCAGCTATAGAAACAAATCTGAGGAAAATCCAGAGACGTCTAGAAGCAATCCTTCAGCTACTACTGGGACAAGTGAGAGGAACATCAAAGATCCTCTACCTGCTCTTAAGACAAGTCTGAAGAACATTCAATGTCCTCTAGCTGCTATCGAAACAACTCTGAAGAATCCAAGGTCCTCTA
Organism: Paratrypauchen microcephalus; assembly: GCA_036785185.1. Taxonomy (NCBI): domain Eukaryota; kingdom Metazoa; phylum Chordata; class Actinopteri; order Gobiiformes; family Gobiidae; genus Paratrypauchen; species Paratrypauchen microcephalus. The sequence goes on along the minus strand of JAVJIX010000260.1, from coordinate 194,460 downwards.
CCTGCTATTGGGACAAGTCTGAAAAGCACCCAAAGACCTCTAGAAGCAATAGAGAGAAATATGAAGAATATCTACAGGACAAGTCTAAATAACATCCAAGGCCTTCTAGCTGCTATAGAAAAAAATCTGAGGAACATCCAAAAAACTCCAAAAGTCGGACAAGTCTGAAGAACAGCCCACTGGTCACAATTGTGACCGACCATAAAACTCACTTATTCATGCACTTTTAAACAATTTTCATAAAAAAACACTTAAACAATCCAGCAGGGGCGTTCTTTGACGGGGGCCACCTGGGCAATTGCCCAGGGCGGCATCGCGGGAGGGGTGCCGCGGTGGCGTGAAGGAAAAAAAAAAAAAACGGTGCGGCGCGCGGCCACGCGGAGGCGGGGGCGCGCGGAGGCGGGGCCGCCCGGAGCAAAGATCCGCGCGGATCCTTGTGCAGGGGCCGGGGTGGGGGGCTGGTGCTGTGCTGGCTCGTGGTTACATGAAGACAGAGTAGCGCACGGTGTACAGTACTCTGTACACCGTGCGCTACTCTGTGTACAGAGTAGCGCACGATTGATGGCTTCAATCTGTTTCAGTCGCAGTGATGGACTGAAAAAGATTGAAGCCATCAGGTGCTCAATTTCGAAAGAAATGGAAAGAAGAGGAGGAGAAGTGAGCAAAAGAAAAAGGTATGCTATCAACTAGTCTTCAAGTTTGACTTAATGATGATGATGTTGTATTAGTTAAACTCCCCCGATGTGATTGTTGATGCATGTTTGTCCTTCCCCCAAGCTCATATGAAGACATTGTGGACGAATTTGCATCCAGGAAGGCCAGGAAATCCAACTTTTAGACTGTTTTCATATTACTTCTTTTGCCCTTGTTATTTATGGGGGGGGCGGCAAGAGTGGCTTTCGCCCAGGGGGCAAATCACTCTAGGAACGCCACTGCAATCCAGAGTACTACAGACATCCCAAGTCTCCCGGAAGTTCCGGGAGTCTCCCGGATAATTATAGTGGCTCCCTGATGCCCGCAAGTCAGATAAAATATCCCAGATTTTAGACAATGTGAGGGTTTTTTTGTTTTGTTTGTTTTGGACTGTGCAGAGCGTGCACGCAAGATAATACCATACACGGACTACTTCAAACGGAATGAGAGAGAGAGTGAGAGAGAGAGAGAGAGAGAGAGAGAGAGAGAGAGAGAGAGAGAGAGAGAGAGAGAGCGTGTGTGTTTAAGCGAGCGCTGGCCAGAGAACGCGCTGATTGGTTACACTCAGTAAAACTAGCCAATCAGCTTTCTGTGTGGGCGGGCTTCAATTTACTTTCTAAAAAACGAAAATATAAAACTCATTTTACGGCAGAATATACTTAAATATATCCCTGTCTGATTCGGGTGAAAAATGATGACACTGTGGTGAGGTGCACTGTGTGTAACAGTGACTTCAGCATTGCCCATGGCGGTCTAAATGATTGTAAAAGGCACGTTGAGGTAGGCAAAATTTAACACCATCACCTGCATTTTATTTCTGTACTAGGTTAAAGGCTGTCATAAATTTAACAAGTTTTACACAAATAACATATTTAATTTTTAATTAAAATTTTTAATAAAATTTTAATATTTAATAATTTAATGCGTGAAAAGTCCCTCAGTCGTCCAGGTAGAATCCATGATAACAGGAGAAGTTCAATTTGTCAACTGGACAAAGTTTGTTTGGTTGAAAACGTTTCGCCGCTCATCCGAGAGGAGCTGACGAAGCCTCTCGGATGAGCGGCGAAACGTTTTCAACCAAACAAACTTTGTCCAGTTGAGAAATTGAACTTCTCCTGTTAATAATTTAATGTTTAATTAAATTTAAAGTTTATGTTTAATTTTAAAGTTTAATGTTTAAGAACTCAGTAAAGTTAATAAAAAGTTGTTAAAATAAGTGGCCTCTATTGTGTAGGGGGGGCATCTCCCTGAAATTAGTTTTTGGAACTTGGGATGTCTGGTACTACAAATTGCACATGAATTTCATAATAGCATCTTGCTCCAGGTAAAATCCTCCAGCTGTGGTCCTGACCAAGCCTAGCAATAAGATCATGGAGATGGGTCCCCGGGCGCCTGAAAGATGAGCTGCCCACTGCTCCTGAAGGATGAGTCAAATGCAGAGAGATAATTTCCCTATGGGGATGAATAAAGCATGTCTTCTTCTTCTTCTTCTTTAGTAAAAAAAATGGGCATTGATGCTAATAGTAAAGGATTACCCCAAAATGTGTGAATGAAACAAAACACAACTCCAGTATGTTTCTGCAACATTATAACATAGCTCAAAGCTCACAAGTCAGTTTTGTGTAATATAGGATCTTTAAATAACTTTGTGAAAAAGGACATTTTCAAAAGACAGTCCTGGCAGTCCCTAAAGGCAAACCAGTGCTCACTGGCTGTAAATCAACAAGTTGATATTAGGGATGGGCATTCGGTGAAGTTTTCTTCGTCGATTATCGGGAGAATTAATGAGTAATAATCGGTTAATCGTTAACATATTTTGTATTAAAAAGACAACAACCATTCACTCGTGTGTCCGCTTTTACTATGTCTGCCGAGGCTGTGGGAACAGGCGCTTCTCCACGGGAAAGTAAATCTGCAAATCAACATGCGTAGAGGTGGATTAAAGCGAGGCAACACGCATCCTGCAGCCTCTGCTAGCGCACTCGGAGTTAGTCGCTTTGGGATCCGAGCTAACCACTGCTAGCCCACTGTCTCTGTCCTACCTCCTCCACACAACCCAGCCGTATCTGCAACAATATATAAAGTCGTGAAAACCTTTGCCCTCCACGGCATGTCTGTTTCGATCATCTTCGCTATCAGTTCGGTGACCTTCTCTGCTCGTTGAGCACTGCAGCTCCTCCTGGTCTGTGCTAGCGCAGAGTCCAGGCTATCCTGTGATAGAGATAATGAACCGCCGCCACCTTCTTTTACCAGACTTGGATGCGCAGTGTTCAAATGATAAATCATTTGTGTTGTCGATGAGGTATATTTGTATGCTGCATTGCAGTGCTTGCAGTGCGCTTGGTCATTTTCGAAATGAAAGTGGTCCCACACAACACTTCGCCGCGACCTCTTCATGTTTTGGCAATTGACCTACGGAAGCTCGCATATATCAACTGAGGCGCGCCAACTGAGGCGACTGTTTTTTTGTTTTAATCGGTTTGTCGACGAAAATGAACTTGCTCGGTGAAATTCTTAATGATCAATTATCGGTTAATCGATTAATTATGCCCATCCCTAGTTGATATAGATCTCCTGAAAAGTTGCATCATCAAATCAAAATGACTCTATAGGCTATTTGATTTGATGATGCAACACTTTTTTTTTTTTTACATAGAGTTTCCCTCCTTTTTCTTTCATCTGTAATACAAAAGCGACTTAGACCGGTACAGTCTGGAGCTGTGCCTTTTCATAGCACCGAGGGGCGAGGCTTGGGCTGAGCTCCTTCCATATACGGCCTTCCTACTACGGCAGAACACGCTCACTGTAACGCCATGCAAACACTCTCGGCTTTTTACGCACGGATAATCTCCAAAATCGGTCAGTTTTGATATCAAACAAAAACAAAAACAAAAATCGAACTATTATAATTTGGATATAGGTTGGTATATGTTGAAGAATATAAATCTCCCGACATCTTAAGAAAGACGGTTCATTCATGATCGTAAAGATCCGCCTATCGCTCGCCGAATGCGTCACGTTGCTTTGTTTACACGCCCCTCCCGGTGGATTATAAGCCCACGACACGCACGGTAGAGCGGGATATTTCATCAGAGCATCGCATCCTTCATCTTCGTCCTTTTCTGACATTTATGCCCTTGAATCTAGAATAAACACGACAACACTTAAAGGTAAGACAACTCAGACCTGATCCACAATAGTGTAGTGTAATGTCGTGGGGATGTAATGTTAAGCGTAAAACTCCTCACCGCATGAAAGTAAACTGACGCAATATCCTCTCGTGTTTTACCGTAATATCAGCAGACTCACTTTGAAATAATGGCACCACTGTACATAACTTAAATGTCATTTTAATTTATTTGTGATTTGGGAAAGATTTGAAACAAATACGGTTTTAGACAGAGTTACGACGACGCGAGTTTGTCATTTGAGCGGGTAACCAGCTGATGCCGCCTAATGTTGCGCGTGGAAAAAAACGTACAGCGGGTTTTGACTGTCATGACCATTCGTTATTTCGTTTCAAATGCATTTTTCGAGTAAAATGCTGGCTTTTACGTTGCGTATCCATTCATTATTGATAGTATACCGGCGGCGTTAGCTTGACATACTAGCAGGAAATCTCGTAGGAAACGTTTCAAAGGCGCGGGGCTTCCCTCATGCTACGTCCAATGACGCCAGAAAACACAGAGTTGACACGATTTCGGTAACGATGCAATTTTAACAAACTAAACCCGCCGATTTGGCATGGTGTTATCCGTGTATTACATGTAACAACACTGCTCCGCGTCGCTCCATGTGGGCTGTGCGTAATGCTGCAGGCGATAGCAACACGCGAGCATGCTAGTAGTGCCACAACAATTCAGGTGTGCGCTCCAACTCGAAAATCTGATGCAACATTGACTCACGAAGGTGCATCTGCATGTGGTTTGGTTGTATAGTAGCAGAGTATCATTACTAACACATTAGCAAATAGACTATGCAATATAAATATATGCAACATTGCCAAGGATTACAAAGGCAACATTACGCGAGATCCGGTGTAGCCACGTCGTGCGTACCGAGCCTCTGTGTCTGTGTGTGGACACGGGTCGGATGATGGACACTTGAGCATCATCCAACGAGACTGACCAGTGTAAGTAAGGTTATTTTGAGCGCACTGTAGGTTTACTGTAGTTAATTGGCAACACGCCGGCTAAATGCCATGCCATCGCTGCGAGTCACTTGTTCCGTTTCCAGGTGGTGTGCGCTGATCTGGCAACGTGTCTGTATCAGTTACTGCACGCGTGTGTGGTTGCATCAGCCGGGATTTTAACGTATCCTTTTCAGCTAATGACAGAAATGTGTTGTAATTTTGCAGGAGAACGGTAAGGAGATCGTATATAGTAGTTGAAGCTGCACGCCACTGGTTGTAAACGGGTTGTAAAGTGTTTGGAGAAGCGCTCATCGTAGCCACGTTTGAACTGTATGCACTTTAACCCTTTGTAGTAGCCTATATGGTTTCAAAACATACCCTTAACCTACTGGGACCCGAAGAAAAAAAGTGTATTTCAGTTTTTTTGTGTGGTAAATGAACACCTTAGCATTTACATTTTGTTCATTTTATTTTTATTCATAATGTTGTAACATGTCCACTGTAATCCATGTGACGTTAACAACCTAACATTAATTTTTTTTTTTCTGATTACCAATATCTCTGACAAGCTTCTACAGTCGCCTCACAAAGTTTTTAGACTCCCTTTTAATTTACTATTTATTTATTTATTATATTATTTATGTATTGATCTGGTTTAGACCTGGTTTAGACCTCTTTTAGTCATGGTTTAGACCTGGTTTAATCCTGGTTTAGACTTGGCTTTAAACCTGACTCAAATTTGGTTCAGACCTGGTTTAGTCCTAGTTTAGATCTGGTTTATTCCTGATTTTCTCCCGGTTTAGTCCTGTTTTGTCTCAGTTTATTCCTGATTTTCTCCTGGTTTAGTCCTAGTTTAGACCTAGTTTAGACCTGGTTTATTTATTTATGTATTTATTTATCATAGCGCAGTCACAAACTAGAGTGTATCTCAACACTTAAAAGATCGACTGGTTAACTCAATGTCCACTATAAAGGACAAAAATTAATGGGCTGGGTCTCAGGAGGTTAATGTAAGGTAGAGTCTGTCAGTGTAGAGAAAAAGTAAAAGTACAACTGTTGCACATTTATTTTTATCTTTATTTTTCAATGCACATTCTATTGCACATTTTGATGCACACTGCACATTTTTGGACATGTGTAAATAGGTATTTATTCTTTGCACTGTCCTTTTGCATTGCTTGGCCAGGGAGAAACAGAATTTCGATTCACTGTATGTGAATATGGCAGAATTGACAATAAAGTTGACTTTGACTTTTTGACTGCCTGGTGCTTAAAAATAGCATATAATGGCAACTTCTAGGTCTACTTATTTTTCTCAACATTAATGCAATGCAAATGTAGGCCTAATTATTATTGGCTAGCAAAATAATGTTGCTTCTTGATTAATTTTAATGTATTTTCCATGTCAGGTAAACTAATACAGCAGTCCGTCTTATGGCTTTTGTTGTGTTACTCGGCTGTGTGTCACAACTCCAGGGCAGCATTTTAAGAAAACAGTTTGGGGAAATTGAAATGAGCTCATGTGCTTATACGTGCTCATGTCTTTGGTGTTTGTCTGTGGCTTTAGTCTGGGGTTGTCCTCTGGAGAAAGAGTAGATTTTATGTCACATTCTTGTTCACGGTGGGGCGCTTCTGGAAGGTGTCCAGGTAGAAAGGGTCGCCCAGTTCAGTCCAAGTGCATTTATCACCACTTACACGCACACACTTTCAAAGGTCTCCAACCAATCACCAGTGAGCGACTCAGAGGGCCTTTCACGCATTATGTAAGACTTGAATTTACAACTTTTAGATAAAGTTCAGCTTGTTGTTGTCAGTTTTATTTTGAGTACTGCAACTTGAGCACATAATTCCAACTGATTAAATAGAAGATCAAGTTAATTAATGTAAGACTGTGAGAATTCAAAATATATAGCCTGCTGTTGTTGAATGATGAAATAACAACTATTTCAGTCATCAATTATATACTTAGTTTTTTTAATCGAGAGCTCCACAGCTGTAAAAGTATGTGGTTTGGAGCAGTATATGTATTTTGTGTTATAAAGCCTGTGTTGTTTATGCTCAAGAAGTTACTTTTTTTTCATTTGCTTTGACACACTTCTCTATTGAAAATTGACATTTGCCAAACAACTCACAATGAATCCCAAACAGTGTTACAGTTTTCCTAAACAAAGTAAAATGCAGCTTTACATTCAAAACTGATAAATCATCCCCTAAATGCAAATTTTAAACTTTGGTCAATTTTTGTTAATTTGACAGAGCAGCTCAGAAGTTTTAGTCCTGCTCTCAGGGACCACAGAGAATCACTTTTTTCTGATTATATGTTTACATTATATATTTATATTTTTTGCATCATAACAACTTCCACTCAAATGCTTAAATTATATAATGTCCAAGTGGTGTTGCAGGAGTTGTCTGAACTTGCTGACATCAGTGGGAGCCACAACAACAAAGCCATGCATTGTTTATATGGATGGAGAAAGCAGCTGCTATAGGCCGGAATGGGGTTAGCAGGTTTCTTCCTTCTCCCCATAAGCCGCTTAGCTCCATGGCTGCCGTTGGACCAAAGCTAATTCAGGTAACTGCACCATTATCCTGCAGCAGCCTGTTGTAACCGGAGCAATTTTGGCCTGGCATCGATAGGCCTTGTGGATAAAGGGACAAAACGTTAATCAGTTAGAAAGTTTGAACATGAGCTCATTGTGTAAGCTCACTGATTATGATGTGGAAAAATCCTCCCTCCTTATAAAATCCTCCCTCCTTTATATTATATATATATATATTAGGGGTGGGTATTGGCAAAGAAGTCACGATTCAATTCGAATCACGATTCATATGCCACGATGCGATACTATCACGATGCATCACAATACTTGAATTATTGCGATGCATTGCAATATATTCGACATACTTCAGTGAAAATGTACCAAAAAAAAGAGGATAACTTAAATATCAGTGGCTGTGTATCTCGGTAGTGTCTTCAATTGATACATAACTCTGAGCAACTCAATTCATAACTGAATTTATTGAATAACAAAAACAAATAAACCAAACCAATAACAAAAAAGTGCATAGGATTCTAAAACCAAAAATGATGTTCAAACATTTGCCGTTTTGGAGGTAGCTACCATCATAACAAACAATACCCTTTCACAAAGAAAAAAGTGCATAGGATTTATATAAAAAAAAAACCTAATAATTAATTAATGTATTTATATTAAATTATTAAATATTAAATTATTAATTAATAATAATCTTTTTTGGCATCAAGAATCGATGCAGTATATTGTGAAAGTTAGTATCGCGATGCATTGTCATGACGATTATTTTTGCATATATATATATATATATATATATATATATATATATATATATATATATATATATATATATATATATATACACATACACACACACACACACACACACACACACCACTGAAATTCTTGTGCGGCAAGATTGCTAGCCACCCTGTCACCAACTGTCTGTTTCTTCTAAAGGCTTGCCCAAAAAATGTCTGCTGGATTTGTGATCTTATGTTTGGGTGTTGTGCGTTACATGACGATGCTTGTATCCCAGTTCAACTCCGGGCTGGCACCTCGTGGAAACCACAAGGAAGAGATTATCAGAGGGTCTGACGTGGACCAGGGAACCAACATGGGCTCAGTGAGGCCCACACTCTCAGCATTAGCAGGCCACCCTTGCTGTAAATGAGGTTTATAATATTGGAAGACTGAGAACTGTCCTCAGTGTTTCACATAGAGTCTTCTCGAGCTTTTTCATAAACCTAAACTTCAGAAATGACTTGACGTTTTAATTTGAATTAGAGTTACACTGGTGTTGGGTATTGGGACAATCTGGTATTGGTTAAGATACAAATTTTAAAATAGTTGTGAGTTTTGTTTAGTTTTAGTTTAGTTTTGATTGTGGTTAATCTTGCAGCCCATGCCATTCTACTGAAGAAATCACAGGGCATCACAATGGCATCTTCAGATCTTGGTCCTCGGTGTGATTGGAAATGCCACACCAAGGAAGGCCAAATATCCACCATGCACCCATGTTAGCTTCAGAAGTTGTAATGTTTATTATTTTGGATGTTGGTCGTCTCAAGTTGTGTTTTTCTACATTGTTTGATGCCGTTTGTACTAGTCCTCAATTGCTTTCATTGTTTTGAGCGGTTGTGAAAGCATGCCTATTTTTGTGCGCTTGAAAAAAACGATGACGATATGTGCTGGCCTGAAATTATTTTGGGAACATCAAATAAATTGTGAAGCTTTGGAGATTGCTTCCTCTATTTGAATTTACTTTTACAAACGAAGAAGTGAGCAAAGAAAAAATAAATATTCCTAAACTGCAAGTGAATGTCTGTTCCGGTAAGGTTTAATCGATGATAAAAATGCTTCCTTAAAGACTTCTGTCAGGTGACCACTGGTTCGTTTTGCAGGTTGCAGGATTGAATTTCACTTGTTCTCATGGCCTCCGACTGTGACTGACCCGAAATGTCAACCCGCCTCCTCAGTGCTCTCTCGGAGTCAGATATCAAGACTTCAAGACATGTGATGGCGTGGTGTATTACTTTACTTCTTTAAAGGTCCCATGGCATGAAATTTTCACTTTCTGAGGTTTTTGAACGTTAATGTGAGCTCCCCTACCCTGTTTAGCCCCCCCCCAGAGCTCCTTTTGAACAAGGAAACTTATTGACGTCAGCTCGAAAAAAGAAATGCAAATGCAGTTCCACCCCCGTCTGTCTGTACTCAGCGTCTCTGTAAATCACGCACAGAGAGTTTGGACTGCGGAGGAGCTACGCAATGCGAAATGCGTTTTTTTATTTGCCTGGAGGAACTTGCGAGTGTTTCTAGGCTCGGAAGTCCTTTATCTGAGCCTGTGGATATCTGAAACAGCAGTGGTTTAATTTTATTTTCTGTGGAAATGTGTTTATTTTTCAATGGAACGCTTCTCATCTCTCCCTCCGCGCAAAAACACGGAAGTGGGTCAGAGCGCACAGGGCACAGCTGAAAAGGAAAGAGTGGAGAGTTTGGCCACGCCCCCACCCGCTACTATAGGCCATCTCTGTCCTCCTCATTTGCATTCAAGTAACAACGCCCATAATGGACTGTTCCAGAGTGACATTTATGACTCTTTCTCATCTCTTATCTCTCTTATCTCTTTCTCATGCACTTGTCTTGATTTTGAAGAAGGATTCATTTACAGTATTAGGGAACCATTAAGGAGCCATATAAAAGCATCAAGAAGTTAGCCTGGGAATTCCCAGGCCGCTTCCGTTCGTTTCGAACTGGAAGGCGGCCTGGAAACTCGTCCAAGCGAGAGTCCCAGATTTAGGGCCCCAATCAGAGAGCGGGGGAGGTGTGGCAAGACGGTGACGCGTACCACATGACAAACGGAAGCTTGTAGTTTGAACTGACAACTGACATGATTGGCTATGGACTTACGTATACGCTCAATGATAGACATTCATAACGCCCAATAAACGGCCGTTGGCAATCGCTAACCACACCTCCGCTACGGGATTTTTCGAAGCGAGTTTCCAGACCCATATCTCACTAGTGATATGGTCAGGTGTTAACCAGACTATCAAGAAGTACCATGTCATGGGACTTTTAAGATTCTTTGAATGTCGCAAAATATATATAATAATAGTTGTTTAATAGTAGTACACAAAGAAAATGTTTGTTTTACATTGCGTTAGGTAAGAGGGCTGTAGTATGTTCAGTTACAAAGGACAAAATGCTATTCAGTAATACATCATTAGTAGCAATATACAACTGCCATTTACAATATATTGTATTAGTGATACTGAATGATCAGTGATATGAATGATTGTTCAGTCTGTTCACGATTCAAGTTGGCAAGCAGTTTAACTTTTGTTGTGCCTGTCCTAATCTGGATAAATGAGAGTTACAGGAGAAAGGGCGTTTGATATAAAATCTGAGTCAAATTTAGAATGCAAATCCTAGGTCTAGAAATAGGACTCACCCTTAAGCTTAATACTGTAGTTAGAAACATTTTTGTTTTGTTGTACTGTTGTTTCATGACATCAAACATGCAAAGGCAACTTTTCAATTGTACAAGATTGCAAATAGAGATGCACCAATCCAGCTTTTCAATGTCGATATCAATATTTGAGTTTAGATCTAACTTTGCTGTGTCTTATCTAGCAAAGAACTGAGTGTGCACATTGCATTTTTATGAACCTAAAATGTCAGCTTTTATTGTTCCTCCTCCATTCAAACCTTAGGCCCAGCACAAGTCTGTAAAGATGAGGGAGTGAATCCATTTGAACTGAAAATACATGTGTAGTTTTGGTTTGGGATAAAAGCTGCTGAACTCTTCCTCCTCAGGGTCACATCTACTGGAGCTGATTGTCATCCGCCTCGATCTGGTCTTCTCTGTTATTGTTTGTGATAAGATAAAACTGGCCTTGACATTTGAAAGCTTTGCCTAGACTTCTGCATAAACTATAGCAGCATCTGTATACACAAAGGTGCATTTAGAATAAGCAATACAAAGGCCAATCGTTTATTCTTCGTTTGATCCAAACTAAATCATTAAACCTAAATGTCTTTCCTATTATATTTATAATATTCAGCATAGTTATCTAGTGGGGAGTGAGCGATATTGACACAAATGTTACGTATATGTTATTATTTTTTAAAATTGCATTTATTTTTGCAACCCATCCCAAATGTGTCTGCGAAGCATATTGGTTGAGGGTCAAGTATGGCACAAATGACCATGACTATGAGCTTTTTAATAATTTTCCTATAAGGATGGGTGATATATCAGCATCAGTGATATTGGATATTGGTATCAGCTGAAAAATCAAATTGGACCATACAATATTTTATTATTAGACAATATATTCTCCCACCTCCATAACATAGGATCTTTGTCAGTCCAGTTTCCAGTACAATCTTCAAATAGAGTCTAAACCAGTATCAAACTGTCCAATAAACCAGCACTTTGTCCATAAAGTGAAGATATTAGATAATTTAACACACAGTTAATCTGACAAACATTCACACTCACTCATTCACACACACTATGTGCAAGTGTTTCTTTCCACAGATCTGAAAACTCAGATTTTAAATGCCACTGCTATTAATTGTGATGCTATAATTATTTGAATCTTATCAGAACAAATCATGCTTATGACTGGACTTAATGTGACTAATTTGTGGTTTTAATAATGAACTGTTTTAAAAAAATATTAAATTGTGAAATTTTTAATTTTATAAACAACTCCTGACTTTCTTACTTGCAAAGTGTTGTTATGGTGCAATTAAAACAATTAACAAATCTCATTCTAATTTAAACTTTTAAAATTAGATTATATATCTAGATACAAATGTAATTGAAGGCATTATACTGTTTTTTTTTTTTAACTAAATAATAGAATATGATGAAAATGTAAAGAAATTACCTTGAAAAACTAGTAGTTCCTGCTCTGACTTTGATTAAAATTATATTTGTTCAGTCACTCACTGTAATTTGTCTAGGTTTAGGACTGGCAAAAGCACTAGTTGTTACTTAATGTTGCTATACTACTATTATAATCAAAGTTATTCCTTTGTGTGACTTGACCGCATTTTGCATAAGGGAGCATCTCTTCAAACAGAAACAGTGAATGCTCTGACGTAGCTTTTTGACCTTGAGAATTTCTCTTAGTGTTTCTGCTTTCTCTCTCATGACTTTGCTGTGTTATAACCAGCCACCATTTTGAAGCAAATATTGAAGAAATGTAAGGAAAAAAGCCACTGAAAGTGTATCTCTCTAAAGTAAATGTTAGCTATGTTTTTCCTGTGTAATTCTGTGCTGCGTGTTACGTACCTGAGCTAGCTCTCTGCAGCTGGTTCATCTTATCGAGCTCCTGGTTCTCCCTGTCCTCTTCCACTTGTTGATATTAGCTCAAAGAAGTCAAACCATATCTTCCCCTGCAGCCTTTGGCGTTCCCAGGCTTCTCGCTGTCTGTAAAAAAAATACACAAAATGGCATGAAGGAAAGAGGGGAGGCTAGTGTTTTAATTGACTTACAGCTGTGCTCTACAGTAGGTTTATTTATCGAGAAAATTAAACACACAACAAGCGTTTCTTTGGACTAGGGTTTCCAATGCTCCGCTGTGGCAGAAAAAGCAGAAAAGATTTAATTCCTGGAAGTTGTGTAACAGGTACTTATATGGGCTCATGCCTTTTTTATATGTAAAGTCTCAAATGATCTGTTCAAGGGGATTTTCGGAGAATGTTTCTGACTGTTCAAACCTCACATGAAAAGTATCTAAACCCTGCTATGTGATATTGGCGTTTGCAATCAAACTGTGCTACTTAAGCTGCAATAGTGGCACTCCATCTCCGTGTGACAGAGGAGGGAATGAATAATGCACCGAAATGTTCAACCATCAGTTTCTAGAAAAGTGCTGTGTACATTTAGGAATGTCAAGATTATTTGGCAAATAATTGTAAGTATTCAGGTCATAATATCATTTTAACTTTAACTTCATTGAAATTATACTTGAAATTTACTGGTGGAGTATAGTTTGTTGACAAGTCTTAATTTTACAGTTCTCATAGGGTTTCTGACTGTATGAGTAATCTTGAAAAAGATCAAAGATCAAAGCCAGCTTTATTGTCAATTCTGCCATATGTGTTCAACAGTGAATCGAAATTTCGCTTCTGAACTGTAAGGTGCAATCTTGTTCTGTGGTTGAACTCTTGTTTTGTTGTTTCCTCACAGGTGCAAAGAAACACTCTGACCACACAGCTGCTACTTCCTGCTCATTAGAGTCTGCAACGCCCACGACAAAGCGGCCGATATCAAAGATTACCTCCACCATCTGCCTCCAGCACTCTCTTCGTCCAGTCCTAGCCGTGTCAATCACCCTCCCACACGCATCTCTTTAAAAAAACAAAACACTGCTTCGAAAGCCACTCACAGCAAACATGGTGAGCAAGCTGTCTGCATTCGGTAAGAGTCTCCTCCGTCGCCGGGCATTGGACTGTTCCGGAGAAGAGACCCGGTTTGCCCGATGCCTGTCCACATTAGACCTCATTGCACTCGGGGTGGGGGCGACGTTAGGGGCTGGGGTATACGTCCTGGCTGGAGAAGTGGCCCGGGAGAAGGCAGGACCAGCTATAGTCCTGTGTTTCCTCATCGCGGCGTTGTCCTCCATGTTGGCGGGACTGTGCTACGCGGAGTTCGGCGCGCGGGTCCCCAAAACGGGCTCGGCCTATCTGTACAGCTACGTCACAGTGGGAGAGATATGGGCCTTCATCACAGGGTGGAACCTCATCCTCTCATATGTCATAGGTGAGCATTCATTCACCCTTATTGCATTTTTATGGACCAATTGATTTAAAGGAAAAGTAACATTTTTTTTTTACAATCTGAGCCTTCTTTCGGCAATAAAACAAGTAGTTTTACTCACCCATAGCAGTTTGGTGTCACTTGGAGCAGTATCGCAGAACTTATGTTGAGCCATTCTGTTCTACTAATGATCCCGTATCTGTTAGCGTGAGTGCTCTGGGCACTGATTTGCGGTGTCCAAATAACACAAACTTTAGCACTTTTCAAATCACAGAAGATCGCTGTGTCAGGGTAGACTTTTAGTAGATTCCAAAACGGCCGGAAACCCAATATCGCAACAGAAAAGTAAAGTTCAGAGCGGTGTTAGCTTCTTTCGGACTAGCGGTGTTTACAAAACAGCTGAGTTCACGCATGCGCACTGTCCTCTCTGATGATGTCATCAAATGAAACTATAGCTGGATATCGGGTTTCAGGCCGTTTTGGAATCCACTGAAAGTCTACCCTGACACAGCGATCTTCTGTGATTTGAAAAGTGCTAAAGTTTGTGTTATTTGGACACCGCAAAGTAATGCCCCGAGCACTCACGCTAACGGATACGGGATCATTAGTAGAACAGAATGGCTCAACATAAGTTCTGCGATACTGCTCCAATTGACACCAAACTGCTATGGGTGAATAAAACTACTTGTTTTATTGCCGAAAGAAGGCTCAGATTGTAAAAAAACGTTAATTTTCCTTTAATCTTTTGGTTTTATCTCAGTGACAATATTCAATCTTTATAACAACCCATCAGAAATGCCTGTAAATGTCATAGATGAGGTCTAAGATGAGGTCTAAGAAATTGTATGAACTGTACAAACTGTATATTTCTGTTTTTTATCAGTTTATCATATTATATGAAACTACTCAGGCCATTATTCCAATTCCAATGAATGTATCTAGGGGGTTATATCTGTTTTGCACAGTATTTTTAATTCCAGTATTGAACATTACCTGATCTTCCCTGCAGGTACGGCCAGTGTGGCACGGGCGTGGAGCTCCACCTTTGATAACTTGGTGGAGCAGAAGATCTCAGGCTTCTTCAGAGCCTCGATGGCCATGAAGGTCCCAGGACAGGTTCTGGCCGAGTACCCCGACCTGTTTGCCCTCATCCTGGTCTTGCTGCTGACAGGTGAGAACCTATAATTTCATACCATAATACAGTGCTGCTCATAAGTTTACATACCCTGGCAAAATGTTTTGTTTCTTGGCTATTTCTCAGAGAAAATTAATAACACAAAATGTTTTCTTTCACTCTTGGATAGTGATTGGCCAAAGCCATTTATTGTGAAAGATCTGTGTTTACTCTTTTTTAAACTACAATGACAACAGAAACTAACAGCCAAGAAACAAAACATTTTGCCAGGGTATGTAAACTTATGAGCAGCACTGTATGTATTTCTTCAGTTTAACATTATTTTTAGCTTTAACTCCATTCCCAAGTACCACAAAATACATTAATTCCTGACATTTACCTTACAAGAATTTTACAACCTCACACTCTTGCATCATGTGCACCTCCAGGTGCTAGGACAGGGTGTGTACCGTAACTATAAACTATTCTTGCTACATTTTTCAAAAGACATTAGACGGGTTTCTTAATCATCACAATTCTTCCATAATTACTTAGTTCAGCTTAGTTCCATATTGGTTAACTGGACAATCCAGCCTGTGTTAGGGAAGTAGGAAATTTAAAATCAAGTTTTGGCCATTATGATTTTTGGTGTTTTAACAGCAAAGTGTAGCAAGAAAACTGCATTCAAAATAATGATAAAATGAAAGAAGATACTGTATTTACAATTAATAACAATTTAACCAGAATAACATGTAAGATTACATGTGAAATTACCATTTCACTGCTGTATCTTCCATTGCACATTTTGATGCACACTGCACATTTTTTGGACATCTAGGTAGATCAGATTCTAGATCTTAGACTTTAGTTTAGATTTAGATCTTAGATAGTTTTTGTTGTGTTTTATCTTTATATTTTATTTTGTACACTGTCTTTTTTGCACTACCTGGCCAGAGAGAAACGAAATTTCGATTCACTGTATGTTGAACACATATGGCAGAATTGACAATAAAGCTGAGTTTGATCTTTGATCTTTTTGATCTTTGAATAAGACATATTAACCGTATACAAATCAATCATTTAAAAATGACAAGAGTGGCAGATTTAAGAAGTAATGGTGACTAATTCTATAGTATTTATTGCACACATATTTATAGCTCAGAATCACAATAACAGAAAGCTCAGAAAGCTTAATGCAAATAGACAAGCACACAGAATGACGGCATGCCATATGCTTAGGATTTCCTGGGGATAATGAGAAAACAAACACTTAAACAAAAAGTGGTGTGAAAAAAATGTTATCTTGAGAAATATTATATACATATATTTCTTCAATGTTCCTTGTCTTGAATCTGTTTCCCTCCCATGTTAATAAAAGATCCATACATTTACACATAGGATTATGCTAATTGAAAACATGACAGTATTTACACCTCCTCCTTTACAGTTACATAATGTGTTCAGTTTAGCGTGTGATGTTGTAAATGTGGTAGTATCAGACAGTGCTGGCTGCTGTTAGAGTGTGATGGAGAATGAGCCGCCCGCCCACGTTTCATTTAACATTGGTGCCAGTAACGCTGCTTTTATCCCACTGCTTCTTCAGACTATCCCCAAGGTCCTCAATATGGCAGTGTCAACATCAAGGCACAGAAAGTATCATATTTTTGGATGTGATCATTTAAAGGTGCATTATGTGACTTTTCTGGTGGGAGGTCTGTCAAACGCTTTTCGCCATGGGGATGTTTTTGCTTTGTCTGGAATGTTCACAGTATCGTATTAAACTTTTCTAGCTTTATGGAGACCAAACCAGACAAATTTAAGTGTCAGGTCTCAGGTCAGGTTAGGCAACCGCACTCACAGTCACACTGCCTGTTTTTCTAGGTATTTTTGAGTTATCAAACCTGTAATAAATAAATAAATGTAAGGTAGAGCTGTTTAATGTCATACTGTGGAACATTCCAGACAGAGCAATGACATATCCATAGAAACAAGCAGGTGAAGGACCTAGAACCAATACGCCACATAGTGCACCTTTAAACAAATAATCAACTTTTATGGTTTAATATTTATTATCTATATTTTTGCCATAATATATCTGTATATTTAAAAAAAAAACTCTTTCTTCCACCAGGCCTTCTTGCGTTTGGTGTGAGCGAGTCTGCGTTGGTGAACAAGATCTTCACAGGCATAAATCTGGTGGTCCTGGGCTTCGTCATCATCTCCGGTTTCGTGAAGGGCGACCCGGCGAATTGGAGTCTAACTGTGGAGGACTACATTGGCTTCAGAAACGCCACCAACAGCAGCGGCTCTATCAAGTCAGTGTCTCGGCAGCACAATACGAAGCCTTGTATCACTGGAGGCTGTGTGTCTTTGTGCATTTCTTACAAGTGTGTGTCTTCTCCTGCAGAGTTGAGGAGGAGTTTGGCGTGGGCGGTTTTGCTCCGTTTGGTATGACTGGAGTTCTCTCTGGAGCTGCCACCTGTTTCTACGCCTTTGTGGGCTTTGACTGCATTGCAACCACAAGTGAGTGTTTATATAAGCTGTTAGCAGTTAATGCAATACTGCTGGTACCGCCTTGTCATAATAAGACGAATGAAAACGGGACTAGCGTTTTGAACATGAATCGAGATAGAACTTCATACCAATGTATTTATGCGCAAGCAGAGCCAAATCTAGTGAAATATTTGTACAGGTGTTCTTTGTATCTTTTCTGGTAGAGGATTTGCCACCTGATACCAGTAGTAGTAGCAGTTGTTGTAGTAGTGTGTGTAGTGTGTAGTAGGAGTTTTACTTGAGTGCATTCTGTGGAAGTTAGTCACCTGTCTTTCATTAACTGGGTGTGCACAGAGAAGGGAATGTAAATGGCAAGTTTGTAGATGAATACTACAGCGGGGTGTGTCCAAGACGTGAGAATCTGGGAACTATGAACTCTGAGACTATTTTCTTTAACACAAATTACCCGTAAATGATTAACTTTTTTTTTTTACTTGCACATTGTATCTAGAATTATCAAGCTTCAAACTTAAAATAATTTAATATGAGATACAAAACAGTGCAAATGGGTATTCAACAAGAAATCTTATAACAGCATGTTTAATACAATACGTTATAAATCATTAATATTTGATTTGGTAAGTTTTGCAAAATGTTACATTAATACACTTGGATTGATCAAATATTTAATCTTGGCCGTTTACTGACCTCAGCTGCTACCTCCAATTATATCCTCCTGGGACCTGAAGAAAAAAAAATATTATTATTATTATTATTATTATTATTTTTATTTAAATTTTCTATTTGGAGGTAAATGAACACCTTAGTATTTACATTTTCTTAATTTTATTTGTATTCATAATATTTGTAACGTGTCCTGCGTAATGGACGTCAGGGATATTTTGGTGTTAAATTCAAGTGAAGTTAACAACCTCACAAAAACTTTTTATTTTTTTTGATGACCAACATCTCTGACAAGCTTCTACAGTCACGTCAAATAGTTTTTAGTCTCCCTTTTAATTTCTTATTTATGTATGTATTTATTTTAGTATTTTTTTAAAAATTATTTTTATGTATTATTTATTTTGTATTCATTTATTTATTTATTTTTATGTGCTGTATTATTTATTTTCTATTTATTTATTTTTATTTATTTATTTTTGTATTTTTTTAATGTATTGTTATTTTTATGTATTATTTATTTGAACAGACTGGTTAACTCAGTGTCCACTATAACTATAACGCACTATAACGCACTATATGCGTCTCAGGAGGATATATTATATATTATATTGCTTAACATAACCGACCTTACTACTTACTACATATTTGTGGCACCTTCTTATTTTGTGATATATTTAGTAATTGTACTATTAAAATAGTAAGTGTACTATTAAAATTGATTTGATTCATCTCAAATATTTTATTTTATTTTACTCCTCAGGTGAAGAGGCCAAGAACCCAATGCGTTCCATCCCTATTGGCATTGTAGCTTCTCTGCTCATCTGTTTCATTGCGTATTTTGGTGTTTCGGCTGCTCTGACCCTCATGATGCCGTACTTCCAGCTTAACACACAGAGCCCTCTCCCTGAAGCCTTCTCCTATGTGGGATGGTCCCCGGCCCGGTACATCGTGGCCGTGGGGTCCCTCTGTGCCCTGTCCACAAGGTGAGGAGAAGAAACATTATACTATAACTATTATTGACAATATTGTTACATTTTTAATGTATTAGTTGAGGATTATGTGTCAGATAATACTGAAAGAACACATTTTTGTGTTAAGATAAATATATCAGTTATTGTTGAAATTATCATAATGATTATCATATCAACTGGCATCTATAATTATAATTTATTGTGATATCAATACATTTCTTTATATCCTTATTAGGGGTGGCACGGTTCATGAAAAACCGACGAACCGTTCGGTTCGCTTGTCACGACGAACCATTCGGTGCGCACCTGACGGTTCCGGGCATGCGCACTGTATACTTGGCTCTGGCATGCCCGTATGTAACCTCGGCTTGTGTTTCCCTTTCGCGAGAAAGATGAATGAGTGCAGTAAATAAAGTTAGAAATGGCAAGTGAGAGTGGAGATAGCGGCAAGGACACAGAGGATGCACCAGTGTCATTTAAGTCCGGTGTCTGGGGAAAAGCGGAAAGTCACGAACACCCCCCTCCCACGCCACCGCCGCCAAAATGCGCTCTAATCAGAGGCATTGAGGAGGAGCTTATGCGCTATCAGGGAAGCTAACAGGAGGAGAGAGCGTGAAAAGGCGGTAAGTGAGGCACAGACAGATGTTTTATAAAGTTTAACCTGCCCTGTGATACACATTACACGTGCTCGCTCGCTGACGTGCGGTGTCCGCAGCTCCAGGCGGAGCGCGGCCCGCACACCGGTAGAAGTTTAATACGAGACACGTACTTTTGTTTCTGTTTCTTCAATATCTAGTGAAAGGGTTTTTTCAACAGCAGGTGACATAGTTACTGCCACCAGATCGGAGAGATGGTTCCAATAATGGGCTTAAAGTCAAATTCAGATTGTGTGATTATTACATTGTATTAAGATTTTATATTACATTAGATTATTATATAATCTTATAACCTTTTTAATATTATATGCTGTTATTGTGGATTATTAAGATAAATGGATATAAGGTGTATTTTGAACGAAACCAATAAGAACCGTACAGAACCGAAAACCGTGACCCTTAAACCGTGATACGAACCGAACCATGAATTTTGTGAACCGTGCCACCCCTAATCCTTATATCAATGGAGAATGTGTAAAAACAGCTGAACGGGATGAATGAATTGTGTATTGTGTATTGTATTGTTATCATGAGTATACTTAATTACTATACTATAGTGTAACGCCACTCTTCTGTCTGTAGTCTGCTGGGTTCCATGTTCCCTATGCCTCGTGTGATCTATGCCATGGCTGAAGATGGTTTGCTGTTTCGCTCGCTGTCCCGAATGAACCAGAGGACCAAGACTCCTCTGCTGGCCACCATCGTCTCTGGTGTTGTTGCAGGTAAAGTTTGACAATGGATTCATCTTGTTTGAATTCATCTGTTTACCTCCTTTCTCAAAGAGCGTTATATTCAATATTCAACTGTATAGTTTGTTTTGGATTGGACGTACGTACTGCCACATTTATTTTAGCACCTTAATGTCAAGGCACACAGAAAGGAACACTAACCCACAGGATTAAGATTAATAAAAATAAATGTAGAGGAAGACAACAGAATAAAATGCATTGAAAATCTGATTACTTTATGTCACATTGCTAATACAACTATAAATCGTAAATATATTTCTCCCTTCTAGCTTTAATGGCCTTCCTGTTTGACTTGGCTGCCCTGGTCGACCTCATGTCCATTGGGACTCTTTTGGCTTATTCTTTAGTTGCCATCTGTGTCCTTATCCTCAGGTAAGACTTGTTATGTTACTCTATATTTGCATCAAATTAGCAACTGAACTTTAACATGTTAGCAACTCAAGCTAAAAATATTTTTCTTTAAAGGTCCCATGGCATGAAATTTTCACTTTCTGAGGTTTTTGAACATTAATGTGAGCTCCCCTACCCTGTTTAGGCCCCCCCCCCCCCGTGACTTTCAGCTTTTTCTTATGACGGGACACTTACTTTCTTTCTTTATTAGTTTATTTGACAGGGACAATGTGCAAAAACATTAAAGATGCTTTACACCAGATTATAGCTGAAGCTAGTTTCCATCTGTAGTCCCTGAGCAGGTGAGAAATACAATATAAAATGTAAACAATATAATCAATACACACTCACACACTACAAATTACCAATTATTACACAATAAAATATTACAATAAAATCTCACCCAGATTATAACATACCAGTTATCATTCTTAATGCTGACACTGCTGATTCTCTAATAATAATTCATCCCTGGTATGTTTACCCAGCGTCTCTGGAACTCACGGCCAGAGAGTTTGGACCGCAAACGAGCTACGCAATGCGAGATGCATTTTTTTTTTATTTGCCTGGAGGCACGTGAGAGTGTTTCCAGGCTCGGATGTCCTTTATCCGAGCCTCCGAACTTCTGAAACAGCAGTGGTTTATTTTTATTTTCTGTGGAAATGTGTTTATTTTTCAATGGAAATCATCTAACATCTTCCTCTGCGCTTAAACGCAGAAGTGGGGCCAGCGCACATCGCACCGCTAAAGAGGAAAGAGCGGAGAGTTTGGCCACGCCCCCACCCACTGCACTGGCCTGTCTCTGTCCTCCTCATTTGCATTCAAGCAACAACGCCCAGAATAAAGTGTTTCAGAGAGATATTTTTGACTCTGACTGTGTTCATGAGTCTTGATTTTGAAGAAGGATTCATTTACAGTATTAGGGAACCATTAAGACGCCATATAAAAGCATCAAGAAGTACCATGTCATGGGATCTTTAAATGAAAAATTGTCAACTGCTTTGTAAACTACACTCTAATTGATCCACAACGGAATTTACTTGGTCATGCAGTGCAACAGAAATGTACCAAACTATGTCAGTTGACATTTTGTGATTAAGGTTGAAGTATCACACAAAACATAATTGCTTCCATCTTTTTTTGAAAGATTATACTTAAAGTTCTTTTTTTTTATGTTTTTGTATCCTTTTGATGTATTTTTTTCTTCTTTCTACCTCTAAAACATGGCCCCTCTGGTGCCAGGACTCCTTTCCACATTTCAGTGTGATTTTGTTGGTTTAAATAAAGGTCAAATAAAAATAAAGGTTTGATATTTGTGCCCTGCAGGTACCAGCCAGGTACGCTGAACTCGCCCAGTCAGATGGAGAAGCTAGTGGAGATGGTGGGAGGGGAGAAGGTGGCGGTGACCGGGGGTGACAGCAGCGATGAGTATGGCACAGACGAGGCCGAAGAGAGGCCGCTCAAAGAGACATTCACCCTCAAACTGCTGTTTGTCCCAAGCTCCAAAAACCCAACACATATCTCTGGAAACATTGTTTACTGCACCACTGCTATTGTCTGTGAGTCTGGCACTTTTTTAAAATTAATTTTGTTTTCACATATTTTAGGCAAAATGTGCAAAATATCACTAGGACTTAAAAAAAATGTAATAATAATAATAATTACATGGTTGAATTTACTGCTTCTAATTCTATAAGGGAATTTCTTTTTATGCTTAACAAGAAAACAATACAGACTTATTGTAAAATAAATACTAAAGACACTCTAAATTCTAAATACTACTAAAGAGCTAAATGCTAAATTAGGAATGTAAGGAACAAACTGTATTGGTGAATTTGGTTTTGTTCAGTCCTAGCTTGTTGCCTCATGGATGTGTTATAATAACAAGTAAGTAATGATTGATTGACTTGTATCTTTTTATTTTTGCAGCCATTTTCATCACAGTGCTGTGTATGTTGCTGGCTAATTTCCTGAGCGAGTTGATGAGTGTTCAGCCCGGGGTGTTGGTGCCTGTCATTCTTTTGGCTGTGCTGTGTGTTCTCTGCTTCATCGTCATCTGTCGACAGCCACAGAGCAAAGAAGCACTCACTTTCAAGGTAAATAGTCTCAGTATTCAGTAATTACAGAAGAAATTAGAAAAATTTTATTTTTTCACTACAGCACTTTAAAAAAAAAAGAAGTGTTTATTTGGAAGGGACAATGCATATTAATGAACGCACAATTTGTATAAGTTCTTTAAAGTTCTTGTGTAAATAAACTAATATTTTGGCTTCATAGAACGTGATATGATAGACGTATTGTAAAAATAGAAAATATTACACATATGAGCCACAATTTGAGAAGTCATTGGTGGTGTAACAGAATCCAATATTCTTTGAATCAACTAATTCATCTGACTCTTGTTCAGTATCTTATCGCCTGAGGGTCGCTGTATACAATTGAATTATTGAAAATGACCAATCCAAATCCACATGGGAGCAGTGTTCAGTAATGCCAGTGATCAAATCTAATTCACTAAACTCATTATGAATGGCTTATTAAATAAACTCATGGCTGTTTCCTTGTTTTTCCCCAACCGAAACCAAGCCTATTATTGTCAGCCTCATAGACTACCGCAATATCATAATTTTTTATTTGGTATTTTATGCATTGGCATTTTCTGTATTGTCTTGCAGGTCCCTCTCCTCCCATGGCTCCCTCTGTTCAGTGTCTTTGTAAACATCTATCTCATGATGCAGCTTGACAAGGGAACATGGCTGCGGTTCACTGTTTGGATGGTTATTGGTAAGAAACATTTATTATGTTGCTTTTAGGACCTTGCCATAATCTGTTGTAAACCAGTTCTAGCCAATACAAAAATATATATATTTTTTATACCCGTATTAAAGGAGAATTAACGTTTTTTACAATCTGAGCCTTATTTCGGTAATTAAACAAGTTGTTTTACTCACCCATAGCACTTTGGTGTCATATGGAGCACTTCCAGAGATGTTTTAGATTAGCGATATCCGTAATGCGAGTTCTCGGTAATATATGCCCCGAGCGGTCTCCAAATAACACAAACTTTAGCACTTTTCAAATCATAGAAGCTCAATGTCTTAGTCTACGCTTTCGTTTGTGTCAAAAGTGGCCTGTAATCCGAGATTTATCCATAGATTCGAGTAGATGAGGAGGAAAGTGCGCATGTGCGGAGCTTAGCTTAGCTCTCAGCTCTCGGGACCCAAACATGAAACGCAAAGCTGTAAATTATGAATAAATCTCGGATTACAGGCCACTTTTGACCCAAAAGAAAGTGTAGACTAAGACATTGAGCTTCTATGATTTGAAAAGTGCTAAAGTTTGTGTTATTTGGAGACCGCTCGGGGCATATATTACCGAGAACTCGCATTACGGATATCGCTAATCTAAAACATCTCTGGAAGTGCTCCATATGACACCAAAGTGCTATGGGTGAGTAAAACAACTTGTTTTATTACCGAAATAAGGCTCAGATTGTAAAAAATGTTAATTCTCCTTTAAAAAAATTCAAAACAGTCTGAAAAAAAACAACAACCATCAGACAGGGGAAAGCAGATGAATAAATAAATTATAAAATATTATGCATTGATATGAGCTAAAATAAAATCCATATCAGATCATCCGTTTAAATGCACTTATATTGATTGAGTTGATTTTATGTAACTTTTCCATCTCCAGGTTTTGCAATCTACTTCTTCTACGGCATCAGGAATAGCAGCGAAGCGTCAAGTCGGTCTTCTCCGCGCAAGTATGAACTGGCCCAAACCAAGGCCCCCATCTACACCGGGGCCCCAGAAGACAGCGATGTAGAAGGGGTCAACACAGCGTGACACCGTGGACTCAAAGCGTAACCCGGGTGTCATTTTAGCAAAGTCTAAAATGCCCTGTGCACAGTTTATACCTCTCAGCTCATGTGAGGCTCAAAATGGCCATGGGTGGTGTTGCGGTCAATGTGGACTCAGATTTTATGGTGACTTAGCATTAGCCACCTGCCTCTAATAAACGAACAACGGACTTCACTAACAAGACATCACCATTCAACGCTTACAGCTGGAACAATGTTACATATTATCAGCAATCTACATGTATGTGCTGCTTGGATATCAGGCTAGACCAGTGGTTCTCAAACTTTTCACATCAAGTAAAAATTGTTGGAATTACAAAAATTGTCTGAAATGGGCTAACCCAAGCCCAGAAGGAACCTGGACTACAAGCAGGTACTGTATAAATGGACTTCTTCAGACATAACCCGGGTCCAAATCAGTCTTAAACTAGAGCTTCACTAAGTCCGAACCACGTAAGCCAGGACCAAAGATAATATAAACTTAAACTAAGCCACACAGGGCTAAACCAGGTCAAGAACAAGAACTAAGTGTAGTTTGAGAACCACTGAACCAGGGAGATTTTCCGCCTATTAGGACACTTGAATTTAACTGCGTGTGTATGTGTGCTTTAGGCCTGTGAGCTTACTGTTACAGCCTAGTGAAATATGTGTAAAAAAAAAAACAGGGTAGTGCTAAAAATGCGTTGTTTACAGTCAGTTTGTCCAGGTCAGTGGCAGTTCTTGGCGTCATTTCGGCTCTGTAACCCTTAACTCCCACCAAACAGCCGTCCACAACATGCATTAGCTGCTTTTTAATATCATAACTATTGTAATAACTGGCTTTTGGGCGCATACTAAAAAATGTGGCCTTTATTTATGTAAACTTTACATGTATCACTGCGTCGTAAAGAGCATTTAAAGGTATAACATGCTGGATTGTAAGTCTTTTTTTTTTTTTACATTGAAATCCCTTAAATATTTTTATCTATCTATTTATTATCTGTTCCCCTAGCAGTGGGCACTACATGATTTTAATTGCATATTCAATATTACTTTACTACTGCCTTAATTTGTTGATAAACTCTTTCTATTTATGTATTTAAAACAAAGTAAGACTCTCAAAAAATCCAAAGATAATTTAACCTTCCTAATTCGTAGACCTTGACCCAACATTTGAAACCACAGCTTTAACGTACAATGTTAGGTCAATGGCCTGTATATCATTTCACCGTTTTACTCTTGTTTACAAATGAAGGCCATTTGTGGGTGTGTGGCGTTCAGCCAATCACATCTGACTAAAACACTGCTACACTGGTTTAACGTCAGCCTGAGGTCATTCAAAGCAAATAGGGCATAAGGCCAAGTATGTTTAAAATAAATCCTGCATTTTATATTGTTAAATGTTCTATAGATATCCGTTAGCAATGTCAAAACTTGAACATTTTAAAAAGCAACTTTATCAAATTTAAAATTATTTATAATTGTCTGTGAAGATCTGCTGCAGTGTAATTTATTCTGCTTATTCATTTGTTTTGGCCGGTCCCCAAATATCCACAGATGACGAGACTTGAGATTTGCACTTAGACACAAAATCACAACATGAATTAAACTTTTATAAATGTTTTTTTCTGTCAGAACTGAAATGGGTCTTGCATCTACAGTTTAATTAAAATAGTTTTGTCTTCTACTGTATTTTCTTCTTGTGAAAGGATGTATCTTTTCACAAACGTCTTTCGTTTCAATGGAAACATGTCTCTGGCAGCTTTGTCTGTTGAGCTCCCATTACAATATTTTCTATTAGTACATGTACATTTACTCTTTTTCTGTTAGAATTGTTAATATTTAAATGTTCATAATATTTTTGGGACTAGCTTTTCTTTGCTTATCAATCACTAGACATGTATTTTATGTTGCATATTAGTGCTTGGAACTATAATGAACTTTAAGGAAATAATAGTATTTTTGTGATTTTTCTCTGACCAAATGAACATGTTTTGTAATTTTTTTTCCAAAACATAAATGACTGTGAAACCCAGTCTCTAAATTCTGTAATTTTTTATTTTATTTTTGTAACATTTTGTTCCTATGCTGGGAAAAAAATGAAATATTGTTCATAGCTTTTGTGGCTTTATTGAAGTAATTTTAGCCTGTACAGTATTAGTGTTTAACTGTATTTTTTGTATTGTAAATTATAACTTGATGATTTGGCTTTTGTACATTAATTTCTCTTAAAGTGACATATTGCTGCTGTAAGTAAAAATATCTACTTATTTTGACGAAGAATTAGAATACATCCACTGTTACAGACATTTTTTGGAAACTGTGCCTAAAAACTGTCTTTCTTTAGGCCTGGGGCAAGGTCAGACTATGGACTATGGCTAGTTTTGAGATGTCAACAAAATTAGCTTGATTTGTATCTAAAAAGTAATTTGGATCCTGCCCTTGTGCCTTGTTCATAGTCAGTGCTATTTCACCTCCTCTATGCTGTGGCATAAGCAGCAAATTAACTACTTCCGTCTGTTTTATATCATGTAAATATGGCTGTCATGTAAAAATGAACTGTATTTTCAATGTTTTTTTTTTTTTTTTTAATAAATAAAATGGTGATTCATCCTTATGACGAGTTGTTAATTTGTTTTAAGAAATCTAAGGCAAAACTTGGTGTTACCAGCAGGTTTACTCTGACACTTCATGAGCAAAAATGTTGTGCAGCTTGTTTGACCTCGTCACCCAACCTACAATGTAGCTTTTAGTGGGTCAACGCCCTTAAAAGTCCATGCAAAAATGTAACTGAATTGAAAAATAAACTGATTTGAAAATTGAAATGGAAAAAAAATGCACGTGTAATTAACAATCCTGTTTTGCAATTAAATTTGACAGTACCATTACCAATTTAAATTGCATAAAACAAATAAACCACGTGTACTCTGCTCAAAATCTTGTAAATTATAGCCTAATCAAAACTAAAAATGCTTGTTAATTTAATGTATTTATTCATTTTTAATCTAAATCTATCTGCTGCTCACATAGGCCTATTGGACATTTTTAGTGATGCAGGTGATCAGTGATCAATCATGATCATGTGACAAACAAACCCATAAAGTGTCCAGGCTATGGTCAGTGGACACTCGCCGCTGCTCTCGCTGTTTTTGTAGACTGACAGCGCCCCCTTGTGTTCATGTTTAAAACTACAAGTAGATTTTCAAAATAAAACACTGGGACGCCCCCGGTTTGGGTTTGTTGTTAATAATAAAATTCTGAAACGAGTGCGTAATTAAGAAAAATTGTTATGTACTCAGCACTAATGTGTGTCAGAATAGTCACATTTTCTTTGCGTTTTGGTCATTTTTAAGCAGCTTTTTCTGTATTTTACCAAGAGAGGCACAATGCATGCCTCTCTTTACTGTAGGGATCAATCAGATTGGTCAAAAATAGGGACACTTGGGACATTTCTTGTATTAAACTGGAACAAATCACTGGTTTTAGATAAATCTGCTAGGACAGGGGACACAGGGCTCAAAACTGGTACTGTCCCAGGTAAATAGGAACGTCTGGGCACCCTACTATTACTATGATGTGTGGTAGGTTACCTTTACCAGTCATGAGCGACTGTACTACTTTAATGTACTGCAAACAACGGACAAAAGACAAACCTAAGCCTATTGCCTGCATGGCCCCACACTGTGAGAAGCAAAAACTGAAATGCCACACATCAGCACCAGTGTTGCCAACTCCCCAGCATCGGAAGTAGCTATTGGCCCGGCCAGAAGTAGCTAAAAGTAGCTAGACGAGCGAGCGGTCCAATCCAAACGATACTAACCTTTTATTGGTGTTGTTATTACATATACTTCTTTGTTTGTTTTTTATTTTTTTATTTGTTTTTTTATTTTTTACATTTTTTTTTTGAAGCTGTAGTCCAAGATCTATAGCTTGCTTTTTTATTTTGTGTTTTTTTGTGCTGTAGTTTAACTAAAGCTTTTTATTTCTTTTTTTTATTTTGTTGTGCTATAGTGGGCAAACTATAGCTTTTTATTTTATTTTTTTTTTGTGCTAAAGAACTAGCTTTTTAAAACTTTTCTGTGCTGTACAACTAGCCTTTTAAGCAGTGCTACTTGTGACTTTGTGTCGCCAAAAAGAAAAAGAGAACAAATGAGAGCGCATAGGCATACACTTATTGAGAATCAGAGCCTCTGGCAGAGGACTGACCAGACTCCGAGGCGATCTGACGAGATGGAGGGAGCAGAGGAGAGACTGGTGAGTGGTGTCTGTGCCTGTGAGTGAGTGAGGGAAAAAAAAACCAACGAAGCGAGTCCGCCCCCGCCCCTCTCTGCCTGTGTCTCTCTGTCTCTTTCTCTGAACGGGGAAAGAGCGCAATTATTTTTTCCCCCTCCCGCGATCTTGGAGCCTCTGATCACCAAAAAAAGTCGCTAGATTTGTCGCTAGTCGCTTTTGTCTAATTTTCTCGCTAGGGGGGTCCAGAAAGTAGCTAAAAATAGCGACAAAGTCGCTAAGTTGGCAACACTGATCAGCACCGTTACTTGGGAGCGTTCAACTCAATATTGTTTGATGACAACAGCAGATATAAGAGGACACACAGAAATGGACGAGCCAATAGAAAAAAAGCACAAATGATAAACAAGTTGTGTATAGACTATAGGCTGCTTGGGAGAAAATTAAATTAGACCCACTTTCTTTCCAAAGTCATAAAAATGGCCCTACAGTATAACCAATGCCCCTTTACAGCTCAATATAAATTTGAAAGGAGATAATTAATACACTTTAACCTCCTGAGACTTATAGAGGACATTGAGTTAACCAGTCGATATTTTAAGTGTTTTCAGATAGACTCTAGTTTGTGGCTGCACTAGGATAGATGGCTAGATACAGTCAGTAAATAAATAAATAAATAAATAAATAAATAAGAAATTAAAAGGGAGCCTAAAAACTTTTTGAGGCAACTGTAGAAGCTTGTCAGAGATGTTGGTCATCAAAAAAAAAATGTTTTTGTTAGATTGTTAACTTCACATGGATTTAACACTATTACAGTCCATTACAGCAAGTTCCAACATTATGAGTAAAAAATAAAATTTACAAAATTTAAATGCTAAGGTGTTCATTTACCTCCAAATTTACCTAAAAATAGTAAATACACTTTTTTCCTTCAGGTCCCAGGAGGATATTGTAGACTAGCATTTCATTAACTCCGCAAATAAAGAAAAGTCACATGTGATTGAGTTAAAGTATTTTTACGGACAGTCCCTGAACGCAGCCCGTTATTGGCCCCGCTCACGAGGTCCACTTTAACTCTGACCCTCACTGGACTTTACATATGAGCAGCCCTTTCCTTCTTTATTCAGTGAAAAACTTTTGTATCGGCTACTTGGTTATGTTTAGGACACGTATTTTTGTAGGAGTTTTGTAGACTTATACCATCCTAACACAGAATGCGTTTATAGTCTAGTCTGTTGTTAATTACGGTAATTGATGACATTTCCTCCTGTTTAAGCGCAGTGTTGTGTGGCTCCTGGCCATGGCCCTGCAGCAGGAGCTCCTGTTTAAAGTGCTCGTGATCGGGGACCTCGGAGTGGGGAAGACGTCCATCATAAAGCGCTACGTGCACCAGATCTTCTCCCAGCACTACCGCGCCACCATCGGAGTGGACTTCGCTCTCAAAGTGATTCACTGGGACAGCAACACGGTGGTCCGGCTGCAGCTCTGGGATATAGCAGGTCTGTGCAGAAAGCTGAAGAGTGACTGAGAAAAGGCAGTCTTAATACTGATGGTTTGGGTACTACTGCAGCAGCAATACACCTGGAGAGCCCTATTAAGCTCTAAGTCTAGACTTAGGGCCCACGAGCTGGAGCTGGTCCAGCTCGTGGTCCCTAAGACTAGACTTAAAACTCGGGGGCCCAGGGTTTTCTCTGTGGTTGGCCCTAAGTTATGGAACGCTTTGCCCCCTCATGTCAAAACAGCCCCAACAGTGGAGAGTTTTAAGTCTCGTCTTAAAGGGATATGCCACCCCCAGGTCAAATTTGGGCATCTCCCCACAGTCCAGAGACTAAAATAAGTGGTGGAAAGCGTTTTCCTGCTCACCCAGCCATTGTCCGAGTCTGTCGCCACTGACCGCCGCGGTATCTGGTGCTCCTCCGCCTTAGACTGGAGTCTAACGTCGCCAGAGAAAGATTTCGGCCAAAAGGAATTAATTTGCTCGATGCGTTTCCCAATTACTTTGTGTGTAGTGCGCATTCATATCGAGTGCAAATAAATGTGCAAATCAACACGGAGAGCTTGCCTTGGTCATTTTGGGTGGGAACTATTTTCCAGTGCGTAAGAATACAGCCGTATCACGCACCACGTTGTGCAACAGGGGAACTCCCTTCCCGGTGCGTAACTGGGATTCCCCTTGCAGCGTGCTGCGTGATACGGCTGTATTCTTACGCACTGGAAAATAGTTCCCACCCAAAATGACCAAGGCAAGCTCTCCGTGTTGATTTGCACATTTATTTGCACTCGATATGAATGCGCACTACACACAAAGTAATTGGGAAACGCATCGAGCAAATTAATTCCTTTTGGCCGAAATCTTTCTCTGGCTACGTTAGACTCCAGTCTAAGGCGGAGTAGCACCAGATACCGCGGCGGTCAGTGGCGACAGACTCGGACAATGGCTGGGTGAGCAGGAAAACGCTTTCCACCACTTATTTTAGTCTCTGGACTGTGGGGAGATGCCCAAATTTGACCTAGGGGTGGCATATCCCTTTAAAGGAGAATTAACGTTTTTTTACAATCTGAGCCTTATTTCGGTAATAAAACAAGTTGTTTTACTCACCCATAGTACTTTGGTGTCATATGGAGCACTTCTAGAGATGTTTTAGATTTGCGATAGCCATAGCGCGAGTTCGGGGCATATAATATATTCCCCGAGCATGTAATATATGCCTCGTGCGGTCTCCAAATAACACAAACTTTAGCACTTTTCAAATCATAGAAGCTTGATGTCTTAGTCTACGATTTCGTTTGGTCAAAAGTGGCCTGTAATCCAAGATTTAGCCATAGTTTCGAGTAGATGAGGACGCCAGTGCGCATGTGCGGGGTCACAGTTTATTTCGCTCTCAGCTCCCGGGACCCAAACATGAAACGCAAAACTGTAAATTATGGATAAATATCGGATTACAGGCCACTTTTGACTCAAACGAAAGCGTAGACTAAGACATTGAGCTTCTATGATTTGAAAAATGCTAAAGTTTGTGTTATTTGGAGACTGCTCGGGGCATATATTACATGCTTGGGGCATTTATTATATGCCCCGAGCTATGTCTAGAACTCGTGCAACGGCTATCGCTAATCTAAAACATCTCTAGAAGTGCTCCATATGACACCAAAGTGCTATGGCTGAGTAAAACAACTTGTTGTATTACCGAAATAAGGCTCAGAATGTAAAAAACGTTAATTCTCCTTTTTAAGCTGGAGCTGGTCAGAGGGCCAGCTCCAGCTCGTGGTCCCGGTCAGAGGGCCAGCTCCAGCTTGTGGTCCCTAAGACTAGACTTAAAACTCGGGGGCCCAGGGCTTTCTCTGTGGTTGGCCCTAAGTTATGGAACGCTCTGCCCCCTCATGTCAAAACAGCCCCCACAGTGGAGAGTTTTAAGTCTCGTCTTGAGGCCCACTTTTATTCTCTGGCTTTTAATACGCGTGAGTTGTGTGCTCCTCTGTGTTTTTTATAATTGCTTTTGTTTTTAGTTATTTTATTATTATCACTTTATTTATTGCTAGTTTAGTAATGTTTTTATTAAGTTTTATTGATTTCATGTGCAGCACTTTGGAAACTGTTTCTGTTTATAACGTGCTATAGAAATAAAGTTGGATTGGATTGGAAGTGATCAAACAAGCGTAGTAAGCCAATTAAGATGTGCATGGATAAGTAATCAAGTTAATTAGTAGTCATTGATGTAAAACATTTTATTTTATGTCTGCTTTATTCTATCAATTTGTGTAGGCCTTCATAGAACGAGTGCATATGATCTTGGTTGGTCAAGCAGGTGGCAACTCTGGCAGAGTTACAGGTCAGATCTTTGGAGAGACAGCCCTACCTTATAGACAGAATATTTGAAGTAAAACCCCTTTAATTTAATAAATGTAAGATAGACTAGTTTAATGTCACATTGAAGACAAATCAATAACGTTTCTATGAACACAAGCAGGAGGTGAACGCTTCACTAGAAGTTACATTTAGTGCCCCTTTAGGCTCACTACTCATTGAACTAATATGGCAACATTAAAGATCCTAAATTACACACATTTGACCCTTGTGAGCTTTAAGCAGTGAATGTCTATCACTCATGTCTGAGTAACCATTTATGCATAGTCTGTCTGCATGTCCAAAGCTCAAAATGCTCTTGTGGTGCCATGAAGTTTTCAAGTTAACAGCTGTTCTTTTTGGTTAGTAGAGAAGAGATTGGCCATTTTTGGGTTAAAATCATTCAAATGGATAGAGTTGTGGAATGTATTCAGTTTGAGAACTCATCTTAAATATGCAGGGTTTATGTGTTAAACACGTGTGAATGAAACAAAACACAACTCCAGTTATGTTTCTGATGAGGAAATGTGATCCACACTTCAAACATAGTTAGTGTGAAAGGTCTATGTCTAATTTTTAAAAGTTTTCTACTTTATTTTATTCTATTTTATTCCGCTCCAAGTACCAAAGCAATTTCCTAATGTTGTGAACATGTTCAAACATATGGCAATAAAACCTTTCTGATTCTGATTCTGATGTGTGATCTGCATCATACCAAGGATGATCTTGTCTCCACTGAGGATCTGGAGGAATGCTCATGTCCCATGCTTCTGTTTCCAGTCACATGATTTCACTTTTTCCTCAGACATCCTGTTCAGAGCTACACACTGGTTTAATGCATGAGTTATGGTGCCTAGTTTCTGTGTACTATCCTCATTAGTTTTGCTTTAGAGTAACACACATGTGCATGCTTTGCAGGACAGGAGCGCTATGGGAACATGACCAGAGTTTACTACAGAGAAGCCGTGGGGGCGCTGGTGGTGTTTGACGTCACACGAGCTTCTACGTTTGAGGCCGTGCTCAAGTGGAAGGACGACCTGGACTCCAAAGTAAGAAGACACATAGACCTGACACAAGTTCGGAACCAGTCGATCACTCAGTTGACGATTATGTGAAGAATCAAACAACTGTTATCTTGAGTACATACATAGACTATATAAAAAGTGCACTAAGCGAGTGTGACGTCACCCATAGCGTTCAGCACCACTCAAATAAAGCTTGCGATGCTAACGGTTACAGGAGCGAATTTGGAGCCAGGCTCTATATTATGAATAGGATTTTTTGGACAGACAAATTAGCAAAAAAAACTCCACCAGGATCATGTAGAGCGGGTTAATACAAACATTTTAAGACCAAAATGAGGAGGCTCACAGCAGCAGTTACAGAGAGAGGGGCCACAGTATTCCAGTGTAGGTCAATGGGAGCCAGGGTCAATAGGAACCTGAAGCTCAAGCGATACTTTAGCTTGAAGGAGAATTAACGTTTTTTACAATCTGAGCCTTTATTACCGAAATAAGGCTGATTGTAAAAAACGTTAATTCTCCTTTAAAGGTACAGTGTGTAGGATTCGTGGCGCATAGGTGGATACTAGCTATTCCACTTCCTCTTTTGGTTACGGCAGACCTCGAGGGTCACCCGGGCGCGCCGTAACGCAGACAGCTCGCGTAGCCGCGCGCACCCGGCGCTGTGCGAGCTCTCGCCGACAACTACGGTATAAATAAAACGCATGAAAAACGCATGAAAACACACATTCCTGATCGTGTAGCATGACACTCTACGCATCAAATGAAACCTTACAGTCTCCTCTTTTTGACTATGCAATTCATTTCCCTGCACAACAATCACTCCCCGAGCACATGGGGCTTTTATACAGAAAAGCACAAAACGAGGTTTGTTACTTAACTTACCTTTGAAGGCTCTGGACAGGTCAAACTCTGTATTTCACCATAAACTTGCTCTCAATCTGTCCGTAAGGATCCAGCGAATAAAATCCAGTAAAACAATTTAGTCCAAAACACGTGTTATTACGACGTGCGATACAGCAGCCTGTCTTGTTTACCCAACACCACGAGGCTCCCCCCTCCCCCCTCCCCTTCCCTTTCTCTCCTTCTCTCCTTCGCTCCCACATGCAGCGCGGCTGAGCAGGCGCTAGCAGGAGCCTAGGCAAAGGATGAGCCCAAATGTCCTTCTGCGGCTCTCGTATTCAAAATGGCTGCCTCTAATATGGGGAAGATCCCCCTTTTATGTGACTATATCTAAGTCCAAAAGAATACTTTGATTTCATGATGGAAGTGAAAAGGCTTGGAAAACAACTTATTTTATTACCGAATTTATGTGATTGTAAAAAACGTTACACACTGTCCCTTTAAGATGGGTCAATTTAAAAAAAAAAAAAGTCTCATTCTTAGCCCTTACAAATTATTGATTAATCGAAAGAATAATTGATAGATTACAGTATTAGCAAAATAGATTATTAGCAAAAGCCCTTACACTCAAAAGATATCTGTCAGGTTCATTTGACGTCACAGCATTCTAAAGAGGAATTAAGAATTTGGTAGAATTTGCACTATATTACAGATGTTTAATTTTAGGATCTTTGCAATTACTGGACATATCCACATGGAACATAAATGGCACATAGTTGATTTGCTTTGCTCTGTCAACACAACTCAAGTACACTGAAATTTGTTTTAGTTTTTTATTTAAAAATTTAAATTTACAGTTGTTCACACTGTCCTGGCTTTGTCCTGATTTGAACCCAGTTTAGTCCTGAGTACACCTGGTTTAATCCTTTTCTAGCCCTGGTTTCGTTTAGTCTCAATTTTGACTCTGCAAGTGTGAATTCATTCTTAAACTCATCAAACAAAGGATGCACTGCTCTGAAGATCAGTAGTTAACAAACAGGTTGAGGTCCTGTTGTAGGGTGCAAGTGGAATTACTTTTCTGGACTAGAAAACAGAACCCTCTGTAAAGAAACTGAATATTGGCATACCATGTCGAAGGTTCATACAATGGGAGTTTCAAAATGCTAGTTCCAAAATGCAGTTACAAACCACTGACGCTGCAGATAACAAAGTGAAACATTTTTGGGGTGAGGGTGAAGGTATTCACCGCACAGAATACAAGAGACATATTTTCATACCTTTTGTGTTTTAAATGTCAAAGAACACAGCAGTGTGCCATCACGGCTGACCAAACATCTGCCTGAAATGCCACTGACGCTTTTATTTAGGACAAAGAGGCTGCTTCTGTCAGAGATACAAGAAAATTGGTTTGTGCTTTTTACAATTTACCAAGAGAAATGTTTTCAAATTTTCAGGGTTAGACAGTAAAAGGGTTCAGATAGGTCATGCATCGCTTCTGTGCTTGCACAGTTATGTTTCTTACTTCTATATAACAATAACAAAACATGAATCCAATAGTTTTCCCATTAAAGGCTGCAGAGAGTTAAGTTACTAGTTAATACCTCAGTTTAACATAGGAGGCTTTGTACACTTAATTCAGAAGATAGAGACACAGACCAAAAAGTGGTGGTCAGATTTTTGCTATTGGAATTGATAGCAAAAGGAGAAATTCAATTAAGTTTATTTAGTTGAATACATTTCGCAGCTCATCCAAGCTACTTCATCAGTTCTGGTCAAACACTGGTGAACACTGCCTATATGTGACGCACTAGGGCAATTTAGTCTGAATCTCGGGATTAGGGAATCCGAGAAAAACAGGTTTTTAGTATTTTTTTCAAAATTTGTGATTTTCGTTTTTTTGCAGAGTTGCAAGTTGAGATCATGAAGAAGGCACTCCATGTTTCAGATAACAGCATTAGTGACATTAAAAATATATATTTTTAAATGTAAAATTGGCTTGTTTTTCAGAAAGAGACAGGGCGTGTATAAATCAACATATTTTCCCACGCTCGCGAGCCTGCCAATCCCGTTGCGAGAAGCGCCAATGTGTTTTCTCCTGTTCCCCGATCAGCTGTGGGGAGCTCGTACATATGTACGCAGCACTACAGGACACGAAAATGGACTTTTCATTTCTACTTGGACACATGACACATTCGGGAGACCTTCGGGACAGGTTCAGGACACATCCGTTTCTCCGGAGTTCATGTACAGAGTACGATTTAGCTCAAAAAGGCCGTGGATATACACGATACGCGTATACACGTGGAGATACGCGAATTATCCAAAAACACTGCAACACGGGGTGAGTCATAATTATTATCATATTTCTGCATCAGATGGAGATATTAGGTGAAAGCAGCGGCTTGTGTCAACATTAGCATCTGTGTATGTGTGTGTATGTGCATGTGTGTACGGGACTAAACCGGGACTAAACCAGGACTAAACCGGGACTAAACCAGGACTAAACCAGGACTAAACCGGGACTAAACCGGGACTAAACCAGGACTAAACCAGGACTAAACCAGGACTAAGGTCATTCTCACACCTGCCTTGTTTGGTTCGTTTAAAACAAACCAGAGTTCGTTTGTTCCTTTGATTCGGACCTTTTGTTCTGGTGTGAATAAAAAACAAAAGTCTCGATCCGGAGCAAACAAGCGGACCGAGACCACCTAAAAAGGTCGGTCTCGGTCCGGTTCCATACGAATCCTGGTGCGGTTCGTTTG
Organism: Paratrypauchen microcephalus; assembly: GCA_036785185.1. Lineage (NCBI taxonomy): Eukaryota > Metazoa > Chordata > Actinopteri > Gobiiformes > Gobiidae > Paratrypauchen > Paratrypauchen microcephalus. Next base: position 156,721 of record JAVJIX010000260.1, on the reverse strand, counting down.
AGGTGAGAATGCAGACCGGACTCGATCCGACACAAGTTGGCTTTTTGTACTTAACAAGCTCCCGTCATATGTCGAGCATTATGGGAAACCGAGGCTGACGAAACTAAACGAAACGAAACAAAACTTACGAGGCTTACTTACGTTTTGCGTCAAGAGCAAGAGTCAGAACTTGATGCACACACGAGCGCTGTCCTCCGTAGCCGTCTTGCCCTGTGTCTTCGTCATTTGGAAATTGATTGTAAAATAGTGAAAACCTGACGATGCTGCTCAAACATTTGTGCGAACTGTATAAACTGAGCAAACCATATCGCTAAGGCTAGATTGAAAACAGCACGTAACACCATTATTCTCCTCCTTCCGGGTTTGGACACCGACAGGGCTCATTTCTGTCCAATGGCTGAGCGACCTCAGCACACGTGGTTTTGTTTATAGATGTTAGTTCGCTTGGGGAAAAAGTGCAGTGTGAAAGCGAACCGCACCAAAAAAAAAATAAAAATAAATTGGTCCGGAGATTTAGCCAGAGTTTCGAGTAGATGAGGATGCCAGTGCGCATGCATGGAGTGTGCTCTCAGCTCCCGGGACCCAAACATGGAACGCATAGCTGTAAACTATGGATAAATCTCGGATAACAGGCCACTTTTGATTCAAACGAAATCGTAGACTAAAGACGTTGAGCTTCTATGATTTGAAAAGTGCTAAAGTTTGTGTTATTTGGAGCCCGCACGGGGCATGCCCCGAGCTATGGCTATAAGTCGCGCTAGGCTAACGGCGTTAGCCTAACGCTAATCTAAAACATCTCCGGAAATGCTCCATATGACACCAAAGTGATATGGGTGAGTAAAACAACTTGTTTTATCACCGAAATAAGGCTCAAATTGTAAAAAACTTTACTTTTCCTTTAATCCTACCTGTACCTTGGTATTTTATTACATATTTTATTACATTTTTTTTTATTATATTGGTTACTTTGCTATGCTATTAGTACTTCCTGATTATCTTGATGAAGTATTTCATTGCATTATTGACATTATATTGATCCTGCATATGACAAAAAAAAAATCTTCAATCTTCAATCTTCAATCTTGGTAGTCTATTAAATTTTGTAGTAAACTTTGTCTTAACATATTATCCTGTGTATTATTAAATTATTGAATGATTCTGACCTGCCTGGACATTAACACCACACCACAGTGATAGTCATGATGGGGAAGGGCTTAGCTTAGTGTCATGCAAATTAGGCAAGAAGGGCTAAAGTGAGGAAACTTTACAAGCTGATTTCTCCACTCAGCATAAACCAATGTGCATGCTTTCAAATAGCCACAACGTCTTCAAATATTGTCAGATTTTCATGTGTAAGACATCATTGGAAAGCTTAGAATATACACTTACAGTTATTTGAGAATTGCGACACAGGGCCCAAATGGTTCCTACAAGCACAGAGGGAAAGGAGAAAGAAGAACAACATGTGGAGAAAGCCCTCTCTGTTTGTGGATATCCTAAATGGGCTTTCAACAAAACCAAGAGAGACAAGGACAATAAACAAGACAACAGAGAATCAGAACCCAGGAGAAAGGGTGTAACTATTCCTTACCTGGAATAGTTACACCCTTTCTCTGAAAAACTACAGAGGATTTTCAGACAGTATGAAATCCCAGTCTATTTCATACCCACAAACACTTTAACACAAAAACTGGTCCACCCAAAGGACAAAACACCGAGCTACAAACAAAGCAATGTGGTCTACTCCATTCAGTGTAGTGAGGATTGCAGTGAGCACTACACTGGAGAAACAAAACAGCCACTTCACAAGAGGATGTACCAACACAGACGGGCGTGCCAGAGTGGACCTTCATCTGCCGTACATCTTCACCTAAAAGCCACAGGCCATTCATTTGAGGACAGTGAGGTACAGATCTTAACCAGAGAAAAGAACTGGTTTGAGCCCTCTCAAACCAGTTCTTTAAAGAGGCTATTTTTGTCAAGAAAGAGAATCCTTCCTTGAACAGAAATGGAGGTCTCAGACATCATTTGTCTCCCATTTATAACTCTGTCCTCAAACCTAAATCAAAACAAATGGGCTAGCCAGGTCAGGTCCAGAGGTATGCCAACAAGACCCCACACTCCACCCATTGCATATCTAATAGGCCTACTTAACTAACAGAAACTGAAAACAAGTAGGTGTGGTAGTTTCAAAGTAATTTCATTGTAGTTAGCTCCTCCCTTCAGGCAGATATAGGCAGTGTCCACCAGCGTCTGACCAGAACTGAAGAAGCAGCTTGGATGAGCTGCAAAACATATTCAACTCAATAAACTGTTGTCCGGTTGACAAATTAAATTTCTCCTTTTGCCATGGATTCTACCTGGACGACTGAGAGATTCTACACACATTAGAATTTATACTGTTGTTGTGTCCTTGAGCAAGACACCTCACCCACCTTGCCTGTACTAGGTGTGCACTTGTTGGTGAATGATTAACACACCCAACAGCAAAAGCAGCTTTGTGTCAAGAAAGCACAATATAAGTAGTTAGACATTATTTACTCATAGGATTGTTATTTTTATGCCCTTGAGCAAGACATTTGACTCATATACCTATGTATGAATGGTGTGTGTGTGTGTGTGTGTGATTGATAGTGCAGTATGGTACCAAGTATGGGGAGTGAATGAAGACTTCTAGGCAAAAGGCTGCATTCACACTTGTCCTGGTTTGGTCCTGGTTTGAGCCCAGTTTAGCCCTGGTTTAGCAATGGTCTAAGTCAAGGTTTAGTTCCATATTTAGTCATACTTTAGTGTGTTTGTGAGTATGTGTGAACAAACCCATTGATTGTATTTTCAAATATTAGGCCAACCGTCTACAAAATCTACTGTACATAATATTATAACAAATAAAAAATAATGTTGTTTTGTTGCCTGTTTAGACATTTCCATCTAAAAGAAACATTGGTATGTATTGCCCAGCATCTGTCAGGAACATAGTGCATTATTTTATTACCTTGTTGACATTCTATAACACATAAGATTTCATTTGAGAGATTGTCCCGCTGCTTTGTAGTCCATAGAGAACCTTACATGTCTGCAAAGCACAGATAGTGTCCTTCCCATGTAAAGAGGTATATCTATAATCTATCCTATGTAGCCACCATTTACTGCTACAGAAATACAGGACAAAACAAGCTTTCAAAGTCTGTAATGTCATTTTACAAGTCGCCCTTTTCACTAAGATAAATAATTCTGTAATGCTAGTTTTTTTGTGCAGCAGTGCAATTGTATTATACTTCATTTGTGACAACTTGAATGAAAATGCATCTATTTTAAGGGCTTTTTATGAAGTCTCTTGGCTGCTGTAAGCCAAAGAACAATAAACGCGGTGAGTAGATTTGTGAGCGAGCTAATCTGAGCAAAGTAAAAGCCTTTTTGTAGCTAGAAGCAAATTTGGAGCAGAGCGGTATTTCTTGTGGTTTTATTAGACAACAAGAGGCAACCTATTTACTCAAGGCATTGTTTTTCACACAGTTAATGCACTTGTAGCTGTCTTTAGCATCTTCTAAGTCTGATGTGATTTATTCTGTGGTTTGTAGGTGACTCTGAACCATGGTAGACCAGTCCCAGCGGTGCTCTTGGCCAATAAATCGGATCAGCTCGCATCTCATAGCCCCAAACTGGACGTCTTCTGCAGAGAGAATGGATTTGTGGCTTGGTTTGAGACTTCAGCAAAGGTAGAACAAATAAACAATGTAGGGTAAAAAAAAAGATACCCAGAAAACTAGCATTGAAACTAAATACTAATGGAGCTCAACAGTGACAGCTTGCTCTGGTAAAATCTCCATTGATTAAAAAAAAAAATTCTAATATTAAGAGTTCAAAGGCATCACTGAAGCAAAACAGCTATGTGGGAACTAGTATCCATAATGTTTTAAGTCCAAAAAGGTAATTTAAAACTCAAGCTGCTGCAAAATGTTTTAATAACATTGTGGCTTATAAGGTTTCAGAAACAGATTGTAAATAAAATGATAGGTGATAACAGGAGAAGTTCAATTTGTCAACTGGACCAAGTTTGTTTGGTTGAAAACGTTTCGCCGCTCATCCGAGAGGCTTCGTCAGCTCTAATAAGAATACTGGTAAGACACTTGCTTATATCTTGCTGTAGGGAGGAGCTACCTAGCTAACTACTTTCCGGAACTATCTCATTGGTTTCGGTCTTTTGTTTCTCTGGCGTCTAGCTTAACGATCCCTATTCATCCCTACACGCCTGCTTTTCCACACCTCTGGCCCTGACCTGGCTAACCCTATTGTTTCCCTGTTTGTTTGATCTAGGCTTAATAATGGAATTGTAGATGGGATGCAAATTATATCTTACGCCACCATTTCTGTTCAGAGAAGGATTCTCTTTTTTGACAAAAATAGCCTCTTTAACTCCCCTCTCAAACCAATTCTTTTCCCTGGCTAAGATCTGAACCTCACTGTCCTCAAAAGAATGTCCCGTGGCTTCTAGGTGAAGATATACGGCAGAAGACGGTCCACTCTGGCACGCCCGTCTGTGTTGGTACATCCTCTTGTGAAGTGGCTGCTTGGTTTCTCCAATATAGCGCTCACTGCAGTCTTCACTACACTGAATGGAGTAGACCACATTGCTTTGTTTGTGGCTCGGTGTTTTGTCCTTTGGGTGGACGAGTTTTTGTCTTAAAGTGTTTGTGGGTTTGAAATAAACTGGGATTTCATATTGTCTGAAAATCCTCTGTAGTTTTTCCGACACGCCGGCCAGGTACGGAATCGCTACCCCTTTCCTCCTGGGTTCGGATTCTCTATTATCTTGTTTCTTGCCCTTGTCTCTCTTGGTTTTGTTAACAGCCCATTTGGGATAACCACAAACAGAGAGGGCTTCCTGTACATGTTGTTCTTCTTTTTCCTTACCCTCTGTGCTTGTGGGAACCACTTGGGCCCTGTGTTGTAATGTCCGAATAACACCCAGTTTGTGCTGCAGTGGGTGGTGTGAATCAAAAAGCAGGTATTGGTCTGTGTGTGTGGGCTTCCTGAAGACTTCTACTTGGAGTCCCCGGTCTCCTCCTATCGTTACTGCACAATCTAAGAACGCCAATGTGTTATCCTTGGCATCTTCACGGGTGAATTTGATATTAGGATCTACAGAATTGATATGTGCAGTAAAAGGTTCCAAATCTTGAATTTTGATTTTTGTAAAATTATCATCAGCATTAAGCTAGACGCCAGAGAAACAAAAGACCGAAACCAATGAGATAGTTCCGGAAAGTAGTTAGCTAGGTAGCTCCTCCCTACAGCAAGATATAAGCAAGTGTCTTACCAGTATTCTTATTAGAGCTGACGAAGCCTCTCGGATGAGCGGCGAAACGTTTTCAACCAAACAAACTTGGTTCAGTTGACAAATTGAACTTCTCCTGTTATCATGGATTCTACCTGGACGACTGAGGGACTTTTCACGTAAAATGATAGGTCTTGCAGTCATTAGTTACCACGTAGCTGATTATTCATCAGCAAGCTTTCGAAATTTTAATATATACCAGTATATATATATATATTTTTGGAAAGTCTATGAGAAAAATAAATGGGAATTTTTGTTCCGGAAACATAGGATGGGCGGTCACTGTTGAGCTCCATTTGTAAACTGTACTGTACTATAAACTGTATTATTTATATCAGTAAGAAGACATGGTTAAAGTTAACTATGAATGTTTTTTGTTGAAAATTACATTATATTGTCTTAGTTATTCTGACTATTTAGTACCAATGAGATTTAAGGTACCTTAAATCTCTACAATTGTTGTTCAGAAGGTATGTAAAATTTGAATATTGAGTATTGTCTAAAATTCAAACCATTTAAACTTTTATTTATAAAATTATAATTCTGCACATTTACAGGCACATTTTAGCAAATGATGCCACAGAGAATCCCAAAACTTAAAACATTTTTGTCAATATGCTGCTTTTTCTGCACACCAGACTTACAGTACTATGGCAACTTTAACTTTAAACATTGATCTATAACATTCTTAGGACTTTGTAAACCTGCTTTCATTGGTACATAATTAGCTGGCCAGTGGCTATGTATAATGTATGACATTTGAAGGTTTTCTGAGGGTCGTGTCAGTTGTTGGACAGTGGAAATTCTCAGGTCCATGTGAATGAACTCAGAGACTTTCTAATGAGTTTCACACCGAGGAGACAGTCAGACGAGTTAACAATAAAAGCCTCACAGTCAAAATGAAGAAATATTATTATATTATTATAATATTATATTTTAAAGGTTAGTGCCATTTAGTTTAGTAAAAAGGTCACCTGTTTAAATTACATACATAAATTTGCATTGAGCAGGTATACCATATTTCAGCCTATGCAGGAAGATACCAATAGTTTACTATAAACTTATCTCTTTAATCCTTTCAAAAAAATAAATCATTGCATTTTGTCCTGTGGGAGGTGCTCTTTCCCATAAAATAAGATTCGTTAAAATGTTGCAGGTTCATGCGATATGAGTTAATTCTTTGTAGCCAGTTTCAATAGGCAAGAGACATCTGATAGTACATGGTGCGTTCACACACAAGTCCTTGGTTAGTCCAGTTAAGTCCAGATGTAGACTTGGCTTGTTTCTGTTCTAGTCCTGATATAATCCAGGATTAGTCCAGAGTTTAGTACTAGTTTTGAGTATTTTTTCTTCTTTTGCCCCATAGGAAAATACAAATATCGACGAGGCTGCTAATTGTCTGGTAGAGCACATCTTGAGTAATGAGGAGGACCCTGCTTTGGAGAGAGAACCCACATCTCTGATCCTGTCTGGGTACAGCCACAGCCACCGGGACCACTTCAACCTCAACTGCCCCTCTTGCTCCAAGTGGTGACCCCTTCTGCTCTCTTGCCCCAAGTGGTGACCCCTTCTGCTCTCCTGCCCCAAGTGGTGACCAGTCATGTGACTTTTAACATCACACGTCCAGGACAAGATGAGCTGCTTGTTCGTGGAGATGAAGAACAGTATAAAGCTGAAACAACCTGTATCGGGACAGCACTTTCTTCAAGGATGTGGCTTTTAAGTGAGCTTTCTAAAAAATATATATATATATTTTTAGAAATGTTGTTCATTCCAGTATACATGCAGTATGTTTTAAAAAATATTTTGGTGCCAAATTGTAGATTGCAAATCACTGGTTTGAAATTTGTATTCATATAAAGCACATTTTATGTAGCTCTTCTGATGATATTGGTATAGTATAGCCTTAAACATATGTCCATGGAAAAAATCAGGTGATGCCATCAGGACGACTGAGGGACTTTTCACGCATCAGGCCCAACAGTAAAAAACATACATGTTTAAACAGGTTACTCATGTTTTTGTTTTTTGCAATAAAAACACCGTAGAGCTCAACACAATGACCAATTCTGAAAAGTGTTGCCATGTGGCTCAGTGGTATGGCTGAAGAACACATGCACATATGCATGGCTGTCCCTGTTCTGACAGTATATGGTATGGAAATTTGTCCTTCGCCTTTGACCCATCCTTCAGTGTCTCTGGGACAATCTGTCAAGAGCAGTGTAGCACTTCAATTACAGATGGATGAACAAACTGGTGGGTTGGTGTGTGTGCATGTTTAAGGCAAATAGGGATGTCAGGATTATATGGTTAAATCAGTAATTGTGATTACTCATGTCATCGTATGATCACACTTGTGACAATTTTAGAAGCAAAATGTAATTCCAGTTTAATCAACAATCCAAAAAAAGTATTCCCAAATGTATTTTTCTTTGTTTATCTGGCTGTTTATCTTTTTATGATTTGATAAAAGGTGATAAAAGCTGGTCACACACGAGAAATGGGAATGTATTAGACAATGGGAATTAATGAAAATCAAGGATTTCACTCTTGTTTGGTGTTCGTATCAAGTTTTGAATTGTGATGTTTTTTCTAACAATTATCAAAGCACTAAAGTTTTATATCATGCCATTTGTAAATTTGTCTCCCTACTTTCTATTCCATATACTGCCCGCGGTAAATAAAGCAGCTCATATTTCAATTTTCTCTCAGAATATTATTGCTCTTGGATGTGTTTAAAAGTGCACTGTGAACTGAATCCTGATACTGAATTGCCTACACTTCTCTCCACAGACTCCTCCACCATATTCGGATCACTGTTGTAGCTCATGAAGAGAAACAGTTTAAATGTGTGAGTGTATTTTTGTGTTATTATCTGTTTGATCTGCTGCATCTGAGGCTCTGTGTTAATCATTTAAATCCTCTTCACACTCAGAGCAAACATCCTGCTCAAACGTCCTACTTTCTCTCCTCAATTATATCTCATCAGCATCGTTATCAGGAATTAGACAAAGTACTGGGTCAGGGTTTCACATACACAAATCCACATAATATAATGGCTCAAGATTTTTTGTTGCAGTTACAGAAAGTTCCTTGAAGGGTTATTGTGTTTTGTAAGCTTGGACATTAAACTGGTGTCAGGATTTACTATTGCGAACAAGTGAAACTGTGAAATCGCACTTGTAAGGACTTTTATAGTGAATTTACTGATAAGCTAATTCCTGGATTTTTAGCCTTTCAGGTAACTGATTGTGGTTAATGATGCGACATGGTAGCATCAACTAACGTAAGCGTATGTGCTAGATTATGAAACACTTATGTCAGAAATTAACAGCTGTAGAACTTATGAAAGAGGAAATAGCAGTGAGTATTTGTACTTCTGCTTACTCCTTTTAAGCATTGTTTTTGTATGTAATTGATGCTTATGAAATGAACTGAATATGCAGTATACGTTAAAAAAAAAGATGTCTAGATTCACTGTTGCTATAATCCTGCTTACCAACACACAAGGGGTGCTGAATTCTCGTCTATCTGCAAAATATTAGAGACGCTTATCCAATATACCATGAGTTTAGGTCTTAACATTCAACCTGAAACTGTCATCTAGTCTTTTCAATATTTACAGTGGTAATTATAGTTTTAAATGGATAATGCGTTTTTTGTTTTTTTTTTGTTAATCTGTATGGGTTTCCTTCTAAAAGTTATGTGTGTTGACACCGGCTTACCTCTGACACTTTCAGCTGATCCCGGTTCGGCTCGCTTTCTGGAGCCCACGTAAGTAGGTCCGGTAACTTCCGTGGAACATGAAATAAAGCTTGTTTTTCTTCTCAAAACAAAATATTTGTTAGAAAGGTGATATATTTGTGTCCGAAACAGTTGTCCACGAAACATCCAGCAGCGTATTTCGCTTTCGCGTATTGTCTCTCTCCACTCGCATCACTACGCCCATGTTAACTCTATCAGCCTGTTCACCTTCAGCGGATGTCTACGCCGAAGTTTACAAGTGAACAAGCTGATAGAGTTAACATGGGCGTAGTGATATGAGTGGAGAGAGACAATACGCAAATGCGAAATACGCTGTTGGATGTTTCGTGGACAACTGTTTTGGACACAAATATATCACCTTTCTAACAAATGTTTTGTTTTGAGAAAACAAGCTTTTTTTCATGTTCCAGGGAAGTTACCGGACCTACTTACGTGGGCTTGAGAAATGTCATCAGCTGAGAGTGTCAGAGGTAAGCCGGTGTCAACTTAACTTTAGAAGGAAACCCATACAGATTAACATAAAAAAATAAAAAAACACACTATCCCTTTAACAAACCACCATCAGTGTTGTTAAAATGGTTTGGTATAAAAGTTGCAGTACAGTATGCACTTCTGGTTCGAAGAAATTAAAATTGATTGATGCCTGGACAGGTAAGGCTCTATCTAAGGCTTGCATGCAATTCACTTGGCCAAAGTGTCATAGTCATACTTGGATTTGGCTAGTTGTCATGATAAGCCCTGCCCCATATCATATTCCAAATTCATTTCACAAAAATGCATATCTTCTGCATTTTGTGTACAGTTGTCATGCATAGAGTATAATAAAGAAATACAGTAAGATAAAACAGGTCTTATACTGTCTAGTGTCTGGGGAGCAATGAGATCATTGAAGCATTTGTCCAGTGAAGGAGTAAACACGAGTGGCTCAGATAATGGCACTGGGGCAATTAAAGAGATGTTTCCATTAAATAGACTTTTCAATTAGAGATAAAAGCTTCAGGCGATTTGTACACAACTTTAATTAGACAAAGTAAACTGCTTTCTTTAAACACGTTATTGTAAACATTTTTGTTTATTTAAATGTTTTCAAATATCAGTTACTCCACTTTTAGTCATTTCAGTTTCAGGACAAAGCAAGAACAAAGAAATGAATAACTCAAGTGATACCAAACCTGGTATAATGAGTTTAATGCAAGTCTAGAACATGGCAAAAGAAGGACTGAAGGACTGAACCATCAAATCAAAAACTCTGCAGCAGCATGAAATCAGGAAAGAAATGGACCAAAGTAATTTAATCTTATGATGTAGAAAATGTGATCTAATTCAATAACCAGTACTAACTAGGTCTGCACTAAATGCTGATACATCATAAAGAGGACAAACCAAAACTAAACCAGGATTATACCAGTCGATATAGATTTAGACCAAAACTTAATCAGATCTTACTCAAAGACAACATTTGTTTAGCCAATCATATTTATTCTTGTCACATGGTAGACATTTTTGTGTTCATGTTCAGCTTATTTTTGGATATGCACTGAGATTTGGTATTTCCTTTACAGGTGAATCTTCGTTCCTGTAAAGATATTGCAGTATTAAACTTCTTGTATATTATTTTACTTCATTTTCTGCATTGGCCATAAGTATTGCCATAGTCTGTTGTTATGCAGGTTTTGGTCTGACCCTGATCCAGCCCTGCTCCTGTCAGCATTAGTTTAACTGTGTACTCCTCTCTGTCCCATTGAAGGCGGTAACACGACCTGATCCCGCCTCCGGCTCTGTTTAAAATTCACTGTTTCAAATTATGCATCTGCTTCAGTGTTGACGGCGCGCTTTGATGTGTAATAACATGGACTATAGTGGCAACTCTTTTCAAACTGTGTGCACTTTACATAAAAGACTGGGAAATAAATTGAATTGTATAAACTGTGCAGTGCCATTGGCATTGTGTCTTCTTAGTGTAGCATCTGTAATCAACATTTGTGCCAAAAAAATAACTTGCTCTGAATGGTAATATATCCTGTGGCTTAAGCACAAAAGGTGAGAGAGACAATGTACCCCCACCTTGGGCCCAAAGTAGCAGGGATTCTGCCACAGACCAAAACAATAGGAAATACAGTAAAATAACGTTTGAGCCACATGGTCTAGTGCAGCGGTCCCCAACCTTTTTTCTCCTAAGGACAGGTTTTAGACATATAACATTTTTCAGGGACCAGTGGAGGGGGTGGGGCAAGTAATAACAGAGAAAAATGCATACAACCCTTACTTTGAAAAAAAAAAAAAAAGGTCTGAATACTAATGCTTGCTATTTACCAGGTTAAGTATTGTAGTATATTTTCAGAGTAAAACAAAAATATGGAGAGAGACCAAAAAAAAATAAAAAATTGTAAACCTCCTCTCAAAGATGCATTATTTTTCTGTGGCGTCCTGTAGCAGTGGACGACTGAGGGACTTTTCACGCATGTAGCAGTGGTGGTTGTGGAAACCAGGCTTAGTGAATGAAAATGCAGGATTTGATGTATTTAAAGGATAATTAACGTTTTTTTACAATCTGAGCCTTATTTTGGTAATAAAACAAGTTGTTTTACTCACCCATAGCACTTTGGTGTCATATGGAGCACTTCCGGAGATGTTTTAGATTTGCGATCTCCGTAATGTGAGTTCTCGGGACAAATGTTTGCGGTCTCCAAATAACACAAACTTTAGCACTTTTCAAATCATAGAAGCTCGATGTCTTAGTCTACGCTTTCGTTTGAGTCAAAAGTGGCCTGTAATCTGAGATTTATCCATAGTTTCGAGTAGATGACGAGGCCAGTGCGCATGTGCGGAGTCACAGCTTATTTTGCTCTCAGCTCTCGGGACCCAAACATGAAACGCAAAGCTGTAAATTATGGATAAATCTCGGATTACAGGCCACTTTTGACTCAAACGAAAGCGTACACTAAGACATCGAGCTTCTATGATTTGAAAAGTGGTAAAATTTGTGTTATTTGGAGACCGCGCGGGGCATATTACATGCTCGGGAATATATTATATGCCCCGAGAACTCGCGTTACGGATATCGCTAATCTAAAACATCTCTGGAAGTGCTCCATATGACACCAAAGTGCTATGGGTGAGTAAAACAACTTGTTTTATTACCAAAATAAGGCTCAGATTGTAAAAAACGTTAATTCTCCTTTTTAAGTATCTTCCCCAGATCCTGGACATGGAATAAGGATCCTGGATGAAATGCATTTAATCAATGCAATTAATCTTGAACTAATTGATTGTACAGGAGATCTGTACAATCCAATGATTTCTGTGCTTATGTACCTGCAACAAATTGCAAAAAAACGTGACACAATTGCGTCAAAAGATCACACATGAGGCCAAATTTCGAGAGTTATTTAAAACATTATAGTCGTTGCATGTACATGTTATGCATTGGTCATGGTTAGAACTGGACGATATAACATTGTGAATCGATTAAATTAACATGTTTGCTATGGTTGTTGCTGCCAACATCAACAAGAACTAAATAAAATACAGAAAGAGATCATGTGAAGAGTCTATTAGGCTGAGCATGTTATAAGAAAGGTCATTACAATACTTTCTCTGAAAATATGTTATAGGTACGAATACATAATTATCAAGGTGATCAAAGAAAAACATAATAAAATACAGAAGATACAATTTGATATACTTTAGTTATTTTTGGATAATGACATGCACTCTGTCTAGAACTGAAGATAATTTTGCAATGTTGCTTAATGAAGGATAGATACCAGCCAGATATTGCATTTTATTTGCATTTTCACCATTTTACTCTTAATTAATTGGAAACAGGGATTTATAAATTCAAGATGAAATCAGTTTTATCTGTAATTCAAGTCTTAAACTAGACCAGGCCTAGAACAGAAATTTGAATGTATGAATGTTTTTTTTAAGTGATAAAACTACATTTCATAAAATAAAAACATAAAATCAAGCTTTATTTTATTTTGCACAAATAAAAACAGATTACGGTATTCGGGCTTTTTCATTCAGATGTCACATCAGCAAAATATCATCTGCAAAATCATGCTACGCCAATAAATGTTATGTCAGATGCCCTTCCCGACCTCTTGCTATCAAATACTGCACAGCTTGTTACTCGTATGACTATATTACATTTCAACACCATCAGTCTTCCAATATTTTTAGAACGTATCATTAATTAATTTTCTAAGGTCCACAGAGTCCGTGTGGCACAATTATCAGGTAAAATCTAGTTATAATTTTAATCTTGTTGGAGATATTAATTGAACATGAACTAATTACTGGTTGCAGAGGACATTTAATTATATAAAGTGGGTTTATGATGTGCTCAGCTAAGACTTTCACTGAGGAGAGGGACAGGAGAATAACGCATCGTTTTAAATGATTCCTTGGAGCCAACTGCACATCTGGTGCTTATTGTTAATGTGTTTGAGAAAGTCTGTCAGAAACGTTTCCTGTTATCAGCACAAAATGACAGATAAAATATGCAAGAACTGAGGTACCATATGTGAAACGTTTCATCTAAGAATAGAAAATAATAATGTAAGACTTAAAGGTGTGTAACTTTTCTGGTTAGTTGTCCATCCTGGTTGACTCTATGTTATTGTTTTGGAATGTTTCACAGTATGGCATTAAATGTATCTTTCTGCAGGTGGCCTCCTCTGCAACAGAAATGTTTCACAGAGATTCTTTATTAGAATGACCAGATTTTCAAATATCCGAACTGGGACACACACAGGTTGGGATGGTTGGTATAAATAAAACCATGAAAAGAGTGCAAACATTGTCCATTCTCACCTTACTTGTGGGTCACACATAATCTGAGGGACTTCTGTTGGTGGTCATTTTCAAAAAAGGCTCAAAACTGGGACTGTCCCTGGTAAATAGGGATGTCTGGTCAATATAACCTTTAAAATTTTACCATAAAAAATGGCCATGATAAAGCGTCCGTAAATGTAAATGTGTCTGTACACATAAAACATTATAATACAGATTAGATCATTTGGACGCATAAATCTACATTGATTTTCATGTTTATTATTTTATTTATGAATCCTTATGAACAGAGGACATACAAGTGTAGACACAATATTGATATCTTAGTTTAACTTTGACATGACTTTGACAAAGTGTTGGAGGAGAACTGGCTACATTTCAAATGTTTGTACAATATTGTGTGGCCATGAAAGCATATAGGCCCTAGATCAGGAGTGTCCAAACTTTTTCCACCCAGGCCCGCATATACAAATATATTCATATTGGAGGACCGTAGACAACTGGTGAGTACAGTGAGACTTTCAGATAGATGCATTTTATGAGTTTGACCGAGCCACAAGACCTTTAAAAGTCCTAGAACACAAATTTTAGATCTGTATTGTAATGCAGAGTCGTTATTGAGGTTGCAGTGATTGTATTGTATGTTGTATTTTTATGTATTTGCCTGCCTAGGGACTGCGGATGAAAACTAGCTTTGTAGCTAAAATTCGGCATATTTACATTTGTTTTATACTTATGTTCATTAATGTGCATTGTCCCTATCAAATAAATAAATAAATAAGATACCGGGATTTGAAGTAAAAACTACTGCTCAGTGGTTCTATGATCAATTGGGCCAATTCAGCAAGATCCCTGGGGGCCAACAAATATTGGCCAGAGGGCCGGATTTGACCCCTGGGCCATCGTTTGGACACCCCTGCCCTAGATGTAATGCATATGCTATTGGCATGCCCTGTGTTTCAAAAGAAAAAACAGCCTTATTTTTATATGGGTATAGTCAATAGAAAGTTAGAGATATGCAAACATTATCCACTATTTGGCTGAATGGCTAACGCTCATGCTTCACAGCAAGAAGGTTCTGGGTTCGATCGGGTTGCCTGAGCCTTTCTGTGTGGAGTTTGCATGTTCTCCCCGTGTCTGGGTGGGTTTCCTCCGGGTACTCCGGTTTCCCCCATCAACCCAAAACATGCACCATAGGTAAAATCCTGACCAAACCGAAGCAAGAAGATCATGGAGATGGTCCCTGGGCGCAGTAATGTGCTGCCCACTGCTCCTAATAACAGGATGGGTTAAATGCAGAGAAGAATTTCTCCTGTGTGAGATCAATAAAGTCACTTCTTCTTCTTCTATAACCCCACACGTTCATGGGCATCCCCCAAAATGCAAGGCATGTGTATGTGTTCCTTCAATGGTGCTAAGGTGTCTGCTTTCATCCACACAGTATTTGACATTAGGCTATCACTATATCTCTATTACAGCCCTCTCTCACTGTTGCCTATCTCGCCTCACAGTGAAGCAGCTGCTGCTTTTCTCTCCTTTTCGCCGCTTTCCATCAAAAGGGGGCATCCTTCGGCTTTAAGATCCCCTCCCAGGACACGGCTAGTGCGGCCCAATGGCACCGCGCTCGGAGTCACCTGATTCATGCACTGCCATTTTACGCACGGGCCCCTCGCTCTCCCCTCTCTCTCTCACACACACATAGGCGCACACACAAGTTTCACTGGAAAACGGGGGGAGACGAGACCGAAATATACACCCTCCTTTTTTGTAGGAGATGAAGTAGCCTGCCTTTGACCGCAGCCGGCGTTTGCAGTGCGCGCACGGGTTTGTGGGATGTGACAGAAGACGATACAGGAGGACAATGCCTTTTTATATTTGCCAAACGAACATGCTGGCTGCGTAGTTTTGTGCCATATTGGGATAATTTCTAAATCAGGGATAGCTGTACTGTAGCTGCTTGTATGTTTTTTTCTATAACGACGTCTTTTTTCCTCCAAATGCCTTCGACAGAATAAGAAATGGTCGCTTGGATTTGACCGCGTCTCTATATGAATCCATTCGGCGGATCGTAGACCGGAGCACCCCTCGCTCGTAAAGACAATTTGCTCGTCCTCTCTCCTCCACCTCTCCACCTCCACACCCCGGACATCAGCTCTCTCCTCGGCCCCCCGCTCTCTCGCCTCCTCCTGAGAGTAGTGAGAGTAAAAACATGTCGGGACAGTCATTGACGGACCGTATCGCCGCCGCGCATCACAGCATGACCGGCTCGGCGATCAGCAAAGCGGTGTGCAAGGCCACGACACACGAAGTCAGCGCGCCCAAGAAGAAACACCTTGACTGTAGGTTAAACCACTCTCACACTCACACACATACATCCACTCCATCGCTACAAAGACGTGTCCATTTAAACCAATTACGCATCATTACATTCCCATAGATGGATAACGGGATGCGCGGTACAGTAGCCGCTCGTTTCAGGGCATTGGTAAACCACAATGGCAGTAAATGCACGGCGAGGCAGGTGTGTTATATATGTGTGTGTGTGTCATCTTGGGAAATTAGGCCACTCCGCTATAGGCTAATCGTATTGCAAGCAGCAGCGGTACAGTGTAAAGGCCCTATCTATTATTTACGCAGTGGTTCTTGACTGGAGAGCCACCACGGGTACTTAATGTGCTCTTTTTGCACCGGTATCCCCCTCGTCTGCCCGCATCATGACAAGGCTCGTGTTGTCCTTAAGAGTCAATAAAACGCGTTGTCAAACCTACATATCCACGTACAGGCCGTAAAATAGTGTCAGAGCATCCTTTATCTCCTGCCCAGGACGAGAAGGGCGCCCAGAGAGCACCCATCCAGGCTAACACTGTGCGCCTGTTCCCTCTGCTGCTGAATAATGTATTATAAGCCGCAAATAAGTCCTAATTTATGACCCAATTCGTTGTTGTTGTCACAGCATGTACCGTTTCCCAAATTAGTTTGAATAGAAATACAATTTAGGTTGAAAACAAGCCTTGACTTTGGCTGTTCCTCTTGATGACACAAAAGTTAATTAACCAAATGCTGACAGTGGACTACAGTTCTCTGTTTCTATCTAACTGCATGGGCCTGTGTATTTCAGTATAGCAAAGCATTATTTCATATCGCAAGCTTTCTTTTCTGTCTCTATTTCCGATCTGAATCTCTTGGCATTATACTCATTTGACCTCTTTCAATACTGTGGAACTATCCAATGTACTTGGTCAAATGCGTACGGAGAGTCTAATAAGTCAACCAAGTCACTGTGATGATTAGCAGGGCCTGTCTGCACACACAAAGGGTTGAGTGTGCACACATCCAAATGACCTTATCTTAACCTTAGCACTCCTGGTTCCTATCACCACGGGTTCCTAAATGAAGATAAAGAGGAAAAGGTTCTGTCAAAAGGTCAAATCACTTGAACCTAAAATGGTTGTTGATCTATATATGACATAAGGAGACATTTATTAATAAGTTGACAAAAGAACATGTGTAATGACATCTAAGAATCATAATTGTTCTTGTGACTTTGATATCAATATTACAATGACTTTCAGTAGTGCACATAATACCCAGTGAGCCGTTACAATGAATATACTAAAAAAAGTGACATAAAATAAATACGATGTAATATAATATGATAAAATAGCAGCGTGACCAATCATTTTCAGGTTATTTTGAGGTTATTTTAGATGTTCACGTTCACAGTTCTGCTTCAGCAAACTGTTAAGTGGCTAAAATTAAACTGACATCATATAGCTCAACTTAAAAGGGTCCTTTAGTATGTCAGTTGTCTTAACTCGTTAGATAAAGTGAGTAATTACTACATCATATTTCATACCATACTTATGAAAAAGTGCATACATTAATATTGAACTACAGTAATGCGGTCTTTGCCAATGTGCTATCAGCAAATTCCCATTGAAATCATTCTTTCAATACTCTCCACATGGCTGAGATCCTCTGCTGAAAACATTTTGCCAACCATCCAAAGTTCAATGCCATCTTCAAATGAAAAAAGTGAACTGGCAGCAGTACACACCTCCGCAGCTTATGTTTGCATCTTATTTGATTCAATTTTGTTATAGGATATTGCCATAGTTTAGTTACAATACAGGGAGCCAATTGTGGGTGATTCAATAAACTGTCTGTGGTAATTATCGATGTCTGGAAACAAGAAACTAGCAATTATGCAGCCTACACCAAGAGGAGGAGGACACTTCACATTCAGATAAACTAGTCATTATTTGGTTTGGTGGTTTTTCTACAGCACTTTAATTACCTCACATGATCAATGCGGAGTAGAGGGGATCAATGGCACTGCCTGTTTGACACATACAAGGTCATACAGGAAGTCTACGATGGCCTATAGGAGTATACGTATAGTACCTGAATTCACAGCTTACAGTTTCACACATGTGCGGAAAAAAACTATTTGACCTTGATGACAAGAGGGACAACTATCCACTAAAGGTTCTATGCCAGCTCTTTGTATCTAGTTCACTAGTTCCAAGCCCAGACAAATGGAGAAGGTCGTATTTAGAAGAGGGGAAAAATTAAGTGAAATCTATTATCTTAATCTAAAATCTAAAAGCCAGCTAAATGTATGAATCACAGTGAGTATTTGATGTGAGTGGACACTGAAAAGCAAAGAAGATGGCAGATGGTAGTAGTAACAGTTGTATTTATTGTTCTACTAGACGGAAGTGCTCAATTCAATGCGAGCTGTTACTTGCATAAATTCATTTATACTGGTATAATTTTATAGCTACTTGTGTCACATGAGGGCAAACTCTAGTATTAGGATTATCAGGAGGTATTCTAAGTAGTAGTAGTAGTAGTAGTTACCTCTTGTACTGGATAAACAGATGACAAAACAAAACATGGTTAATCAATAATACTAATGCTGCAAGGAGTATAGTAGTAATTTTGTAAGTGGTAGTAGTACTTTTACTTGAGTGCCTATTTTGGGTACTTCTTGTACCTCTAACGGAAGCACAAAGAAAGACAAAAACTTGTTTTACCAATAAGTTCTAATGCCGAAAAGACAGCTCTGTAATACTTTAAGTATGTAGAGAATTTAGTAGTAGTAACAGTAGTATTTTCATTATCTTATTTTGATTATTATTTGATCATTCCTTATACCACACGAAGCTGTAGGTGTGGTTAGTATAGTAGTAGTAGTGGTACATTATTTGAGTGCCTATTTTGCTTACCTCTTGTACTTCCAGTAGACAGAAAACACACAGAAAGACAAAAACCACAAAATGGCTAATCAATAATTCCCCAAAGCTCCAGTCTCCGCCCACACAGACACCCGGCCAGTCCAGCGTCAGACACAGGGTTTGGCATGGGATCAGTCAGTCAGTGGAGAGCAAGGCATGCTGGGAAATCTGGGCCCATTCCCACTGAATCTGCTACTGTCGGCTCAGTGCAGCTACATTACCGGCATGACAGAGAAAGCCTCGAAAATGCGTTGGCGTGTTCTGGCAGGAGATGCCCAGAGAAGTGTCCAAGATGGTTCAAAATAAGGTTATAGTTCTCAAAGCTGATGATATGCTTTCATTAAATATTACTTCATTATTAGTCATTGCTGTTTATTTAGGTTGTGCACTATCAAGGTGGGAACATGTCATGATACAATATGGATAATGACACTGAGGGAGATTCACAATGCACCATGCAGTTTAAAAATATATAAAGCATTTTATTGATGTAAAGGTGAACTGTGTAACACTTATCTTCTACAATGAAATAAATGTGAAAATACATTTAAACTGGGGAGCATTCTGGGCAAAGCAATAACATCTCCATGGAGACAAGCTGGTGGGGGACAACTTTTTGACTGAGGGTCTGTCAGCTTGCTTGCTTCTATAGATATGTCATTGCCCTGCCTGAAATGTTCCACAGTATGACATTAAACAGCTCTACCATACATGTCTTTAAATTACAGGTCGTTTTATAGCTCAAAAATACCTAGAAAAACAGGCATTCTGACGTTGAATGAGGTCGACTCTCCACAGGTCTGACCTGTAACGTGGTCTGGTTTGGTCTCCATGAACATAGAAAGGTTTAATACCATACTATAAAACGTACAGACAAAGCAATAACATGTCCATGGAAAAAAGCATTTCTCCATCAAAAAGTGGCACAATGCACCTTTAAGATAAACTATAGCTGATCTTGAATTACATATTTACATAAGTGTTACATTAGTCTATGATTCAGCATCTGTTGCTTGTTCAGTTTGTCTATGGGGAAACAGCAGTATATTGTGCTAAAAACAAATGTTATAATAAAAAGAAATCCAATTGTCCAGCAGTAATTCAGCATTTTCACCTAACCTCACTCTCTATTGACATTTCATTAAAATACAGGTGGACGAAACCTGTTCAGCCGAGCTTAAACCCGTCCTAAACTGCAGCAGTGTGAGTGCAGAGATCTGAAAATAGAAAAGCCGGCGGGAGCGTTTACATGACAAATTTTCATCTGTCAGACGGATTATAAAAGGTCCAAGCCACAAGTCTCAAGGACAGTAAACTTTCTCTGTGGCTGTTTATTCTCTTTAAACAAGGCTTATTTTGTCTAAATCAAACTCCATATCTGACTTGAAATTCAATAAGGGTGTTAATAACTAAAAACCGAGCCAGACTTACTTACCTTGGACTTAATAACCACTTTTGTACATGTTGTAACTCTCTTCCTCAATAAACAGCTTTGTTAGTTGCAACTGAACTTGGAGGGAGTCTTACTAATCCTCAGATCCCCATAACACATGACTTGGGAATTCTGTGTGGAATTAGTCTGGACCGTTTAAGGTTTCAAAGTTCACTTGACCCAAGAAAAGTTAAAAAAAAAAAAAAGTGTGCAAGAATTGTTAGAAATATGAAAAAAATCAAAAGAATATTTAAAGGTGCACTATGTAACCTTTCTGGTGAGGGATACGCCACGTTTTTGTTTCCATGGAGATGTTACTGCTCTGCCTGAATGACCTTAAACATTTTCTATGTTGTATTTATTGAATTCCCTGTTTTTTTTTGTTGTTGCTGAGAAATGATCTTTTCAGAGTTAGAGTCTGCCATATGTGCTCGACATACAGTGAATCAAAATTGCGTTTTTATTGTTGCTATCTAATATCGTATCTTATCTAATATTTTATTTAACTTGTAACTTGGTGGTGTCATCAGTGTATCTCTATGGAGCTAGATAAGTTTAATGTCATACTGTGGAACATTCGATAAAATCTTATGTTCTTAAAGGCATGAAATTTTAACTTTCTGAGGTTTTTGAATGTTAATGTGAGCTCCCCTATCCTGTTTAGGGCCCCCCCCCATGGCTAAAAGTTGCGAAATGTGTAAACTGAGCATTTGAGATCCTTTTCTGCGTTTAAAAAAAAGACAGCCCAAACGGGCGATTCTGAACAATGCTTATTTCTGACGTCACATTCAAGAAAAAATGCAAATGCAGTTCCACCGCCCGTCTGTATTTCTACCCACACTCTCTGGAACTCACGCCCAGAGAGTTTGGACCACGAACGAGCTACGCAATGCGAGACGCGTTTTTTTATTTGCCTGGAGGCAGGTGAGAGTGTTTCCAGGCTCAGATGTCCTTTATCCGCGCCTCCGAACCGCTGAAACAGCAGTGGTTTAATTTTATTTTCAATGGAAATCGTCTCATATCTTCCTCCGCGCAAAAACGCGGAAGTGGAGCCAGCGCACATCGCACCGCTAAAGAGGAAAGAGCGGAGAGTTTGACCATGCCCCCACCCGCTGCACTGGCCTATCTCTGTCCTCCTCATTTGCATTCAAACAACAACGCCCAGAATAAAGTGTTCCAGAGACATATTTTTGACTCTGACTATGTTCATGAGGCTTTCTCATGCACTGAGTCTTGATTTTGAAGAAGGATTCATTTACAGTATTAGGGAACCATTAAGGCGCCATATAAAAGCATCAAGAAGTACCATGTCATGGGACCTTTAAATTACAATCACAAAAAGTCAGCAATAGTAGCATTCACCACTTTTGACACCTTATTTTGAATCCACATATAATAACTTAAGTGATACACCATCACAATGCCACAATAAAGATGGATGGCCAACTTTACTACTTATATGTTGATGATTCTACCTGTACATGACTTAACTACTACACAAAGTAACCGCAAGTTACCTCTATTGCTGCTTCTTTTTTTAAACAATAATTTTACTTTGACTGTGAACTTTCTGTAACATCTTCCAAAAGCAACTCGCAGTTTCCTATGCCCACTTGTAACCTGTGGCACAGTCCTTGTCATGTGATACCATGGCATCTTTCATCTAGTTCTATCTAATCTTATCTTTTCAATTCAGCTTTTACTTAGAAGTTCAACCCACTCAACATAGTCACCTTAAATGCAGTTATTTTTATAGTAATACATCATCGTCTATAGCCTTCTGAATGTGACAGCTCTTGTTATAATCTGCTCCTAATACTGCATTATCTCTATACCCACTGATTGTAATGACAGACTCCAAGCTCAATGTACCATGAAACAAATATCCATCTCCTTTGTGGGCAATAATTTTAATTTTATTGACTGTGGTGCGCATGGTGTATGTCCTTACTTTACCTTGAGGTTGAACCAGGATATGAAGAAAACGCAGTGAACATGACTTGTCTCTTTCGTGATAATAGCAGGCTAACATAATCTCTTTTCCTGGGACTGACAGGTGGAGCAGAGCTAAATCGATCTAATGTTACAATGCAACAAGACACAAATTATAATGAGGTGCTGGTTATTAGCATGGAGGCTCATCAGTGTGGATCAAAATGGCTGCACCTAAAGCTGATGAGGGGAAATAATATGGTGCCTATGGTGCATTGCGAGAATTAGAACCATTATATCTGTGTGTGCATCTTTAGCATTTTAGTAGAAGCATAACATAATGTACTTGTTTTAGCTGGGTTTGCATATCCAACTGATAGACACTTACATACATACAACCATACATAAAAATGTATATACAAAATAATGTAAATTTCAACACAAAATAATAATTGAATATTACCATGCAAGCTGACAATAGTTAAGATCATATAACATTTTTATGGAAAGATTTGTTCTATTGTATGATTATTTTGTAAGTATTGGTACTTCAAACGAATCCAGCTTTGATTCTAGTTTTAGTAATATCTGGTTTTGATTCTTTTGGCAATACTAAACAATAGCTGCAAATAAAACTCTATATTTAAAGTCACTAAAAACATTTGATATGGAACAGACAAAACAATAACTTTCTAACATATAAGTTACAGATACATGTGTAGTTATTACCTTAAAGTTGCATTGTAGGCCATATATCTGCAGAAGGGTCCAAACCCCAATTGCCCCCTTTAGTGGAACTGACAGAAGGGTCAAATGCAGAGGACACATTCCCTATGGGGGCAAGAGAAGACACTATTATTACTGTGTGCTTTCAGACAGTGGGTAGAGAACATTAGGACTGCATAATTTAATCTACTGGTAAATGTACAGGTGCTAAATGTCAATAATAGTTGTCTTTCAGTTGTGACCACATTTTTTGCTTTATTTAAGTGTGGAAAACGACTGCTTTACAGGAATAGCAAAGTCATTACTAAAACTACACATTAAGAATAATGAATTGTTATTATAAACATAGGCAATTCCAGAAATGTAGATGATTTCAAAGCTATTTCAGGTCATTAGCATTACCGTTCCATCTGTTTAAGTGAAGCAGTGTGATAGTAACATACGAGGACTGTTTTGTTACAGTGCAGAGGAGCAAGTCATTGTTAGAACAGTTAACTGAAATCATAAACACAATTCTAAAGGGTTCCATATTGTGCTATTTTCTGATCTATGTTATAATGTTGTTTCCTCATCACACACACGTTTAACACACAAACCCTGCAGATTTAGTTTGAGTCATTCTCTCAAATGGAAAACACTCTGTTCTACCTTATGAGGTCATGTGGTAATACAAGAAGTGCTTCACTGTGTTTTTAAACTCCATCTAACTTGACTATAATCATCTGGATGATTTCAGCCCTGGAATTGCCAATTTCCACTGAACAAAATGTAACATGAAAACTACCGCTTCATGACATCGCAAGGTGGAACAGAGCATTTTAAAGGAGAATTAACGTTTTTTACAATCTGAGCCTTATTTTGGTAATAAAACAAGTTGTTTTACTCACCCATAGCACTTTGGTGTCATATGGAGCACTTCCAGAGATGTTTTAGATTAGCGATAGCCGTAGCGCTAATATATTCCCCGAGCATGTTATATATGCCCCGAGCAATCTCCAAATAACACAAACTTTAGCACTTTTCAAATCATAGAAGCTCAATGTCTTAGTCTACGCTTTCGTTTGTGTAAAAAGTGGCCTGTAATCTGAGATTTATCCATAGTTTCGAATAGATGAGGACGCCAGTGCGCCTGTGCAGAGTCACAGTTTATTTCGCTCTCACCTCCCCGGACCCAAACATGAAACGCAAAGATGTAAACTATGGATAAATCTCGGATTACAGGCCACTTTTGACTCAAACGAAAGTGTAGACTAAGACATCGAGCTTCTATGATTTGAAAAGTGCTAAAGTTTGTGTTATTTGGAGACCGCAAACATGTGCCCCGAGAACTCACATTACGGAGGTCGCAAATCTAAAACATCTCTGGAAGTGCTCCATATGACACCAAAGTGCTATGGGTGAGTAAAACAACTTGTTTTATTACAGAAATAAGGCTCAGGTTGTAAAAAACGTTAATTCTCCTTTGGAGATTAACCTTTGGAGATATAGTCAGACTAATAATAATTATAATTATTCAAACATGTATGAATGAAACAAAACACAACTCCAGGTATGTTTGATGAGGTAACAACATGGCTAAATAATGCATTAATACTTCCGGCGCTGGCACGAGCTAGCTGCCCGTCACAACGCTCCTGCACTTTTCCGTAACTTTTCTAACTTTTTGCCCTTAAATCGCCCGCCCCACTTTGTAAATATTTTTTCTCAATACTGTACGTAAGCTTGGGCTGCACTCGACGCTGCATTTTTTCACACTTTTGGTGGATTATTTACCTGTCTCGGCTGAAGATGTGTAAGGGACCCCGTCCTCCGGTCGTCTACACAAAGGATCAGCTGATGGCGCTGCGCAGCGCTGTTGTGTTCCCCCGAGACAGCAGGGCTCTCAAGTCTCACGCATTGAGAGTGACACACGCAATTCGACGTGTTCACACACACGGTATTTCTCATGCTGAAATTTTTTTAAGCAATTCAAAACTGTAGCCACTGTTCACAGCGCTTCTGTGCCCAGAAAATCGGTAAGTTAATGCAGGCACCGCGCGTTTTCAGCGAAAAAAAGTCACTCACACACCAGTGCTCGAGTTGAGCGATCAGCTGTGAGGCCGATCGCTCACAGCTGATCGGCACGTTCGCCGATCAGCTGATATTTACGCGGCATTTCCAAGACAATAAGAATCCTTAACTTGCTACGTTAATGCTACGTAAGAAGGAACTCTCGCCTCGGGACACGGGATAAGTTCGGGATATGTCCTTTTCTCCGGAGCTCCGGATTATTAAAGACTGTGACACGTGCATACATGGATACGCAAACTTTCGGGAGTGACCGCGTTCTTATGGGTGAGTCATATTATCAGATTATTTCTGCATCTATTTCGGCACTAAACCAGGACTAAACCAAGACTAAACCAGGACTAAACCAGGTCTAAACCAGGACTAAGCCAAGACTAAACCAGGACTAAACTGGGTCTAAACCAGGATTAAACTGGGACTAAACCAGGACTAAACCAAGACTAAACCAGGCCTAAACCAAGACTAAGTCAAGACTAAACCAGGTCTAAACCAGGACTAAACCAGGACTAAACCGGGACTAACCTGGCACTAAACCAGGACTGAACCAGGTCTAAACCAGGACTAAACCAGGTCTAAACCAGGACTAAGCAAAGACTAAACCAGATTTAAACCGGGTCTAAACCAGGACTAAACCGGGACTAAACCAGGACTAAATCAGGACTAAACCAGGACTAAACCAAAACTAAACCAGGTCTAAACCAAGACTAAGCAGGACTAAACCAGGTCTAAACCAGGACTAAGCCAGGACTAAACCGGGACTAAACCAGGACTAAACCAGGTCTAAACCAGGACAAAACCAGGACTAAACCAGAACTAAACCAGGTCTAAACCAGGTCTAAACCAGGACTAAGCCAAGACTAAACCAGGACTAAACCGGGTCTAAACCAGGATTAAACTGGGACTAAACCAGGACTAAACCAAGACTAAACCAGGTCTAAACCAAGACTAAGCCAAGACTAAACCAGGTCTAAACCAGGACTAAACCAGGTCTAAAACAGGACCAAACCAGGACTAACCCGGCACTAAACCGGGACTAAACCAGGTTTAAACCAGGACTAAACCAGGACTAAGCCAAGACTAAACCAGATCTAAACTGGGTCTAAACCAGCACTAAACCAGGACTAACCAGGTCTAAACTAGGACTAAACCAGGTCTAAACCAGGACAAAGCCAAGACTAAACCAAATCTAAACCGGGTCTAAACCAGGACTAAACCGGGACTAAACCAAAACTAAACCAGGTCTAAACCAAGACTAAGCCAGGACTAAAACAGGTCTAAACCAGGTCTAAACCAGGACTAAACCAGGACTAAACCAGGACACTAAACCAAGACTGTGTGTGATAACATATCCTGTGCATTATTGCATTATTGAATGATAATATGGACTTTTTGTTAGTCCATATTATTATGAAAGGCCCCCCCGCCCCGCTCCTCGGAAATCTCACTCCTACCAATCTTCAAAACTTGAGAGCCCTGGAGACAGGCATGTTATCCCTGACGAGATCCTGCGGACGACACGCCGTGGACGCCACGCGGGACGTAAACTCCGGGAAAAGAAGAGACGCTGCAGGCCCGTTCTTCCCTCCGGGAATGTGCGCTCCCTCACCAACAAAACGGACGAGCTTGCCGCGCTCGTTAGATTTCAGCGGGAGTACAGGGACGCTAGCGTCATTGTTTTTACGGAGACATGGCTAACACCGCAAATCCCGGACTCTACCCTCACTGTGGACAACTTTCACCTGCTGCGCGCAGACAGGACGGAGGAGAGCGGGAAGAAGAAGGGAGGAGGACTAGCGCTGTTTCTGAACGAGAAATGGTGTAAACCTGGACACTGTACAGTGAAGGAGCAGATGGGTAACAAAGACATTGAACTGTTTGATGTCGGCATGAGGCCCGTTTACCTGCCCCGTGAGTTTTCACATGTCATCACTCTGGCTGTGTATATTCCTCCCAGTGCTAACGCGGAGAATGCTTGTGACACTCTGCTCTCCTGCATCAGCTCTCTTCAGACTCAGCATCCACAGGCCCTATTCATCATCACAGGGGACTTCAACCATGCATCTCCCTCATCTGTCCTGCCAACATACACCCAGTATGTGACCTGCCCCACAAGAGACAATAAAACTTTGGACTTATTCTTTGCCAACGTCAAGGAGGCCTATATCTCATCACCCCTCCCCCCTATAGCCCCCCTATAGGAAGAGCAGACCACAACATCATCTACATGAGGCCTGTGTGCGAACCCCTCGTACGCAGGCAGCCTGTAGACCCCCGAGTGGTGAAGAGGTGGACAGCAGAGAGCGAGGAGGCTCTGAGGGACTCACTGCTTAAGCACCACTGTGTGGACTGAGCTCTGCCAGCCTCATGGGGAGGACATCAACGCTATCACGGACTGTATTACGGACTATATCAACCTATGTTTTGAAAACACCGTACCCTCTCGGACGGTGCGGTGTTTTCCAAACAACAAGCTGTGGAACAAGCTGTGTGAAGGAGAAGAAGAGAGCTTTTAGGTCCGGGAACAAAGAGAAGCTGAAGACTGTACAGAAGAAGCTGAGGAGGAAAATCAGACAGGCTCGGGCCAACTTCAGGAGGAAGATGGAACAGCAGCTGCAGCAGCGGAATGTCAGGGAGGTGTGGAGGAGTCTGAAGAGTGTCTCTGGCTTCAATCCTCCGCCCGTCCAGACAGAGGGAGATCAACAGTGGGTGAACGATCTGAATTCACACTTCCTGAAGTTTGATCGATCACTCACCCCTCCTCCCGCACCGCTGCATGGGCTCACCTTGTCCCCTGCACAATGGCCCAGTCTGTCACCTCTTCACACCTCTGCCTCATCCCCCCAGCCCCCGAATCCACATCAAGTACTCAGCCAGACCCCCAGCACATGCCTTCGCTCTTTGTCCTTCACAACAGCTCAGGTTAGGAGAGAACTGAGCCGGATAAGGAGTAGAAAAGCTGCTGGACCAGACGGGATCAGCCCCAGGCTCCTTAAGTCCTGTGCAGATGAGCTGTGTGGAGTTATGGAGCATGTCTTCAACCTGAGCCTGAAGCTGAAGGTGGTGCCACAGCTCTGGAAGACCTCCTGTGTGGTACCTGTGCCCAAGACACCGCACGCCAAAGACCTCAACAGCTTCAGGCCAGTGGCTCTCACGTCTCATCTGATGAAGACTCTGAAGAGGCTCGTCCTGGGTCACCTCCGCTCCACGGTGAGCTCGGCGATGGACCCGCTGCAGTTCGAGTATCGGCCTGGCATCGGAGTAGAGGACGCCATCATCTCTCTGATGCATCGCTCGCTGTCCCACTTGGAGAGGCCCGGCAGCACTGTGAGAATCTTGTTCTTCGACTTCTCCAGTGCGTTCAACACCATCCAGCCGCTGCTCCTGAGGGACAAGCTGGAGTGGGCAGGAGTGGACTGTGACCTGGCTGAGTGGATCCTGGACTACCTCACAAACCGGCCCCAGTTTGTGAGAGCCCGCGACTGTGTGTCTGACCTCATGACCTGCAGTGTGGGGGCACCCCAGGGCACGGTCCTCGCGCCCTTCCTCTTCACCCTCTACACTGCAGACTTCAGACACAACACGGACAGCTGTGTCCTGCAGAAGTTCTCTGACGACTCCGCCATCATTGGTCTCATCACAGACGATGATGACACGGAGTACAGAGGACTAACGCAGGACTTTGTGGACTGGTGTCAGCGGAACCACCTTCTCATCAACGTGGGTAAGACCAAGGAGATGGTGGTGGACTTCCGCAGATGCCTTTCTACTGCCCCCCCACCAGTGAACATCCAGGGAAGGGACATTGAGAGAGTGGACTCTTACAAGTACCTGGGTGTTCATCTGAACAATAAACTGGACTGGACTCATAACACAGATGCACTGTACAGGAAGGGCCAGAGTCGGCTCTATCTCCTGAGGAGACTGCGGTCCTTTGGAGTGAGAGGGACACTCCTGAGGACCTTCTATGACTCTGTGGTGGCATCAGCCATCCTGTACGGTGTGGTCTGCTGGAGCAGCAGTGTCACAGAGAGGGAGAAGAAGAAACTGGACAAGGTCATCAGGAAGTCCAGCTCAGTCCTGGGCTGTCCTCTAGACTCGGTGCAGCAGGCGGGGGACAACAGGGTCCTGGCTAAACTCATGTCTATGCTGGACCATGAGTGTCGCCCCCTGCAGGACGCTCTGTCGGCTCTGGAGAGCAGCATCAGTGACAGACTGATTCACCCTCGCTGTGTTAAAGAGAGATTTCGCAGATCTTTCCTTCCTGCTGCTGTCAGACTGTACAATGATCAATGCTAGTCATGTTCATCTCCATAGCAACCATGTGTCATCTCCATAGTAATAATTACATGTGCAATATTATTTAAAGTCACTTTACCTGCTACTTATTTGTGTAACAACCACTGTCCATCACTGCACTGTTCACAATCATCTGAGTCACTTTATTGTAGTGATATTATATATTACTGAACTGGAGTCACTTTAACTGCTGTTTGTTCACTGCTCAGAATCAAAGGCATTTATTGTGCAGCGTTCCTGTGCCTTTAACCTTACAGTGTTGTGTTTTTTTAGTTGATTGTACATACTTATTATTTATCTTAATTTTTGATGCATGCTCTTTTTTTTGTTTCTGAACTGTTTCTGAAACTTGCGTTGTGACACTGCAATTGCCCCATTGTGGGATAAATAAAGGATTATCTTATCTTATCTTATAATATAGCACCTTTAATTGAAATCACAACACAATTTAAAGCGCATTATTATACATACATATTACAGACGGTGCAATACATGAAGGCTAAAGCTTATTAGCATTCCAGCCATATCTTTCTATGGTAAACAACATGGCAGCTGACCTTTCTGGCATCAAAGTGTCATTCATTATAATATTGACTAAAACATGGTTCCTACAAACATGAGGAATTATTCAGTCAGTATTTTTGCATATAAAACTAAAACAGTTGATTACATTTTCGGATATTTATTGTGTATTTTGTTGCACAGGGTTAAATCTGGCAGTGTTTAATCTTGGATGCCTTTTACCTAAACAAAGATTTGATAGATAGACAGTTCTCTTTGCCGTATGCCTTCTCGGTTTCCATCCATCTTTACCAAGCTGCACCGTGACCATTTGTTTAAGAGAAAAACGCCTGATAAATCAAGTGCTTTGTGGAATGCAGAGAAGCTAGCTTGCCCCTGGTCTCTGAAGCATGTTTCTCTATTGTGTTGTGACCTTGACAGACCGGTCGCTGACATAAATGGCCAATGCTGACTATTTATTACCCATAGCCAATGATGAGCATGACAGATGGAGTAATGGGATTTCACTTGGCTATAGGCTGCATGGAGGAGATAGGCACCCCCAGTACAAACCAAATTCATTACATTACAGGGGGAGGCTAACTGGGCTGAAAAACATAAGAAGTTAGCAATAGTGTAAGGGTTTGGCAAAACATTATGACGATTAAAGTGAATGGACCAACTTAATTCTTTCATAGCACCTTTTATACTCTTTTGGTGCTGTAAATATATGCAAGTGTCCACAAGCAACTATAAAAATACTACCTGAAAGCCATTTAAAATTTGTTTATATAAGGCACCCAAGGTCATCAATTTGGCCTCAAGGATGATATAGTACTATTTTATATTTATTTATTCATTTTTACTAAATTAGGAAGTTCCATAGAGGACATATATTACACAAAAACATACACAGAGTTCACACACATTAATCCTGGTTTAATCCTGGGCTAAAATCATCCAAATGATTCTAGTGGACGGTGTATTGGGTTTACAACATTGTGTAGGACTTCTTGCATGACCACATGACGTCAAAAGGTGGAACAGAGTGTTTTCTGTTTGAGAAAAGAACTCAGACCAAATGGGATTTGTGTGTTAAACGTGTGTGAAAGAAACAAAACACAACTCCAGGTAGGTTTTTGATGAGGGGGATGATGGAGTGGCAGCAAATGCGTCACATAGGTACAGTGGTACCTCACCTTACGAAAGAACCAACAAACGAAAATTTCAACTTACGAAACGCCTCCACGTTAAATTTTGGTCTCTAGATACGAAAGAAAATTCAAGTTATGAAACGCGAAATCTCAAAAATTCAAATAATGCGCGCTTAGCCACACACATTATACACTTTTCTCAGACTGGATTTAAACTTTTCTCACATTTCTCTCTCGTTTAAACACTCAAACTTTCATAGATTTTCAACAAAATGTATTAATAGTGAAGCATGGGGGGAAGGGGGAGGGCGGAGAAGTGTGCGCGCGGACACGTGTGTGATACACGGGTCTCGTGAGCACGGGTGTACTCACGAGACCCGTGCTCAAACCGTGCCAGGTCTAAACCAGGTCTAAACCAGGTCTGAACCAGGTCTAAACCAGGATTAGACCATCGCGGCTCTTGCATGCGTTCGTTCATGCGCTCAGACTGCGTGCGGTCCCGAGGCACATCCCCTCCCCTCCTCGCTGCTCGCCTCAGCCGTGACTCGAAACGAAACCAGGAAATAGACCCGCACGCGGCGCTTTAATCCACCTGGTTTAGTCCAGGTTTAGTCCTGGTCCAGTCCTGGTTTAGTCCAGGTCTAGACCTGGTCCAGTCCAGGTTTAGACCTTGGTCTAGACTGGTATAGTCCACGTTTAGTCCTGGGTCTACAGTCTCTACGCAGGACACAGTGTTACACTATAAAAAAATGTTACACTATAAAAAAAAAACCTTGGAACGAATCAGGCTTTTTCCATTGAAATAGCTACTCAACTTACGGAAAATTCACGTTACGAAACCACTTAATTAAATGAATTAATTTCGTAAGGTGAGGTACCACTGTAGTTAGAAGAATATACACACTGCAGTACTGTGGCTGAATGGGTAACACTGTGCAAAGTTTATATGTTTCTAGCTCAGGATATGGAAGCAACAGCAGCATGGAAGGATGGGTCAAATGCAAAGGACAAATTTCCCTAAAAAGTTAATTAGCTACTTCATTTGGTTTTAAACGTATCTCAAGAGACAAACCCTTTTAGCAACATGGGTTTATGCCCAGTGAGAGGAGAGAAGCAGAAAACATTGGCAAGGATTTGAGGATTTGACAAATAAGGATGGCTAAAAGACTAGACCAGAGTAATTTAAAACTGCAGCTCTCATGGGGTGTTCGCAGTCTGCAGTGGTCAGTATCCATCAAAACAAACTCAAGAAGGAGCAGTAGCAAAATGGTGACAAGTAATTACATGAGGAGTGAAGACTGAAGCTAATGTTGGTTTTAGATAATTACACAGTCACATTTGTTTCATATAGAGATGCATATTAGGCATATGGTGATGTATAATTAAATGTTATATCTTGAGGATGATAAAGTATGCAAAAAAATTAACTCAAGTAAGAGAGAACTATAACTTCACAACAAATATTTGAGGTACAAAGCAGTGGTTCAATACATTTCTCAAGAGTAATAAAAGAATTTGGTGAAACTACTCAAGACTAGACTAAGGTACCAAGAGTAACTGTCTGAACTTAAAGGAGAATTAACGTTTTTTACTCACCCATAGCACTTTGGTGTCATATGGAGCACTTCCGGAGATGTTTTAGATTTGCGATCTCCGTAACGTGAGTTCTCAGGGCACATGTTTGCGGTCTCCAAATAACACAAACTTTAGCACTTTTCAAATCATAGAAGCTCGATGTCTTAGTCTACACTTTCGTTTGAGTCAAAAGTGGCCTCTAATCCGAGATTTATCCATAGTTTCGAGTAGATGAGGAGGCCAGTGCGCATGTGCGGAGTCACAGTTTATTTCGTTCTCAGCTCCCGGGACCCAAACATGAAACGCAGAGCTGTAAATTATGGCTAAATCTCGGATTACAGGCCACTTTTGACTCAAACGAAAGTGTAGACTAAGACATCGAGCTTCTATGATTTGAAAAGTGCTAAAGTTTGTGTTATTTGGAGACCGCTCGGGGCATATATTACATGCCCAGAGAACTCGCATTACGGATATCGCTAATCTAAAACATCTCTGGAAGTGCTCCATATGACACCAAAGTGCTATGGGTGAGTAAAACAACTTGTTTTATTACCGAAATAAGGCTCAGATTGTAAAAAACGTAAATTCTCCTTTAACTGACTAATAATTTCTAGTTAAAGTCAGTGGAAGGATAGAACAAACAATAGAACAATAATGCACAACATTTCAATGGATAAACCACAAAAATTAGAAAGATTAAATTCTATCTGAAGGAGTGGTGAAAAGAACACAAATGTTTAATGAAATAATTTAATATTATCAACATAAAGCTTTTGTCACTTAGTAACCAAGAGTTCTGTTACAAGTAGGAGTAAAAGTATGCTATATGTACTTGTGTAAATGTAACTGAGTGCTCCCCCATCTCTAGTTTCCTGATCTGTGCATTTCATCTTATCACAAAGGTGATATGCTGTGTGAGACTGTAGGTGTGGGCAAACGTGTGTGAAGAATAATCATGAGTGCTTTGTCCTTGGTAGCTAGGCAATGGTCTCTAAGATGAAGTAAGAAAAAAGGAGCAAAAAAAAAAAAAAAAAACAGTGAGACAGAGCAATGGCATTAAAAAGCAATGAATAGGCCATCCCACACACCCACACCCACCTCTGTGTCAGAAACCAAGCAGCGCAGAGTAAACTGAAAGCTCACAGTAGGCGTCAAATCAAGGTTGTTTATGATGACTCCCATAATAATTATGAAGGTATTTCACATCATTTGTACTACTCCTTACTCATTATAGCTTGGTTAGTACAATGGATAAGGCAAAAGAATATTATGGATGACTGGAGAAAAAAAAAGTACTCGCTAATGTTTGTTTGGAGTACAGTTTTTTACTTGAAACAGAACAATTGACCAAACAAAGCCATGTCTTTTTCCACTATTGTTAGAATGAATAGTATCGCAGGGATGTCATACTGGAGACTCCACCCAAAGATATTGTTTTAGGAAGAGAACTGAACTGAAAACTTCTTTACCAAGAAGCTGGAAGACAAGATATTAATATATAAATAATAAATAAATGCAATTACTTAACATTTTTCCAGAAGTACAATACAAAATATATTCTATAATGTAAATGTGTTAGACTACAATAAACCTATATCTAAAGCTTAATAGATAACTTTCAAGCATGTGTATTAATGTGCCAGTGCCAAGCTTAGATAAAAGGAGAGGGAATGGCATCTGGCATACATATTCAAAGTCAATATGGTGTTCCTGATGATTTCTGATTTACTTTAACGGAAAGCAAAAAGCACATGAAAAAAAAAAAAGCATTATATGAGATTCTTAGATAATTTTCCTGCCAATCCATCACCATACACTGTAATCTGGTTGTGATTGACAGCTTGTTCACCTTCCTCTTTAAAGCCATGTTTTCATAAAGTGTGAATGATTGCGGAGACACAGAGGACTCCTGACCTTAAAAGAGCACTCAGCTTAAGATCCTGAAGGTCAAAGGCACTAGGCCCTGGTAAAGGTTAAGGCTGTTATCTTCTCTGACTCACAATCTGTCATGCTCATGTTTGCTGACCCCTGCTATCAAGATATCACAACTTTCATGTCCTAAAATATGTAACATGGAGTAATGGCTCCATAAACCTTATGCTTATACAGGAATTTAACCTTCTATAGTGTGAGTGTATCTAGGGTTGCCTGTAGGGACATATAAACCCATCTTAAAGGGCCTGTATTATTCTATTTTCTATGTTATAATCATCAAAAACATACATGGAATTCTGTTTTGTTTCATTCACACACGTTTACCACACAGACTGCATATCTAGGCTGTGTTCTTCTCTCAAATGGAAAACACTCACCTTGTGATGTCATGTGATAATACAGGAAATGCTCCACTGTGTTTTTAAACTCCATACAGCTTCACTATAATAATTTGGATGATTTCAGCCCTGGAATTGCCCACCTCTATTGAACAAAAGATAAAATTAGCTGTTACCTTGAAAACTACCACAAGGTATAACAGAGTGTTTTGACCTTTGAAAATACAGACAGACTAATAATAAAGGATTACTCAAACATGTGTGAATGAAACAAACACAAATCCAGGTGTGTTTTTGATGAGATAACAACATTATAACATAGCTTAAAGCTCACAAGAATCAATTTTGCATAATATAGGACCTTTAAGACATATTTTCCAAAAGGAAACAAAAGCACAATGCGGCATTGAAAGGTTATGTTTAATGCTATGCTGTGGATCATTCTAGGAGAAGCAATAACATCTCCATGGAGACAAGCAGGTTGCGGTAGTGCCCCTTTAACAATACATTTCAATTTCTTATTATGATAATATGTACATTTATCATATGTCACCTGCAGCCTATCAATAATAGTGACTGAAAATCGAGTAGTCCATACTTCATCACATCCCTATGGCTGAGAGCTGTCCAATATCGATGATACAGTCTGAGCTGATGCATCATTACCTATGGGGATAGTCACACACTTCAGACAAGAGTCTATTTATTTCAATGTCCTGAAGTACGAACAAGAGATAGGACTTAAGTTACTCTGCAATATATGAGTTCAGGTCCTTATGTATTGGCCAAAGACTGATGCAAACATGACCTTTGAGTGGAAAATATTAATTAAAAGAAGTCAATGTAGGAGTATTAATTATCGGAAATTCAAAAACAAACCATTAATAGTATTCAGAGCATGACTGAAGGCATCATTACCAAGAGGTAGCGATATTGATTTAATTGGAATTACAGGAATGGGAAATGACAGAAACTAATTTTCAGAGTATGTTTAGGTATACTGTGTGAAAGAATTACAGTATGTTCTGAAATCTGCAATATATATTTTGCACGTTCTCCCTCCGTCTGGGTGGATTTCAGGTTATATATTCCTGGTTCAAAATCTGGAGAGGGTCCCAGGGCGCTGTGCTGTGGTCACACTCACATCCTGCTCTTGACATGTTTGCACAGCGATATTGTAGGATGGGTTGACTAAATATTAGTCTGTTGCTGTATTTGAAATTCTGTTTCTCTCAAACATCAGTCTATCTCCTGTCTGTGTCCTGTAGGGAGCTGGCATTTTAATGATCATCACAATTTTATTCATCCACGCATCAGTCTGTTTTAATTGCAACGCTCCTGGTGAGTGTTTGCATAATTTTCCTTAATTTTTTAAAGGACATTTAAAGCAGCATATTGTAGTTTGTCCTTGGCAAGACACTAGGTTTTGTCAAATAGGCAGACTGGCAGCCATGCATCTGTTTAAGCAGACTAATATGTGAATGAATACCACATTAAACCAAGTGTCTAGTGCAGTATAATGTCATTTACTTGATATTAGCGAACAAAATTATGTACTCTAAAGGTACTCTACTGTTTTTATATTGCATGATAATGTTCCTCTCTCACACAGGGAGCCAGTTTTCTTATTCTGATAAGATAGTTTGAAGAAAATAGTAAAAAAAAAAAAAAAGTAGAAAGGAAATGTAAAATATTTTAATATCATCTGGTATATGAGTGAAATAGTCCATTTATTACAGATTTTATCCAAAAACAAAATCTGCATGTTTCCATCAGTCAGTGTATCTGTCCCATGTCAAGTGATACCTAGCATTTTACTTTGAGTTTATTCTTTTGTTGAGAATATCAAATGTAGACATAATAATTACACAAGCAAAAGCAGTAGACTGTATGAAAATGTTTCTTACTGGAGGTGGTTCAAATCACAGCACGCAGAACTTTAATTGTGTTATGAATATTTTACCTCCTTTCTTTGGTACTGTCTCATACTCATATGAAACAGTGGGTAGATTTTGCAGCCTGTCTAGACCTGGGCATATAGTTTTGGTGCTGTGGCCTCTTTGACGTGTTTAAAACATTTAGCTCAGTTATGATTCAGGACGCCGCGGTGCATCCAGCATTTTAGAGCAAGCAGAGAACATCACAGCATGTTCAAAAACCGTCCGATAACCTGCCATTCCCCCACAGGGAAACCAAAAGAACTGAGCTTTCCTTTCCAGCTGCAGTGTC
Source organism: Paratrypauchen microcephalus (assembly GCA_036785185.1). NCBI lineage: Eukaryota > Metazoa > Chordata > Actinopteri > Gobiiformes > Gobiidae > Paratrypauchen > Paratrypauchen microcephalus. The sequence goes on along the minus strand of JAVJIX010000260.1, from coordinate 119,399 downwards.
TTTGAACTGCACATCACTTCTCATACTCCTGTAGCATTGACATCTCTTTGATTTGAGCAGATTCATTGCCTGTGTAGGTTGAGTCAGTGTTTTGTTAGATCAGTACTGATTTGAGATTGAAGTGTTAGTGAAAATATTTGTATTTTGTTTTTCATTGAAAAATTCTATACAGAAAAAAGGAGATATATACAGTATATGATGCTCAGAGGGGGCAGGGCTGCGTCTACTTTAAGGGGGACCCTATACAAGATCCTTTCATTTAAATTAACACATAGATCAACATGAAAAATTCATATGCAGTACTGTAACATTGTGGTTCAGTAACACGAGGTGAAGAGGAAATTGGTTAAAGCCAAACTAAAATGAGTTATCTATAATGTAATGAGTACATGATTGTTATTACTTACAAGAAAGCTCAGAAAAAATGGAAACCAAAAAACAAACAAATGTGGAAAAATATGAGCAGCAACTTACAAAGAAGAAAGACATAATATAACAGATGTTAATAGATTAAGTTAATCAAAGACTAGAGATTGATGGATATGGGGGTTTTTCATGGCTGATACTGCCACAGATTAGAGTCCAGAGCTCTGCCAATATGTAGGACTGATTTGAATTAAAATTAAATTACAACTCATATAAATAATGTCTATACCTTTTACTTCTCTGCATAATTAAACTATAATAAGGAAAGATAATGTCAATAGAAATTATTTTTAGATATCCACAACCCTGTTTTTACTAACCCATAATAGAGCAGTATAATCTAATTTTGTGAATACCATCATCTCACTAAAGTATTAAAATAAAGATTTGTGCCTCAGTTGGTGACCCCAAACCAATTACTAGCCTAGGCAGGAAATTTAAGGCTGAAAGTCAAAGAAGTGCAAATATCGGCCATATATATTGGTGAATTGATATATCAGTCTATCTCTACCAAGGACAATCCTTTTTCTCCGGCCCTAATGGCTCGTGGGGTATTGTGCTTGAGCCTGCTAGTACTATTGTGTATTCTAGTGTTGTACATATTCAAGATTCAAGATTCAAAGCTTATATTGTCATATGCACTGTAAAGAAACACGTTTCCCTGTACAATAAAATTCTTACTTTGCTGCCCACTCTGGATGCCAAGAGCATGCAAAAATAATAATAATAAAATAGATAAATAAGATAAAGAGAAGCATGTAAAAAAGTATAATCAAATAGAAGCAATCTTTACAGAATATACACTATAACGATTGTTTCTATTTGATTATACTACATATGTTGAACCTGATCATTTAAAATCATATATATAAATATGATCAATATTTTACCAGGTAAGTCAATTGAGAAGACCATCTCATATACAATGACGGCCTAGTTTTATATCTATTAGTATCATCACCCCAACACATAAAAAGAGCAATTGTTTTGTATATAACACACAGTAACACAGTATTTTATTTGAACGTTATTGACGCATTCCTACATGTAAGGTTTTCAAATTGCTGAATCACAGATGCACAAATGCATTTAGGCATTAGCATATTAATACTGACAAGCAAATATGTGCTGTTTGATGCTGGTTCATTCTTTATGGTGAAAATACCTTTAGATCACATTTTCTATAGCAGCGAAAATCCTCAGAGGCATTTAGGGCAGCGAGATTACATTGGCGGTCTCAGATAACCACCCTGTTCTTAAGACTACAGCACTGGAAGTTACACTGTTTGACCCAATCCTGATAGACCTACAGCACTACACACCAAACTCTCATTCTCCTTGATGTGTTGAACTCTATAAACCAGTCCTTGAGACAAATGATAGCAATTGTACCTCAACAGCTACCCATAGGAGTTGATCTGGCCCAAAAAGTCAGTAAGTTATCCTCAAAGATTTAAAAATAACTTCACATATTTTGAATGTATTTTGAATTCTAATTGGATTTCTATTAAAAGTCGTGTGATGTTACTTCATTAAAGCCCTTTGTGATCTCTATTAGAATAAAGAATTATAGACATTGTTATTTCTTATCAAGCAACGTAACAAAAAGAACATGCCCTCTGCTGTCTGACCTATTAAATAGCTTTCTCTTGTGCAGTAGCCTGGCCAACCAATTGATCTCAGTCAACTAATTACAGCTTCTAAGTGAACTTGCCTTTTCCCTTGTGTATATGGAGTGGGGGACATGCCAAAAAATATATCAATGTCCTTTGATGACTATTGCTTTTAATCACAAGTCGTACACACGTTGTATTTTTTATTGAGGAAATTGCTGGATATTGTTCTGAAAGCACACTTCACTGCGATTGGCTAAATCCGCTCACTTGAGGAGGCAGATTGCAGGATTAGACACACAATCGCTGAATTACAATATGAAAAAAATCATCATAATAGCACATTGTCACAGGGATGATCTTGATTTGATTTTCATTGCAAGCCCTAAGTGTACAAGGTGCCTAGAAAACTGAAGTAGAACTTGGCATATGCTGGGACCTGTTTTGGGATTGTTGTGTGCCTCACCCCCTGAAATCTGTACTCTTGTTTTGTCCAGTTTATGTAGTGTGTGAGCAGAGGAAAATCCACAGCTTCTATTTATTATACACTGGGTTATATTCAAGATTATTGTTGACACTGTCTGCTTAAGACTACAACAGATTTAAGATATCCAATTAACAAAGAGCTATTTAACAGGCTTGCAACATTTTACTTTTTCAAAACATATTTCTCTTACTGATTTCTATACCATTCATCTTTTCATTACTGTATTCCTTTTAAAACATTTTTCAATTGGATTATTTAATTATAGTTATTGCAATTTACTTACACATATTCATGCATTCCAGCTATAATGGGAGCAATCTTTACCTATTTTAATATCTCATATAGAAGTACATAGAGATATTGAAAGACCAATGCTGGTTGACTTTCTGTGTTGAATGGGGCACTCACCCCAATTATCCTGCTTTAAAATGTCTTCTTCCTTCAGGCTATTTTTGATAGATTGTTAATATAATCTAGTTACAATGACTGCCGGGTAGAACTAGCCAGTCTTGCATAGCTTGGACATCACTTTTCTCTCTTAAAAACCCCACAAATTGTTATCACATAATCCGAAAAGAGAGTGGTTTAAAAACACCATTCAACTTTATGTTTTTTCCTCTAGATGTGATCCTTAGAGACTAATATTATGGGTCATCTACCTATTTACCCCATCTGTGCTGGAGCTGAGGTCTAATCACAGCATTCGTTCGACAGATTTCCGTGTTAAATTATTCATCGCTTTGACTTGATTGTGTTGAAATTGCACTGACCCCGTAGCGCACCTTTCTACCCACACACGATATGATATTGACATCTCTAGATCTGCTGCTCCACTGTATATCACTATGTAGAATTATAGTTGTCCAATGAATACAGTAGCCTGGGTCTTGATTTATCCAGCCATCACGGTGTAATCATTTGTCCATTGATTTGGGGGCTGATATTGAGAGGGTTCAAATGAATGCACAGGCCGTTTGTTGCAGCTGTTCACTCGTCCAATCGATTATTAATAAGTCTGGGACTACACTGGGTATAAATTATTGTTCGAAGGTTGCGTTCATTAAAACAGGAGGGAGCATTGTTAGAGAAAAACACACAAATGGTGAGAGTGAAAACAAAAAAGAGAAAAAAAAAACAATAGCTGTAACTAAGGATTTGTATTTCGGATTCATTTGTTATTTCAGTAAAATTGTGCTTCAGTGTTCTTGAAAAGACTCAAAATCATACAGGAGAAAGTTCTAGCGTTCTTAAGTTGCCCTGGGGCAGACTGAAGAAAGTGTGGCAGACATTTTGTACACTGGCCGTTTCAATTATACTCATGTCAACAAAGGTCAATACAGTCTGGACCAGAATTGTTTTCATTCAATTACCAAAAGTGTTGACAAACCAAATGTGACTTTAGAGCCAACCTGGAGGAATGATTTTAGAATTTAGAAGATGAAACTGAATAGTCTGAAAGGATTATTTACATCAGTATCATTAAAGATGCACTACATAATTTTTCCTGGTGGAAGATCTGTCTGCTTGAAGTTATTACTGCCTGTAATATTCCAAAGTATAGCATAAAATTGTCTTGCTTTTGGTTATTTAAAGGTGTTTTTTATCAACAACAACAAGACAAATCTAAGTAATAAATGACAATAAACTGGGGGTGTGGGTCAAATCTTACTCGATAAAACAAACAATTGTATTAATCAGATTTTGTATTATTTACGCTCTAATAATCTTGTTTTCTTTTCCAGACCTGATCCACTGCACCAATGAGCTGAACGTGAGTATCCCACAGCTGGCTGACACTCTGCTGGAGCGCACGGCCACCAACAGCTGGATCGTGGTGTTCAAGGCCCTCATCACCACACACCACCTCATGATGTACGGCAATGAGGTGAGGAGCACATTTCAAAACTCTATCAAGGTTTCAACTCAAGTCATGTATATTAAAAAGGGGCAGGAGCCAGGGCCGTTTCTAGTCTCGGGGGGGCCTTATACCAGATGGTTCTTGGGGGCGCCGAGTTTGCCAAATTGAGGTTTTTATATCCTTTTTTGTGACAATTTAACACCCAATATCATGAGCAGAATTAGGGCTGGGCAATACAGCAAAAAATATAAATCACAATATTTTCCTAATTGATTTTTAAGTCTATTTTTTTTTTTCAAATACAAAATAAAAATAGCTTTCATGAACATAATATAATACTGTATTCAGTGCCAAAGTCAGAATCCTGCTCCAAACCAAATGCTTTTACTGACAGAGGACTGGCTGTAAACAGTTAAAAGTACAATATGTACCTTTCTTAAAGTGGCACATCATCTGAACAATTTTATCGAAATATTCTCAGTGGAAATTAAAAAAAAATGCATTTACTGTTGCTTTATAAAGAGTCTAGTATATCATATTTAGAAAGAACTGAATCTCAGTTTCAACCTCAACTGACTCTCTATTTAAATGTGGCCTAAATAAATGTTGTAGATAAAGTTGCAAAAATTTAATTTAGTAAAACTTTGTCAGGAAATGGTACTAGTGAGAGCTGTATTATTATTATTATTATACCCAATGCATTATTATTATTTGCACTCTAGCCATGCCCCATGTGTTTAGAAAGCACTTAAAGTAGCTCTCTTGTTACTCTACACTTATAAACATATATTCTGTTAGCTACACAAGCTATGATTTAACACGCTGCATTTCATACTCCATATACTTCTAATTCCAACCCACCATTAGTAAATCCCAGTTCCACATGACTGTATTTGTCATTTCTGTACTTGACATGCTTTTTAGGTTGGCATCACTTTCATCAATCTCCTTTCGGTACAATGGATCAATATTACACACCCTTATAATCAGAGTATCATCAAACAACATTGTCACTACCCCTCTATCCAACAAGAGCCCCTAAAAATAATGTTCGAAGTCTTTTCATCCATCAACAGGGGCTGATGAAGTGTCCCCAGCTGACATTTCAATGGTCACGGAGACAAACAAGCTAATTCTACTGTTCATTTAGTACACCAGGAGAATACAAGCCAAAACCAAACACAGGAAGTATGATGTGTATATGTGTATATAGCACTAATGATCAGACTGTGGATCCTATTCAAATCACTATATCAAACCAGTGATGCAATAAAAAATGATTTTCCTAGTAATGGAATATGAGTTGTAACTTGTACTCTAAAGGGCACAGACATTTAAGAGAATACTGAAATATGAACTGCTAAACTCATACAATGCATTTCAGCAAAGGTCTAAACTACAGGTTATAATTAAACCCCATTCAGAGGATAATATATCTCCCCCCAAACTGCATATTTCGCATCTTTCTAATTGCAGCCATTCAAATTTAAATTCAACTGCCATTAATTTTGCAGACCTAGGCAAGAAGTACATTTTTAAGGTTTAATTATGGGAAATGCATTGTAATTGGGTTAGTAGTCTAAAAAGGTGCCTATGTTGCCTGAAACAATGTCAGAGGGAATTATCATTATCATTACAGTTGATGATATAGAAATTGAGTTAAGACTGTTAAGGGTGTAATTGAGGCGCAGCGAGAATTAATGCACACTAAAGTTAGCAAATGAATAAAGTGTATAAGCTATAGTGAACAAAACTAGCAATTTTGCCTGCAAGAATTTCTCCCCTTGCTTTATTACAATTCCTCTAGGTAACATGTGCAACATAAATGATGCACATTAGTCTAGTCCTCCAGAGAGCTACTCCTGACCAAACCTAGTTCAACATCCGTCCTGGATGCCCACTGCTCCTCACAGGTTGTCTCCTTGCAGCAGCATTGAAGGGTCAGATGCACAGGACAGAATTCCCAATAAAGTATAAGTCTATGCCAAATACCAGCACTACCAGTGATCAGCTTTCCCTAAAGCATGTCTCCTCTGGACATGGACTTGTAAATTAGATTCAAGTAAGTTTAAATTAAAATAAATTAAAACATAAGTGATTGTCTCAGTGCCTATATAAAAATTCAAAAAGACTTTCTCTGAACAAAGAGGAGTCCATTGGCACTGTATTCACTTTTACTTACTATTATGTTGGAAGCAGCTTGAGATTCAGCAAAATCTGTCTGTCTTCACTCCCACAGACCATCAACGTGTTCTCTTGTGTTCTCCAGTTCATCAGTACAGACATACCACGGCCCTGTCAGACAACCTCTTCCAATAATCACTAACTTTGTCCTCTTGTGTTTTCTCCTCAGAGATTGATGCAGTACCTAGCCTCAAGAAACACGCTTTTCAACCTCAACAACTTTCTGGATAAGGCCGCACTACAAGGTGATTTAATGTCGTTTGGCTGTTTGTACAGTCAGCACTGCTGTACATCTCACACAACGACTATATGTCCCTCTCTCTTTGGTTCTGAAGCACCATCAATACAGGCCTCTTTCAGGGTTTTAAATAACTACACATCGCCCAGTAAAAAATGGAAGTATAGAAAAGTTCAAATGAGAAAATATATATTTATGAGAATATTTTACATGTTGAATATTAACCTGAAACGAGAGAACCCAATAAATAGACTAAAATATAAGCATTTATTTCATTAAGGATGTTTTTTTTAAAACCTTACATGTGTCCTTAAAATAGAGGCCCTCCACAGACCTGACTTATAACTTTGCCAAGGAGATTCGATGGCTTTGGTTTAAGTCACTGCCTGTGTGTCCTACTTTACATATTCATATAATATCTATGTCTATCATACTTAAATACTCCACTGCCCAAGTAGCAACGTAGGTGCTTATTTGAGCATCAGTAAGGTGCTTAGCATCGTAAGCTACTTTGTTTATGTGTCACTGTTTTGTGACAGTTGAGTTGCCATAACTTGAATTACAGCCTTACATATATTATGCATGTGTTAATTAATTATGGTGTCCCCTGCCTTCCACACAGGTTACAACATGTCCACTTTCATCAGACGCTACAGCCGGTACCTGAATGAAAAAGCCATGTCCTACAGACTAGCAGCAATGGACTTCACCAAGATGAAGAGAGGGTAACACCAACAATGACATAAAAAACATGCGCACACATTTACAGGTGCAAAGAAGCTCATTTCGGTTCCATTTCGGAGCACAAGTACTCAGGGCTCTCAAGTTTTGAGCGGGGTCGTGCGTGAGACTGTAATTTCCGAGGACCGGGGGGGGTGAAGAATTTTTCCCGAGGACCGGGGGAGGGCGGCGCTTGAATTGCGTGAGAAAATGCCGTGTGAGCGTCGAATTGCGCGTTGAGAGCCCTGTTTGTCTAAAGAGCAAACTTAAACTACAAAGCAAATAATTATTACCTGATGGTTCTCAGTTTGTTTTATCATCACCGCACTTTGTCAGTGCGCGCTGAGAGGGGCGGGGAGGAGGGACCGGGGCAGGGGGGAGCGGGACATTTTTAACGGATTCATGTAAGAGTCTGGTTAATGCACCGGGCCCGCGCCTCACCGCGGCTCACCATGGGCAGTTTGGCTCTGGGCCGCGCGTATTCCGCGCGTATTCCGCGCGTAAGCCGTCGGGGGGGACACGTTACGCACAGACGGAGACACCGGGACCGGAGTCGGTGCATCTCAGAGGAGACGTGGCACCGGGACTGAGGCTCAGGATGTGCCCGGACCGTGCGCCCGGAGCAAGGGGAGTTTTTTTCGCTGAAAACGCGCGGAGCCTGCATAAACTAAGCCACACAGACCGATTTTCTGGGCACAAAAAAAAAGAAAAAAAAAAAAAGAAAGAAATCAGCGTGAAAAATGCCATGTGTGGCGTGTGAGCGTGTGAACACGTCGGATTGCGTGTGTCACACTCTCAATGCGTGAGACTTGAGAGCCCTGAGTACTACACATGATGGAAGCAAAATATGTAAAAGCAAATGGAAAGTAAAATGCTTTCAGTAGCCTGCATTATTATTAGCTTATTAGCAATTAGCTTCTAGGTTGAGAGCATGGTTACCCTGTCATTACATAAAGGTGAGTTACATGGAGGTTGCATATATTGTTATAATTACATGTAAAGCTATTAGCCGTACATATCACTGTCTTATACCAAGGTTAAAGCACTGGGGTTAATCTCTGGCGTGTCTATGATCCATATCTAAAATGTATTTTTAATTAACACAAGATGAACAGTTAATGATATTGATTTTAGCTCATTATCACCTGGTGCAATTACCTGCTGTAGGCATAGCAGTACAACCATCAGACAGAATTAACAAAAAAATAATACCTGTTACACTCGGGTAACATGGAACAAACACAATGTTTATGGACTTTAGTGGCACACTGGTTACTCTTGCTTCATAAATATCCACCTATCAATCCCAAAACTTGCAGGATGATCTTCTAACTAGGCACTTTTCATCAGCATCTATGGGCTCACGGTCATGAGGGTCCCTGGACACTGTTCCTAACAAGTTACCCAAAAACCCTGGGTACAAGATGGGAATAATGCAGAGGACACATTTCTACATATTCCTTCTAAGTCTATAAAAGCATTGGAAATCAATTTGAATTGGAATTTGGAAATTACTTGAGTTATAAGCCTTGTATAAAACTTTTATTTTTTTAGGTGCCATTTTGAGCGCTTTCTTCCATCCAAAATGTTGTATTGAATAGTTCACTGATGCAGCTCATTTTTCATCATTCTGAAACCCATGATAGGCACGGTTATCTACTAAACATTTTAGATGAAAACAGATAGAGAGTTTTACCTGTTTTCTCTTTCATGGGTAAGTTACTGTAATAAAATCTGAATATTTGTCATCATAAAATGTCAGTGTTTCTCCTCACAATAATAATAGCAGCTTTAAACCTTGACATGGTGCCATCCCTAATTCATCCCTGTATATCAGATCTGCTCTGTATTCTGCCTGTATCCTGAGCCTTGTTTGGGTGTGCTGTTTAGTGCCGACGGCGTGATGCGCACCATGAACACAGACAAGCTGATTAAGACCCTGCCCATCATTCAGACACAGCTGGACGCTCTGCTGGATTTCCAGGTAAAACGTTTGATTGCACACAGCACATTATATCGCACAAAAAACGGGTGCGTAAGAGCACCACACAATATTACACCGAGAGGTCACACCAATGGCATTTCTGATTATAGCCAAACTCTAACGAGCTGACCAACGGAGTGATCAACACTGCCTTCATGTTGCTGTTCAAAGACTCTATACGGTTATTTGCAGCCTACAATGAAGGGGTCATCAACATGCTGGGTAAGACCACATTCAAAACAGTAGGATCTCTTGTGCTTGATTACGTGTTATGTTACTTAACTAGACAATCAATATTTACTGCTATTTATTTGTACTTATTTGTGTTGTGGGGCTAGTTTAATATTATTGTGAACAGTTTTATTAGCCTACTAATGATATAATTTTACATGAATTATAGCCTACATTTTGCCAGACTAATGTATTTTCCTGTACATTTTCCTGTCTATGACAGGCATGGGCAAACTACGGCCCGGGGGCCATATGCGGCCCGTTAAGCTTTTTAATCCGGCCCGCCGAACTTGAAGAAATTATATTAATAAACCTTGTTAATGTTTTGTTTTAATTTCCCTGCAATTCTGGTGTTTTCCAATAGCTGGCACACTACATACATTGACCTTTGTTGAGGTGCGGCGTTTTGCTCCACATTTGTGCTTTACTCTTTAACCCCTCAGCCCTCCTGTAAAGATGAGCGGAGCTAAGAAAAGAAAAGTGGACAGAGAATTAAGTGTTTGATAAGGAGTGGACAAGTAAATATTTTTTCACTAAATACTTATCAACTGCTGTATAGAGACTGTAGCGGTTTTTAAAGAATATAATATCAGCCGTCACTTTGCCACAAAACAGTCAACGAAAGAACGAAAGAACCTGAAGGAGAACAGAACTTTCAGTGCTTTAAAATAGTAACTGTTAGAAATGTAATAAAAAAAACTGTATTTTATTAAATTTTCTGTGTTTTAAGAGTCATTTCAATAAATAGCTAAATACCATGGAACTTGAAAGATGGACATTTGGTTAATGCTTTTGTTATTTTTTAATTGAAATAAAGCACAGGTTTTCTACATATCCCATGTTATTTTTTGCTCTTATGAGGCGGAATACCAAAACACTAAATCCACCTGCTCCTGGTCCGGCCCTTCTGTCAAATTTTAGAACCCTTTGTGGCCCAAAAGTTTGCCCACTCCTGCTCTATGATTACATGGTAATCGGTTAATTGTCATTATGGGCTTTAAAGCTTAAAATGCAGTTTAAGAACCAACTTGATTAACTGTAAGTGAACATCAGACTTCCCAGTGTATAATTTGTGATCCTGGTTCATTATTATTATATTTTCAAAAGATGCGTGAAAAGTCCCTCAGTCGTCCAGGTAGAATCCATGATAAAAGGAGAAGTTCAATTTGTCAACTGGACAAAGTATGTTTGGTTGAAAACGTTTCGCCGCTCATCCGAGAGGCTTCGTCAGCTCTAATAAGAATACTGGTAAGACACTTGCTTATATCTTGCTGCAGGGAGGAGCTAACTAGCTAACTACTTTCCGAAACTATCTCATTGGTTTCCGTCTTTTGTTTCTCTGGCGTCTAGCTAACGATCCCTATTCATCCCTACGGCTGTTTTTCACACCTCTCGCCGTAGGGATGAATAGGGATCGTTATCTAGACGCCAGAGAAACAAAAGACGGAAACCAATGAGATAGCAAGAGATACCAATGAGATAGCAAGTGTCTTACCAGCATTCTAATTAGAGCTGACGAAGCCTCTCGGATGAGTGGCGAAACGTTTTCAACCAAACATACTTTGTCCAGTTGACAAATTGAACTTCTCCTTTTATCATTATATTTTCAAAAGTCAAAATTCTGATTTTTGAAGAGAAGAGTCAAAGTGGTGACATAGTGGCAGAGTGGCTAGCACTCTCGCCTCACAGCATGAAGGTTCTACATTTGACGCCTGGGTTGCCCGGGTCATTCTGTGTGGAGTTGTTTCTCCCCATGTTTGGGTGCTTTTCATCCAGCCAAGCATTCTGGTTTCCCCCATCAACCCAAAACATGCACCATAGGTCAAATCCTCCAGCTAAGGTAGTCTTGACCAAGCCTAGCAAGAGATCTGGACAAGTTGCCCCAGCAGCATTGAAGGATTAGTCAAATGTACCTTAACCTAACCTTAATCTTAAATCCAGATCAAATCTAGTCCTAGGTCTATAGTCCTGCTGTACTGCCTCTGTACTCTTGTCCACTGTCTTTACCCCTGCTATAATTTGCCCCGTTAGTCCGGACTTCACTCCAAGCTGAAATCACTCGGCACTTCACTCCACTTCCTTCTTAAAAGGAAATCAATTGTCTTCTCGACTCTCTCAAATCTAAATTAAAGACTGAAGACTAACTTCTTTTTCTTTCCGTTATTAAACTGATGATGTAAGACCAGTGCAGGCTCAACTGTGAAATCTAGTAAAAGATTTATCACAAAATCGACATGATCCACAGATTTCATGAAGAAATGGGCCTTTTCTGTTTTTTAACTGCATTTATGAGTCAGTCTGTAACGTCACTGGATCTGACTGAACTGCAGTTTAATGCATTTTTAAAGGTATTGGAATATTTCACATAAAGGAGAGGAGCAGATCAGATTAAGGAAAGGTTAGTGTTTTGTAAAAGAGGGAAAAACGATTTTATGATGTCAGAAGAAGTATATACTTTTAGCAGTTGCATTAACATCTCCATGGAGAAAAGGAGGTGGTGGACCCTCTACCAGAAAAGTTTCATTGTACACCTTTAAATGACATTTTACTCTTTAATTTCTTCATAGCTTTTTAACAAAATTGCTAACTGTGCTTTATCCGTCCACGACAGAGAAATACTTTGACATGAAGAAGAACCAGTGTAAAGAGGCGTTGGAGATCTACAAGACTTTCCTGAACCGGATGACCAAACTGTCCGAGTTTCTCAAAGTTGCCGAGGTAATGCCTGTTTATCCCAGCAGCTTAAACAAAGCAAGACACATAACACATATAAGCGCTAATGTGGTCTAAGGCTAATCTCAATATGTTGATCTTATTTTGTTGAATTTATGTATGGAAAAAATTTTGGGATTTGCCTCAGACCATTACATCTCCTGATCTACAGTCAGTGTGTTCAAAACTTCAAAACTAACTGTACATCATATTGGAAGTTAGCTGTTTAAATATTTAGTTAGGGCTGGGTGATATGAACAAAATATAAGCCTATCCATATATACTCCATTTCTGCAATACAATACTTATGTTCATTGCAATGTAATTGTTTGACTGATAGAAATAATACTAAATAAATAAAACCACACAAATATTTGTCAAGAGATAATATAACAAAGGAAGGAGGTCAGGGCAAAATTTACATTTTTAATCTTTAAAGTTACACTATGTAATTTGCTTTTCTCACAGTATGGCTATGGCAGTATTTTTCCTAGCAATATGAACACCTGTAATTAAGATAAATTTAATGTCATACTGTGGCACAGCAATAACAGCTCCATGGAGACAAACAGATGGCAGATCACCCACCAGAAAAAATTACCACAAGTTTTGTGCTCACTATTAGGCTTCATGCTCTGGTTACATAATACATAACATAAATAATCATTTGACTCATACTATTATTTCACTCACATGAAGTATACAGTGATCTTTATAATACAGTATATTGCCCAGCCCTATTCAATGTATATTTTATTACATGTTACATTTTCTACTCCTTCTCCTGTCCTTCTCTGGCCCTATCCTGGGGAGGGTTTCAGTCTCTACATAGATCAATATCAGCTCCTCTGTGCTGATTCTACCGCAATTTTTGAGATTTGCGGGACTCTTCATGCTGCCTGTTCACTTGCCTGCACTGCATGCCTTAAAGCAAGCTCTCTCTCTCTCTCTCCCTATCTCTGTCCCTCTTTGATTTTCTACTTCCTCTCTTCTCTGATAAAACGTCCCAAGTCCTTGGTAGGCAGTTGAATTTAAACAGTTGTGTCCTCTGTAGATATAGATTTTCTAACTTTCTGCTTGGTTTCCCCATTTTTTTGAAAGGTTTGGGGTGCAGCCACTCGATAAGACGTCAATTTAAATAAAAATCTATTTAAAATAAAGAAGAAAAAAAGTGAAAACCGCAACTAAGACTAACGTTGACTTTAAGGACCCATTCATTTTATCTGTCTAACAATGTGTGTTTGTCTGTTTGTGTCATCTACCCTTCCTACCTATTTTTTATGTTCAAAGTCAACATTAGTACTTGAGTGTCTTCCTTTTTTTGTGGATCTTTCGGGTCCTCAGTCATGTGACCTGTTGTCTGGCCTTCCCTGTTTTCTGATTGGCTCTCATTTCTCTCCAGGTGTCACTTTGTGTATGTTATAACACAGTGTATATATTTCAATGTTTGCATGTGTCCCCTCCCTCCCCTATATGTCTTATGTGTGTCTTTTGTTTCCTTTCCACACTGCATGGAGTAACCAATGCTTGAGGTTGATATCTCTCCCTCTTCCTCCTCTTCCTCCTTCACATGCCTCTCTCTCTTATCCCTTATTTCTTTTCCAATTCAGTGCGCTTTTCAGTTTCTTTACAGTTACATTTATTATTTTATTTTTATTATTATTTCATTTTGCCTAACCCCTCCCTCCTCCTCCCCCCTCCCCTTTTTGTGAAACAGCGAGTTGGAATAGATCAGGGTGACTACCTTGATCTCGCACAGGTCAGTCCACATCTCATCTCAATCACAGCCAATCACTTTAACCCTTTCGACCCCGCCCCGTCCAATCCCATAATGCTTCATTGTAGACGCTCCGTTCCCTACTCACCCTACAGACATGGCCGCCCTCTCTTCAGTCATCCAGATAGTCATTAGATTCATCCTTAGATGATGTATAAAGTACTTATAAAGATAATAAGATAACAGAATACCAACCTGTAGATAGAGGTAGATATTTATTATGTTGTCATGATGAACTAATGGTTATACCGTATCTGTTAGTTGTAAAATGTAAAAAGTAAAACATTTTTAAAAGGAAATTAAATACTAAACATTACATTCATAATACTTTATATGCATACATTTTTTGTTAATAATAAAAAATGATAATAATATTGGTATTCAATTTGAATAACTGTCTATTTTAAGAGATAAATTTACCAGAAACTAAAGGATACCTGATCTGAGTTCACATAATTTAATGTTGATTTATAATGGATTTCAACCAGTATAGGCCTGTTTCCTTAAAGTTTAGGGTCTAACCTATTGCTTAGAAGAGATTATTTCTTTTCCATTACATGACATTATGCTTGTCTAACTCACATCAAATTTGAAATAACATTTATGAAGTCAGATTACAAAGGACTCCCTCATATTCCTGTTTTAGCGCTTTAAGGACATTAGGCTTAGTCTGTCGGCATTTGCGTAAACAGACAGAACAGCGTGTCTCTTGATATTTAGAGCTTATCGCAAAAAGTAATCAGCGCAGACTCATAAAATAGGTTTCTTCCCTCGTAAGCAGTGCTCAAATCACATCCCTGAAAAGATTATGTCCCTTTGCATTAGCTGTGGGGAGAGCAGCGAATGGTTTGATCAAATAGGTTTCTGCAAAAACAACTTGGGTAGGTGTACATAATGCCATCAGGAGTACTGCAAATCATGTCAGAATCCTAATTCACATTTTTGATATACTTTTTTTTTTTTTTTTTTATAATTAGGGACGTCTTGGTGAATCAAATCATCTTATTTTTTATATCATTCATGTTTGCAGTACTAATGAAGCCCTTATTTGCTCCTATTCAACCTATGCCTTTACTGAGCTGTAGATTTGTGTCTGTTTTACTTTAACTTTTAGCATATTTCTCTGAAGAAGGAAACCCTGAAATTTACTCTCTGTCCCCTCGTTAAATAAGTATACGAGAAATCTTTCTTTGCTTGTCGTGGTTTGCGCTGTGAGTTGGGTGTTTTACGGAAACGTGATTCTGTGTGTGAAGGCGGCTTGTCACATGACATTATCACATGACCTCCTGAGCTCCACTGATGTGCACAGTGCCGCCGCACCTCAGGCTTACGCTTCTGAGTTAACCTCTTGGAAGTCCTAATATAATCACTTTACTGTAAGAAGGTCCACTATTCTGCTCATTTATACTATGTTGGTTATTTCTATTTTAAAATGTAATAAAAATGTAGATCTAAACAGATAGGAGTACCAGTGTTTCCCATGAATAAAGGAGTGGGTGGTTCCCAAAGTCAAGACATAAAAACATGCCGAAAAACAAAATGGTGTAACAAATTGTACTCTGGGCTTCTTGCTTAAAGATGAAATAGAGGCAACTGGGTTATTTCGAACTTCACTATTAATCACTCACTTAGTTTCATAATAGTTTCATCTATTGAAATCACAAGACACCAATTTTAAGTACCACAATCAAAGCAAAATATACTAAAGATGCATTTGTACTGGTACAATTTGGTGGTTTCAGTGGAAGATAAAAAGTTCTTGAAAAAACGACTTATGAAATCTTTAGAAATTAAAGAAAACTATAATAAGATAAGATAAGAAAAGACTTTATTGATCTCACACAGGAGAAATTTACTTGCCACAGTATCTCCAGGACAGTTTGAACAAGAAAGAGTGCATTGTTAAGTGCATGCAGGCAAGAATGGGATAAAGTAAGTAATAATAAAAATAGTAATAATAATAAGTAATAATAATGAAAATAGTAGTAATAATAATAATAATAATAATAATGATCATAATAATAATAATAATAATAACAATACAAGCATCAACAAGGAGAGCATGGAAAAGAGGATATTGCACGTTTGTACTGTACAGTGGAGTTATACAGTCTGATGGCGATGGGGATGAAGGATCTGCGGTAGCGCTCCTTCTTGCACTGGGGGTGCCTCAGTCGACTACTGAAGGAGCTGCTCAGCTCCTCTACAGTCCAGTGCAGACGTGTCATCCATGATGGACATGAATTTGTCCAGCACCCTCCTCTCAGCCACCTCCTCTACAGAGTCCAGAGGACAGCCCAGGACAGAGCTGGCCCTCCTGACCAGCTTATTAAGTCTTTTTCTGTCCCGTTCTGTGCTGCTCGGGGCCCAGCAGACGACAGCGTAGAGGAGAGCAGAGGCCACCACAGAGTCATAAAAAGTCTTGAGCAGAGGCCTGCACACTCCAAAGGACCTCAGTCTCCTCAGGAGGTGGAGGCGACTTTGGCCCTTTGTGAATACGTAAGGATTTAATAGGAACTCTTAAATAGTTTGTACAAAGTTGTCAAAAATCGCCACCAGTATATTAATCAATACTGAAATCAGTATTGAAATGATGAAAATATTAATACTTTGGTTGAGTTCAGTTGAGTTTATTTGAGCTGTTTGTAGAAAGTACTGAAAAGAAATGACACTTTTAGAATGATCTAAAATGATCTTAGAATGATCTCTACTATTACTACTACTACTACTACTATTGCGTTCTATTAAATAAAAGTGTTTTTTAATAATCACTGTGGTTTTGAAATTGTACAGAGTATCGAAATTGAGTTTTAATATCCTGCACTATTGTGACAACACTACTTTGTTAACGGTCTGCAGGTTTATGCCATTATGTAAATTGAAAAGAGCAAGACAGTGTAACATGCAGAATACTGGACCTTTGATGCTAGTCCAAATCACTCACTTATTTTAAATCATAAGAGGGTCCTTGGGTTAACTCCAGTTTTCTCCTGATTTGGTGTGACTTGTGACCAGTGTGCGTCTATGGGAGTGTCTGCTGGCCCCTGCATGAAGTTCATTAATAGTCTGTGTTGTTTCTTCAGCTGAAAAAACAACAAATAATGGCTTCTCTGCTGTTTGTTAGTTTGTCCTAAACTTGTCAAACTCGCTTGCATGATCCAAGGCTGATCTGTGCATGCTCCTCAACCAAACCTGATGAAACCAAACAAAAACGACTTCTGTGAGACCAATCGAGAACAATAAACTACAATGGACCAGTGAAATCTCAGGGTGGTGTCTAAACTCTGCTGCTGCTTGTGTGTGTTGGAGTTGAGGAGATGAGGGGGTGCTACCTGGGTGGGGGGTGTGGAGTTGATGTTAATTTTTGTCCCGTCCTGATCCTTGACCCGATTACAGGCGCCAACTTCACTCCTGGAGGCGTTAGAGCAGCATTTGGCCTCTCTGGAAGGCAGGAAGCTGAAAGATCTCTCCACCGCCAGCAGGTACAAAACACTGGGACTGTAATAAAAAAATATATGTGCATTTTATCAAAGCAACATCTTGTGAACAGGCAACTGTTTGCTACTTTAAGACAATCTCATGCTTTTTCATTATTAGGTATTTAGATTTTTAAAGCTATTAGTAGCTCTAGAATGGAAACCAAATATTTGGGAGGAGCGGTTCATTTATATTTGAAGAAAATAAATGGACATACAATCTACTTTAACGCTGAAATATTTTTGATGGTGCGAAATACAAGGCTAAATTTATGTTGCAAAAGCTCAGGTGTATTTTCATCATCTGCCAAGTGTGGAATAAACTGCCTGACAACAGAGAGAGAATACAGCCCTGTTATATAGGTTTATGAAGACAAGACGAGACACTGACTTTTATCTGTTACTTGGCAACTGAGTTTCAATCACCTGTGTGTTTCTCTTTTAAAAAGGTGTGCTATTACATAAGCACATGGACTTAAAAGTGGGTAATAATAAGAAAACAAAACAAAAAAATCTTGTTATATATATTTTTTGGAATATGTGGTGACTATAATAATAAATAATAGATTTTATTTATAAAGCACTTTACATTGAAAAACAATCTCAAAGTGCTACAGAGCATTTAAAAACAGGGTAAAAACACAGACAGAGCATTTAAAAACAGGGTAAAAACACAGACAGAGCATTTAAAAACAGGGTAAAAACACAGACAGAATAAATACAAACATAGCAAGATAAAAAAAAAACAAAAAACAAAAAAAAAAACACAACATATTATGGGGCCAATTAGCCATAGGCTCTTGTGAACAAGTGAGTCTTTAGTGCACTTTTAAAAGCATCCACCGACTGTGGGGCCCTAAGGTGGTCGGGAAGGGTATTCCACAGACGGGGAGCTGCGGCTTGAAAGGCCCTGTCACCCATGTTCTTTAGCCGTGTCCTGACTGTATTCTTATATAATGGCAATCCATCACAAATATGCTAAAATGTGTGAACAAATGTGAATGGATCATAACTGCTCATTTGTCTTATTTTTAATCACCTCCTCAAAAACAAAAATCCTGACATTATAAATGTTTTCAGTCTGACTGAAAACATTCTGACTGGACCTTATGAACATTTTGAAATCCATTGTTTCCACATATTTATTTCTCTTTAGTCTTGGTATAACATCTGGTTAGATTTGTGAAGAATCCCTCAGTCGTCCAGGTAGAATCCATGAAAGCATTCAAAATGACGAAGCAGTTTGGATGAGCTGCGAAACGTTTTCGACCAAATAAACTTTGTCCAGTTGACAAATTGAATTTCTCCTTTTACCATCTGGTTGGATTAGAGATTGCTCTATTGTTCTGCAAATTCATTATTTTATAGATCCTGCTTTTGTCCTACATTAGCCATGGTCACATCTTAGTCATATTCTTATTTATGTGGCTTGGACTTGGTGACTTAAATGGTTAAATTATGGTTCATGCAATAAAATTATTTCCTTAACATGGGCTCTGTAGCCAATTATAATCCTCAATACGCTTTACACTGTATATTTATTAATTTAAGCCTCCCTCCAGCATTGCCTGAAGTACTTAGACTATCAAGTCTTGTCTCGTGCATTACTGGTATTAACTGCAGTATTTTGTTCAGAGTAATATAAACTAAAACAAGTAAATAAAGAAAATGAAAGTCTGAAAAGGAATAAGGTAAATGATGTATATTTTTGCAGATCCAGCACCTTATCGAGTGCCGTGTCCTCTCTCTCCAGTACAGGGATCTCTCTGAGCCGAATGGACGAGAAGACAGAGGACAACAGGCTGCAACACAAGGTGAGACAAACATGATTACAATGAATAGAAATTATTTATGTCCTGAAGCATCATTATTACACACAGGTCGAGCAGAGGACATTAAAGTTGCATGAAGGAATCTGATGTTGATGTACATTTCGGTAATAAGAATAATGAGGATATTAATGATTATATGTTGTACTAGAGATACAAGAGAAAGCCAATACTAAATTACAATCCTTGTTTATTGTTGATGAGTTGCAAGATTAATTATAATGAAAATCACAAATAGCTGCATTTAGCATCTAATATATTATTTATGCAAACAGAGTATTCCAAACTAAGAATTCCATCTCCATAGAATACAATCTATAACCTTTTAGTTTTGTCCTCTACAAACATGCCTTGAATCCATATGATTCTTGCATTAGTTTAGCGATTAAAGGTCCCATGGCATGAAATTTTCACTTTCTGAGGTTTTTGAACGTTAATGTGAGCTCCCCTACCCTGTTTAGCCCCCCCCCCCATGGCTAAAAGTTGCGAAATGTCTAAACTGAGCATTTGCGGTCCTTTTCTGCGTTACACAAAACCAGTGTTGAAACGGGCGAGTTCGGACAAGGCACCTTTTTGACGTCAGATCGGCAAATGCAGCTCCAGCCCCTCCCTCTGTCTCCGCTCAGCGTCCCTGTATATCCCGCCCATAGAGTTTGGACTGTGAATGCGCTACAATGCGAAATGCGTTTTTTTATTTGCCTGGAGGCACGTCCGAGTGTTTCTAGGCTCGTAAGTCCCTTACCCGACCCTCTGGGCCTCTGAAATACCAGTGGTTTAATTTTATTTTCTGTGTAAATATCCTTTTTTTCATTGCAAAGTCTCCCATCTGTCTTCCTGTGTTAAACACGGAAGCGAGCAAACAGCGGTGCAGAGCTGCGCTTCCAGCGGGGGAAACCCGCCCCCCCGCTCCTTAGCCAATCTCTCTATACTTCTCATTTGCACTGAAGCAGCAACACCCAAAATAAAGCATTTTAGACACATATCTAGCCTCATGAAGACTGTCAGAGTCATATCTCATGCAGTGAGTGTTGATTTTGAAGAAGGATTCATTTACAGTATTAGGGAACCATTAAGGAGCCATATAAAAGCATCAAGAAGTACCATGTCATGGGACCTTTAATATTTCACTGTACTTTCAGTGGTCATGTTTAAAATGGCCAAATGCTGATTTTGAAATAATTTAATAATTAAATTTCATAATTTAATAGTGTATATCATTATAGTTGTCAGAAAAATACAATTTAGATATTTGGCTTGTTAACAGGCTTGTTAACTTGTTGTCACTGTCACTGTCCTGATGTCATAATAGAGTTGAATCTACATGAGCAATAGTGGACGGAAATGCAGGAAGGGTTTGACCATCACTTCAAATATAATTTTAACAAATTGGCCTTGGAATCCTTTGGACAGTGTACGCATAACAATTGGGTACAACCATTGCTCTCAGTCTAACAGTGTCCATGCATCTACATGATTGCTCTAATAACAAAGTGGTGAGTGCTACTTGGGTTGCCAAATAAGTTTTATTTTAGAACACGAATTTTTCAAATGACCTACCTCTGGCAATATACAGCTCTGGAAAAAAATAAATCAGCATCTATACATGTATTACAGCCATTCCATTCCAGCGTCTGTTGAATTCCAACACAAACACAAAGCTGAGCTACTTCAGTTCTTGCACCAGGAATGGAATAAAGTCACCCAAGAACAATATGAAAGACTGATCTTGTTTCTTTGCATTGTTTGAGGTCTGAAAACATTTATCTTTTTTGTTATTTTGACCATTTGTCATTTTCTGCAAATAAATGCTCTAAACCAGAGGTCTTCAATCTTTTGATTTCACTTTAAAATAATATCATTTTATATTTTATAGTGTAAAATACTTACCTGGCCAGCCAAATGATATCTCTCTGTATTTCCTATACACCGCGATACCATTTGGACACCCTCCATCCACTCTCGCTCCTCCGGTTCCAAACCGACTCCGCGATTCTGATTCGTTCAAAGATGGTGACGTCAGTGCACCCGCCTTTGCCCGCAAAGTCACTCTTAGGCAGCGGAAGTTCCGCCTCAGTTTTGAATCAAGATGGCGCAATCTCTGATTGGTTCACTTAGCTGTCTGTCTACGCGCAACCGCAGCGCATTCTGTGGATCAAACGTTACCAGACTCACTCGCTGGTACAGCGATGAGTCATGGATTCTTCCAGGCAAGTAAAATACAGTATTAACCTGTGTATTATTTCCTTGTATTGGATGTACCATAACAGAGTAGCAATGTTTATACATGACACTAAGCTCAATTTAATATAAAACACAATTCTATGCCATATATATAGTAGGGGGTCCCTGGCCCAGTTCGCCATCTGTTTGGGGGTCCCTGGCCTGAAAAACGTTGAAGACCCCTGCTCTAAACGATAATATTTTTATTTGGAATTTGGGGGAAATGTTGTCAGTAGTTTAAAGACTCAAACAAAAATGTTCCTTTTGTCCAAACACATACCTATAAGTAGTAAAATCAGAAAAACTGCAAAAAAAAAAAAAAAAATTGCAGTGGTCTCTTTTTTTTTTTCCAGAGCTGTATGTTTCTTGTGGTTGTTTGTCAGCACCCAAACACCATAATTTAGGATAGGTAAAGGTCATGGGGTTATGCCATTTTCATATACATACTAGTAGTTACGCATTGCCAAACATCAAAATTAGAATAAAAATACTTATACATAAAATTATTCAGTTGCTGTTGCTTTGGGAGGCTACTTTGAAATGCTACTGGGACAATAAAAAATGTTAATTATAGAAAGAGTTGATGTGCAAATAGTTCACGGTACTGTTTCTAGTTTATAACAGTTAAATAGTTGTTAATACCTCAGAGTTATATAGTCTGTTGTTTTGTTTTCCCCAAGAAGAACAGGACTGGGAAAGCTATAAAAGCTACCCAAACCTGTAGCAGATTCTGATGAGGTTAAATTACATTTTATTAAGAGCAGAAACATCTAGACAATGCATGGTTTATGGTGCAGAGTCAGACCTTATAAAACATACTACAGTGGTGCTATGGGACCCAATCTAATGAAAAGAATGACAAAGGACTTCCTCATGTGCATTAAATGAACTGATTCTGCCTCAAGTTTATTATGACTCTATAAAGGGTCCTGCTGTATCTGCGTATGCTGTGTACTAACAAGTGTGCACCCCAAATGTCTTTGTCCCGTTTGTTGTTGAACCTGAATGGACTCGTGTATCAGTCCTAAAATGGAGGGAATCAAACTGCCTCTGCCTGGCTGCCAGCCCACTGTCTGCAGAGGAGCATAATGAATTTACAACCTACAAGGATTCAGACCAGACCAGCATTTTATTAAACAAAGAGGGATCAAGGCCTCCTAAATATATAATAGTAATGATCTACAATACATCCAATCTACCTCTATTCTGATATTGGCAAAAATGCAGTGTTAGTATTGTAAGAAACCAGAAACGTAGTCCTGGATTAGTCTAGCTTTAGTCTTGATTTTAGTTTGATGCAGTTTTTAATCTGGTTAAGCCTTGGTTTAGTGTTTTAATCCTCGATTAAAAATTGCATTTAATGTGGTCAGTCAGCTCAGAGGCTTATTATGTCTTTATAAATCAAAACTGGATTTGGATAATTAACTGCGCCGTATGTTACTAAAGCCTTTACCAAAAGTTGTTTT
This sequence comes from Paratrypauchen microcephalus, assembly GCA_036785185.1. NCBI lineage: Eukaryota > Metazoa > Chordata > Actinopteri > Gobiiformes > Gobiidae > Paratrypauchen > Paratrypauchen microcephalus. The sequence goes on along the minus strand of JAVJIX010000260.1, from coordinate 96,178 downwards.
ACCTGTCATATTATTCATGAAAGGTCCAACATGTAGTAGTACTGAGCATGTACTACATCATTAAAACTAAAAAGGATTAATGATTAGTGTCAGGTAGGAGAAACTGTATTGTTACACACCGGCGGAACTGCAGTGTTACGACAGGAAGGTACTAGAATAGCTGCAGTAGATTTACAAAATGTATTTTAAAAAATCTAGATAAATAAGTTTTAAAAATGAGAATGAACATGAGAATAAGACAAGGAGAATAAACCCAAATATCATGATGTCACTAATCAGATAAAGATAAATAGATAAATAAAACACGAAATGCATAAGATTATTACCATTGCTGTGTTTTTCAGGAGGACGGTCCTAAAGTGCTTGACATCCAGACGCCCACAGTCTCTCCCAGCACTCAGTCTGTGGGCAGTGCCAACAGCAGTGGAGGAGCCACCGACCTCTTCTCCAACTCGCCCATCGCTCCTGTCAACAACCAGTGAGTTATGAAGTCTAGACACTGCATTCATATTATAGATGGAGTGAAGGGCAGAAAAGGTACATGCAAATAACTTTTAAGGTGGGGAGGTTCTCTACCTGCTTGTCTCCATTGAGACATTATTGCTTTGCCTGGAATGTTCAACAGTATCTAAGTATCTAAAGTATCTTAAGGTATCTATCTTGCTTGCCTGGTTTACACCTGACCATATCACAAGTGATATATGGTCTGGGAGCCACCTTCGAAATATCTCGTAGCGGAGGTGTGGTTTACGATCGCCAACGGCCGTTTATTGGGCGTTACGAATGTCTTATCATTTGGCGTATACGTAGCCCATAGCCCATCATGTCAGTTGTCAGTTCAAACTACAAGCTTCCGTTTGTCACGTAGTACGCGTCACCGTCTTTCCACCCCTCCCCACTCTCTGATTGGCTCCCAGAATCGGGAGAGCTCGCTTGCCATAGTTGCCAGGCTGTATTTCAGACCGGAACGAACGAAAGCAGCCTGGGATTTCTCAGGTTACTATCTTGCATTTGTTAAATTACAAATGTTTTTTACACACATACACAAAAAGTTTGAAAACTTGCATTCTTACTGGACAGACTTGTAACTTGCCCATGGAAATAAATATCTTTAGTTTTAGGGATCAGAGAGAGAGAAGGGCAGAGACAATTTAATAAAACACTGGAGGAGATCCAAAAGAACAGTGATAAAACACTGAGGCAAAAAACATGACTGAAGAAAGTAAAATGTTTATTCATGGGTAGGCATTTCAGCTTCCTGTTTAAGGAACATTTTCACCATTTAAAAGATTTTTTTACACTCTTGCATCAATGTGAAACCCCTACATTCTATCCTATTCAGGTTTTCTGAATATATGATACTAAAACAAAAATGTATGAGGAGGGTGGTTTATTCTCATTTTAATCTTCTTTGTCTGTGAAAAGACTATGATGTCATGCTCTCTATTTCCTAGACACTTCTGCCTCTGCACTGTCCACACACGTCGCATCACAGCTGACATTAACCACCTCAAACTCACATTATTGGATTGCCTGCTTTTCCTTTTTACGTTTTTATAAACCTGCAAACTCAGACAGCCCTGTCAAGCTTCAGCGGGAGTGGCTCTCTCGATAAATAAAGTGCTTTATTGATTTCGCTTGGTGCACAAAATCAGATTAAAGTGGCTTGTGTTTGTCTGTTTGCATTGTGCCAAACATTTGAGCTTTGGGAAAAGGTTGATTTATACAGTGGTGGTGTAGTCTTCTGGTTTCAGTTGGTTAGTGATTCTTTACTCCTAGTTTAATCCTGGTTCAGAATATGTTTTTTGTTTTGTCTTGGGGTTAGTTATTAATTAGTTATTTTTAAGTTCTTGTTCTAGAGGTAGATATTTCTTTTCCTGGCTCAGGCCATGTTTAGTCCTGGTTTAGAACTACTTTATTGCTTAGTTAGTACATAGAGCATGTTCCGTCTGGATTTAGTCTTTAATGACTGCGTGGTGGAATATTTCAAGTGACAGCATCTCCATGGTGACAAGCAGGTGACAGCCCTATGTGCAAGTGTATCCTAAATCTGTCATACTGATTCAAAACAAAAAATTTGAAATTGTACTTGTCAAAAAGGTACATACTGTATCTTTTTCCCAAGTCACTCAATCTTTAAGAGTTGTGTTTTGTGTTTGCAGCATGCCAACCCTGAGCAGTGAGCTCTTCACCCTGCAGCCCACTTTTGCCCCCATCCCGACCACTCACACTGTGCCCAATAACAACAACCATGCCTGGGGAGGTATGACGCTAATGCTATAACGCTGCATATTCATGAATCACACCTGTCTCACCTCATTTTCTCTAATGTTACCCTGGAAACATCTCAGGTGATCTGCTGAAGCCGGCCCCGCCCACTCACATCCACAGCCCCGGAGCCCCACTGCATTCTGGGAAGATGCTGCCCAGTGATTTGGACTCGTCGTTAGCCAACCTCGTAGGAAGTGAGTAGAGAGTTAAATCTTTTGTAATTAAGGAATGTTTCATTTTAAATTGGCGAGACTTTTAGAGTCATCAAAGAAACCATTAAAGAAAACCTGTTTTTACTTTTGTTAGTTTTGGGTGATGTTTGTTGCAATTAAAGTCATACTGCATAGAAATAACAATTGTTGCAGTAAATTTAAATCTAATTAAAAACAAATCTAATCTTTTTCTTACATGCACCAAATGAGACGGGTAAAACTGTTGAAGAGTGAACATTAATTTTTATTTTAATTGCACTCATTTTCAGACTTGCATTTTGGAAGTGCACCAGCCAAAAAGTGAGTACTCTTTCTGTACTTTTACCTCTTTACTTTGTGTATTTGTTATTATTGTATTCAAAATCTGTATTCCCGTATCATCAGACCGGAGCTACAGTGGGGAGGTCTGGTGGAGAAGAAGCCGTCCGGAGGCAGTGGATGGCAGACCAAAACCATGTGCACCAGCACCAACTGGGCTCACAGCACACACCCTATGGCCCCTGCACCCATGCCTGTCCCACAGATGGTGAGTCACCCTGTGCCCTACAGGGTTTTCAGTGGACATTCTCCCATCAACACAATTGCAACAAAACAGAAGAAAGTCTGCATTTTATTTTCACTGCCACTTAAAGGAGAATTAACGGGTTTTTTTACAATCTGAGCCTTATTTCGATAATAAAACAAGTTGTTTTACTCACCCATAGCACTTTGGTGTCATATGGAGCACGCAAATTCTAATATAATATATGCCCCGAGTCGTCTCCAAATAACACAAACTTTAGCACTTTTCAAATCATAGAAGCTCAATGTCTTAGTCTACACTTTCGTTTGAGTCAAAAGTGGCCTGTAAGCCGAGATTTATCCATAATTTACAGCTTTGCGTTTCATGTTTGAGTCCCGGGAGCTGAGAGCAAAATAAGATGTGACTCCGCACATGCGCACTGGCCTCCTCATCTACTCGAAACTATGGCTAAATCTCGGATTACAGGCCACTTTTGACTCAAACGAAAGCGTAGACTAAGACATTGAGCTTCTATGATTTGAAAAGTGCTAAAGTTTGTGTTATTTGGAGACCGCAAACATGTGCCCCGAGAACTCACATTGCGGAGATCGCAAATCTAAAACATCTCTTGAAGTGCTCCATATGACACCAAAGTGCTATGGGTGAGTAAAACAACTTGTTTTATTACCGAAATAAGGCTCAGATTTTTGTTTATTATTACTATTATAATTATTACTGTATTATACTGTATTTAACTTCAACATTTACTACAGTACAGCCTATCATTAATAATATTTTGGGAATTAGTTTTTAAAAACTACAGTGTACTAAGACAGTGGCTTTACTCCATATTTTATGATGCAGAATTTTTTTTTGGTGTAGTAATGGTAGTTATTTAGTAGCTAGAGTTCGACTGTTTTTTAAAATCCAAAGCAGCCAATGCCTGACACATTTTAATGTGTATATATATATATCCCAATTTTGGTTTAATTTTAAATACATTTTTTAACATTACTTTCTATAAGCATCACCATCTGTGGTAAACAAAAACTCTTCCATGCAAAGTTAGTTCTCTCTGTTATGCTGTCTTTGTGGTTAGTATATATAAATATTAATATCCTTCTTTGTAGCTCCCACCACAGTGTTAAACTTCCCCACAATCACAAAGCAGAGTCCAACTCCTCTGAGTCCATTGTGCTGGTGATAATTACCTGCCCGTCACTTCTGTTCACTCCTCTTTCATCTTTTAATTCTGCTCTGATTGACCTCTCCACTCCCACTGCTCATGTATTCAGCAGATAGCCCCAAAGTCGTGACATGATTTCAATAGAAAGAGCCAGGGCCACATGACAAATGGCTATAGATCAGGGTAATCTCAGCTTCCTGCTCAACTTTTATTATGCATTAAAATGACAAAGCACATTTTTCTTTGTTTTGCAGAATGGGATGATCTATACTGGCTATGTACGTATTTCTTTACTTTTTTGTTTAACGTGAGAGAGAAAATGTTGACTTGTTTGTGCATTGCATTTGACACATTTGAAACTGTTTTCCTCATTTTGGAGTTTGCAAAATTCAATTTGTCCTTGTTTATGTGAAGTTGCCTATTTATGACAGCAGTCTTCAGATGACATTCTGTTGTTTGTAGCTGAATAACAGAAAGTGAAAGTCCAAAAGAGTTTTGGTTCTTTCTGTCTGCAGGCTGGTGTTAGGGCTTATAGAAATTGAGAGTTGACGTTATTGCCTTTTCTCAAATAAGTCACACGTGTTATGGTTGTTTACAGCGTTTGACTCTAGGTGGATCTACTCATTTCTCATTCTAATAAAGGCAATCTCTTTCTAAACAAACAAGAACAAATCTAAATGTAAAGGTGCACTATGTAACCTTTGTTGTGGAGGATATGCCACCGGCTTGACTCCATAGAGATTATTGCTTTGCCTGGAATGTTCCACAGTATGGCATTAAACTTCTCTATCTCCATGAAAACAAGCCAGTCCCTTGACAAGAATAGTTACAAAGTGCACCTTTAAATTCTAATGAACAATATCAAATGAATGGAATTAACTATAATCAGCCTATTGACATAACACAAGCAGAGACAAAACATTGCATATTCTGCAATTAGTTACCGTCTTTCTGCTTCAGTACTCACTGCTCCTTTACTCTTGTTCTCCTGTCCATCCTCAGGCTCCAGCACCAGTGGCTTTTCCTATGACGACACCTCAAGTGCCTGTGTATGGAATGGTAAATAACATCACACTGCTGCTGTATGCTGCATATTCAAACACAATTATGCAAAATGTAAATAAGTCATGTTTTATTCAGACTTCAATACTTCTTTTTTGTCATATTTAAAAATTGTTACATTTGTACATTAAAAAAAAAAAAATCCTCTCTCACTTTCCATCTGAACACTTGAAATTGGTCTCTTTTGACCCCTGCTGCTATGAAAACTAATAACTTAATACTGTACATCATTTTGTTTTGATTACATCTGCAGCTCCCCCCTCAGATGGGTCATCATCAGATGGGGGGCGTTCCCATGATGCCCCCTCAGCCTGTCATGTACAACCAGCCTGTCCTGAGACCCACCAACCCCTTTGCACCCATACCAGGAACTCAGGTAACCGCTACTGTAAAGGCACTGTCATTTTGATGCCTTTTATACATAGATGTATGTACTTGCAGCTAAGTAAAATATATAATATAATAGATTAATTAAGAGAATCCTTCTTTAAACAGAAATGGGGGAGTCAGACATAACTTGTCTCCCATTTATAATTCCATTCTCCAAACCGAAGTCAAAACAGACAAAAGAAACAATAGGGCAGTCAGGTCAGGGCCAGAGGTGTGAAAACAGTCGTTAGGGGTTGAATGGGTATGCTAAACTAGACGCCAGAGAAATTGGTATAACAAAAGAGAGAAACTCAAAAACAAGAGATAGTTTCATAATAATTTCAGTATAGTGAGCTCCTCCCTGCAGCTAGATATAAGCAGTGTCTAACCAGCACTCGAACCAGAACTGACGAAGCCTCTCGGATGAGCGGCGAAACGTTTTCGACCAAATAAACTTTGTCCAGTTGACAAATTGAATTTCTCCTTTTACCATGGATTTTACCTGGATGACTGAGGGACTCTTCACGCATCTTATGTTCTTATTTAAAAAAAAAAAAAAAAATCCTCTGCTACTTGTTCTACAAATTCAAATATGCAGTAGATTCACTTTATTTTTCCATTACACATACATTTATGTAACAGGTCAGTGCAAAAAGAATTGCAGTTTAAGCATCAGACTAAAAGTCTCACAAATATAACTATAAACATACTAAAGTATCAGTTTGTGAGTTAAACAATCTTTTAACTAAAACATTAATCACTGGCTGCCATTTTGTATTTCTTTTGCCATAATTGAATTTATATTTTATCTTAGTCACCAGAAAAATGACAATATAAAGCACTGCTGAAGTAAGATTTAATGGCCAAAAAACGTCTAGATGTGAATATTTTGTATTTAATGATCAGGCTGTCACATCACTGTCAGGGTGGAGTGCTTCTCATCTGCATAAATACAAGGCTCTGGGCTAATGAAAGCTTTCAGCCTTGCAGACATCTCAGTGAGCAATAAATAAATAAATATACAGACAAATATATGAGCATGTCAACAGGAATGACAACTTAAAATGAAATTAATCTAAAAAAAATATTACTAATATGTTTTGGCTTGGAGATGTGTAGCTAGGTTGTGTGCTGTCAATTATGCTTTCTTTTCAAGTAAAATTAATTGAAGAACGATCTTCACAAAGGCATTGGTCCCATCTCACAACCACCATGTAGTGTCAATGCAGAACATTTTGTTCATGTTTTTCTTTCAATCACATTTAGCCATTTTGTAGTTATTCAGTTATGCAAGGTTTTATTGCTGAGAAACAAATTGGAAAACATGCATTCTTACTGTGAGTGGGCCCGCCTTTCCACAGATTTGACCTGTAACTAGGCCCTTTGTCGTCGTCATCAAACTTCACGGCTACATGATTTATACAACACTGTGGAATATTCTGTAGCAAATAGCATCTCCATAAATATAAGCAGGTGGTGGACACTCAGCCAGAAAAGTTACATATACCTTTAACAATGTTTTCATTAAAGTTAATCATTTTTTTCCTTGTGGTTGGAGTTTGCAATTAATGATAAAAGTTAAATTTAATGAATTCAGACAAGCACTAACAGCTTCAATAAACCTCAACATTCTTACGTAATATTGTGTATTATAAGCTAAATACAATGGATAGTGTAACATCAGACATCTGGAACCATTATGTTTTTTCCCATTTGAAAGTTCAAACAAAGAGGCACAATTATTTCGCTGCTCGATAATTTGAAATTCACTATGGAAATTTGCCTTTTTTTTCCACAATGAAAAGCCACGCTGAATAAGTCACTGGGGAAGTGAGTGAACAAATGATGTTTTATATTCTGGGCAATTACTGCAAACATTACAGCCTGAAGGATTGTGTGGGTTATTGATGATCGTACTGCAGGTATAAAGCTGCTAATGTTAAATAATGCAGTCATCAGTAGATGCCTGAACACTTGATAAGATGTTTTGTTGAACTAAATTACTCTTGCTTTTCTCCCTTTTCATAGATGCACTTCATGTAACGATAACATCGTAACCATAGCAGCCAAGTTGAGAGGAAAGAGGAGAGAAAGAGTCGAAGAAACAGATCCAAGCAAATGGCAAAAAGGGAGAGTGGTCCAAAAATCAGGGTGGTGAAGAAATTGCTGTATGGATCAAAACCGATGTCTTGTTTTCTTGGCTCTCTGGTCTCTCCTCTGCCTAAGGCCCAGGACATGAGAATCCGCTATACATCATCGACCACTCATCCTATTTCAATCAACACCCAGAAATTATGCTACAAAGATCGTCAGCATCCTCCTTTAACTCCTTTTTCCCTCTAAAATGAATCAAACTTGTGAGGCATTTTTGGATCGTTTGCTGGCACTTTACTCAGCGTAAACTTTGCCAAGGTTGTGCGGATGAAGTGATTGAAATGTCTAGATTCCTGGTAGTGTCATTTGTCACTATGATGTGAAAAGTGGCTAATTAGGTGTGTATGTGTGTGTGTGACCAATTTCTTTTTTACATTTACATGTGCTATAATAAGTTCTCAATTGCCAACTAAATGTTCAAACTTGGAAGGCATATTTTGAGTGAGAGTGATTGGATGTAATGTTAATGTATGAAGTAGCTATGTCTTTTTTTTTCTTTTTGGTACCTGTAGTCTTTAGTGTAGCCAGGTGCCTGTATGTTAAATGCACTGGAACTACTTACAATGGAAAGCACTGAGCCAGACCCAGGCATCGCATTTGGATGTAAAAATCACATACACCTCTGCTGTACCTAATGTCTATTTGTTGTACAATATCATGCAATTTGTCTGTCCAATCATTCCCATTGTAGACCTATAAGAAACTATTATTTGTTTGATTTTTTCCGAGGTCAGTTTTCTGACAAATGTATTTGATTTTGTTTCTTGAGACTCAAAAATGCACTGAAAGCAAGACTGAAAGAGGGCTTCAAGAAATAGACAACCACATAATAATTAGTTCTCCACCCCAGCATAACTTAAGGATATCAATATAAATTAATCACTTTTCTTATGTTTTTAACTATTGACTATTACTAGTTCTATGTTGTGCAGACAGACAAGCAATTACTCTCATTTTTCTATTGATTAGAGGCAAGTATTTAGGTAATCCTGTGTACCCAGAGAAAAGCCAGGGTAACAAGAGGAGGGAGGGAAAAAAAGGCCCTCAAATCCTACATGGTGTCTTTCCCGTCTTGGGCACTGTTCAGAAACTTACTACTACCCTTTAAATGCCAGAAAACCTTGGTTGATCTTTTTATCATGGCTCCGAGGTTGTAAGGACACTGCGGAGAAGAGGGATTTGCTCCCATATAGCTAACATTTACGGATGGGAAGGTCAATTGGAAGTGTCAGGAAAAGCAAAAAGCTAATGTATGTCGATCAGGACCCTGTCGTCAGTGAAGATATTCAGATTAATTCAGTCAAATGTGCTTTTAATGAGACGTTAAAGGTTAATGCAGCTGTATTTTTGTTCTGGCAAATCCAAGGTCACTATTAACCCTCAGATAGTCAGGCTGATTGACAGTATTATATATAGCACAAAAACCTCCAAAGAGGTGACAACGGTCTGCTGCACAAAGTAAAAATCGCTGGGATGTACAGTCGAAAGGGGCAATAATTTGATCGGGGGATGGAGTTATTTTCTATTGATTGTGTATGTCTTCAATGTACATGTACTTAATGTGTGTTTGTGTGCATTTTGCCTTCCCATTGAGATTAACAGGGTTATGTAGTTTGCCGAGTCAGAATTCAAGGTAATCCAAGAATTCAATGTGGCTAGAGACTTTTCATTTGCTCAACTCTTAACCTGTCGGCTCCTCCCTTTTGGGGTCATGAAAGCATAGCTTGTTTCAGCATGATTCGTTTTTTGTTTTTGTTTTTTTTACGCCAGATGCCCACCCTGAGGCATTTGTTAGGACTTTGGAATCAGCACTGAGAGTGCTCTGGAGGACTTTAAGTAGAACTGTTAATCAAAGAAGAAATGTTCTGCCTAGCCGGAGATGCAAATTCATGTGAATGACACTTTGGAACTCTCCTTTTGAACTGCTGGTAATGCACGTTACAAACCCCAGCTACAAGACCAGCAAAGATTTGAAGAATGCTGTGAAGGTGCAAGTCAGCTAAACCAGAAATAAACCATGACTAAAGCCGGACAAAGCTAGATGAAGCTTGAATATCTCCTTTGGAAGTTGACAACATACTCTCAAACATCATTACTAGTCTTTGTGGTTCCTCTTACTTAACATAAAGCTCTTTTCCATTCAACAATCAGCGCAGCTCAAATCCATCCCAGATCCACCTTTTTGACTGTTAACTGTGTCCACTGTATATAGGTAATGCCGTTCATGTGTTTTAAACGTGCTCTCTCTCTGTAAAGTAATCCAATCCCCATTTTGGATGTACGTGGGACAATTTCTTGCTGTTTCTGTGTTTGAATGGTTGTATTTTAAAGTTGTCAGCATCCAGGGGAGGAGGGGAGGGGCGTGGGGTGGATTTTGGGTCAATGTTTTTAATGTACGTGTCCATCTTGGAGGAGGAAAGGGTTATTTGGGAAGGGGGTCTTAACCATCACAACTGGTCAATACCAAGAGTGTCTTCATCAAGGGAGGGGACAGAACAGGGTCTGCCCCCTTCAAAACAGGAACATTTTTTTGCACCAAAGTCATCATCAATGCGCAGCTTCTTCTAATTCAAGGTCACTATGGATGGATGATATCTGAACTGATTTCTTATTTTCTTTTTAAGAGACAAGGAAACTGTCTTTTTTTGCATGATTATGTGTCGTCTTTTTATTGGCTTGTGTGCCCGGTAAAAGCATGACCATTGTGTGAACTCTCACTTACCAGTGTGTTTGGGAAATGTAATGAGATTTTTTTACTTACCTCTTTGACATGAACGTCCATTGACATTCATAATCAACTGTTTTACAAGATAGGGTCAGTAAGTGTTTGAAGACTGCTGCATGCAGTTACCCATCAAACTTCAAACACAGTTACCATCTCTGGATCTTTGTAAAACTCCATGGATGTCAATGCCATCACCTAGCTAGCTAAAACTCCATGGATGTCAAAGCATCATCTAGCTAGCTAGACATTTGCAGTCTTGTAAAATTGCTCTTTATTAAAGCAGTGCTATTTTCAATATGTGTTTGAATGCTTGCTCTTTTTTCATACTATGCCAGCAGTATCTTGGGAGGTTGTGATGAAGGTCAAAGTACTGTAATATATGTTTGGTCTGGTCCACTTTGTGTGGTGTTTCAAGTGTTTAAAGTCTTGTCCTGTTTGTCCTCATCAACTGGACTGTGTCATATCCCATGATCCTTTTAGGCTGGTTTCCTCAATACGGGTCTCAGGTTAATTTTGAAAACCACAGTTCTTATGTTCAGAACATGGACATTTAACGTACAGTTACAACACTAGTCTGAATAACATAGCATTCATTGACTTCAAACAGTTTGAAATAAATGCAGTTACATTTTGGCATTAAAGAACATTAACAATTGCAGTCTTTTAGTTCTTATGACTCACAATTAAATCTTTGCATCGAGATCACCTACATAGGGCAGCAGCTGGAAACCAGACCTAGACATCAGAGCAGTGTTTTGTCACAATGTCCATTCAGTTTCACAGTACACTGTTAATCGTGTCCCGAGAACTCATTACCTCAGTGAGTGCTAAACATTGTGAGAACTATGTCTGACCATTTGTATTGCTTGCTGAGGGCTCAGTGTCCATGGAAAAGTCTAAGCAGGGAGCGAGCTTTCAAAGCGCCAATTGCTTCTCATTTCCTTTTTATGTATCACAGTGACAACAGGTTTGCATTGTTATGAAATTATTGATTTTTATTTGGAAAGCATAGATGTTTTTCAAAGAAAAGCTCAATAAAATTGTCAGTCTAAAAATACAAAATGAACTTAGTTTGGTTTCATTGAAATTCATTTATTGACAAACATATCGAAGAACAGAGAACAAAATGCCTAAAACAAATGATTTTGTGTAAGTTGTCATTCATACAAGATGACTGTGGCACCAACTATCCTTCTAGGGCCAAACGTGAAAAGTCAAGCGTTGAACCAGCAACCAATCCTGAGCCAGGATTAACAGAAAAAGATGGCCTATCGCTGTGCTCTTGAGCAAGGCACTTGACCCCAATATGCCCTTGGGGCTAGAGTACAAAAATGAAGTGATTCATACCGCCAGCTCTGTTGGAACGAAAAACTGAGCCTAGACTAATAGGAGGAGGACCAGGAGTCTTTGATGCATTCTGGAGCAGGAATGTTTGAAAATATACAACAAATGCAAAATGATTTTGAGGAACATTTCCAGATCCTAGAAGAGAAGTCGTGGAGACGCACAGGTTTGTGTGTGTGTGTGTGAGGGAGGGGCGTGTGTGGTCTGAGTGGTTACCTTAGTGACGAGACAGCTCAGTGTCCACAGCAGTTCTGGCCTAACGCTGCTGTTAGTCCCATCCCACGCTACAGGGGCGTCCGGGCAAGGGCTCAGTTTGGCTCCCTCCCACTCTAGCTGCAATAATCAGCAAGAGGAAGAAGGTGGCTGGAGCAGCAGCAACAACAAGGCATGCAACTAACAGTTCAGATGGAGCGTGTGGAGGCTGTGTGTGACTTACGCTCACTCCCACCGGCCTCACAGCTCCAGACTGCTTCACAAGTGTGATCTGCAGTAAAGACATGAGCTCGAATGAGTGTCTCAACAATGGCTTTCAGAAATGTTAGGGACATGTTAGGACAGTTACTGCAGTGGCCCCAAAACTCATATTACAGTACCAACTGAAATGCTTTAGCACTCACACCACAAAGTTTTACCTCACTCGCAAACACTAATTTTAAGAAAAAACACCTGCACTTTTGCCTGTGTTAGTTTAAAGTTTTACTTCCAAAATGTTATAAATGCCTGCCTCTTAAGTACAAGAGTCATGTGTGTACATCTCTGACTACAACCTGAAAAACAGTCCCTCTTAATAACAGTCTTCGACGAATGACCAAGTTTATGTACTTTTTGCATTTTAAAAGTTAAATTTGTACATATTTGCATGTAAATTTAGGTTTCACTTCCCTTAAAAAAAACATTCTATATTCCACCAACCAAAAGGTAGACTGAATTAACTCACTATTATACCACAATTATTCTGGGGCATTGGTCATCCAATATTAAATCAATCCAAATTGCTTTTTTTCTTTCCTTATACATATTGTGAGACACAACAATGTACAGTTCAAATGTATTGATTACATCCCTTGTCAAGGTGCTCTGTATGTGGAAAAAGGAACATTGCCCACAGGCTAATAGCTCTCAAATAACAAATATTCACTTTCCTGTCCTGCCCAACCAAAATATAACTATTACAAAGTCTTGAAACCCTCATGGAAAAAGCTCTGAAGCAGACAACAATTTGCATAAATGCCAAATTGTCTGAAAAAATGTTCAAGGTCCTCCACCCAAACCATCATTCATACATTGTAATACTTTCCATATAGAATTGAACCAGTCATCCACTCCTGATACCTTTTATAGAACATAATGAGGACTTAAAGCCAACTGTCAATAGAAGTCAATGCCTGCAAATCCTCAAACAACTACACTTTTTTTTACAAAACCATATACACTTTGTTTCTGCAAAAATCCAATTGTAAAGCCTCTATTTATAATCTCTCTCCATTTTAACTCTCTCTTATCAGACATACACAAATGCAGATGTGTCGAGCAGTGTGTGCCTATCGGTAAGGGGGCTCTGGCGTATGGTAAGGGTAATCGTTGCGCTGGGCAGTGGGTTGGCCGTGTGCGGGTGTCTGCTCATACGGTGTCGCTGGGTAAGCTCCCGTTGAACCATAAGATCCTGCTGCGTAGCCTGCAGAGGTGTCATAGCCCCCGGCTGTTGCATTGTACGTCCCAGATGAGGAGGTGTCATAGCCTGCAGCGTTGTTATAGCCCCCTGAAGTGTCGTACATCCCTGGAGGAGGGTAGGAGTAGCTTTGGGGAGCAGAGTATGTTCCTGGAGGGGCCTGGGCTGCGGTGGAGGGTGGGGCCTGAGTGGAGGCAGGGGCGGGGGGAGGAGGTGGTGGAGGGGGGTTGGTGTAGGCGTACTGAAGGTACTGGTACTGTTGTTGGTACTGCTGATACTGCTGGTACTGTTGCATCTGCTGACAGTACTCAGTGTATGACCTGTCAAAGGTGAGACAACAGAGTTTACCAAGTAGTTACAAGCCAAAGCATTTATAAGTTCAAGGTGAACCTGGTCCTTGCCTGGCAACAGGGTCAGCTCCTTCAGGGGCAGCAACTGCAGCGGTGGAGGCAGGATCCTCAGGGGCCCCTGGCGGTGTGGGCAACAGAGCTCTGCGTTTGGGTCGGTTTGAGCCAAATGATCCTGGGACTGGGTCAGGGAGGAGGGGAGCACGGTTCCCTCTAATGGGGCTACGGTCACGCTCCGTCTCTGGTGCGGCCTTATTTCCTGCCTGTTGCTCAGCCAGTACCTACATTTTAAAATGGTGTATCAATTACAAATGAAAACAGTACATATTGAAAAACAAAAACACATAGTTGAAAACACATATTTAAGTAACAGACCTTTTGTCCATCTTGAAAAAACTTGGCCCGTGCTGCCTCAAACAGTGTCGTGGGATCAGGGGCAGCGGGGACCTCGGGCTGCTTGTAGACCTTATCAGCCACTGACCCGTAGACTTGGCTGGCCAAAGCCCCATATATGACTCCATCTGCTCCTTTTGAACTGGTGATGCCTCTTAGGGCTGTATAAGTCGGATCTAAAGGTGTGGTGTTGTAGAATGAATTGTGGACACTTTGCTGAACCTATGAGAGAAGATTACATTATATATTGCACACTGTTCAATGAATCTAAATCTTAAAGAGAATTACCTGAATGGGAAGTCCAGCCGCAGCAGCTGCTGCTGCAGCCAGCACAGCTGCCTGACTCTGGTGATGCTCCAAGGCAGGCCTGGGGAGAAGTCCTTCTCTGCCTATACAGCAGAGAGGAAAGTCCAATTAAATAAGAATAAAATACTTACATTCCACGGTCCATTCACATCTCTAGATTTTAACCATACCTGAACCATCCACTGCTGCAATCTGATTGGCTAAAGGCTGAGCCTTAGATAGCTCCACAGCCAGTTGTCGGCCTTTGTAGAGACTCCCATTCAGAGCCTCAATTGCTGCAAGAGCTTCATCTCTCCTCTCCATATGCACAAATGCATAGCCAACATTGGAACATAGGCGGGCTGTAGAAAAATCCAGCCATTAGACAAATCTACTTGTTAACCATGGTTAAAAAGTATACCACCTTGTCTTTCTCAAATCCAACTGACCTTTGACTTTATCACAGTCCAACACTTTTCCGTAGGAGGAGAACAGTGTATGCAGGTCATCTGCTGAACATGTTGCACTGAGGTTTCCAACAAACACTTTAATGGAGTTTGGAGGGCGCGCTCGTGACTCCTCAACCACCAGGGGCCTTCCTCTATACTCTTTGCCATCGAGATTCCTTATGGCTCTATGAAAATAAACAACATGTAGCATTTAAGTAAAAAACAAAAACACACACACTAAAATGATTTAAATTATAATGGTCACCTACCTGTCAGCTGCCCCCTCACCCTTTAGAGTTACAAAGGCATATTGTCTAAGCAGTGAGCAGGTGTTAATTTCTCCAAAGGGGGAAAAGAGTTTGTTCAGTTCGTCTTCTGTAGCGTCTGCAGGAAGATTCCCCACGAAAAGTTTTATGTGGTCACTCATTTCTGTTTCAACCTGGCATCTGCAAATAGACAAAGAATGCATTTCAATATCTCTAAATTAGTAGTTAAATAACTGGACTGGGGACAAAGTAATAATATGGCACTAACTATTTTTCTGAGGTAACAGTGAAATGTTCAATTATGTCAAAGGTTTTAGCGCTTAAAATGAGAATGCATCGACGCTAGCTTATTCGTGCTAACCTAATGCTGCTTGTGGCTCTGTGTAGATGGTCCTGGCCGCTGACGTGTACGCCCCACGGACTTGGATTTGTATTCAATTGTAATAACTGTGAGACTACAGTTATTACTAACGTGACTAATCTTAAACGGCTAACCCTGGTGACTCTGGACGAGACTGATGTGGAAGGCCATTAACGCTTTAGCTGAGGTTAGCTCAATCCTTTAGCTCGTGGCTAACACAATTTAAACGAGCTAAACAATGATTTATTCAAGATGAGGTGGTGGTAACTAAACGGTTAAACTAATAATCAATTACCCGGTTCCTCCGTGTTCAGATGTGGTGGTTTATAAAAGCGTAATAAGAAAACAAAACTAAAGCGCGCAGTCGTGTCTTACCAAAGGCGAACAGAGTCGAGTTCAAACGTAACATCCGTTTCCGGTTTGACTCACGTCAGTCGTTTCTTCCCCAAAAGAGGGCGCTGTTTACCACAATGAAATAACTCGCAGGGGCAACAATGGCACATCCCCAAAAAGAGTGACGAGCATTTTATTCCTAGACGCTTTTTAAACATTTTGCACATAGTTGGACCTGAGGCAATAGCCTACCCGAACCATGTAGAGGGGAGTTAAAGAGGCGATTTTTGTCAAAAAATAAAAGAGAATCCTTCTTTAAACAGGAATGGGGGAGTCAGACATAACTTGCCTCCCATATATAATTCCATTCTCAAACCGAAGTCAAAACAGACAAAGGAAACAATAGGGCTAGCCAGGTCAGGGCCAGAGGTGTGAAAACAGTCGTTAGGGGTTGAATGGGTATGCTAAACTAGACGCCAGAGAAAATGGAAAAACAAAAGACAGAAACTCAAAAACAAATAGTTGAGATAGTTTCAGAATAATTTCAGTATAGTTAGCTCCTCCCTGCAGCTAGATATAAGCAGTGTCTAACCAGCACTCTAACCAGAACTGACGAAGCAGCGCGGATGAGCTGCGAAACGTTTTCGACCAAATAAACTTTGTCCAGTTGATAAGTTGAATTTCTCCTTTTATCATGATATCCCATGCGTACCGGCCAATAGCCAGAAGATAATGCAGTTTGCTAAGCTGCTGGGTTTGAACAAGGTCCTCAACTCTCTCTGTCCTCGAAAGGGCAGCGAGTCTTATTATAGATCCATAGTAGAACGCACATCCACAGTGAAGAGGTGTGACTGAAGCACACACTGCCCTCTAGTGACCACTTTCAGTGTTTTCCTCCCTCAGGGCGTCCTCTGGTAGGGGGCGGAGCTACAGGTGAGGTCAGGTGGGATGGTGGGAGGAGTCAGAAAGAAACACGGAGGCACTTCTCTTCTACACACGTCGTGACAGGCCAACGGTGCAAAAACATTTATGCCGCTTGAAAGTTATTGAAAAACCACAGACTTAAGTGGGAGAGGAACGGTGTAATACAAAAGGTAGGGTAACTATTTTTCTTTATTAAAAATTGTAGCATTGTCCTAATAATGTAGCATAAAAGTTCCAAAGGAATGTGTGTGCTACTACTTCAGATTTTGCTGTTGGTGGACATATACTTTTGATTTTCAGAGATGATTAGTAGCACCTACTGTGCTCAGCATATTCATTTGTTTGTTGGTTTTACAATAACAATATTTCACCTTTTAATTTTAGGACGGTCTTAGCTGCTGCACTTCACTTCACCAAGTCCAGACTTGCTGTCTCGATCCAGACAGATTTATTACGCAGGTGTGAGGGGAGTGTGTTAAACTGTAGTGGTTATGATTGGGAGCCACCAGGACAGGTAATTACTGCTTCAGACATGCTCAAATTGCGGGAGGGCCGATAAGAGCAGGACAGTAATTATCCATATCCCTATCTGTGCAGATGGCAACACAAGAGGAACCGCTGTATGACTTCCCTGAGCCATCCCAGACCTCCAAGTTCAAAGGGCATCAGAGGAGCCGCGGGTCCCTGAGAAGCATCAGTGTTCTGGACCGGCTCCTCCTCACTGTCCCCGTGTGGCTTCAGCTGTCTATCAACCCAGCCACGGCTCTGCACATTCTGCAGCGGGAACCTCCAGGGGTCAGACACATGCACATCACAATAGCCTATAGCATTGCTTTTCAAACATTTTACACCAAGCACCATCAAAAATAAAGTTTGTAAGATAAGACAGTTTACACAAAGGAGGACCAAAAGTGGATATATTGAGTGTAAATGAGCATAGACCTATATTCGAACTTACAAGAACTGTCTGTAGAGGACCTCCATGTACAACCACAATGATAGGCCTGTGTGTGTACCATGCCACAGTTTGAGAACCCCTGACGGTGACGGTTCAGAGTGATGGAAAAATTAGCACCATTGCCATAGAATTTAAAACTATGTATTATATATTTTAAAAGGACACAAAATATTTAATCCTGTCAATAATCAAAGGAGAAGTTCAATTTGTCAACTGGACAAAGTTTGTTTGGTTGAAAACGTTTCGCCGCTCATCCGAGAGGCTTCGTCAGCTCTGGCGCCAGATCATGGATTCTACCTGGACGACTGAGGGACTTTTCACGCAATCCTGTCAATAGTTAATAAACCAGTTAGTCCCATTTAATTTACCACCTACACATAATAACTTTCTCTACTGACCTTGTAATTGTTGGGTTTCAGATGACATAACCACATTTTATAGGTCAATATGATTTAATACAGATGAGGGGCAGCTAAAATTAATATTGTTAAAATGCAGAAAGTAAGTTCTTGAGCCTAGTCAATAACAGAAATAACAAGGTTCAACATTTGTTATTTTACCATGAAATATTTAAAAGGTAAAGTACAATGCAATCAATAGGGAAAAATGCATCTTGCATTATATTGTTTACCTTTTCCCCTGCACTTTTTTGTAATGTACAGTGGTACCTCACCTTACGAAATTAATTCGTTCCAGAACTGGTTTCGTAACGTGGAAAATTCGTAAGTTGAGTAGCTATTTCAATGGAAAAAGCCTGATTCGTTCCAAGGCCCCGATCCAAGTTTTTTTTTATATAGTGTAACTTTTTTTTATAGTGTAACATTGTGTTCTGCGTCCTGATTGGTTTCTCAGACTGGATTTAAACTTTTCTCACATTTGTCTCTCGTTTAAACACTCAAAACTTTCATAGATTTTCAACAAAATTATTAATAGTGAAGCGTGGGGGGAAGGGGGAGGGGGGAGAAAACTGCACTCTGACATGTGTGTGATAGCGCAGCATGACCCGGCACGGGGCTGCCAGCAGGTCTAGACCTGGACTAAACCAGCACTAAACCAGGACTAAACCTGGACTAGACCAGGACTATTTACCGTGAAGGCGTTTCGTAACTTGAAATTTTCGTTTGTTGGGTCATTCGTAAGGTGAGGTACCACTGTACTATTATTGCTGCTATTAGTACTTCTTGACTATCTTCAAGTCAACAGGTTCTTCTGATCCTAAGCATTTCATTGCATTGTTGACCTTGTGTTGATCCTGCATATGACAAATAAACAATCTTGAATCTTGAATGTACACTGGGAGTATGACATCACATTCTAGAAACTGAAAACCACCAATAACTGCTAAATATTTTGATCCAATTGTACAAACCAAGAGGTTATCTGAGCAAAAGTTAATCCTCCACTAAATAGTTTTGTGTCCCCACCTTTGCCCAGGGCACGTTTGTGGCTAAATACAGTAACTGGTAATAACAGGGGCGGCAGTAGCTCAGTTGGTAGAGCGTTTGTCCACTGATCCAAAGGTTGGTTGGTACGATTCCAGCTCCCACAGATGAATGCTGCCGTTGTGTCCTTGGGCAAGACACTTAACCCTCCTCGCCCCCAGTGTCTGCGTACACTGGTGTGTGAATGTGTGTGTGAATGGGTGAGTGGTTCCTTGTTGTAAAGCGCTTTGGGTGCCTTGAAGGTGGAAAAGCACTATATAAAGATGTTACCATTTAACAGTTACCTGGATGGATAAATAAGCTTCTGCATAAGCCTCCTTGTGTCTATATGCTTGCTTCCTGATGGGTTTGAAATATGTATTTGGTTATTGGATAAAGTAAATAAAGAGAAAATAATAGGCTAATTCATGAATATTATCTTTTAGACATTTCTGGTTCGAAATTCTCGGACATCCCAGAAAAAAGTGTTGTGTATGCGTTTGGCTGACAACAGTGAACCATCTTTTGTTCAGCAGTTTGATATTCAGGAGGAACACTCAAGTAAGTTTTTTGCAAATCTTCAGTTCATCAAGAAATACTTTGGTGTTATAAAATAGCTTTTTTTTTCTCTCTCTCTCTCTCTCTCTCTCGCAATGTTGAATCTTTTAGCCTTCTCCCTGATGACCTCAGCCATCAGTTTCCCAGATCTTCCGAGACTCATTTCCTTTTACTGTGTCAGCAGGTAATAAGTTTTTGCCAATTAAATGCTGAACTCAACACTTCTTAGTTGTTCATCTTATTCTTTTAGAGATGTGCTGCCTTTTCCACTGGAGCTCCCAGAAGCCATAGCAAGAGCAACATCCCACAAAGAACTGGAGTCCATCTCGCACATGGGAATAGGTCAGTAATCACAACACGAATGACCAGAAATTAGTTAATATGACGGATCTTCAGGTCTGGAGGAACACCAAAATGTAATCGTTAGTACGTTGTGAGAAGAAGTGATGTTTAATGATGAAGCATAATTTTATATATAAGCATAAATGGCTGAACTATCATTTTTGTAATGTTTTTTAACATCTCTAACAGAATTCTGGAATTCTCACTTGAATGTCCGCGGTCCACGAGAAGCTCCTAAACCCCAGAAAGACCCAAAGAAGAAACCAGACACTGCCCCCACAGTCCCACCTCCAGCGCCTGAGGTCCAGCCGAAACAAGACCACCAAAGTGACCCTGACAACAAGCCTACGACCCCATCTGAACCTCAGCCAGGCACAGGAGACTCTAGTGCAGCTCTGTTTAAGGAGTTCTGCCCCATCAAAACTCGTAGCCCAAAAGAATTAAACTATGGGTCAGGCATTGGGGCCCTCTGCTTTATTAACCCACTTTTCTTGCAGTCCCTAAATGCGTGGTCAAGGCGACGAATGTTCAAACGCAGCCTCAAAGTTCGAGTTTCGACCGAGAGCTCAACTTTGCTATCACCGCCACTAGCTCCACCCCCTCCACCACCGCTAATGCCAAAATGTAAGGCTCGCTGTAAAGCTAAAGGTAAGGATATAAAAGCAGCTGAGCATATTAGCAATACTAGCAATGTTGCTGTACAAGAAAATAATCAGAAATCTCAAATTAACGCCGTAGATGAGGACTATACTGAGCTTCCATCTAGGACAAGGGAAGAATTTATTGAAATCATTGAGGAAGTTTTACCTCTACCAACTGTTATGGAGAGCCTAGTCGAAGATGCAGACTACAAACAACCAAATCCTATAATAAATGCTTCCAATCAACTTTCACCGTACCAGTCTCCAAAACTACCTAAAAAATCTATGTCTCTCTCTTCTCGCAATTCTCCCAGCACAAGTCCTTCTGCATCACCTTATCAGTCCCCAACTCCATCTCCCAAAATGCTTTCGCCTCTACTGTCGTTCTCCTCTTCAACTTGTAAAAGTCCAGTGGCTAAAGATGCTTACGATATACCAGTTCCATATTCACAAGCAGACCAACTGCAGGTGCCTGAAGCCAAATGTGAAGAGGACAAACTACCAGAGGGTGTGGATAAAGATGTTTTGGAAAATGAGTTCATTGAGCAGATTAACGCTGTGGCTTTAAAGGACAAAGACAGTTCTTTGAGCGGTCAAGAGGAGGCACAAGAGTTGCACTCAACAGTCGAACAGAACAGTGTTTCAAGTTAGAACTCAAGTCACTTACAGATTCACTGTGCTTCATAAACTTGGAAAGGACATGAGCACAGAAACGAACTGAGGACCAAAAGCATTTAGTATAGGATTATCATTGGTTTTAGACTAGAACATATTGAATTGATGTAGTATTGTATAGTATTATCTCTTGTCTTAGTATTTGAATATTTATTAGTGCTACTTTATTTAAATGGTTAAAAAAAAGGGGCCAACTCTATTCTTTCAATTCAAATTGTATAAAATATTCAACTACAACCAACAGTATTTCATTTGAAAAAGCACTGTATAGATTTTATGTAATTTCTTGAGATGCTGAAATCTTAGATTTAATAAACTAATTACCGGTAAATGTATCAAATGACTTTATTTGTGCAGATAACATACAATGAGTGATTATGTCATGTTTACAAATGCTTTCTGAACACGTACATGTAAAAATAACAGCAGGTTTGTGTCCAAGGAACACCATCACATCACCTTTCAAAAGGCATAAGTTGATCACTGAAACATTTTGACAATTTGTCATATACTTTAAGAGTGATTTTTAAAATAACTGAATAAGTGCTGGCTTTATCTGCAAGTTAACCATCAAGGTTAGTCCAAAACACAGGTGCGCCCTTATGATCACATATGCATATAAAAATTATCCATCTGTTGATGTGTGGGATTAAATGGGCAGATTTCTGTTTGTATCTTGCACAAATGAAGGCGTGTGTGGGTCAGCACCAGCAGGAGGCGTCTCTCTTGCTGAGCTCCAGAAGGTGCTGCTCCAGCTGCTCAGCGTCCTCCTGAAAACGCTCCACAAACGAGGTGATGAGACCAGCTGCACTGCCCTCGTACTCCACCAGCTCCACCTCCTCTCCTACACACACACAAAATACTCAGTTATAAACACAGCTGCTGTTTAGATAGGCAGCCATAACCAGGGGTGCCATGGGAAGAGAAAGATTCTTGACAGCACCAATGATTATAATGATTTGGGACCTTCTGTCTAATATACAGCATCTTAACTATTGCACGAGACTAATACTAGAATCACTTTTTGGGGTGAATTCTGCATACACCAGCACTTGCTTTTAGTTGTCTCCAAAAATAGGTTGTCTTGGACCAAAAATAAGACACCAGGAGGTAAATAACAAGTGATGAAAACTTGTTGAAAATATGAAATAAATACCGGTATTAACATTTCTGTTTCCAGAGCATTATTTAATCATTTGTTCTTCCACTTACATTCTTACATTCATAAATATATAGTACATGCTTACATAAATTAATATACACGTAAATGAATACATACCTTTGACTTTGGTATTGGCCTGGACAAACATCTTGCGAGCCTCTTTTCGTAGTAGGACAGTTTCTCTGAGGTGCAGGAAGTTGTGAGGTCCGCTATCGCTGACGGTGGAGTACTTGTCATAGAGGGCCCTTCCCCCCTCAACATCAGCTGTTGCCTTCAACACCTAGTAAATGGTCAAATTGTGAATGGGATTGTGATTTATACATTATACATTATTATACAGACAGTTACACATTGTTAAGTGTCAAGGCTGACAAATGGAGAGTTTAGTATTTAGCTTGAATATTAATGTGAATCATTGGACCTTGGGAGGCAGTACTTTGCCAGGTTGACTTCAAAATGGGGAGAAAAAGACTATTATATGTATGACTTCTTGCTCCATATGACAAGTGAGGGAAAAACTGTTAATGTGTAAGGAGTTGGCCTCATATCCTCATGGATTGTATCACTCAAATTCAAAAACATACATGTCTTGGTAAAGCAGCTAACAGCCAAACAGCTAGGATGTGCCTCTGCCACATTTTTCAAATTTGTTACGAGCACAGTGCTATGAAATAAACCTCCAGAACATTTTTTTACCATTACTGTACACAATGCTATACCTGCAGTTTTTGAAGAAACCTGTTGATGGCATCCTTGCCCACAGTGTGGATCTTGCTGCGGTCCAGTGTGATCACAGCGTCTGGTTTTCCATCTTGTCCGGTCACTTCTTGCAGACCCACGAACCCCTCTCCAGCCTCCAGCAAAACACTCAGGATCACAAATCGAGCCTGCATGTGCGCCTGAGGACCACAAACAACACTTATTATAAACATGAACTGGCTTTTATACAAAGACAGGGACTCAGTACAAATATGCAGCTACTGGAGACAAAAGAACTTGATGCTATGTATGCCGATATGAATTAACTGTTTAAATGTCATAATACAGTCCAAAACAAGATAAAACAGCACCACAGCATAGAAGTAATAACACCTTTTATAAATTAATATTGATTTTCTTTTAGTCCATTACAGAATCAGACTAAACCATTTCTTAACAAGCAAACCAGGACATGAATACATATTTCTGAACCATCAGCAAACTTGTTACTCCTTACTCATGTTAATTATGCCTGCTCCCATTATAGAAATAAACACTGAACAACAAAAGTCAAGGAAACAACAAACTCAGGAGTACAACTTAAGGTGTCCATGTCCCCCTTGTAGTACCTTTATCACAAAGAGCAAGTAGCCCTAACAGTATATATTGACATGTTCCTTAGTGTTACCTGTCTCCAGCTGTTGCTCTCAGGCGTGTAAAACTCCAGACCCAGCAGACCAGCTCGGACCATACTCAGCCAGTTTATGTAGACCACATCTTGCGCATCCTGACCTTCATGGCCGAAAATACTAAAATAGAGAAACACCGTTAAAAAGGACCTACTGTGCTTGCGTCTGGTATATAGTTATAATCTATGACACCCGGGGATCATTATGTTATAATTTGCACCTTTTAAAACTCATCTAAAAACAACAAAATAAAGGGAGCAGATATTGCCGTAAACAAAGAACCATGAATTTAAGAAAATTAAATTGGAGAATCAAGTAGAGTGCAGTGGGCGTATGCCAATGGCGGTGACAATGGGTTGATTGGCAATATACCATCTTGAAAATAAGCAATTAAAGACAAACATGCAAGGAAGACAAGTTCAAACATGCACGAATCACTACGAATCACTGAGCTTGTGCGGGAGTTTGAGCGTTACCGACTAGATATAGTCGGCCTTGCCTCCACGCACAGCTTGGGCTCTGGAAACCAACTCCTTGAGGGGGGCTGGACTCTCCATTTCTCTGGCGTTGCCACGGGGAACGGCGGCAGGCTGGTGTGGGCCTGCTCATTGCCCCACAGCTCAGCCGCCGTGTGTTGGAGTTCACCCCGGTGAACGAGAGGGTCACATTCCTGCGCCTTCGGGTCAGGGACAGGTCTCTCACTGTTGTGTCGGCCTACGGGCCGAACAGCAGTGCAGAGTACCCGGCCTTCTTGGAGTGCCTGGGAGGGGTACTGGACAGTGCACTGACCGGGGACTCCGTTGTTCTCCTGGGGGACTTCAACGCCCACGTGGGCAACGACAGTGACACTTGGAGAGGAGTGATTGGAAGGAACAGCCTCCCAATCTGAACCCAAGCGGTGTTCTGTTATTGGACTTCTGTGCTAGTCACGGTTTGTCCATAACAAACACCATGTTCGAGCACAAGGGTGTCCACCAGTGCACGTGGCACCACAACACCCTAGGACGGAGTGTGGTTTTCGTCCCGGCCGGGGAACATTGGACCAGCTCTATACTCTCCATCGGGTGGTCAAGGGTGCATGGGAGTTTGCCCAACCAGTCCACATGTGCTTTGTGGACCTGAAGAAGGCATTCGACCGTGTCCCTCGTGGGGCCCTGTGGAGAGTGCTCTGGGAATATGGGGTCAGGGGCCCTTTGCTAAGAGCTGTTCGGTCCATGTATGACCGGAGCAGGAGCTGTGTTCGCATTGCCGGTAGTAAGTCGGACCCGTTTCCGGTGCATGTTGGACTCAGCCAGGGCTGCCCTTTGTCACCGGTTCTGTTCATTATATTTATGGACAGAATTTCTAGGGTCAGTCAGGGGCCGGAGGAGATCCGGTTTGGGAACAACAAGATCTCATCTCTGCCGTTTGCAGATGATGTTGTCCTGCTGGCTTCACCAAACCGGGACCTCCAATGTGCACTGGGGCGGTTTGCAGCTGAGTGTGAAGCGGCTGGGATGAGGATCAGCTCTTCCAAATCCGAGGCCATGGTTCTCGACCGGAAAAAGGTGGCTTGCCCTCTCTGGGTGGGTGGGGAGTCCTTGTCTCAAGTGGAGGAGTTCAAGTATCTCGGGGTCTTGTTCACGAGTGAGGGGAGGATGGAGCGTGAGATTGACAGGCGGATCGGTGCAGCGTCGGCAGTGATGCAGTTGCTGTACCGGACCGTTGTAGTGAAGAGGGAGCTGAGCCAAAAGGTGAAGCTCTCAATTTACTGGTCAATCTACTTTCCTACCCTCACCTATGGGTCATGAGCTCTGGGTAATGACTGAAAGGACAAGATCGCGGATACAAGCGTCCAAAATGAGTTTCCTCCACAGAGTGGCTGGGCGCTCCCTTAGAAATAGGGTGAGAAGCTCAGTCATACGGGAGGGGCCCGGAGTAGAGCTGCTGCTTCTCCACGTTGAGAGGAGCCAGCTGAGGTGGCTCTGGACATCCTCGGAAGGTGTTCTGGGCATGTCCCACCGGAAGGAGGCCCCGGGGAAGACCCAGGACACGCTGGAGGGACTATGTCTCCTGGCTGGCCTGGGAACGCCTTGGGGTCCCCCCGGAGGAGCTGGAGGAAGTGTCCGGGGTGAAGGAAGTCTGGGAGTCCCTGCTTAGACTGTTGCCCCGCGACCCGGCCCCGGATAAGTGGAAGAAAATGGATGGATGGATGGTAATAATCAATAAAGTGTTTACTTCACTGTGAAAAACTAAAACTAAAAAAAGGAAAGAGTCATCTAAAATAGTTCTTCTATGTGCTTTGCTTTATAAAAAAAAAAAAAAAAAACACTGGAAGAATGACAAACTGTCTGCTTAGATCCCCGATGTAGAATTGCAGCCAGTGTGACTGCCAAATGAAAAATTGAGACAGCCATGCAGAGACTAGACTACAAGGCATTTTTTCCCCCTCATGACACAAGCATCATTTTGGTTTGTGTTGTGGTAGTAATAATTATATCTTAACCTCTATCTACATTATGTGTCAGTAAGTAGGCCATAGATACTAGAGGTTATACCTGAGCACTTGTGGGTTAAGACACAAATATAGTCCAACACATTCGGCGCGGCACTCTTCGTAGGAAGAAGCAATGGTGCTGAATTTACTGTCCCACGTCTCACTGCCCCGGTACCAGCTGGACACCTACAATAAAGACAAAAGGTGACCGGGTCTTTCAGATGGTTTATGGGTTAATTAATAAGAGCATGAAGTTCCAAGATACTCACCAATTCACCAGTTTCTGGATTGATTAATTTGCTCTGGTCAAAGTTGAATTTGCCCTCGTCGTCCTAGAAAAAAATTTAACAAAATTAACATATTTTAAAACTTGTCAGCCATTATTATTTGTAATATTAACAACAAATGTATACACGCTCTATTATTGAACCATATTATTATTTTACTAAGAATGTACTTGGACAAATAGTTTCCCACTGCCATGTCCCAGCAGCTCGTGAAGACCAACTTGCACCTCAAATGAAGGGCCTTTCCATTTAATAAATAAATCCTACAATAAAATACAATTTTATGTAAGAAAAGAATGCTTATTTATGAATATCATTAATTGAACATCACCTTACCTTGTCATCTTCTCTCAGGAAAGTGAGTTTTTCTTTCTTTGTGGCATAGGCTACAGACAGGACATTTCCTAAAGACACGTTCTTAAAGCCCTCTGACTGTCGGATATCATCATCTGTAAAAGTACATTTGATACAGTTGCAATAGAAAAACAAAACAATATGCAGCACATTTGTATCTTAAAAAAGGGTTATTCACACATTAAAAAGGTGCTCCTGCATTCCCGATATTCACACAATAAAAGTACACCCCAAATTTGTTAAATTAATTGGCATATTGTTAGGAGGTAAAAATGTCCCCCGTTTTCCAAGATGGCCTGCATTGTATATATGTGTTGTTGCTCCAAAATTTGATATCGCACTATAATGGCGTGTAACGTATAACTCATTCCCTTATCAGTTATATGAAGATTTATTTATTTATCTTTTCTTTTTTTTTTTAAGGAGCAGTGGGCAGCTCATCTTTCAGGCGCCCGGGGACCTATCTCCATGATCTTATTGCTAGGCTTGGTCAGGATCTAAGCTGGAGGATTTTACCTGGAGCATGTTTTGGGTTGATGGGGGAAACCGTAGTGCCCGGAGGAAACCCACCCAGACACGGGGAGAACATGCAAACTCACAGACACACACACACACAGAATGGCCCGGGAACCAACCTGGACCCTTCTTGTGAAGCGTGAGTGCTAGCCACTCAGCCACCAGTATGGTAATGTTTAGTCAGAAATCAGAAAGAAAATTCCTTGTTGAGTAGTATAAATAAAACAGTGACTAGGTCCGCTATCCTGCACAATCCAACCATCCCACAAGTTTGCAGATTTCCCTGCATCTACATTTAACACCAGAGTTCTACTGAAAGCAAGAATCTCCTCTAAATCCCATGAGACATGAGGATCCTGCACTTTGTTTTATCACCCTGGGTTTATACTCACAGTTGGGGATGTTGATGCCGGCTGGAATCCCACTCCCAGCAAAGGTGAGGACATCTAGTGAAGTGAAATCTGGTTTGAGGAATGTGTCTTTCTCAAACTCTTTGGGCCACGGCAGCTCTGGCAGGAGGACCTCAGCTGAGCTCACCAGTCTCGCAAAACGCTCACTCATTGCTTTGTTTACCACCGCTACAAAACCTATTTACACCATAATACATTAGTTACAAGAACATGCACGTCTTGCACAAATATGCTTGTGTCTCAACTATTTTCACCCATGATAACAATAGTATGGACATCTTATTGTAATACAATACCTTCAAATTCCCCTCTTGACCCAAAGGGATCCCTGTAGCTCTCAATGAAACCAATGTAACTAAGAGGAAGGAAGAAGAAAACAGAAGTTCATCTGTCAGATTAATTGTGTTGGCTTGGCCACAGTACAGTGACTGTGTTATTACAGTTACAAAGAGATATAGAACAATAAAAATATTTGCCATTTCTGAGTCCAAAGTACTCCTACCTCTCTACAATCGGTCCCTTGTCTTTGATCCAGTAGCGAGATCCTTCTTTATGGGCATCGACTGAGCCCAATGTGAAGCTACGTCTGTAATTTTCAATCATCTTCTTTTGGTTTTCATTGGCAGCATATGACTGTTTGATTTAAATAAATAAATCAGTAAGGCCATTTCAGTTACAATACAAGATTAACTATAATAGTGGATTTTCAATTGTGTTTACCTGAGCTTGTTGGAGGTAGAAAGCGACCTTTTCCATCAGAGGAGCATGGTCCCCTCTGGTCACAGTGAAGTCTTTGTCTCCAAAACAGAAAGTGCCACAACAAGACTCACATTCTCCATTTACTGCACAATCTGTACAGAAGGAAATATTTTTTGTGGTTCACTTTTATTAGCCTGGATAATTCATGGGTAAACCAGTGATAAAAACAGATTATTCTAACCTTTGGTAAAATGTTCATTCCATCTTCAGTTATACTTCAGTTATAAACTTAGAATTAGCTCTTCTTTTAGTCAGACAGGAAAGTTTGTTTACCTGTTTTCATGTTTCAGGCTAGAGGAAACATGTAAAGCAGGTAAACAAACTCTCCTTTTCAACTAAAAGAATTACTACTTCTAGATTACTCTAATGGCTTTTGTTTGCTATAATTTAACAAAATGTAGTTACAGTACTGACCTTGCTTCACAGCAGAGGCTAGGCGCACTTCATAGCAGGTTTTTCCTCCTTCTTCTTTTTTAAACAAACGGGTGTTGTATGCAGATAGTTTCTACAGCAAACACACAACATAAATCTTAATGGGTTTTCAAAAGTAACCAGTTCCCTTTATCAGTCTATTAAGCCAAATTTGTGTCAAAAGGGTTTAAACTAAACATACTTTTGAGTCAAGAAACTTTTGGGCGACCTCTGCATCCTCAAGACCGCAGTTCCCAGAGAAGTATGTCGTAATGCCCTGATGGATGAAAAAAACATTCTTTACAATCTGTGATAAGGCAGCTGTGTTTTAGCAATAAACAGACTTTTCTTGTTCACTAAAACTTGACATTTTATGAAACATCTTTCCCTTCCACCTTGTCTCCGAGCCCAAGCTGTTTCTGTTTGTCATTTAAAGAGTAGAGCAGACAGGCACAGCTGTCCCAGAGAGTCTTCATCTCAGCAGGCTGCTCCTGAAAGGCCAGGCTTGCCCAAATCAAGGCCTTGAACTTGTCCTATATACAAGAAATATGGGACATAGGAGAATTTAACATACAATTGCAAGAATTGCTTATTATGCATAAATGCTGATTAAAATGTAAACACACACAGCACACAGAGTTAATATTTCAAGACTGTATGGTTGAACTTTTGAAAAATGTACAGATTAAATGTGCTCAACTAGTTAAGTATAAGCGATTTTAACACTTGAACCACTGGAATAAATGTAGTTTAACAAAAGAGTGCATGTTTTTAAGTTTCTATATAGTTTCACCTTAGGTAGATTTGGGATGAATTTGGTGTCGCCAAAGGACTTGTAGTTTCCCATATTGGCATATAGACCAGCTGCATATACCAAAAAGGCCTGGAAAATGACAACAATATTTTTGTTGGATCTTAAGGTTAACTTTATGTGCAAACTTGAAAGTAAAGTAGAGAGAGTGAAAAAAGCAGTGTTCACCTGGTATTCTTCAGAGGTAAGACCAACTGAAGTGGCAACCTTTTCCAACTGTGCAGGTGTTTGCTTTCTGAAAACTTTCTGCAGCAACGCAAAAATGTTTGGAGACTCTGGAGATGTCTGCAACAGCACCACAAGGCCACCATACCTAGAACAAAATCATTCATCACAAAACTGAAATAATTAACAAGGCAGTTTATTCAGTAAACATACCAGGCAGCTTGAGAAAGGTAATGAGCGTATTTCTTTTCTTGAGGGGAGAGCAAGCGAAAGGCCTCGCCACAGTCCAGTGCCGAGATACCGATGTCATTCGGGAGGTAATACTGGGAATCTACCATCTTTAGTCTGGAGCTTGTATTTGCCAGTGAAGAACTGTGCGGACAGAAACATGATATGAATGGGTTTTGAGCTCTTGGACTTTAATTTATGTCTCAGGTTTAGCTGCACAAATAAATAGCTCTACAATCTGTACTCTGCAGTTTGTTGTATTCACATGAATGGGCAACTGGTCTGTATTTCATATTTAAGTTATATGTGCATCTTCCCAGCCTTCCTACATTAAATCATCAAGGAATCCAACATACATAATTAAAAGCATCTCATACAAACACATGTCAATAATAGGTTTTGTAATACATTTTGTTTACCCATGCTTCCTTTTTCTCTCAAACCTGATCACTTACAAATCAATGCATTCTGAAGAAGGTCGTACTTCTTTAATTCTAAGAGGGTGACAGTGTTAAAACTCAACCCACTTAACCTTATTGTCAAAACAGCTGCTACGTGAAAAGCACACATCAACACCATATGTTGGTGAAGATAGTAGCACGTTTAGGACCAGAGAAGGACAGTTGTAGGTGTGTTAACATTAGCTTATACTTAGCAACGGCATCTGCTAGTACCGTGATATGAATACATTGTCGGAATAAGCACAAAATCAGCAAACATCGTAGCGGTAGGGAAAATGCCCAGTTTAACATATTAATGTATTGTATATATATATATATGAAGAAAATTAAGTAGAAAATGGAAACCTTTGTAAACTACACTTACTTTTTCCTCAAAGAGCGTCAATTTGCAATCTCACGCTCACGCTACTCACTTCCTGTATTCATTCAGCCAACTACCCGCCCTTCTACCAATCAGAAGGCGTATATTGTGATTGACGCCAAATGTAGCCAATCAAAGGGAGGCTTTACCGGCCCTTCCCACAAACCCTCTATCTTCCAGTTTCGTATAGTGGCTTCTCAACCAAAGCTACATTAGTATTAAAAATGTATACAACACATTTGTGAAATAGTTAAGCATCATAAAGACATAATTTTTACTGTGGAATAATCATGTTATTGCTACGGAAAAAAATTTAATTACAATATTATTACGCCAGTTTGATTAAGTTGAGTTGAGGTCCATTGTGACGTTTATCATTAAAACTTAAGCTTACATAATCGTGAAATAACTTTACCAGCGGGGAATACGTCTAAGGCTTACCAAGACGCCTGCATAAATAAGGGTAAATCGTACCAGTAATTTTGTAAACACTAACGATATGACAGAATTTGGATGTGTTTTGTGATTCAAAGTCAGAAAAATTATTTATATTTGTATAGACATAGACATAGACAAACTTTATTGATCCACAAGGGAAATTGTTTTGGGTAGGGTAGCTCACTCATCAAATATGATATATAACAGAGGGTAAAAGAAAAATAGATGGAACAACAACCAAAGAGCAATAGACCTGTGTCAGATGAGACACAATTATATACATAAGATAATGATAATAAAATATATATGTACAAATCAGATTTAAATATAAAGGTAGTAGTCAAATATAAAATACAGTATCAAATATTATGTACAGTACCAGCTGTATACAGTTGTAGGGAGTATTATCTGTTACATACAATGTGGTATGAGTTTCTCTAACCAAGTATTATTTAAGATAAGATAAGATAAGACTTTATTGATCTCACACAGGAGAAATTTACTTGTCACAGTAGCTCCAGGTAGGGACAGTTTGAACAAGAAAGACAAGTGCATGCAGGCAAAAATGGCATAAAGATAGGTAGAAATAATAATAATAAAATAAGTAATAAATCGAATAATAATAGTAATAATAATAATAAAAACAGTGACAGGGAGAGTATTGAAAAAAACAATAAACAATTTAGTCAGATATTCTGAATCCTATTAGGCCTACTCAGTGGTTTGAGACAGTTCATTCTAATGATGTTTTCAGTCACCTTGATGAGCTCAAAGGTGTCATCACCTCAACATTTGGCAAAATTCTGAAGCTTGACTCCACTAAGAAAGTAAATGTACAACGATATAAGCATTAGTATTTTTTTCTTCTTTTTGAGTTGGCTAAGAATACATGTGCTTATGAATGTACTTTGTTATAATGTAGATCACCAAAAAACTGGCTGGGGGACTGAGGACACAGCAACATGGATGACCAATGTCGGGAACGAATAGGGTCAAGTTCTCAACTCTGTCCTCACAACTGGTGAGGGAGCTGGCCTGGATGACCTGTGCCAAGGCATTGTGAGACGGTACAGGGATGCTGGTGAGTCACAGCCAGATGCCATCTATGTGGACAGACTGTTGCAGCGACAGAGGTGGGTTACCTGTACTTTTGTTGTGATATTTTTGCCAGAAGATTAAGGCGGTAAGTTTGTTAGTTTATTTTTCTTTAGTCAGTTAATATAATCATTATTCATATTACAATGATTTAACACAGAAATTATGCATAGCACTAAAGTTATTCTACAGACCAAAGGGGTTTAGGCTGAAGTTTTAATAATTATTTTGCCTAACCCTATTAACATATAGGATACATGTACACATATACAGACACACCATCCCTTACATGTCGATGTTCATATACACACACACTGATCCATGTACACGTTAGTATTCATACCTGTTATAATACACATTCACAGACACTTTGTATGATTGAGGGTTATAGTTAATCTGTAAGATCCATAAGGTAAGACAGAGCATTTGTTGGGGCATAGTAATTAGCATAATTGACAATTCCAATAGCTTTCTTTTGCAGTAAGAAAATTTAATTGATATTTGTTTGACAATTGCAGCCCCCCCTCCTCATCCACACAGGGCTGGTCCACCACCCATCAGTCCCCCTCAGCACCCTCTCAAACCCACTCAGGGGTACTAAACCCTCTTAATTAACAACATGAGTGGCGGTTACAAAAGGCAGCATATGAGGATGAAGAGCGAGAGCGGAAAGGTGAGCCCCCCAAGAAACGGCAAACTAAAGAACACTACCAGTGTAAGCTGTGCAGTGAGGCAAAGGCAAAATCAACTGGGTACTTTCAGGTGCGTGGCAAGTGGTTCTGCCCTGCATCTGGACAGACACTGGAGGCGTGGAAAAGCTCTTTGTTATGCTAAAATTACATCTAGTATTCTTTCATGTTTTTTAAAGTTTGTTATATTTGCAGTTGCAAATGTTTTTAAGATTAAGGTTAATAAGCACAGTTGCTGTTGCAACTATGTGCTTTAAAAAAAAAAGAAAAAAAAAAAAGAAATAGTAGTAAATAGTAATAGTAACACGCCCATCCTTTGGGTGGGAGACTCCAGGCGCAAGTCCTGGCAAGAGTGTGCAGCTTCCTAAACCAATAAATAGATATAAACTCTGGCCTGCGCACTCTCACACACACAATCTCACACACACACACACACACACACACACACACACACACACACACACACACACACACACACACACACACACACACACACACACAAACACACACACACACACACACACACACACGAGAAAGAAAGAGATTGCGTTACTGTGGAGTATTTTAGATTTTAGCTATTTTAGCTTTTATTATAAATTCACGGTTTCGGTTGCCATGGTTGCCAAGCCCCGCCCATTGACGTCCATTTTTGCGTCATAACGTCATCAGTGGAATAAATAAAGCTATATTTGAACATAAATTGTGAATTTCTTAACATGGAATCTGTGTTCATGATATAATGGTTGGGTTAAAAGAAAAAGTAGAACAAATTGGAGATAGGGATGTAATGTGACTGTGAATGTTTTACTAATTTATGGCTGTGCTTATGCGAGAATAAGGATGGCGAAATAGGGCAATTTTATTCATTTTTATTTTTAAAAAATATCAATTTCTCCACAGTATTAGGGCTCAGACGATTTCTTTTTTTGCCAAGAATTTCTCCTGCTTTTGGAAAAAAAGAAAAAGAAGAAGAAGAAAAAACCTTTCACAGGGCACAGATGAAGCAAAAGCAGAGTACAGTGTACAGAGAAAAGACACTGCGAGTTTGGTAAAATATTCTTGTGTCGCCATCAAGTGGCCAAAAAATGTATAACGGGCAGAGTGATTGATAATATTTCAATCAATCGTGGTTCTTCAGATGGAAAGATTTATATTGAATAAATGAATGATTAGGCTTAAATATTTGAATGTTTGTGATATCAACATAAATTGTGAATTTATTAACATGGAGTCTGTGTTCATGATATAATGATAGGAACAAATTGGAGATAGATGTAATGCAGGCCCGGATCTAGACTGCACAGATTGGGGGGGCAATTCAAAATTTTGGTGGGGCATAGTGTGGAGTTTCATGTGGAACATTTTTCTTCTAATGCAGGGGTTCTTAACATTTTTGACATTGAGGTCCAGTTTTCCCAGTGTAGAGTGGCTTGGGGCCAATTAAGTATTAACCGTGTATCAGAGATGGAGGGGGAGGTTGTGATCATATGGGGCCTAGCCCAGAGGGGGGGTGTGGGGGTAATCCCCCAGAAAATTTGGATTTCTTAGATGCAATTTCCAGCATTCTAGTGCATTTTACCGGGGCCAGGCCCGCTGCATTCCTCTCCGCTCCAAACACTGGCGGAGCGACAGAGAAAGAACCGAGGCCTGAGCTCACAAATCCTTCCCCACCGCTGCACTCCTTTCACGGTCTCTGCTCCAACGTGCGCTGTGCTTTGTAAATAGCTCCCTTTTAGCGAACAATGTCCAGTTCTTGCTTTAAAACCTGCAATATCGGTCTCGGGTTGCGCTGGAGCGATGGTTAGGTGACGTCTCTCACCAAATTGCATGTTTTAAGTGGATTAATACGCCGCAGATGAAACGTTAAGCAAATACGCGCACGTAGAACATGATCCGAGTTGGATTCGATGATAAAACTGAGATTATAATCAATAAATCTTTGCTTTGGAGCATGCTGCGAGGCGGAGGGAGCCCGACCAACATTCCAGCGGATGCCCAATCAACATGTTGCACGCAGGGACCGTGGACTCTTGAAGCAATTATCTATGCAGTAAATACCCCGATACAAATGTGTCTGATTCACCGGACTCTCTATACTTATTGTCCTACTGGCGAATCAGACACATTTGTATCGGGGTATTTACATTTTGGGTGGGCATTGCCCACCCCTGCCCACTTCTAGATCCGGTGTACTGTCGATATGGGCCGCCTCGTCAGAATGAGCCCACCACTGACCTATTTTGACGGCGATGTCTATCGGGTTACGCCCCCCCGTCGAAATAGGCCGCCTTACGTCGAAATACGCCGTTTTTCGTTTACAGTTGTATGCGTGAGTTGTTTACAGTTGTATAGATTCAAAGCTAATTATTTGTAAAAATACAAATAATTATAGATAATTATTTGTATTTTTAGGATTGGTTGAGTGGGAGGGACCATGCGTGTCATAATATCTCCTTTCAATGGGTCTTTCTGGCGAGATTAAATTGATTATTTCTTACTCATTAACAAATATTTAATATATTTCTAACTCATTAACAAATATTTGTAAATGTTTTGTAAAATAATTAGTTCATTATTTACTAAGTATTTCTTACTCATGAACAAATATTTGTAAATGTTTTGTAAAATAATTAGTAATAATTAGTTAATTATTTACTAAGTGTTACTAATGCTTTATAAGCGACCGTTATTATAAAGTGTTACCGAAACATTTAAAAAATTATAACAGTTTTGTGCACATTTTGAACATTGCACTCAATGACATCCAAAATTGTGGCGTTTGTACTTGACAAATACGTACTACGACAAATACGTCTGCAGTTTTAGATTAGATAGGATTAGAGAGTTGTATGCTGTTTGCTGTTTGCATACGGTGTCTTTAGTATGTAAAATTCCAACTCTTTTATAATGGGCATGGACAGTTCATTTCGACACGCTTATATTATCTGTCAAATTAGGCTCTGACTGTACAGAGCTCATTCTGACACGCTTACATTATCTGTCAAATAAGGCTTGTCTCTTATTCATGATTTATGAGGACAGGAAAAGGGACAACAGAAGAAACATTTACAAATATATTTATATTTACAAAAATATCAATCAATCAATCAATCAAACAATATTTATAAAGCGCTTTTCATACACTTTTTCATTTTCCCCTCAGCTGGCATGTCAATAGGAACTTCGGACGGGAAAACTGGGTATTCCCCACTTGTTAGGAACTGAGGAACTGAAACACTTGCTTGGATCTCTCCATAGTTTTGTTCACAAATGTAAGAAACTGTAAAAGACAAAATAAGGCTAATTATACACAGCGCCTTTCTAAACAAAGTTACAACGTTTTCTACGTTCACATAGAAACAAAATAACAAAATACGATGTAATAAAAACCATAACGATGCAGTCAAATGTTAAATCCAAACTATTATCATTTGACGTAGGTATTCTGTCGCAAATTATCATTCCTTACGTGCGTAATTGGTTATAACATACAATAAATCCAATACATTGTTAAATGTAATTGGTTGTATGTTGGTTGTAACATACAATAAATCCAATAAAATGTTAAAATGTTACTTACTTGCGTTGCAATTGTTGAAAACAAGTCCACTTCTGTAGAAAGCAACTCAACTTCTGCCTCTGGAGCCAAGCTCGATGGCATTTAAAGGGAACAACACTCAGGGGTGGTTTGCGCATGCGCGCGCATGCGCAGTAGCGTTTGGAGCTCATTCTGACGGGGCGGCCCATTTTGACGGGACACCGGCCTCGGTGAATCCAAAAGATATCAATGCCGCTTTTAAAGATTACTATCAGACTTTATACAACACTCAGGTTACATGCAGTGCACAAGACATATTTGAGATATTTTGAACAGATTAGATATTCCGGCATTTTCTGATGGTCAGAAAGGAGAGTTAGATCAGGAAATAACTAGGGAAATTTCACAAGCCATTGATGCATGTGTACTCAGCCCTGCATTCTTCACCCTCTTCACACACGACTGCTCTGCCATCCACCCCACAAACATGGTTGTGAAGTTCGCGGATGACACCACTGTGGTAGGTCTCATATCCAGCGACAATGAGACACACTACAGAGAGGAGGTCCAGAGCCTTACACAGTGGTGTTCAAGGAACAACCTCATCTTGAACACCAGCAAGACATGGGAGGTGATTGTGGACTACAGAAGGTCCAGGAGGACTGAACACGCTCCTCTCTGCGTACAGGGGGAGGCAGTGGAGTATGTCAACAGCGTAAAGTTCCTGGGCATCCACATCTCCTCTGACCTCTCGTGGACTGTTAACACTTCACACCTGGTGAAGAAGGCCCAACAGCGTCTCTTCTTCCTCAGGAAGCTGAAGTGCTCTGGACTCTCCTCCCAACTTCTGCTGAACTTTTACAGAGCCACTATTGAGAGCATCCTGTCTCTCAGTATGACGGTGTGGTATGGCAGCTGCACTGCACAAAACAGAAAGGACTTAGCCCGGGTGGTGAGGACTGCACAGGGGATCGTGGCCTGTCGTCTATGCATCCCATCCCCCCGAGCACACCCACAGAACTGCCCCCCACCCCCCCATCATCTCACAGACACAGGGCATAAGATAAGATGGACATTAGGTTACCAAATTGACTGGCACCAAGTGCACTTTACTGCAACACCCACTTTACACTGCGGACACTTTACACTACTGGAACTGTATTTATGATGCTTTAAAAAAAAATCTATTTATGATAGTTTTTATTTTTATGCTTGTTGTATTTTTATACTTCTGTAGCCGCGAGTCCATCAAAATTTCGTTATGCCTGCATAATGACAATAAAGAATCTTGAATCTTGAATGCAATGAAATTGGGCAAGCAGGCAGGCCCAGATGGTATTCCTATAGATATATATAAAACATTTAAAGATAAACTATTGATGCCACTTTTAAATATGTTTAAGGAAAAAGTTTGAAAATGATTATCTACCAACATCGTTGAATCAAGCTTTAGTAATTCTTCTACCAAAGCCTGGTAAGTCACCAAATAAATGTGAAAATTTGAGACCAATCAATCTCCTGAATTCTGATCTTAAAATAATTTGTAAATTGCTGGCAAGACGGTTTCAAAAAAGTCTTCCCAGTGTAATAAAAGAAGATCAGAATGGCTTCATAAGTGGAAGACAAGGATTTCACAATGTGAGAAGGGTCTTAAATATTCTGCTCTATAAAAAAGAGGTTAAAGACTGTGCAATCATATCAGTGGATGCTGAAAAAGCCTTTGATAGGGTAGAATGGCCATATGTTTTTAATGTGTTGGATAAATTCGGCATTGAAAAAAATTTGTAAACTGGATCAAGATACTCTATAAAAACCCCACTGCAGAAATTCAAACAAATAGACAGTTCTCAAAGTCAATTCAAATTAAAAGAGGCTGTCGGCAGGGTTGCCCGCCCTCCCTTGTTGTTTTCCTTAGCAAATGAACTTTTGCAATGGCGATACGTGACCATTCTGGAATAGTTGGAATTAACATAGGAGATAGCGAACATAAAATTTCTCTGTTATTCTGTTTTTGTCAAATCTCACATCTTCAATCCCGGCAGTGTTGGAAACAATACAAACATTTAGGAATATTTCAGGATACAAAGTGAATGAAGCAAAATCCTCTATGTTGTGAAAGAATGAACCCTTCACCACACATATTAAACTACAAATTTAGAATAGTAGAACATTTCAATATTTAGGAATCCAAATTTGACCAAACATAAAACAGCTGGCTAAGGCAAATTATGACAAAGTAAAAGAACAAACAAAAACATCTACAGACAGATGGATATCATTGCCTATATCTATAATGGGAAGAATTAATGTTCTTAAAATGATTGTATTGCCAAAGTTGTATCAATTTCAAAATATTCCTCTACCACCTCCTCCTGATTTATTTACATGGATAAAAAAAAACAATCTTAAACTTTATATGGAGTAACGGAAAATCCAAACTTCGCCTGTCTCTTCCATATATGCCGTTTGACAGTGGAGGATTGAAATGCCCCAATTTTTTGTGGTACTCCTGGGCTGTGCAACTACGATCAATAACCTTTTACTTTACGGTCAAAAATGATCCACACTGGGTAGAAATGGAGACACAAAATCTAAAATGATCTCTGCCTACATTTATATACTCAGACATAAAAAAAAAAAATATATATATATATATATATATATATATATATATATATATATATATATATATATTAAAACAAATTCCAAATCCTATTTTGAAACACATGGAACAGGTCTGGTACGATGTCAGAAAATATTTGAAAGAAACAAACACATTGTCACAATGTGACCATGACGGGTAGAGCGGCTGGATTGCAGTGAGTTCCACAAACAGATACTGGAGGCAGGGTTGACGTGGTCCACAGTTTTTTTTAATGTTTTTTTCAGTTTGCACAAAAAAATATAAAGTGCTCACGTGCAAAGTGCAGTGCAAAGCAAATTAAGGTGCAAGGAGGATGGGAGCGTGGCTTTTCTCCAGCAGCAGAGCCATCAATGATAGGATACAGGTGGCTTAAATACTGCTGGGTAAAACCATAAAAACTCCAAGGGGTGTATCATTAACATTAGCTGTTTAAAACCAAGTTAAAATCCTCCAATAAAATACCCATCATCAAATAAACCATGTAAAACCCACATACAAAAATAAACTCTTAGAAACCAAACACCTAAAGTATAAAATGAATAAACCCAATTAAAATAGGTGGCATTTCCTCCCCCCGATGTCCGCTGTCTTGAGCTGGCCCGGAACTCTTAAATGGTGTCTGGTCCCCCGGGGAATCTTTTGGCCAGACACCTGGACATGAGACACAGGTAAGTAAAACCACAACTCAACCCACGCATACCACTTTCACACTTTAAAATATCCACATCCCACACACGCAAACACACACAAGACACAACTAATTTAAAAAGTGGCACATATTGCACATTGATTGTTGTCGTTTGTCTCCACAGACCGGCGGCCACCATTACCGGAAGCACCCGCCCGACCGGACTCCGTGACAAACGCTAAAATGTTTTCAATAAATACTTTAAAACAATACAAATGTGTGCAATCTTATATGTGCAAATTAGCGTATCTCGTAAGTGCTCCGTGCTCTAAAGGTGCAATGTAAATATATATAAAGTGCAAAGTCTATGAAAGTGCATGTGTGGATACTCCTTCAGTAACGAACGGCCTGTTCGTTACATTTCCCCCTCCCTCTCCTAAGGCGCAGCCTCCTCCTCAGCACTCCTGGAGAGACAGTCCGCTACCATGTTATCTCTTCCGGGCCGGTACTGGACTGTAAAGTTGTATGGCTGCAAGGAGAGGTACCATCCAGTGATGCGGTTGTTGGCATCCTTCATTTTATGCAGCCATTGGAGAGCGCGATGGTCTGTCTCCAACAGGTCATCTATCCGAGGCATTGGATAGGGATCAAAATTAGATATCGCGTTGAGATACCTAAAGTCAATACAAAAGCGCAAAGAGCCGTCTTTCTTAGGTACCAGTACAATAGGACTGCACCATTCACTACTTGACACTTCAATCATTCCTAGCGCCAACATTAGCTTACTTTCCTTTTGCAACACAGGGACCAACCGCTCAGGGATCCTGTAGCTCCTCTGGCGTTGTTGCATCCATACTGTTACGACTGATGCTGGTAAAACCCAACTCTTTACCTAATAGATTCCTATCAATGTCAGTAACAACCTGGTCATTTCTGCTACGACCAGTATGCAGCTTGCCTGCAGGAACACCAATTAGCTCCTTCACTTTTTGATAATTGTTGGAGTGGCGAATGTCCATTTGCACAAAAGCGCTGCGTGCCTTGCCAGTCAATAGGGGGACAAGGCGGACCGCCCACTCTTCCTTTGGCCAATGACAAACTTGGGCCATCCGCTCAAATGTGATTAAAAAATGTTCAATGTCATCTTCTGGGGTCAAGATTGGCAGTTTGGGCTCCCTCTGCGGTCTGTAGCCATAGCCGCCAGGGTCCGGGCCATAATCTTCACCACCATCATCCTCATCATAGTCACCTGATGGCTCATTTTGTCCTTGCACATACAATTCAGAGTGCTCGGACCTCCTCTGCTGCTGCTGGATTTTCTGGAACTGCCGCTGCATGGCCTTCCAGCGCTGCTCCTGTTGAAGCTGGTCTTTCTCCTGCTTCCTCTCTCTGGCATCTTGCCTCTCGATCAATGCTTTCACGAGAGCAGTCAACTCCTCCACTTTATCATGGGACCCACTTGTGCCCTCTTGGGGGTCAGATGTTACAGCATTTCCTTCATCTGGCTCCTCAGCTTTTCTTCCTCCTCTTAGCATCATGTTAATTTGCGGACTCACTGTGGCGGGGCAGCACTTCTGACACCAAATGTGACCACTGTGGCGG
The DNA here is from genome assembly GCA_036785185.1 of Paratrypauchen microcephalus. Taxonomy (NCBI): domain Eukaryota; kingdom Metazoa; phylum Chordata; class Actinopteri; order Gobiiformes; family Gobiidae; genus Paratrypauchen; species Paratrypauchen microcephalus. The sequence continues at coordinate 54,308 of JAVJIX010000260.1, read as the reverse complement.
GATCCCACTTCTGACACCAAATGTGACCATGAGACTGCAGCGACCAGTCACACATCAAAAACCTGTATCCCACTTCTGACACCAAATGTGACCACTGTGGCGGGATCCCACTTCTGACACCAAATGTGACCACTGTGGCGGGATCCCACTTCTGACACCACATGTGACCACTGTGGCGGGATCCCACTGCTGCCACCAAATGTGACCAAGACGGCTCGCATTCCACGCCCGGCTCCAAGCCAGCGATCCCACTTCTGACACCAAATGTGACCAAGACGGGTAGAGCGGCTGGATTGCAGTGAGTTCCACAAACAGATACTGGAGGCAGGGTTGACGTGGTCCACAGTTTTTTTAATGTTTTTTTCAGTTTGCACAAAAAAATATAAAGTGCTCACGTGCAAAGTGCAGTGCAAAGCAAATTAAGGTGCAAGGAGGATGGGAGCGTGGCTTTTCTCCAGCAGCAGAGCCATCAATGATAGGATACAGGTGGCTTAAATACTGCTGGGTAAAACCATAAAAACTCCAAGGGGTGTATCATTAACATTAGCTGTTTAAAACCAAGTTAAAATCCTCCAATAAAATACCCATCATCAAATAAACCATGTAAAACCCACATACAAAAATAAACTCTTAGAAACCAAACACCTAAAGTATAAAATGAATAAACCCAATTAAAATAGGTGGCATTTCTCCCCCGATGTCCGCTGTCTTGAGCTGGCCCGGAACTCTTAAATGGTGTCTGGTCCCCCGGGGAATCTTTTGGCCAGACACCTGGACATGAGACACAGGTAAGTAAAACCACAACTCAACCCACGCATACCACTTTCACACTTTAAAATATCCACATCCCACACACGCAAACACACACAAGACACAACTAATTTAAAAAGTGGCACATATTGCACATTGATTGTTGTCGTTTGTCTCCACAGACCGGCGGCCACCATTACCGGAAGCACCCGCCCGACCGGACTCCGTAACAAACGCTAAAATGTTTTCAATAAATACTTTAAAACAATACAAATGTGTGCAATCTTATATGTGCAAATTAGCGTATCTCGTAAGTGCTCCGTGCTCTAAAGGTGCAATGTAAATATATATAAAGTGCAAAGTCTATGAAAGTGCATGTGTGGATACTCCTTCAGTAACGAACGGCCTGTTCGTTACACACAGTTAAGTCCAATATGGGGTAACCAACTTTTCATTCCGGGTAGGGCAGATGCAACCTTTAAAATATGGGCTTCTAGGGGACGGGAAAAGACACAACATTCGGATAATCTAATGACCTTTGGACAACTCAAAGAAAGGTTTGATCTAGACAAAAAACACCATTTTAAATACTTACAACTAAGAAGTTTTGTGGGAAAACACCAAATAAACCTAGAAAAAAAAAATAAAGGGTATAATTTCAGAATTTTATATTCTATTGCAATCAAATTCATCTGAAAACTCAAAAAGAAAATTAATATCCTGGAATGAGTATTTAAATATAAAAATTAATGAACAGGAATGGGAAGAAGTATGCAAAAAACTCACAAAATGACTATCAATAGCCCTTCAAGGATATTACACTACAAATGGCTAATGCGAATATACATAACACCTGTAAAATTAAATAAATACAACAAAAATATTCCAGACATATGTATAAAGTGCAGCTTAAAAGGGACATTAATACATTGTATGTTGGAATGTAACAAAGTAAAATCATTTTGGGTAGAAATAAAAAATATATATATATATATGCTAGAGAAAATCATTTCAAAAAAGATCATCCTGGAAGCATCATTTTTAACGGCTCTTTACCCAAAGAAACATAACCTCAGTAAAAGTGAGTGTACTTTTATTAATGGAAAAATGTTAAAGGGATATGCCACCCCCAGGTCAAATTTGGGCATCTCCCCACAGTCCAGAGACTAAAATAAGTGGTGGAAAGCGTTTTCCTGCTCACCCAGCCATTGTCCGAGTCTGTCGCCACTGACCGCCGCGGTATCTGGTGCTCCTCCGCCTTAGACTGGAGTCTAACGTCGCCAGAGAAAGATTTCGGCCAAAAGGAATTAATTTGCTCGATGCGTTTCCCAATTACTTTGTGTGTAGTGCGCATTCATATCGAGTGCAAATAAATGTGCAAATCAACACGGAGAGCTTGACTTGGTCATTTTGGGTGGGAACTATTTTTCAGTGCGTAAGAATACAGCCGTATCACGCAGCACGCTACCAGGGGAATCCCAGTTACGCACCGGGAAGGGAGTTCCCCTGTTGCACAACGTGGTGCCACTTATTTTAGTCTCTGGACTGTGGGGAGATGCCCAAATTTGACCTGGGGGTGGCATATCCCTTTAACAAACCAAGTGCCTTCCAATGGTTAAAGCAAATGTTGTCTCGCCTGCCACTGGAGAGAATAACATATACAAAAGGCAAAACAAAATATATTTGAAAAGATTTGGGGTCCATTCATAAAATTTGTAAAAGATCAAAACATAGAAGACGGCCTTGTTGACTTGTAAATCTCCTGCAGAAAATGCCTTAGGTGATGAGGACAGTTTTGTACATGGAGAGAGGCTGCTTTGTTCTGTTTTGCTGTTATTTGTGTTTTGATTTTAAGGTTTGATTGTGATTTGGAAATGGATGTTTTTTTGTTGTTGTTGCTCTTCTCTTGTTTGAAATGGAAAAATAAAATAAAATATATTTGGAAAAAAACAAGGCAACATGTATTATTTTTTCCTTTATATTACAGTTCAATTATTTTTCTATAAAGGGATTTTTTTTTAAGTCGCAGAAGCACTTTGTTCCTACATGACCTGCACTTCATTTGCACATCAATAAAAGAGGAATTTAGCATATTTGTTTTTGAAATCCACCAATCATCTGCCTCATGTTCTTGCATAGCAACAGTAACCATGCTGTTTCATATATAAACAGAACACACAGAAGAAACAGTCATTTGTGAGTTGATCTCAGTCGTGTGCGCACACCTGACCGTCTCTCTACAAAATATCAATATCATCAATAACAGCAATTTTCATTGCTATTTCGCTGCTTTTGTGATGGAGTCTCTTGTACCATTAAAGGGTCTGGAGTCTATTTCTCAAATCAAGGGCCTCTATAAACCAATCAGGATAAGTTTTTACAGGACATATTTCAAACCAAAATAAGCTAACTGGCAAAGGGAAGAAAGTAAAGTAATTTGTGTTTTCAACAGGTGCTCTTCATCACCCCGATCTGGAGGAAAGCTCTTCAGTTCTGCTGGCACCTGCCCTCATATAAAGTCACCGTAACCATGAGTTTCTTTTTTCATATTCAGTGCCATCGCTCTGCACACTCACATTACGCACAGCGCGTAGGGCACCAAAAAGATCAGGCTTGTAAAAGCACAAAGCATTTGTGTTTAGTGTTTAGTGTTCAGTGTTCACATCTTAAAAATAGCCTGTAAAAATGCGCTTCAATTCACTTGAACAATGAACAGTTTAAAAGTTTTAAATGTTGTTTAACCCTCTGTCCAGTGTGGGTATGATGCATGTCCCATATGCATAGTGTATTTTAAAAATAAACACTTAAGTGGTCTCCCGTGGTGACGCGCAGGCCCGTCTCTAAGCGCGTGCTCCCCCGGACAGAGCACGTGCAGACACGCGCGCCCGTTTCCTTATCCGCTGCTCCGCGCACCGAACCCTTTTCATTATCAACCATAAACTCATTCCATCACCTCCGGTGTGTTCTGCCGCCACTAAGTGCACAATAAACCACCTAAAAACGCTTATCCAGACTAAGAGTGAGTTTCTTGGAGAATCCCGCCACACTATTCTGAAATCCACCAATCGTCTCTTGCATAGCAACAGTAACCATGCTGTGTCATATATACAAAACACGCAGAAGAAACAATCTTTTCTGAGTTGAGCACAAAGCATTTGTGCTTAGAGCACCCAGATAGCAACAGCCCTGGGCATATTTAACAGAAAAAAGTGGACAAGTGAAGACTAAAGTGTGTTTGTCCCTCAGGCTGCTGTGGTCCTGCACCTGCTGAGGAAGCAGCAGGAGGGCCTGCTGTCCTCTGTGGTCACCACTGACCACATGACCAGGGCAGTGCAGGCATGGGCCAACAGGTCCATCCGTGTGAAAATGTGGGAGTTCGAAATGGAGGGGAAAGATGAAGAGGAAGCCGGACCTCTTCTGAATTTGGTAAGATGTTCAATCCTCTGTGAAGTCTGTAAGTCTAGTCCTGTGACAGTCCTGGGCTCTAATGCTGATTGTTCTCTTTGTTGCAGACTTGGGATGTTATGAACCAGCTCAAAATGAATGACGCTGTGTTTGAGGCAAGGAGACTCCTCATGTCTCCTGAAATCATCCCTGAAAACTTTCTGTAAGTTACACACACTGTTCTTTACCATGTCTGTTTGAAATTAATGTTCAGCTCATTTGACTTTGTCTCCACAGAGACTCAAAGATCCTCGGCCTGGCTGAGAAGTTTGCAGACTCCTTGTCTAAACAGAAAGAGGACTGTCCCTGCCTGCTCCAGCCCAGAGATGTTGTACTGGCGGTTGTTCCAAGGGTGTTCCACAGCCTGTGGGAGCCTCCAGTCGATGCTGAGTTCTTCAGTATGCCATCATCTGAGCTCAGCATCCCGGCCATTGGACTGACCCAGCGTGTCCTGGATAATGTCAGTGAAGATCTGGGAAACATGCTCCAGAGTGTGGAGTTTTCAGACCGTCTTCGGGACCAAATGGTCCTGAAGATTATAAAGAGCATCCATCAAATGTTTCCCCAGGATGAACTGGAGGAGTTTATGGACTCCTTCTCTCTCATCCTGCTGGAGGTCATCACTGACATTATTGTAGAAGAGATTTGCACTCTCTTCACTCCTGAACCTGATGAGCCTGAAGACCCCGGCACAGACCTGGAGTCTGCCACCTCTGCTCTTCCTCCTGAGGAAATTAGTGAAGAAGCCTCAGAGGAACCAACAGGGGAACCCAGGGCAGACCTGCTCACGGAGATTGTAGTCTCCTCTGAAGGATTGTGTGAACCACAGCTCACTCATTCTGCTCCTGCCATGCCCCCTGCTCTTCAGGAGACCCCTGAACTTGAGAAAATCCCAGGCCTTGAGGTGATCCCAGAACTCGAGCAGATTCCTGGACTCGAGCAGATCCCTGGCCTGGAGACCATCCCAGGACTTGGGCACATCCCTGGACTCGAGCGGATGCCTGGACTCGAGTGGATACCTGGACTCGAGAGAGAATGCCTGCTCTAGAGGCACTCTCTCTCACTCACTCACTCTCACACACACACACACACACACACACACACACACACACACACACACACACACACACACACACACACACACACACACACACACACACACTGCTGCTGTGCGCCCTACGCCCAGACTGGAAGCAGGATTGGAAGCTGTGGAAAAGGTCAAGTGAGCCACAGACACAAGAACTCCTGAACTCTAGTAGTAGTAGATGTGATACTTTTACTAGAATAATCTTTGCTCCTGGGCTGAACTTTTATTGCCTGGAAGAATCCATGACTCATCGCTGTACCAGCGAGTGAGTCTGGTAACGTTTGATCCACAGAATGCGCTGTGGTTGCGCGTAGACAGACAGCTAAGTGAACCAATCAGAGATTGCGCCATCTTGATTCAAAACTGAGGCGGAACTTCCGCTGCCTAAGAGTGACTTTGCGGGCAAAGGCGGGTGCACTGACGTCACCATCTTTGAACGAATCAGAATCGCGGAGTCGGTTTGGAACCGGAGGAGCGAGAGTGGATGGAGAGTGTCCAAATGGTATCGCGGTGTATAGGAAATACAGAGAGATATCATTTGGCTGGCCAGGTAAGAACTTTTACTTAAAAGGTGTAACTTTCTTGTGGAGGGTCCGCCACTTCCTTGTCTTTATGGAACTGTTATTGCTTTATCTGGAATGTCTCACAGTATGGCATTAAACATATCTATTTCAATGGAGACAAGTCCACAATGCCTCCAGGCCAAGTTACAGGTCAGATCTGTGCAGAGGCGAGCTCACCCACTCACTGCAGTAAGTAGTAACAGAACTTTAAAAACACTTTTACTCGCCGGCTTTAAACACAGCCTCGGACTGTCTTTTGTTGATTTTATTTGCCATTTTTATATTTGCTAATTTTTATATTTTTTATGTTTTTTTATTGACTTGCTTATTTACTTATTTTATACTTTTTTTTTAAATTAATGTGTGAACTTATATTGTGCCTACTCTGTGCAGGCGTTTGAGACTTTGTGTTGGTAAAATGTGCTGTACAAATAAAGTTTGCTTTAGGCAAAGCAAAAGTATCTCCATGGAAACAAGTTTGTGGCGGTTGCCCAAACCAGAAAAGTTACAGTGCGCCCTTAAAGGGAAAGCAACGTTTTTTTTACAATCTGAGTCTTATTTCGGTAATAAAACAAGTTGTTTTACTCACCCATAGCACTTTGGTGTCATATGGAGCACTTCCAGAGATGTTTTAGATTTGCGATCTCCATAATGTGAGTTCTCGGGGCATATGTTTGCGGTCTCCAAATAACACAAACTTTAGCACTTTTCAAATCATAGAAGCTCGATGTCTTAGTCTACGATTTCGTTTGGTCAAAAGTGGCCTGTAATCCGAGATTTAGCTATAGTTTCGAGTAGATGAGGACGCCAGTGCGCATGTGCGGAGTGTGCTCTCAGCTCCCAGGACCCAAACATGAAACGCAAAGCTGTAAACTATGGATAAATCTCGGATTACAGGCCACTTTTGCTTCAAACGAAATTGTAGACTAAGACATTGAGCTTCTATGATTTGAAAAGTGCTAAAGTTTGTGTTATTTGGAGCCCGCACGGGGCATATTACATGCTCGGGGAATATATTATATGCCCCGAGCTATGGCTAGAAGTCGCGCTAGGCTAACGCTAATCTAAAACATCTCTGGAAGTGCTCCATATGACACCAAAGTGCTATGGGTGAGTAAAACAACGTGTTTTATTACTGAAATAAGGCTCAAATAGTAAAAAACGTTACTTTTCCTTTAAGTAACAAGATGTAGCACTTCTTCGACCACTGCTAAAAACAGTTAGGAATACAGAGATAGAGAAGATGTGTGCATGTTGCGTGTGGGACTGACTTGCTCTTGTTGATGTAGTCTCGGATCTTGTCGAGGAAGAGTTTCTGCACTGGGTCCATGTCTTTGGCCTTGTTAAAAATTACAGCGGAGAGGCCGATGTTGTGTGCAGAGTGAGGCCCACAGCCGAGCGCAGGAGGGAGGAGAGGTGGAAGAGACGGTGGAGTGACATCTGAGGACAAGAGAAGAAGAAAACATATTAGTTACATGATAACAGGAGAAGTTCAATTTGTCAGCTGGACCAAGTTTGTTTGGTTGAAAACGTTTCGCCGCTCATCCGAGAGGCTTCGTCAGCTCTAATAAGAATACTGGTAAGACACTTGCTTATATCTTGCTGTAGGGAGGAGCTACCTAGCTAACTACTTTCCGGAACTATCTCATTGGTTTCGGTCTTTTGTTTCTCTGGCGTCTAGCTTAACAATCCCTATTCATCCCTACACGCCTGCTTTTTCACACCTCTGGCCCTGACCTGGCTAACCCTATTGTTTCCCTGTTTGTTTGATCTAGGCTTAATAATGGAATTGTAGATGGGATGCAAATTATATCTTACGCCACCATTTCTGTTCAGAGAAGGATTCTCTTTTTTGACAAAAATAGCCTCTTTAACTCCCCTCTCAAACCAATTCTTTTCCCTGGCTAAGATCTGAACCTCACTGTCCTCAAAAGAATGTCCCGTGGCTTCTAGGTGAAGATATACGGCAGAAGACGGTCCACTCTGGCACGCCCGTCTGTGTTGGTACATCCTCTTGTGAAGTGGCTGCTTGGTTTCTCCAATATAGCGCTCACTGCAGTCTTCACTACACTGAATGGAGTAGACCACATTGCTTTGTTTGTGGCTCGGTGTTTTGTCCTTTGGGTGGACGAGTTTTTGTCTTAAAGTGTTTGTGGGTTTGAAATAAACTGGGATTTCATATTGTCCGAAAATCCTCTGTAGTTTTTCCGACACGCCGGCCAGGTACGGAATCGCTACCCCTTTCCTCCTGGGTTCGGATTCTCTATTATCTTGTTTCTTGCCCTTGTCTCTCTTGGTTTTGTTTACCGCCCATTTGGGATAACCACAAACAGAGAGGGCTTCCTCTCTGCCCTCTCTGTTTGTGGTTATCCCAAATGGGCGGTAAACAAAACCAAGAGAGACAAGGGCAAGAAACAAGATAATAGAGAATCCGAACCCAGGAGGGTAATTTGCATCCCATCTACAATTCCATTATTAAGCCTAGATCAAACAAACAGGGAAACAATAGGGTTAGCCAGGTCAGGGCCAGAGGTGTGAAAAAGCAGGCGTGTAGGGATGAATAGGGATTGTTAAGCTAGACGCCAGAGAAACAAAAGACCGAAACCAATGAGATAGTTCCGGAAAGTAGTTAGCTAGGTAGCTCCTCCCTACAGCAAGATATAAGCAAGTGTCTTACCAGTATTCTTATTAGAGCTGACGAAGCCTCTCGGATGAGCGGCGAAACGTTTTCAACCAAACAAACTTGGTCCAGTTGACAAATTGAACTTCTCCTGTTATCATGGATTCTACCTGGACGACTGAGGGACTTTTCACGCATATTAGTTACATGGTATAAATGTGTGGAGGTGGGTAGAATGACCTTAACTTAAAAGGGATAGTGCGTTTTTTTATGTGAATCTGCATGGCGTCCCCTTCAGCAGTGTCGTCCATTAACACTGACTTACCGCTGACTGTGTCCTGTGAGCCGAGTCCTGTGAGCCGAGTCCTGTGAGCCGAGTTCTGCCCTGGTTCTGGAGCTGATGAAAGTAGTTCCGGTAAGTTAGCGGGGACATTTAGTAAAGCTTGTTTTTCTTCTCAAAACAATATTTGTCCAAAAAGTGATATATTTGCATATAAACATCCACTTACAAGTGAACAGGCCAATAATAATAATAATAATAATAATAATAATAATAATAATAATAATAATAATAATAATAATTTTAATAATAATAATAATAACACTAATAATAATAATAAAAAAAAAAATAATAATAATAATAATAATAATAATAAGCGCGCAGTGCGCGCAGCGGCCAACTGTTTGTGACGCAAATATATACTTCACATTTTACTGGATTACTAAAGCTCTTGGACTTCCCACTACCCAGGTATTTCGAACTACTCCATTTTTTTCAATTATGCAGCTGCAGGAGCTGTTTGACTCTAACTTGTTGCTGGCTTTGACCTCTGTAAAAGACAAACAATGGTTTCGTTCTGGTGCTGTTCTTAGATGCATGTTAATCATTATCATGTTTTTTATTTCTGGTAATGTTCACCCAAATCCTGGGCCAGCTAATCAGTTGCCAGTTGTCATTTTGTGAATTTTGTGACCGTAAATCTCTGGGTTTTTTTTTTTACATGTAAATATCTGTAGTTTGTTAAATTCTGTGCATTTTGACAATTTAAAAACACTGGTGCACACAGCTAATCCTGATGTTCTTGCTATATCTGAATCCTGGCTTAAAAAAAGGAACACTCATCTTGACATCTTTATTCCAGGCTATAATGTGTTTCGTCAGGACAGGGCTACCAGGGGTGGTGGGGTAGCTATGTATGTTAAAAATCACTTACAATGTGCTGTTGTTTTGTCTAAATCAGTTCCTAAACAATTTGAACTGCTGCTACTAAAACATCTCTCTATCTGTTGCTGTTTGCTATAGAGCACCTTCAACTCCAGCCTCTGCACTCACAGCTCTTAGACAGCTCCTAGCACAACACCTATCCTCTGAGTTCGTCCTTATGGGTGACCTAAATTGGGATATGATCAACCCCCCAGACACAGTTTTGCCTTCGGTCAATGCAGAAATAAAGTCACACAGGCTATCAGAAAAGCCTAAATCTCTCACTTTAATGAGAAACTAACCACATGTGGCACTGATGCTAGGGCATTTTGGAAAACAGTGAAGGTAATGGAAAATAGAGTTACTTTCCCTCATTTACCAATCTCTGTTATTCATTGATATTGTTGTTACTGAAAAGTCTCAAATGGCTTCACTTCTAAACCATCATTTTGTTAATGTTAAATAGTCTCAATGTCAAATCCTGATCCAGTCATAATGGATATTTCAAACACGACCAATATGCAGCTTTCTTCATCGAGCAAAAGTGGTTTCTCCTTCACACCTCTTGCTATCTCTGAAGTCCAGGATGAACTCACCAAACTGAACACAAATAAATCTGCTGGTCTTGATGGTCATGATTCCATGTTCCTAAAAGCAGCAGCCAGTATTATTGCTGCACCTGTCACAAGACTTTTTAACATGTCTCTACAGCACTCCGAGTTCCCTACTGATTGGAAATCAGCTATAATTTTTCCCATCTTCAAAGGTGGCTCTGAATCTGACCCAAATTGCTATCACCCAATCTCCATCTTGCCCTGCCTTGCCAAAGTTCTGGAGAAACTTGTCCAAAAACAGTTAAATGACTACTTCGATAAAAATCATATTTTGTCTGACTTGCAATCAGGTTTTCGTGTGGGACATGGGCACATGTGCATGGACATGCACAACAGCCACCACAACCACACCACAGGGACACACGGAGTCTGTGGCAGGGCATCCAGAACATCACGGATTACAAACCCTTGCCACAGACCTGTGACAATAATATCACCCTGCTCAATGACCTCAACAGCTTCTTTGCACGGTTTGAGGCAGGAAATGACACCCGGCCCCAAAAAACTCCACCACCTCCCCACGACCAGCCCCTGTGTGTGTCTGCAGCCAGCGTGAAGAGGACACTCTCCAGGATCAACACCCGCAAGGCTGCAGGCCCGGACAACATTCCTGGTCGTGTGTTGAAAGACTGTGCAGAGGAGCTCAAGGATGTCTTCACAGACATCTTTAATGCTTCTCTGAGCCAGGCTGTCGTTCCCTCCTGCTTCAAAACCACTACCATCGTTCCCGTGCCAAAGAAGCCCACTCCGGCCACTTTTAATGACTATCGCCCTGTTGCACTGACCCCCATCATCATGAAGTGCTTTGAACGGCTAGTCATGGCACACATCAAATCCATCCTCCCCCCACCCTAGACCCATACCAGTTTGCATACCGGGCCAACCGCTCTACCGAGGATGCAATCTGTTCTGCACTTCACCCGGCTCTCACCCACCTAGACAATAAAGACTCGTATGTGAGAATGCTGTTCATAGATTTCAGTTCAGCATTCAACACTATAATCCCACAGCAGCTCATTATCAAACTAGACCACCTGGGGCTTCAGACCTCACTCTGTAATTGGCTGCTGGACTTCCTCAGTGAGAGGCCACAGGCAGTGCGGGTCGGCAGAAACACCTCAAGCTGCATTAGACTGAGCACAGGAGCCCCCCAGGGCTGTGTGCTCAGTCCGATGCTCTTCACTCTGCTGACCCACGACTGCTCACCAGCGTTCAGCACCAATCACATAGTGAAGTTTGCGGACGATACGACTGTGGTGGGTCTCATCTCTAATAACGATGAGACAAACTACAGGAGTGAGGTGAGCCTTCTGACCCAGTGGTGCAGCAATAACAATCTCCTTCTTAGTTGAAAAGACCAAGGAGATTGTTATTGACTTCCGGAGAGGCCCCACCCAGCACCCCCCACTGTCCATCAATGGTGCTGCTGTAGAGAGGGTGAGCAGCACCAAATTCCTGGGGGTGCACATCAGTGAGGACCTCTCCTGGACAGTGAATACTGTAATAGAGGCGCTCAGAAGCGCCTCTATTTCCTCCGCAAACTGAGGAGAGCTGGAGCCCCTCCACCCATTATGACCACCTTCTACCGAGGCACCATTGAGAGCGTCCTGACCAGCTGCATCACTGTGTGGTACGGGAGCTGCACTGAACAGAACAGGAAAGCCCTGCAGCGCATAGTGAATGCAGCTGGAAGGATCGCTGGTGTCTCTCTCCCCTCCCTCCTAGACATTTTTAACACCCGGCTCACCCGCAGAGCGTCCAGCATTGTGGGTGACCCGAGCCACCCCGCACATAGCCTGTTCAGCCTCCTGCCCTCGGGGAGAAGGTACCGGAGTCTCCGGGCCCACTCCACCAGGCTTTCAAACAGCTTCATCCACCAGGCTGTCAGGAGGCTGAACTCACACCCGAACTCCCACCTTACCCATCTCCCACCCCCCACCCCCCATATTGGCATAACCTGTATTCCATAAAAGACACATCACTCTAGACACTTTAAAAAAAAAAAAACTGCTGCTAAAGACGACCGTTGCACTGTTGCACATTTACATTTACTACTGGATTTTACTCCTGTTGCACTGTTGTTTACTACTGCAGGGCTCTCAAGGCTCACGCTTTGAGAGTGTGACACACGCAATTCGACGTATTCACACGCGCACACGCCACACATGGCATTTCTCACGCTGATTAGTAGTGTTTTTTTTTTTTTTTTTTTTGTGCCCAGAAAATCGGTCTGTGTGGCTTAGTTTATGCAGGCTCCGCGCGTTTTCAGCGCCGCCCCCTCCCCCTGAGCAGGGGGAACAGGGGGAGGGGGGGACGGCGCGTCTGCTCGCCATCCCCCGGGCACGTCCTGAGCCTCAGTCCCGGTGCCACGTCTCCTCTGAGACGCACCGACTCCGGTCCCGGTGTCTCCGTCTGTGCGTAACGTGTCCCCCCCTACGGCTTACGCGCGGAATACGCGCGGCCCAGAGCCGAACTGCCCATGGTGAGTCGCGGTGAGACGCGATGAGACGCGGTGAGACGCGGGCCCGGTGCATTGACCAGACATGAATCCGTTAAAAATGTCCCGCTCCCTCCTCCCCGCCCCTCTCAGCGCGCACTGACAAAGTGCGGTGATGATAAAACAAACTGAGAACCATCAGGTAATAACTTCATTTATATAACTGTCATTAGTTGCTTTGTAGTTTAAGTTTGCTCTTTAGACAAACAGGGCTCTCAACACGCAATTCGACGCTCACACGCTCACACGGCATTTCTCACGCAATTCAAGCGCCAAAAATTGTTCACTCGCACCCCCCCCCCCCGCACGACCCCGCTCAAAACTTGAGAGCCCTGCTACTGTTATTGCACACTTACATTTACTACTGGAATTTTTAGTACTGTTGTTTACTCCTGTTATTGATTTTTACCCCCGTTGCACTGTTGTTTACTACTGTTATTGCACATTTACTACTGGAATTTTGAGTACTGTTGTTTACTCCTGTTGCACTAGAATTACTACTGTTGCACACTTATTTTTATTTATCTTAACTCCAATGCACATTCTACTGCACATGACCAATTCACTGCTGTATCTTCCATTGCACATTTTGATGCACACTGCACACTTTGGAAATCTGTATATAGTATAGGTTATTTATTATGTTGCACTGTTTTAAGATTTTAGACCGTAGACTTTAGTTTTAACTTTAGATCTCTGTCTTAGATAGTTTTTGTTGTGTTTTGTCTTCATGTTGTATTCTGTACACTGTCTTTTTGCACTACCTGGCCAGAGAGAAACGAAATTTCGATTCACTGTATGTTGAACACATATGGCAGAATTGACAATAAAGCTGACTTTGAACTTTGAACTTTTGAACAAAGGTCCTTGATGATGTTATTATGGCATTAGACAGTAAACAGGTCTGTATTGCCACCTTTATAGACCTCGCCAAGGCCTTTGACTCTGTCGATCACAGAATCCTTTTATATAGGCTCTCCAACATTGGTCTGTCCACTTCTAGCTGTGATTGGTTTGCCAGCTACCTCACTAATCATATCCAGCAAGTAAAGGCTGAAAACATCTTGTCAGATCCACTTACCATTTCTAATGGCATACCTCAAGGCTCCACCCTGGGCCCAACCCTTTTTTCTTTATACATCAATGATTTAGCCAAAGCTGCTGGCACCTCCCGGATTCACCTCTACGCTGACGATAACATTTTATACTCAGTTGGCCCCTCTCCCCTTTCTGCGGCTTCCAGTCTTCAACTCAGCTTCACCTCTATAGAGCAGTTTTTTGACAATCTCCACCTCCGCCTTAACATCAGCAAGACTCCTTACCAGACAACCTGTTGCGACCCCACCCACAATCACCTGTACAAATGGCATGGCTCTGGAGTATGTCAAAACATATAAATACCGAGGCATCTTGTTGGATTCATCACTGTCATTCACTACTCACATCAATAGCCTTCAAGCAAAAGTCAAAGCCAGACTAGCCTTTCTTTTCCGTAATAAAGCTTCTTTTACTCATGCCTCCAAATTCACCCTTGTTAAGATGACAGTACTGCCAATTTTTGACTATCGTGACATTATGTATATTAATACAGACCTTAAGAAACTTGACACACTTTACTATCAAACCATCCGCTTTTCCACTAATGCACCCTTTCACACTCATCACTGTGACCTGTATAAACTGGTGGGCTGGCCCTCCCTCCACACCCGGCGGCTCCATCACTGGTTTCTCTTTATATACTGTACAAGGCAATCCTGGGCAAGACACCTCACTACCTGTCATCCCTTCTTCATGCTGCTCATAACTCTTATCAAACAAGATCCAGTAACATAATCAGATTCAATATCCCTCCTACTTCTACTACCTTCAGACGCAATGCCTTCCGTTTTGCAGCAGCACATGACTGGAACTCACTACAAAACACCCTGAAACTCAGAACTCTGATTCCAATCTCCACCTTTAAGCAGAATCTTCAAAACATGTTAGTTGAGTCTTGTTCATGCTGATATTTTAAACCATATTTACATACTTATTTAAGCACTTTATTCTTGCTTTCTTTTTTTTACTGTGCATCTTTTTAATGAAATCTTTTGTTTAATGGTGTTATGTGTATGTCTGTGTACATTTGTATAGTATGTTTTTATTTATTTCTGCAGCCTCTTGGCCAGGTCATGTTTGTAAATGAGAAATGGTTCTCAAACAGTTTACCTGGATAAATAAAGGTTAAATAAATAAATAAAATAAAAAAACTCCCGGTGGAGTGGTCCCGCACGACGGAACCCAGGCCAGATCCCTCCTCCTCCTCCTCCAAGCCTCCTCTTCCTCACCACCTCAAGTGGATGCCGTTGTTCGTGCACGTCTAAACAGAACAGCAGGCCAACACGGACATGAAAATCCCAGACTTTGTGAACCGGACGCAACTTTTCCCCGAGCACTTTGTGGAGGGGAACGCGTTGCTCCGAATCCAAAGAGTTACACTATCTGACAATGGAACAAACCTGTGCAAGGAGGAGGCCTTTGCCACTCTTATCGTTGTCCCTCGTCATCGTCATCCAGCTGAAAAAGTGTTTCTCAACGAGACTGAAGATAAACTGAAGGAGAAGGATCCTCTGCTGCTGCTGGCCCTCAGATGTCATCTAGCATCCATCATCCCACTCGTGCTTGTGCTTTTTAACGCCATTGTTGTTTTTGTCATTGTAAAAATGCACACTACAAATGTCAAATATCATCCTGAAAACCCAGATCAGTGTGAGGAGGACAAAGCGAAGAAGAGGAAGAAGAAGAAGAAGAAGAAGAAGAAGAAGAAGAAGAAGAAGAAGAAGAAGAAGAAGAAGAAGAAGGTCTCTGAAGAGAAGGAGCAAAACCAAAAAAGCTGATCCGTCCCAGTAAAACAAGACAACGAGGTGGATGAGGTGTAATTAATTAATTAACCCTTGTGCTATCCTCAATTTTTAAATGTACAAATGTCTGGGGTTGGTTAAAACTGTTTTCAAATAAAAAAAATAAAGAGCAGAAACACCACAGGTTCGCACAAGGTACACATCACACATGTAGAATAAACTTTGTCCACCAGAAGAAGACAGAGAAAGCCAAGGTGGGTCAGATCAGCCCACAGTAGGATTATGACAGTGCTTCTCAAATAGTGGGGTGGGCCCAATTCGGTGAATTCCCAATTCAGCGACGGCACGCTTGTGAGTGTGCACTCGGTCTGTCGTCGAGACGGCGCACACTCGCTCTGTCCTTAGTGCACTACGTTTCTCACATGGCCGTCTGCGAAATGGAACAGGTCCCGCTTCAGCTCAATGAGCCGGGTGGTCTGCTCCTTGTTCCCTAAAGACAAAAATATTATACTATTGTGACTAGTAATACTTGAAATTGGGACATGGCCAATGTTCCCCCTAATTTTTAATGTGTCTGAGCAAACACAACACAAACCCCCCCTCGCGCGCGGCTCGCACTTTGCAGATATTTAAAAAATGACCCCGCGGCTGAATAAAAAGCGGAGATCCGCTAAAAGCTCTTTCATCCCTGATTTACAGGGCGCTGCATAAGTTTTCTTGTGCGCTGAGAATGTGCGAGCAGTGCGCAGCTTAGAGTAAATGCTGGACATGGCTACACTGTAGAATATCCAGCATTACAACAGGAAATATAGAAGTGTAAGGGGAAAAGCATGTGAACGGTAATACAGGTGCCGTGATCTATGCCATTACGGCTACCGTCACACATGTTTAGCGTAGTTTATGAAGAGTGTCATGTAGCATAGTTGTAGGTGAGGCAAAACAGTACGTATATTTTATAGTGACGTCGCAACTCTCACTTGTGGATGTCGCTGGCGAGTCGGTCTTTGTAGTCATATATCCTCCCGCGCTGTGCATGTTGGGGCTTTTAAGTGTGCGAAGCGTGCATGTTTGCACGCTTGGTCCACGCCCCGATTTCCATGGAAACGACGGCGCCGTTCAGAGCTCGTCTCGACGGTGCAGGGGAAAAAAAACGAATGGAACGGCGCTTGTCGCGCCGGATATGACGCATATCCCGTTCCAAGGACGCTCACAAGTGTGCCGTCGGTGAATTGGGAAACGGCCTTGGACTCGAGTCGACTCGCTATTTTTATGAGTTGTGACTTGACTCGACAAAAAATGAAATACTTGAGACTTGACTCGGACTTGGAAGTCTAGGACTCGGGACTTGACTTGACTTGAGACACCATAACTTGAATGACTTGCGTGTTCACATAATGTTTTCGTGCTCATTCAACGGCACTGCCATGTCCTGGGACGCAACGCGGTTTCAGACGCGTAACTATAGCCGGTTCAGCAGGTGCAGCTGCACCAGGGCCCGTGGCCACCAGGGGGGCCATAGCTACGCTGCCTTTTTTTTTTAATTCAATAAACCTCACTATTAATAATCCAAAATCAAATAAAAAGCTAAATAAATTATTTCTGTTAGTTTTTTGCTGTCATCTTTGTTTCTACTGAGATACAGCAATGAATTCTGGGTAGACTGATTTTTCGAATGAACTCACATAACCAAAACAAGTAGCCTTCAAATACAAGAGTGGCTGCAAGAAGCGGCAGAAGCGTAAAACGTGGGATTTGCACCCTTCTCGTTGGATTCCGGGATGATGTCTCGTTCTCAAGTCTCTACGCTCGTCCCGCTCTACTTGGGTAAGTTCCGTGCGCTCTCGTGCAGTTATTATTTTATTTTACCGAGTTGTGATGATGCTGGTTATTGTGTGACAAACTGTGCGCTTTGGACTGGTGATGAATGAAAGAAAGCCGTTTGGTTTTGACGCACGGGATGTGGAAGTAGTTGTGACAGTGTTACATCCACATTTGGAGAAGTGTGTACTTGTTGTGTTCTGACATTGGCCGTTTCCCAATTCACCGACGGCACACTTGTGAGCGTCCTTGGAAGGAGATGTGCGTCATATCCGGCTCGACAAGCGCCGTTCTATTCGTTTTTTTCCCCTGCACCGTTAAGATGAGCTCTGAACGGCGCCGTCGTTTCCATGGAAATCGGGGCGTGGACCAAGCGTGCAAACATGCACGCTTCGCACACTTAAAAGCCCCAGCATGCACAGCGCGGGAGGATATATGACTACAAAGACCGACTCGCCAGCGACATCCACATGTGAGAGTTGCGACGTCACTATAAAATATAAGTACTGGTTCACCTCACCTACAACTATGCTACATGACACTCTTCATAAACTACGCTAAACATGTGTGACGGTAGCCGTAACGGCATAGATCACGGCACCTGTATTACCGTTCACATGCTTTTCCCCTTACACTTCTATATTTCCTTTGCTGTTGTAATGCTGGATATTCTACAGTGTCGCCATGTCCAACGTTTACTCTAAGCTGCGCACTGCTCGCACATTCTCAGCGCACAAGAAAACTTGTGCAGCGCACTGTAAATCAGGGATGAAAGAGCTTTTAGCGGATCTCCGCTTTTTATTCAGCCGCGGGGTCATTTTTTTATATCTGCAAAGTGCGAGCCGCGCGGGGGGGTGCATTTCGGATGTGGAGTTAGTGTGTTTGCTCAGACACATAAAAAATTAAGGGGAACATTGGCCATGTCCCAATTCCAAGTATTACTAGTCGCAATAGTATAATATTTTTGTCTTTAGGGAACAAGGAGCAGACCACCCGGCTCATTGAGCTGAGGCGGGACCTGTTCCATTTCGCAGACGGCCATGTGAGAAACGTAGTGCACTAAGGACAGAGCGAGTGTGCGCCGTCTCGACGACAGACCGAGTGCACACTCACAAGCGTGCCGTCGCTGAATTGGGAAACGGCCATTATCTGTGACTGTGGCAAGAGCTGAGCGATCTTTTTCCAAATTCAAACTTATTAAGACCTAAGGAGCAGCATGGGGCAGGAGAGGCTCAGTGGGTTAGCTGTCCTGTCTATAGAAAACACAAGAGCCAGAGAATTAAATATTGAGGACATTACTGATGATTTTGCCCAACGCAAGGTTCGTAAAATGGCCTTCTAGTGGCCCAATACATGCGTACTGCCGGTCATATATGAATCTTTTTTTTTTCTTTGTTTCTGCACAGATAAATAAGTTAAATTAAGTTTTGTTTCTGCACGGTTCGGGTTTAAGCAAGCTACGCTGTTTCAGCAGAAGGTTAAGGTTTCAGCGCTTTGAATGTTCCCATAATTCCATGAAAGCTAATATTGATGCAGTAAGATTTGATTACCCTGTATTAATACAATTATTTTTAATATTTACCCATGTAATGGATCCAGTGTAGTGGCGCATGTTTTATTTACAATATAATGTATATAGACTACCTCTGTGCTTCTGCTCTTTTTTTAGAGGATTGTATTGCACGTAGTAGAGCCTCGAATACGAGGTTGACCACTAGGGGGCCCGGTACGAAATGTCGCACCTGGGCCCGTGACTACCTCGTTACGCTACTGCCTGGATTAGTCCACGTTTAGTCCTGGTCTAGTCTCTTAGCCAATCAGGACGCAGAACACAATGTTACACTATAAAAAAAAATGTTACACTATAAAAAGAAAATTGAAAAAAAAATAATAATAATAAATCCGCGAACCAGGATAGAGCGAGGATTACTGTATTTTGTTATTCAGCATCAATACATTTGTCTGCTTTTTACTAAGGAATAAATAATTGAGTAATATACAATATAATAATACTATGATATATTTTTGACTCAGTGTTATGTATACTATAGCTTAAGACCCTAAAGACCCTATTGAAACACTAAAATTCAGGAGAAAAACGTCGCTTATCAATTAATCATAAATCGATCGATAAGGTCAATCAACTATAGATTAATGAATTGTGTGTGTGTGTGTGTGTGAGAGAGAGAGAGAGAGAGAGAGAGAGGAGAAATGTAACAAAGTTTAATATTAATAAGCTATTTGTTTTAGCTATTATTTATTTCCTCACAAAAAGGGAATGACTTATGGATATACTGTGTGAGAGTGAGTGACAGAAAGAGTGTGAGAGAGAAATGTGCAAAGAAAAGAGCAAAGAAATGTGACAGTTTAATTTACTGTAAGTTAGTATTTGTTTTAGCTGTTATTGTTACTTTGTAAAAGGATAGCTACTTGTGGATATTCTGTGTGTGTGTGTGTGTGTGTGTGTGTGTGTGTGTGTGTGTGTGTGTGTGTGTGTGTGTGTGTGTGTGTGTGTGTGTGTTAGAAAGTGTGTGTGGGACAGAGTGAGTTAGGGAGTGTAACAAAGTTTAATACAAGTTTGTTTTAGCTGTTACTGGTTTTAACTCAATGCTGAAACAATGTTGAAAACATGTGAAACAGTTTGGTTTTCGATGTACAGATCTCTTTTGCCAATAAATAACCAATAATTACATCATCACTGTTTTGTTTGAGTTTATGATGTATTTTACTGAACATAAGTATTTACAATACAAATATTTTATAACAGGTTGGGCGCATTAGGCAGTGATGATTACTTACACTTTCTTATATATTGCCTTTCACTTTATTAAGATCAGATTCTGCAACTAAAATTACAACAATACGCCAAAGGTGACTTGACTTGGACTTGACTTGACCTATTACAGGACTTGACTTGACATAGCCTGTGACTTGACTTGACTTGCCCAAGAAAAAAATACTTGGGACTTACTTGTGACTTGAAGGTGAAGACTTGAGACTTACTTGAGACTTGGTCCCATGTCTGAGTCGTAGCCTTCTTACACTTGGAATTTTTCCTAAATAAACTTGACTGTGACCATCAGATGGAGACAGAGCGAGCCAAGGTGGGTCAGAAGATCAGGCCAGTATTATTATTATTATTATTATTATTATTATTATTATTATTATTATTATTAATAATAATAATAATAATAATAATAATAATAATAATAATAATAATAATAATAATAATAATAATAATATTATTATACATAATGATGATGATAATAATTGCATTTTGTTGGACTTGACACTTGAGCCACTTTTAATTAAAAAGAAAATCTTAATTAATAGTTGAATAATGTAGGCTATGAATTGAAATAATATCACAATGTCACACTGCACACAATAACCACAACAAACACTTTATTTCAAAAACATAACTTTTTTTTTTTTTTTAATTGTCACTGTTTTTAGTAAGGTACATGAAACTCGGCATACTTGTTCTCATTGGGCATAACTATGAGCGCCTCTCCAGTCTTCTTCTCATCCGACAACAGCTCCATCAGGCCTTTTGCAACTTTGGTCACACTGGACAAAAACATGCAATAATGAATACTTCATATATATATCAATATATATATATATATATATAAAGCAATATTTTTAATTAACAACAAATGACAGGACAATCCACAGCTACATCACCTCTAAACAGACAAAACACATCAATTCTGTTGTCTATGTACACAGACAACTAAAAAGCAGACATCACAACAAAACATATAATTAAAAACAATTGCAGTGCTCAGTTACTGTTTCCCTTAACAGGTCTTTAAAAGAATTTATGGATGGAAGAATTGTGAGATTTAAAGTGGCTTGAAGTTCATTCCAAAGCCTTGGTGCATATGAAGTGAATGCATTTTTACCAAGTTCTGTTCTTGTTTGTGGAGCATGTAAAAGTATTTTTTCTGATGACCTTGTGCGGTAACCACTGTTATGAAAAGAAAGCTAATTAAAAATGTACAGAGGTAGTTTACCCATTAGGGCTTTCGCAATAAAAATCAGTGCATGAATTTTTCTTCTGAGGGAGAGGGAGGGCCATTGTACAGTTTCATACAGAGTGCAGTGGTGAGTCCTAGCTGATGAACCTGTAATGAAACGCAGGGCTGAGTGGTACAACACATCCAGCTTTTTAAGCAGGAATAAACTGGAGTGCATATACAGTGTGTCCCCATAGTCAAGCACTGACAGGAATGTGCTCTGAACTAACCTTCTCCTTGCATAATAGGGAAAGCACTTCCTCATTCTAAAGAAGAAACCCAACTTTGGTCTCAATTTCTTACAGTGTTGTCAGGTGAAAAGAATTTAAAGGTCCCATGGCATGAAATTTTCACTTTCTGAGGTTTTTGAACATTAATATGAGCTCTCTTAAGCTGTTTAAGGGCCCCCTCATGGCTAAAGTCCTGCTTTAGTCCCGGTTTAGTCCTAGCAGAAATAGGCTAGGCTGCAATGAGCAGTGCGGTCCCGCACAGAGCACAACGTACATACTGAAATATGATCGCCACGAAAGCTGAATTAGTATTTAAACATGCCCTAAAGTCTATAAAGTAAATATGTTCCTGCAAACATCATCGGGTACACTTACTTGCCTCGTTGTTTGCCTTGATGTCCGATTATTCGCATATCCACGCTCTTTCACCAGTAAAGTATCCAATCACATTCTGTACATGAGCTCCGGAGAAACGTGTCCCATGTCCCGAGGAGAGACTCCTTCCTTCTTATGCATCCTATGAAATGCAACTATATATTCACGAGCTGAGCACAGCTGATGTCACGTGATTGGTCCGTAGCGGTAGGATGGTAATTTAGACACACCTCGATTCTTTCCGAAAAACAAGCCAATTTCACAGACAAAATGCTTTTTAAGCAGCCAATGCTGTTATCTGAAACATGTAGTGGCTTCTTCATGATCTCAACTAGCACATTCTGCAAAAAAACGAAAATCACAAATTTTGAAAAAAAAATGAAATGCAAATATCTCCGTTTCACTAATCGCGAGTTGCTGACTTTTTCCGGGTGCTCAGTCACAAATTTGCGTGTAGTCTGAAGTGTCCCTCCTGTGTATCTGTTCATTGCACTGTTCTACAGTTGACTTGATTTTCTTGTTTCAGGTACAAACTAAATACTGAGTTGTAGGCTTGTATATATATTTTTTATTTGTTTATATTTTATTACTTATTTTTCTATTTATTTTGATTTGTATATATACACTTAATATTTACCCTCTGTTATATATTATATTTGATGAGTGAGCTACTGTACCTAAAAGATTTCCATTGTGGATCAATAAAGTTTGTCTAAGCCTAAGTGTAAGTTTTATGAAACTGTAACCGCTCTTTTAGATGTTTAGATGATTCTAAAAAAGTGGAATGTTGTTGTTGTGATGTCATCTTTATAAGCTCTGTAGTGACTGTTGATGTTGAGATGTGTCCACTTACTCCATGATGCCCAGGTTGTCCACCAGGCTCATCGTCATGTCCATCATGTGCACAAACGGGCCCAGTCTTTCAGGGATGCCAGTGAACAGTGCTGTGTTGACGAATCCAGGACACAGAGCGTTAAAGCGCACGCCATCATCCGCACCAAGAGACACCATCTACACCCACACAAAGACTCTTACTCATCTGATGTCATCAACATGTTACGGTCAAGCGTTTTGTTTATTTTATTTTATTTGTTGTATTTTAGTTGGTATATGTGAATGTGTTGTGTTACATGAGCCATTTCTCTGTGTTTTTCTATGGGTGCCGCCATTTTGTAAGGTCCATGTATGTGGGCGGGACACTTCTTGTCCCGCCTTCAGGTTCAGGGAATGCTTTCTGATTGGATGACTTTGATCTAGCTTTATTCTTTGTTCTTTTATCTGTGGTCTTACCTGCTATAAATTCAGACCTTAGGGGGGGTCACTGACAGAGGGAAGACAGACACCACTGAAGACACACCGGAAGGTCAAGCCAAGCAAGAAGAAGCTCGGTACGGACGGCAGGTGGCGGTGCCGTGAGCTTGTATTTGTGTTGTGGGTGCTGCTCCAGCGCCTTGGATTACACGTTTTTCTGCGGACTCTCTGCCTCGAGGGTGCCACTGGAGAGGATTCCGTGCATTCCAGGGACTTCTGGAGACTACGGGCAGTTGGACTGGTGGGAGGACGGCCAAGTCACGTGCGCACGCCAGTGGTGCAGGACTGTAGGATACCTGTGTAAACTTTATTCTGTTGTTTTGTTTCTTTTTTTTTGTGTGCGTGTGTAGTTTTGTATCCCAGATAAACGGAGACTGTTTTTATAACTTTGTGTTGGGCATTGGCTAACTGCACACGTAACAAACATGTGACGCTAACTAGAGGCACTGCTCTGTCTGAAGCTCTGTTACTCAAGGTAGACTTTAATCTGAACCTGAGTTGTGTCATGTGCACTGACGGACACCCTTGTGTCCGTCAGTGCACATGACACCAGGACGCCCTAGGCCGGAGGTCGATGATCGACTTTGTTGTTATGTCATCTGGCCTCTGGCTGCATGTCTTGGACACTCGGGTGAAGGGCAGAAGGGCAGAGCTGTCAACCAATCACCACCTGGTTGTGAGTTGGGGCTGCTGGCGGAGGTGGAAGCCGGAAAGTCCTGGCAGACCCAAGCGTATCGTGAGGGTCTGTTGGGAACATCTGGCAGAGCCCTCTGTTGGGGCAACCTTCAACTCACACCTCCCCCAAGATTGGGACATGGAGTCTGAGTGGGCTATGTTCTCAGCCTCTATTGTCAATGCAGCCGCTTGTAGCTGTGGTTGTGGTTAACCGGCTGGTTAGCTCAACTCAACTGGCAAGGCATTTGACTTTCACCCAGGGGACCTGGGTTGAAATCCCCCCGGCAATGAGCAAGCCAGTGTGGGTCCTTGGGCAAGGCCCTTCACAGTACTGCCTCCTGGGTGCTGAAAAGGATGGGTCAAATTTTTTTATTTTATATTTAAATTTTTTAAATTTTATTTATTTGTTTATTTTTGTAAGGTCTGTGGTGCCTGTTGTGGCGGCAATCTCCAAGCCGAGTGGTGGACACCGGAAGTAAGGGATGCCGTCAGGCTGAAGAAGGAGTCTTATAGGGCCTTGGGTGTGTAACAACTACAGGGGAATCACACTCCTCAGCCTTCCTGGAAGGTTTATCCCAGGGTACTGGAGAGGAGAATCCAACCGATAGTCGAACCTGTGGTTTTCGGCCGAACACTGAACCAGTTCAGTCCAGTTTAAATCTTTTTTTTTTCTTTTTCTTGAGTTTAAAAATATATTACACTGAGTTTGCTCACAGAAATACATAGAAACCTCATCACTGTTCTGAGCCTATGGAGCCTAAAGACAGTTGAGCATTCTACCATAAGTATCAATGCAATTAGAGGTCCACAAAAAGTCATGTTTCATCAATATTTCCACATATTTTAGATTTTGTATCAACATAGTGGCTATGATTATTGTTCATAAAATAGTGTTGGTTTGGATTTTTTTTAAATTAAGAAATACAACTTTTATAGCAACAGGTTTCACCATATTAAATACATAGAGCCGCTTAACAGTTAGTTTCCTGTCACTTGTCACTTTGTTTGTTAGTTTAAATACCTTTTTTATTTTTAAGTCTTAACTAGGCTTCAACACAGACATTTGTTAGCTATGCTATTAGCTTAGCTAAAATAACACATTGGCAGCATTAAGTTAGAAAAATACCGTAGATTTTTTTTCTTGTGAAAGAATTATCCTTTTTTTTTAAATAAAAAAAATAAAATGACCAAATAAAGAAAGTAATTATGGGTAAATACAATTGCATCACAGCAGAGGAAGGACCATGCAGATGTAGGGTTACCATACTCCCCTTCATTGTGCTGTTCATTTATCAGAATCAGTATTGAGTACTGTGTCTAAGTACTGAAATCAATGTTTAGTATGGTGACAACACTAATGCAGCTCATGTTTTTAAATACATTTGGAAAAGGCTTTTGACCAGCTCAGGGGATGTTTTTTCAGTAGTTTCAATGTCACTGACTTACTGCCATTGCTCTGGTGAAGCCCACAACTCCATGTTTGGTGGCAGTATACACCGGACAGCTGGGCATGGGACCAAGGCCTGTGTGAAAGAATCATAAAGAGAGGGTATTTTACTTATATGGGGTATTCACTTCTAACACATAACATTTACATCATTATGTTACCTTTTATTGAAGTTGTCTTGTAGTGTAGTCTTGCTTTATGCGTTTGTATATTTTTAGAGAATTGTCATGTGGGATCATGGATGGCATAGGCTTGTGAGTGGATCTAATCCATGTAATAATGTTATTTCCTCATCACAAACATGCTTGGAGTTGTGTTTTGTTTCATTCATCCATGTTTAACACACAAACCCTGCATATTTAGGTCGAGGGCTTCTCTCAAACAGTAAACACTCTGTTTTTAAACTCCATACATGATTTCGGCCATGGAATTGCCAGTCTCTTTTGAACGAAAGGTAAAAAGTAACTGGGAAAATGGGAAACATCACAACATCACATCACAAGGTGGAACAGAGCATTTTGAGATTTGAAGATGCAGACAGACTAATAATAAAAGGTTACTCAAACATGTGTGAATGAAGCAAAACACAACTCCATGTTTTTGAGGAGGTAACAACATGGCTTAAAGTGTAATATATCTTATTGTTCCATTTGTCATGTATTGGATAATAAGTCAATATAGTTATTACTATGACAATTTGATGTGTGCAAGTTGATGAGCAAAATAGTGATCCAAGAAGTTATTCAAATAAGAGGGGAAAAAAATGTCGGACTAACTGTCGCAAAATCTGGTATTTTTAAGGACAGACATAAAAATGAACACACAAGGAAAAGGGGAGAAAGGTTCAGCTGCCTGTGTCTGATCCAATGTCTGTATCAGTGACGTGCGTGTGTGTGTGTGTGCAGTGCACTGTGGTTTAACTGTTCACTGTTTTAAAGGTCCCATGGCATGAAATTTTCACTTTCTGAGGTTTTTGAACGTTAATGTGAGCTCCCCTACCC
Source organism: Paratrypauchen microcephalus (assembly GCA_036785185.1). Taxonomy (NCBI): domain Eukaryota; kingdom Metazoa; phylum Chordata; class Actinopteri; order Gobiiformes; family Gobiidae; genus Paratrypauchen; species Paratrypauchen microcephalus. Next base: position 27,810 of record JAVJIX010000260.1, on the reverse strand, counting down.
TGTTTAGCCCCCCCCCATGGTTAAAAGTTGCGAAATGTCTAAACTGAGCATTTGCGATCCTTTTCTGCGTTACAAAAAATCGGAGCTCAAACGGGCGATTTTGATAAAGGCACCTCGAAAAAAGAAATGCAAATGCAGTTCCACCCCCGTCTGTCTGTACTCAGCGTCTCTGTAAATCACGCCCAGAGAGTTTGGACTGCGAATGCGCTAGGCAATGCGAAATGCATTTTTTTATTTGCCTGGAGGCACGTCCGAGTGTTTCTAGGCTCGGAAGTCCTTTATCTGAGCCTCTGGACCTTTGAACAGCAGTGGTTTAATTTTATTTTATGTGGAAATGTGTTTATTTTTCAATCGAACGCTTCAAATCTCTCCCCCCGTGCAAAAACAAGGAAATGAATCAGCTGAGGGCTCAGAGCCGAGAGGGGAGAGTTTGGCCACGCCCCCACCCTCTACTATTGGCCAGCTCTTTTCTCCTCATTTGCATTCAAGCAACAACGCCCATTATGGACTGTTCAGAGAGAGAAAAATTACTCTTTCTCATCTTATCTCTGTTTCTCATGCACTTGAAGAAGGATTCATTTACAGTATTAGGGAACCATTAAGGAGCCATATAAAAGCATCAAGAAGTACCATGTCATGGGATCTTTAACAAAACATAAATCCACAGCTGTGATGAGTGTTGGAGCAGTGCATTGTGGGACAGGACCTGCCAGAGATGCAGTGTTGATGACAACCCCTCCGTGCCCTTTGCGCAGTTTGCTCATATGCTCCTGAGCAAGGTATGCCACTTGGATCATCGCTGTCTGAAATACAGACACACAGTCAGAAACACAGTCACACAGTGAGTCTGAAACACAGAAACAGTGGATCACACAGGAGCGTGGACATGTGCTGGGTTACACAATACTTGCATTCAAATTCATGATCATTGCTACATCAACTTCATGTTGACAACATGAAATGATCTGAACATTTTTGCTTCTTGCAGTGCTCCTTTAGATATAATAATGCATTTTATTCATAAGCGCCTTTCAGAACACCCAGGGACACTGCACAAGGTTAAAAACGAATAAAAAGCACAAACAAACAATACAATAAAATATAAAGACAAAATCAGAATGGAGGAAATGTGTGATTGGCTATGAGAGGTAGGACAGTCTGAACAGGTGGGTTTTGAGTCTGGATTTAAAGAGTGGGAGAGAGTCTATGTTATGGAGGTCAGGAGGGAGAGAGTTCCAGAGCTGAGGAGCAGAGCGGCTGAAGGTTCTGCTCCCCATGGTGACGAGACGGGCAGAGGGGACAGAGAGCTGAAGACAGGAGGAAGAGCGGAGGGTGCGGGAGGGAGTGGCGATGTGGACGAGGTCAGATATGTATGGTGGGCAGTGTTGGGAGTAACTCGTTACAAAAGTAATTAATTACTGTAATGCATTAGTTTTTGGTGTAACGCAGTAATGTAACGCATTACAGGGAAGAAAATCGGTAATATATTACTCGTTACAATGCCAGTAATGCACATTACAATGCATTTTTAACCTGCTTTGTTTTTGTGGGTTTTGCGTTTTCTTCATACAAAGTTCGCGGATCACCGTGAGATCAGCTACTGAATCTGATAAGTCCGCGCAGAACATTACATTTCATACAAAGTTCCGCGAGATCAGCTAGTGATATAAAAGTCCACGCAGAACATTCCATTTCCTTTTACTTCGTCTCGAACTGGCAGACTGACAAAGGATGACAGAACCAGAAGAATCGGATAGTGCTAGCTCCTTTTCAAGATGGGCATACGCCCACTACTTTCACTTCGTTCAAAATAAGGACTCCAAGAACATTTTAGTTAAATGCACACTGTGTGTGAATCCGAAACCTCTTTCCACGTCGAAATGCAGTACAAGCAATTTGACGAAGCACTTGCAGAGGTGCCATAGCACCACGAAATTAATCAGAAAAGGAGGGGATGGGACAGGGAACGATACAACCCAGGTGAAAGTCATGACACATGAGAGATTTGCACTGTAGATTGCCAAATCCTTATTTCCAGTCATTTTGGCGAGAGTAACTAAAGTAATGCAAAAGTAGTGTAATGCCTTACTTTTTATTTAGAGTAATATTGTAATGTAAGGCATTACTTTAAAATGACAGGAACAAGAAATAAGTAGTGCATTACAGTTTTTGAGTAACTTGCCCAACACTGATGGTGGGGCTAGGTTGTGTAATGCTTTGAATGTGGTAATGAGTATTTTGAAGTTAATTTGCTGTTTTATGGGGAGCCAGTGGAGTTCTTGTAGTACGGGGGTGATGTGATGGATAGTAGGGGTCCGAGTGATAATCCGGGCTGCAGAGTTCTGTAGGAGCTGCAGTTTCTGAAGAGATTTGTTGAGGAGACCAAAAAGAAGAGAGTTACAGTAATCGATGCGGGAGGTGACAAGGCTGTGGACTAGGACGGCAGTGGTGTGAGGAGTGAGGGAGGGGCGGAGACGAGAGATGTTGCGTAAATGGAAGTATGCAAACCGGGTGACATTATTGATGTGTGAATGAAATGAAAGTGTGCTGTCGAGGATGACACCCAGACTCTTGACCTGAGGAGAGGGATGGACAGTTGAGTTGTTAATGTTAATGGAGAAGCTGATTTGGAGAGTGTGGATGGAGTGCTACTAGGAGGACTTCTGTTTGGAACTATTGAGCATCAGGAAGTTGGAGGAGAACCATGAGTTGATTTCCTGTAGGCAGAATGGCGGGAGTAATGATGAGGGTTTGGAGGAAAGGTAGAGCTGGGTGTCATCCACGTAGCAGTGAAAATGAATGTTGTGCTTATATCTAACAATTTTTCCAGAGGAGCGGCTGAAAACGTGCATTATCTAACCGATTTTCTGGGCACAGAAGCGCTGTGCGTGAGAAAAACCATGCGTGGCGTGTGAGCGTGTGAACACATCGAATTGCGTGTGTCACACTCTCAATGCGATGACTTGAGAGCCCTGTGCTTACGGAAGATATGACCAAGAGGGAGTATGTAAATGACAAAAAGGAGGGGCCCCAGGACAGAGCCCTGGGGCAATCCCGCACAGACAGGAAAGGTGTTGGATGTGTGTGATTTGAGATGAATATTCTGTACGGTCGGTGAGGTAAACTAGGTGAGGGGGGTGTCAGTACTGTAATGCCGATTGAAGATAGTCTATGGAGGAAGGTGCTGTGGGAGATAGTGTCAAAGGCTGCGGTAAGATCAAGGAGGATGAAGATGGAAAGTAAACCAGTATCAGCTGCCATAAGGAGGTCATTGGTGATTTTTATGAGTGCAGTTTCTGTGCTGTGGAGGGGTCGAAAGTCTGATTGGAACAGTTCATACAGATTTTTATTAATGAGGTAGGTGTGGAGTTCAGAGGCAACAGTCTTTTCAAGGATTTTGGAGATGAAGGGTAGGTATGATTAATATTATTTTATAGTAATAATATAATATATATAATAATAGTATACTGTATATTTTGTGTGTGTGTGTATGTAATATATATATATATATATATATATATATATATATATAAAAAATTGAAACAGATCTACTGTTATACTTATATTTAGTGCAAACTCTAATTATGTCAAAAGAGGACACGTCTCACTCAAAAATATGGCCCCCAGGAAATTTGAGTTGAATAGTCATGCAATACATGTCCATAGTGTCACATCCAGACCCAACCCTTGTCCTCACCAGGTTGATGGAAACCATCTTCTCCCACTCAGTCTCATTTAAAATTCCGGCATTGTTACACACAATGTCCAGAACTCCAAAAGTCTGCACGGTTTGCTGAAAAGCAGCTGGAAAAACAACAAAGATTTAGTCTGAAAGTGAAGGGGTGAATGGCTCCACCAGCTCAGCTCCTGGATCTGCTCCTGTCTGCTCCTCTGGTCCTGCTCCTGTCTGCTCCTCTGGATCTGCTCCTGTCTGCTCCTCTGGATCTCCTGTCTGCTCCTCTGGATCTGCTCCTGTCTGCTTTTCTGGCTCTGCTCCTCTGGATCTGCTCCTGTCTGCTCCTCTAGATCTGCTCCTGTCTTTTCCTCTGGATCTGCTCCTGTCTGCTCCTCTGGTCCTGCTCCTGTCTGCTCCTCTGGATCTGCTCCTGTCTGCTCCTCTGGATCTGCTCCTGTCTGCTCCTCTGGATCTGCTCCTGTCTGCTTCTCTGGCTTTGCTCCTGTCTGCTCCTCTGGTCCTGCTCCTGTCTGCTCCTCTGGTCCTGCTCCTGTCTGCTTTTCTGGCTCTGCTCCTCTGGATCTGCTCCTGTCTGCTCCTCTGGATCTGCTCCTGTCTGCTCCTCTGGATCTGCTCCTGTCTGCTCCTCTGGTCCTGCTCCTGTCTGCTCCTCTGGTCCTGCTCCTGTCTGCTCCTCTGGATCTGCTCCTGTCTGCTCCTCTGGATCTGCTCCTGTCTTTTCCTCTGGATCTGCTCCTGTCTGCTCCTCTGGTCCTGCTCCTGTCTGCTCCTCTGGATCTGCTCCTGTCTGCTCCTCTGGATCTGCTCCTCTGGATCTGCTCCTGTCTGTTCATCTGGATCTGCTCCTGTCTGCTCCTCTGGATCTGCTCCTGTCTTTTCCTCTGGATCTGCTCCTGTCTGCTCCTCTGGATCTGCTCCTGTCTTTTCCTCTGGATCTGCTCCTGTCTGCTCCTCTGGATCTGCTCCTGTCTGCTCCTCTGGATCTGCTCCTGTCTTTTCCTCTGGATCTGCTCCTGTCTGCTCATCTGGATCTGCTCCTGTCTGCTCCTCTGGATCTGCTCCTGTCTGCTCCTCTGGATCTGCTCCTGTCTTTTCCTCTGGATCTGTTCCTGTCTGCTCCTCTGGATCTGCTCCTGTCTGCTCCTCTGGATCTGCTCCTGTCTGCTTCTCTGGCTATGTTCCTCTGGCTCCGCTCCTGTGGCTCTGCTCCTGTCTGCTACTCTGGCTCTGCTCCTATCTATTCCTCTGGCTCTGTTCCTGTCTGCTCCTCTGTTCCTGTCTGCTCCTCTGTTCCTGTCTGCTCCTCTGGCTCCGCTCCTGTGGCTCTGCTCCTGTCTGCTACTCTGGCTCTGCTCCTATCTATTCCTCTGGCTCTGTTCCTGTCTGCTCCTCTGTTCCTGTCTGCTCCTCTAGCTCCGCTCCTGTGGCTCTGCCCCTGTCTGCTCCTCTGGCTTTACATTATGATAGCTTAGTTTTACCTTTGAGATTTTCTTTAGACTGAACATTACATTCAATAAATAAAACTTTGTCTTTTCCAAACTTTTCCTCCAGATCTTCCATTAAACTCTTTCCGGTTCCTGCGTTCATGTCCAACACTGACACCTGCAGACACAAGAAAAGCACTGTTATTATGAAGATGCGCCCACCATAAGCTCAGGGTACAAGATATATTTTGTTAAAGGTGCACGGCGAAACTTTTCTGGCAATAGCATCTCCATGGAGTATATAAACAAAAGTGTCCCTCCTCTGTATCCTCTGTTTCCTGCAGCATCACAGCAGCCTCCAGTTGGAGCCAGGTGAACAACAACAGGAAAGTCTCTCCTAAGCTTCACTCTCACTTCGCTCTGCGGTTGGTAATGAAAGTATAAACAAAGTATTCTCTGGAAGGTCTTATGCCACAATTTCTCATTTGGTGTAAAAAGCCTGTAGCATCTTAAATGCTCCTTAGTCTCACCTGGAATGTGTTTTGTTTCATTCACACATGTTTGAGTAACCCTTTATTATTATTAATCCGTCTACATCTCCAAAGCTCAAATGCTCTGTACCACATTGTGATGTCATGTAGCGGTAGTTTTAGTTCAGTAAAAATTGGCAATTCCAGAGCTGAAATTATCCAAATGATTCCAAAGAATGTGCATGGAAATTAAAAACAGAGTACTGTAGCGCATTTCCTGTATATGAAATCACAAGATGGAAGAGTGTTTTCTGTTTGAGAGAAGAACTCAGCCTAAATATGCAGGATTTGTGTGTTAAATGTGTGTGAATGAAACAAAAGTTTTAGTGAGGATCAGTGAGGACTTGCTGTAGTCAATACTTATAAAAATGAAAAACTATTTACAATTACCTGGTGATAATGTTACTCGACTACATGAAAAAGTCAAGTACAGTTTTAAAACTGTATTCAAAAAAGTACTATTAGGGTACTGTAAAGGAAATCTTCACATAATTATTCAAGTAACCAATTATTTAGGTTGTATAAGTTAGCTTTGTGATTTCTAATGAAATGGGGTTGTTAACGCAACCCAACCCAAAACATGCACCATAGGTAAATCCTCCAGCTTAGGTCCTGACCAAACCGAAGCAAGAAGATCATGGAGATGGTCCCCGGGCGCAGTAATGTGCTGCTCACTGCTCCTGATAACAGGATGGGTTAAATGCAGAACTGGAATTTCCCCACTGTGGGACTAATAAAGGCATAGCTTTCTTAATCAGTTTTGGATTTAGTTATCTTGTAAATGGGCCTCTTAGGGTCCTCTTGCTGCCATATAATATGTCTCTGTGGTATTTTTACACTGGATTCAATTATTTATTTAAATTTTTATTTATTTATTTTTAATTAGGACAATGCATTTTCATCAACATGGCAACAAACAGCATCAATGTAAATATGCCGGAATTAGCACAATAGCTACTTTACTTTACTTTTGGCTCCCGTGGACCCACCAGCCACGGGGGTGGTGTGGGGGGAAGGAGGAAGGGGGGTCTATTGGGGCCGGTGCACTGTGATCTGGGCAGCGGACCTGGACCGTTGAAAACGGAGAAAGCGGAAATAAATGGACGGGGAAAATGGCTACTTTATATCCATTGCCCTAATGTAGGTCAACAGGAAGTAGTTATTCTGCTAATATTCAGTTATTATTCAACTTGTTTTTCACTTGTTATTCTACTGCGAATGACCCAGCCTTGTGCTGACCTGTCCTTGTAGAGGAGTATAAAAATGTTGTATGCTTTGTTATGATCACCAGATTAGGAACAGATGCCTCTGTCAGGGAGAGTCAGGATGTGATTGTGCGCACAATTGCTTGAATGAATTAGACCGTTTGATTCAAGACAGCTTTCCAGTTTTATTCTCTGCAGCTTAGAAAAATCTACAACAGTACCCAAAGAATCAGTCATGTGAGTATTTGCATTGAGTTACTTCCCCGTAACAAAGTAAAAGTAGGAGTGATACTGTTCTTAAGTAAACATTTTAGGGATCTGTACTTTGCTTTTACTTAAAGGAGACATATCAGGCTTTTAATTTCATCTATAAACCTCAAAATCATTTATATAGGATGTGAATAAAGTTTAACTGCCATGCTTGGATCTAATTTCCCTGTTATTGTAACCCCACAAGCCCATCTTTTACCCCTGTTTTGAGAGTCCGCAGAGAGTGCTTCGCTTTACTGCATTCCCTTTAAATGTATTTACACTCCAATATGTACAATTGTTATTTATTATTAGTTGTGTGGCTTTGATTTATGTTTTTTACACTTTTACACTAAAAGATAAGGGTTTAGAGTGTCTTGATTGTGATTTTGTCAATTATTTTTAAATACAAATTTCCATTCATCCATCTTCTTCCACTTTTCCATTTCTGGGTCGCGGGAGCAGGTGTCCAAGCAGATCTGCTGCCCAGAACGCAATGCACCAGCCCCCATGAATCCTCCTGCGGGTGGTGGGTCCACAGGAGGACGGCCCACGTCACAACAGGCCTTGATGTATCTTCTGCCATGGGGGCTACCAGTGTCCGCAGACATACAAATACAAATTTGTGGATTAAAAAATGCAATGATTACAGTTTGTGTCAGAGCTGACGAAGCCTCTCGGATGAGTGGCGAAACGTTTTCAACCAAACAAACTTTGTCCAGTTGACAAATTGAACTTCTCCTTTTATCAATGATTACAGTTATTGTATCAGAATATGGCAGCATACTAATGGTCACTAAAAGAGTTTTCTGACTCAATATTGCCTCAGTTGTGATGGGTTTAGCTCTTCCTTTTCCCTTCTTGAACTACCATACAATCAGAACATGGGTTCTCCAGATTAAGTAGTTGCTTACAGCTGTCCAATGCCTTCAGGTATTATATAAAATATACCGTATTGGCCCGAATATAAGACGATGTTTTTTCCATTGAAAGAACACTGAAAAATCGGGGGTCGTCTTAGATTCGAGGTCTAGCCATTTAAACGCTAGATGGCGCCAGATATCTTTAAAGCGAATGCTGCTAGTGGCAGTGTTGCCAAATAGCGACTTTGTCGCTATTTTTAGCTACTTTCTGGACCCCCCCTAGCGAGAAAATTAGACAAAAGCGACTAGCGACAAATCTAGCGAGTTTTTTTTTTTGGTGATCAGAGGCTCCAAGATCGCGGGAGGGGGAAAAATAATTGCGCCGTTTTCTCTCTTTCCCCGTTCAGAGAAAGAGACAGAGAGACACAGGCCGTTTCCCAATTCACCGACGGCACGCTTGTTAGCGTCCTTGGAACGGGATATGCGTCATATCCGGCGCGACAAGGGCCGTTCCATTCGTTTTTTTCCACCTGCACCGTCAAGACGAGCTCTGAACGGCGCCGTCGTTTCCATGGAAATCGGGGCGTGGACCAAGTGTGCAAACATGCACGCTCCGCACACTTAAAAGCCCCAGCATGCACAGCGCGGGAGGATATATGACTACAAAGACCGACTCGCCAGCGACATCCACAAGTGAGAGTTGCGACGTCACTATAAAATATACGTACTGGTTCACCTCACCTACAACTATGCTACATGAAACTCTTCATAAACTACGCTAAACATGTGTGACAGTAGCTGTAACGGCATAGTTCACGGCACCTGTATTACCGTTCACATACTTTTCCCCTTACACTTCTATATTTCCTTTGCTGTTGTAATGCTGGATATTCTACAGTGTCGCCATGTCCAGCGTTTACTCTAAGCTGCGCACTGTTCGCACATTCTCAGCGCACAAGAAAACTTGTGCAGCGCACTGAAAACCAGGGATGAAAGAGCTTTTTATTCAGCCGCGGGGGCATTTTTTTATATATCTGCAAAGTGCGAGCCGCGCGGGGGGGGGGGTTCATTTCGGATGTGGAGTTAGTGTGTTTGCTCAGACACATTAAAAATTAGGGGGAACATTGGCCATGTCCCAGTTCCAAGTATTACTAGTCGCAATAGTATAATATTTTTGTCTTTAGGGAACAAGGAGCAGACCACCCAGCTCATTGAGCTGAGGCGGGACCTGTTCAATTTCGCAGGCGGCCATGTGAGAAACGTAGTGCACTAAGGACAGAGCGAGTGTGCGCCGTCTCGACGACAGACCGACGGCACACTCACAAGCGTGCCGTCGCTGAATTGGGAAACGGCCACAGGCAGAGAGGGGCGGGGGCGGAGTTGAGGATTCAGACACACACCAGTCTGTCCTCTGCTCCCTCCCATCTCGTCAGATCACAGCTGACTTCACTTAGACTTCACTTTGATGGTTAATGCAGTTATTGCAATTTTGTTGTTTTATCACAGTAGATTGGTTTATTTACATTTCAAAAACCAGAAGCCATTCATTTACAAATGTGATTGCACTTTAGTTTACATATTTAAATGTTCAGATATTAAGATGTGATAGACAGTTTTTGCATGATTTGAATGAGGCAAAATAACATGTTTTTTTCTCTCGAATATATTGTTATAATCATTTGTTTCAGATGTACTGTAATTATTTTCTGTATAAAAATTAAATTTGGTGTTCAAAAAGTCTTTTTTCAAACTTTAGTCTTGAAAAAGAGGGGGTCGTCTTATAATCAGGGTCGTCTTATATTCGGGCCAATACGGTAATATTTATAAAATATAGATAGAAGCAGTTGCTTACTCTAAATTAATCTGTGGGATTTTCGTCAATAGTACAGGTTAGTGAAATATGACAAGTTCTTTGAATTCAAGATTCTGTATTGTCAATGCCAGTGTTGGCAAAGTTAATTTTCTACATGAACTAGTTCAAAGTTCAGTTCACACATTTCAAAATGAACTAGTTCGCTCATAGTTCATAATTGTTTATAGTTAGTAGTTCGTTCATAGTTCCAAAAAATGAACTAGTTCATAGTTCTTTTTTTTTTCCAATACATTGCTGCGAGCTATTATTTTTCAATATCATTGCCAAAGCCCATATAGAGCCATAGACAGCAATTATTATATCAGTTTTAACAATCAAACCATGTGTTAGATTCCATCTTCATATCCAATTTCACATCCTTATCCAACTATAAATAACGGTCCCCATAATGATAAAACACCTGCAATTCAACATAATAAAGAAAATACTTAAATAACCCCCATATGGTATGACTTAATTAACTAAGAGACTTAAGAAAACAAAATAAACCCACAAATTAACATTAGTGATTCCCCCTTTAATGTGGCCCCCTTTAGCGCACCACTCTGCGCTGTTTCTCGCAAGACCAGGAAGTGCCGCAGTTTGGCCCCTGAACCAGAGCGCAGCGCGGAGGAGAAGGTCGGGAGAGCATGAGGGGAACAGAGTCCAGATAGCGGGAAACAGTTTGTAAGCACTCCTGCAGGAGCAGAGAAAGGTTTGAGGCAACCCAGGCGGAGCGTTCCTTGAACCAGAGAGCAGTGCGGAGGAGAAGGTCGGGAGAGCATGAGGGGAACAGAGTCCATGAACTATCATTCAGTCAACGCTGGTCAATGCATGCATATGCAAGCATAACGAAATTTTGATGGACTTCTGGCTACAGAAGTATAAACATAAAAATAGCATAACAACAACAAGCATAAAGATAAAAACTATCATAAAGAGATTTTAAAAAAGCATCATAAATACAGTTCCAGTAGTGTAAAGTGTCTGCAGTGTAAAGTACACACACTCTAACCATATAATTTACCCAAAAGCAAATGTCTTTGTATCTCATTTATTTTTAGTCTGCAGCTTATTCTTCTACACCCTAGGAAAATTTAGGGAAGTGGACATCCGTTCCACACACATGTACACAATACATGCTAACAAGCAAAGATCAGATTAGTTGTACTTGATACTGGCAAAGTTTGTTGCACACACAGTTTTAGCCACAGCCACTGGAACATTCCCATGAAAAATAAAATTTAACCACGCACTTCTCAGTGGTCCTGAAGCTGGGGGCTTGTGTACTGAATGGTGCGGGTTTATACACCCAATAACAAAGCATTTGAATCTATCTTCTTGCACCTTTGACATCCTTATGCTTGGACTACAAAATTAACAGGATGGCTGACCCACTAAACCAATTAACCATATGCTGTGAACTTGTATGGACACATCCAGTGCAAATACAGTGACGACATAATCAAAAATATGTCACAGAAAATGCGGGAATCTGAAAACACTTTTCTGTACTCCTTGACACCAAAATTACACAACTAAATGCATTTAAAGGCTCAAAAATATTGTTTACATGATACTTTCACCTTATATTTTTCACTTTATATTTTTTGCTCCAGTATCTGTACTTTACTTAAAGGAAAAGTAAAGTTTTTTACAATCTGAGCCTTATTTTGGAAATAAAACAAGTAGTTTTACTCACCCATAGTAATTTGGTGTCATATGGAGCACTTCCGGAGATGTTTTATCATGTGAGTTCTCGGGGCACTTGTTTGCGGTTTCCAAATAACACAAACTTTAGCACTTTTCAAATCATAGAAGCCCGATGTCTTAGCCTACGATTTTGTGTGGTCAAAAGTGGCCTGTAATCCGAGATTTAGCCATAGTTTCGAGTAGATGAGGAGGCCAGTGCGCATGTGCTCTCAGCTCCCGGGACCCAAACATGAAACGCAAAGCTGTAAACTATGGATAAATCTCGGATTACAGGCCACTTTTGCTTCAAACGAAATCGTAGATTAAGACATCAGGCTTCTATGATTTGAAAAGTGCTAAAATTTGTGTTATTTGGAGCCCGCACGGGGCATATTACATGCTCGGGCAATATATTATATGCCCCGAGCTATGGCTAGAAGTCGCACTAGGCTAACCGCAAATCTTAAAACATCTCTGGAAGTGCTCCATATGACACCAAAGTGCTATGGGTGAGTAAAACAACTTGTTTTATTACTGAAATAAGGCTCAAATTGTAAAAAAAAAACAAAAAAAAAAAAAAAAACGTTACTTTTCCTTTTTAACAATCTTGAGTAGATCTTCCACCACAGACCTTGTACACACAGACACATGTTTACCTTGGCCCCATTGGTGAGCAGCTCCTCCACCATGGCACGCCCGATACCCATGGCTCCTCCGGTCACCAGTGCCACTTTCCCGCTCAGTGCCATCTCTCACTCTGATACAGCAGGCACATACTGGCCCTGGTCTTTCCGTGGAGGCGATCTGAAGGAGGAGCCTGGTCTCTGCAACACAGTCTGACTGCAGAGCTCCACCCAGAGGACCCAACCCAGCACACTCACTAGGGGAAATCCTCTGCCCACACATTCCTACTTTTTCATTGGTGTATTCTTCATAGTTGTTGCCTTAGTTCTCTAATAAATGCAGTGGTGGATGAAGTACACAGCTTTGTTACTCAAGGAAAAGTACATAAAATCGACTTGAGTAAAAGTATTACAAGTGCCTGTTCAAAATGTATTTAAAGAGTAAAAACTAAAAGTATTTCAAGCAGATTTTGAGATCTAATAAAGCTTTAGCAGATTTTGATACAGATTTGTGCTGAATTTTGTTCAACAGAAACAAATGCAGTGATTGTTTTTCCTAAGTTTATTATTTTCAAACCTACACAACACATTAAGACAGAAACTGGTCTTGATGAGGTACAGATCTGAGCCAGAGAAAAGAATTGATTTGAGAGGGGAGTTAAAGAGGCTGTTTTTGTTAGGAAAGACAATCCATCCCTGAACAGAAAAGAATCCTCAGACCTAAATCAAAACAAAGAAAATAATAGGGATATCCAGAGGGGTATTCCACGAAAGCTACTAAGCTCAAAGCCCGGCTTTATTCGTCAGTTGGCGCTAGTTTAAGTGAGAGTTCGGTTCCACGACGCTCGCTAAACTTAGTTCCCGCTGAGTTACTGGGGCAACATGGTCTTAGCAGATAGTCTGGTCGCGGCAAGGCTAAAGTTCTGTCTTAGTTAGGCCGTGTCGCAGAGAATACGTACCTGACGTAAACAGAGTGTCAAACAAACAGTTCCGCACACCTAACGCATGAGTATCTGTGTTGTCCGAAAACAATATCAAAAAAAAAAAAAAAAACAATAAAAGACATTAGGTATGACATTCTGGTGTGAGGCCACTGCTGGAGGACTGCTGAGGGTCAGGCAAGGCACTGCTGGAGGACTGCTGAGGGTCAGGCAAGGCACTGCTGGAGGACTGGTGAGGGTCAGGCAAGGCACTGCTGGAGGACTCTGAGGGTCAGGCAAGGCACTGCTGGAGGACTGCTGAGGGTCAGGCAAGGCACTGCTGGAGGACTGCTGAGGAGGGTCCGAGTGTACGCCATCTTCAGTAACTAGAACACAAACAAACTATTAAAATACAAATGCTTGGATCACAGCTGAGGCAAGCATTAGCCTAGAGAATACCTTGAATATACTCTTCAGGAGAACTCGCAGGAAGGATCTTTGATGGGGTCCCTCCTTCAGTTACCTCCACCAGTGGGCGACCCCGGTTTAGGGCCAGTGCCAGCTCCTCTGCAGGTGAAAGGTTTTGAGGGGGGGGCTCCCACCTCCTGTGGCTTGGTAGCTACTGTTCATTTTAAATTAAATTAAGGTACCATTTCAACAGTATTACTAATTTCACTGAATAATAATATTAATATTAGCCTACTTACCACTCTGCAAAATGTTTTTATGCTTTGTCTTTACCTGCAAAACACTCCTCTTCACATTATTCCTGCTCAAAGACAAGATAACACAGTTTAACGTATTAGTTGGAGCAAATACTTTTACACAGTAAAAATAAATTACAACTGACAAGACTGCTATACAAATATATAATAATTATGACATGAACTACCCACCGTGAGAATCGAACTCACAAATTCCTGCACCCCAGACGGTGACTTTACCCCTGCACCACAGATCAGCGTTGACATAGATGGTGAAAAACAGACTTAAAAAAACTCAATGTCCAGCACTGTTATAGGACTTAACTTACGTATTTAAGCGCTCGGCGATCTTCTGCCACGCCATGTCTCTTGTCTTGGTTATCGCAAGTGCGTTGTAGGGTTCCAAAAGCAACTTCTGTTCTGATGCGCTGAAATAATCGGCCCGAATCTTCGACATGATCGCGTTTTCGACAGTCGCTTGTTCAGGGCTTCTTACCTTCCCCGTGCACGCGTCTAGGCCCGGCCTGATTAGGCCTGACTGGGGTTAGCTCTGACTAGGCGCAGCTGAAATGCGTTTGTGGAACGGGTTCAAGCTTTTGTCTAAGTTGTGTCTCAGCCAGGCGAGAACTTAGCACTTAGTCGCGGCTAAGTTTAGCGACGTTCGTGGAATACCCCTCAGGTCAGGTCCAGAAGAGTGAAAGCACCCATCAGGGGAATGTCACTCAGATCATCATTCAGAGGGCAATATGACTTCAACTGAAGAAGCATATTGAATGAGCTGTGAAATTTATTTGATTAAAAAAAAAAAACAGAATTTAATTTGTCCTTTGCCCTTCATTGCTCTGATTTGAATGTTCCACAGTATGACATTAAACAGCTGTACATCTATTTAAGTACAGGTGGTTGTATAACTCAAAAATGTCTAGAAAAACAGGCAATCTGACTGTTAGCGGGGTCACCTCTCCACAGATTTGACCTGTAACTTGGTCTGGTTTGAAGATGTATAGGCTTAATGCTATACTGTGAAAGCAGTAACATTTCCATGAAGAAAAGCATTTGATGGACCCTCCACCAGAACACCAGAAAAGTTGCACCTTTAAGTAAAAAACAGATACCTAAAAGCTTTACTTCAGTACAGTACTACTTTTACTTTAATAACATTTTACTAGTGGTGGAATGTAACAAAGGCAATTAAGTTCATTTCATCTTTTACACTTTTTTACATTAGTACTTCAAAGATTTAATCCCCAATACATTTCTGAATGTCCTTATGTGAAAATGTTTTTTAAAAAATTGTATAATAGTGCCTTTAATGAATTATCAAAGTGTTATATTCTTCTTGTGTTGGTTCATCTCCTATTGTGATATAGGATGGGACAAAGGACAAAGACTGATTAACTTAGCTTGGACAAACAATCAAAGCAACTGCTGATTAGTGATATATGCATGTATGGTAAAAATTAACTTTGCTGTGATTGGTTCAACTGGGAATTTTCCATTACGCCTATGTGTTTGACAATAAAAGAAGCAACGAGATTTGAGTGTGTGGCCTGGAAGGAGGTAGCGGCGGCTCTGCTTAACACATGCTACACCTCATTCTCCCTCGTTAACGAGTATAATACTTCTGTGTCTGTTTTCTCATTTGTTCCCTTTTGTTGATTTTCATTAGGAAAAATCCCTGACAGAAAGTATCTATAGTATGTGTTGTCTCTACTCTGCTTTCAAAGGCAAATTAGCAGTTGTCACAAACACATTTAACTGTCAACATGTAGCCTACAATGATGTGAATACAAATAACACAGGTGTATGTAGTGTGTGTTGCCATAGAAGACCCTGTGTCTGGTTAAGATTAGGCTTAAAATCTATAATGGTTAAAGGTCATATATTGAACAAACTTGACTTTTGAACTTTTACTCATGTAAAGGACACCACACACTACAGGATTTTTCAGTCTTCAGCAATTTTTAAATTTGCAACAGAAATGCACACCGCAGACACAAGGACAACGAGATTTTCAATGTCAGATTGCAAAGACTACTGTCGGATATGGCTGAGGCCCACATTAAAGGGAATGTTAATCTGTATGGGTTTCCTTCTAAAAGTTACGTGTGTTGACACAGGCTTACCTCTGACACTTTCAGCTGATCCCGGTTTGGCTCGCTCTCTGTAGCCCACGTAAGTAGGCCCGGTAACTTCCCTGGAACATGAAATAAAGCTTGTTTTTCTTCTCAAAACAAAACATTTGTTAGAAAGGTGATATATTTGCATCTGAAACAGTTGTCCACGAAACATCCAGCAGCGTATTTCGCATTCGCGTATTGTCTCTCTCCACTCGTATCACTACGCCCATGTTAACTTTATCAGCCTGTTCACCTTCAGCGGATGTCTACGCCGAAGTTTACAAATGAACAGACTGATAATTTAATGTACTGAAGGATGGAGATGAAGTACACAGGAAGTTGAGTCACTATCGCTAATCTGCAGCCTCACCCTGATCTGCACACTGCTTGGATGTAAACAGACACATGAGAGGTACTACTCTTGCCTTTTTACTTTTAAAGAACAATTCAAACTGGATTAACAGCGCTGTTTTGTGGACTGAGTGTCATTACTTGCGGAGGACAAATTGTATGGATAATGTGGATGAGATGCTGCACTCTAAATTATGGCTGTACAAGAGGTGAGTAATAATGTCTTGTAATTATTATAAGTTTGTATCTTGTGCCTTGTGTGTGTCTATGTTCTGTTTTATTGGCTGTTACTGTAGCATAGCTGATGTTTGGTGGTTTCCATATGACAGAGCAGCTCAGAGTCACACTGACACCACACACGAGGAGCACAGCGGCTTCAAAATCTCAAAGACACAAAGTCGGGTCACACCTCCCCCAACTCAAGGAGAAGCAAATCACAGCCTAAATCAGACAAATTCTCTGGTAGTGTATGGTTTTTAGACAGAAACGTACCTGGAGTTGTGTTTTGTTTCATTCACACGTTTCTCTCCAAAGCACAAAATGCTCTGTTAGTGGTAGACTTCAAATTAACAGCTAACTTTTTACCTTTGGTTTAGTAGAGATTGGCAATTATAGACCTGAAATGATCCACATGATTCTGGTGAAGGTGTATGGAGTTTAAAAACACAGTGGAGCACTTTCTCTATCACCACATGGCATCATAAGGTGGAACAGAGTGTTTACAGTTTGAGAGAAGAACTCAGCCTAAATATGCAATATTTGTGGAACTGAAGCAAAACACAACTCCAGGTATGTTTGTGATGAGGAAACAACATTATAACATTATTTATTTTATTTATTTACCTTTATTTAACCAGGAAAAAAGTCCCATTGAGATTCAAAGATCTCTTTTTCAAGGGAGTCCTGGCCAAGAGGCCCACACAATACAACTCACAAGACGACAATTAAATATAAGGTCAACACAGATAAAATGTTAAAAACAATTAGAAACACAATACGACTCACCAGACAACAAATAAATATAAAATCAACACAAATAAAATTATGAAAAACAGTTTAAAAACATTGGCATATCATCGATTGCGTTTCCAGGTCCTTTTAAAGAGTATTTCTTTTAATACCCTTTTAAAGGACCTGGAAACGCAATCGATGATATGCCAATGTTAGGTACAAGTAGGTACGAGTGTTTGAAGTTTTAAAACTCTCTGCAAAGAATTCCAGTCTGCTGGAGCGCGATACTGAAAACATAGATTACAAAACAGCATACTGTAAATACAAGTGTAGTATTACAGAGAAAACAGGAGCAGGAAGCAGTGGCTGGGCTTTTGGCATGGCCTCTGTTTCCTTTTAGGGACCTGTGGTTGGAGGTACCTGTGGGCAGAGGTCTGCAGCAGGAGCCCTCTCAGTCCTGGGGCAAGAGGAGGAGGAGTGGAGCAACCCACACAAACCCGCCTGAACTTGCAGCAGATAAACCAGGCAAGCATGAGCTAGTGTTTGTCTTCAAGAATCACTTGGTCCTAACACATCGGAGAGAGGGTTCAGAGAGGGTCGATTTTCTTCCATTTATTGGTGTATGCATTGAAATACAAGAGACTGACATCTGAGTACGCTATTCACGCCAAGCTCTGTACAAGTAGTATAAAGGGCCCATGTTATTCTGTTTTCTGATCAAGACAAATTATATATGAAGACAGATTTAAAAAAATCTTTCCAACCGGGTGCTCAGTCATGCAGAGAAAATACTTTCCAAAAGTATGTTGTTGTTTTTTTTTGTCAACAACGAGAATCCTTCCTAGAGGTCTCAGGCATCATCTGTCTCCCATTTATTACTCTACGCTCAAACCAAAATCAAAACAAACAAAGAAAACTATAGGGCTAGCCAGGTCAGGTCCAGAGGTGTGAAAATGCCTATTATGGCCCTGAATGGCTTTCATAACAAGAACCCACACCCCACTCCCACTGCATATTTAATATGCCTACCTAGCTAACGTGGCATAGGCAGATATAAGGCAGTGTTTACCAGTGTCTGACCAGAACTGAAGAAGCAGCTTGGATGAGCTGTGAAATGTATAAACATTTGTCCAGTTGACAAAATTTGAATTTCTCCTTTTGCTATGGATTCTATCTGGATGACTGAGGGATTCTACACACTACCTATCTAACAGAAACTATAAACAAATAGGTCTGGCAGTCTCAGAGTAATTTCGTTGCAGTTTCATTGTAGCTTTTCCCTTCAGGCAGATTTGAGGCAGTGTCCACCAGCATTCTGACTAGAAATGAAGAAGCAGCTTGGATGAGCTGTGAAACTTATTCAACCAAATAAACTTTTGTCCAGTTGACAAATTGAATGTATTCCTTTTTCCATAGATAGAATACTTTATTATTCTGAATGAAATTGGAATAGGAACTTCTGGCAGATGTTAAAGGACTTCAGTTTTCTGAGAGAGTTCAGCCTGCTCTGTCCTGTAGAGCAGGTCTGTATTCTCTGACCTGTCTGGACAGGTCTGCGGACGTGATGTAGCTCCAAATACTTATAACCCTCTACAACCTCCCCTCAAGTGTCCCCCTCAATGGTCACAGGTTGCAGCTGTGGCCTGCTGCTCCTAAAGTCTACCACCATCTCTTTGGTCTTTGCAGTGTTCAGTTGAAGGTGGTTTGTCCTGCACCACATCACAAAGTCCTCAATGAGCTGCCTGTAATCGTTCCTGATACACCCCACAATGGCTGTGCCTTCGGAGTACTTCTGCATGTAACACAGCTCTGAGTTGTATCTAAAGTCTGACGCTCTGGCGTTGCAGACAACAGTGTCAGAGATGCTGTTCCCCAATCGGACATACTGAGTTCTCCCAGTAAGGTCTGTAATGTCAGGGGCAATACCTAAACCTAAACCTCACATCACATGTGAGATTTAGGGTTAGGGTTAGGGTTAGGGACAAAGACAATACAGGACCCTCCCCAGATGCAGACTCATATTAAATATATACTACAGAGGCTCTCCCAGCTTAGCAACATAAGCCTTCAAGAGTCTTGGAAATTTCCATCTGGCCCCAGTCCTTTACGGGCACAGATTCTTCTGAGCTGTCTAGTGACCCGAATTGCTGGGATGCTCTCTGCAGGGCAGTCGTATGAGGATACCAGATCAAAAGACACTGAAGTGACAGCACCAGTGGAGGATGTGACAATCAAATATATTGATTAGAGATAGTATTGTATCATTTGTATGGTGACAACATACAATTGTTTTGTTCATTTAAAGAAACAGATATGGGCAGGCAAAAAATCCTCCTGCAGTGCTTCTGTATCAGAAATTGGCTTGCTGAAAACTTTTTGCAACTTAATGATGGAAAATCAGAAACCCTTATTCTTGCACCAGATGAAAAAATCCTCTAATTAAGGATAACCTTGGCTCACTGAGTCCCTCAGGCCAATCCAGCGTTAGAAATCTTTAGAGTCCTGTTGGACAAATGATTTCCAGGTGCTACAGTGGAGCGCAAGTCGCAAAAAACTGTCATGTCCTTAGGCAAGGCACTTCACCCTTGTTGCCTAGTATGAAAGTCGTGTGTGCGTGAATGTTGGTGGTGGTCAGAGGAGCCGATGGTGCAGATTGGCCTTGCTTCTGTCAGTCTGTCACAGGGCAGCTGTGGCTACAAAAGTAACTTACCACCACAAAGTGTGGAGTGAATGAACAATGAACTGTAAAGTCATTTTTGGGGAGTTTGGGTGTCTTGAAAGGCATTATATAAATGCAATTAATTTATTATTATTATTATTATTATTATTATTATTATTATTATTATTATTATTATTATTATTATTATTATTATTATTATTATTATTATTATCAGTGACTTACTGCACCCCTGCACCCTACGGTCCTCAGGTCAGGGCCTCATGATGGTCCCAAATACTGGCTTTAAAACATGGGCGGACCGATCCTTTCAGGCTGTGACCCCCAAATTATGGAATGCCCCACCACTAGCCCTCCATGAGGTACACACTACTGACTCTTTTAAAAAGCAGCTCAAGACACTGCTGTTTAGACAAGATTTTGGTTGGCTGTTTTTGTAATTCCTCTGTTCTTGTACATGTTTATTGCACTCTGTAAAGTATGTTGTGATTTTTTTTTTTTTTTTTACGTTGAAAGGTGCTCTATAAATAAAGTCTTACTTACTTATTGAATAATGGTTTATCTGGTTGGCCTGATCCACCTTCCCCTGCAACCCTCCCCCTCTTTCAGCTGCAGACAGTAATGGTCTTCAAATCATCCCAAACCTCCCTGACCTCCCTGTTATTTTGCTCCAATTATGCTCCAGCTTCCCACTGTAGGATTCTTGAGCCTCTCCTGCTGTACCTGCTTCAGGTAAAAGGAATAAATTCAGACTAAATAACATAATCTAAACAACAAGCGTCTCTCTCTGTCTGTCTTTTGCATAGATTTTGCATGTTATCCGTGTGTGGGGGTGAATTTACTATTTACCTAAAATATTTATACTGGGAAAACTCAAACAGCTGTAGTCCTGAGCAAGACTAACTCAAGATCTGGGTCCCACAGCGCCTGACAGGTTTAAGAAGAAGAAGAAGTGACTTTATTGATCTCACACTGGAGAAATTCTTCTCTGCATTTAACCCATCCTGTTATTAGGAGCAGTGGGCAGCACATTACTGCGCCCAGGGACCATCTCCATAATCTTCTTGCTTCAGCTTGGTCAGGACTTAAAGGGATATGCCACCCCCAGGTCAAACTTGGGCATCTCCCCACAGTCCAGAGACTAAAATAAGTGATGGAAAGCGTTTTTCTGGTGACCCAGCCATTGTCCGAGTCTGTCAGCACTGACCGCCACGCGCAGCTGCAGCTACTCAACAGTTCCAATAATCAGTTGCAACATTGTCCATTTAAAAAAAAAAAAATTGCAGTGCACTTGTTTACACTGTCCATTTCAAGATTCAAGATTCAAAGCTTTTATTGTTTTTATTGTCATATGCACAGTAAAGAAACACGTTTCCCTGTACAATGAAATTCTTGCTTTGCTGCCCACTCTGGATGCCAAGAGCAAAAATTAAAATAGATAAATAAGATAAAGAGAAGCATGTAAAAAAAATAAAAAAAAGTATAATCAAATTTACCGAATATACACTATGAAAAATATAGGCTAGGTGCTATGTACATATTTACAGATAATGTGTAACATTGGTTTTATGTGCAACTGTCAGTAGTAAAAACGTGGTGTAAACATTGTTGGTATCATGCAAATAGAAGTGTAGGCATGGTTGATATAGTGCAAACAGGAAGTGTAAACTTTCGAGCAGTTACATGTGCAGCTGTAATTTAACAGATTAAGATTAAGATTAAGCCTTTATTTGGTCTCACACACAATGATACACAGTGACCCATCCTTTTTCAGGAGCAGTGAGCAGCCATCTTTTTCGGTGCCCGGGGGGCAGTACCGAAGGACCCACACTGGCTTTCTCATTGCCAGGGGCGGATTTGAACTCAGGTCCCCCCGGGGAAAGTCAGTGACTTACCAGTTGAGCTAACCAGCCGGTTAGCTAGCTGATTAGCTTAACAGTTGGTCAATAATAGTGCAAATTACATCTTCCGGTTACCTGACACTGATATGCGGCAAAACATTTGTGGAGGAAAAGTTTGCCATTTATCTGGACTTTGTGGTCGGATTGTGTTAAAAAACTTGGGCTGACTTAATTATACATGGAACTAAAACTTGAAGGCGGACGATCTGTGGAGAGTCAGCGAAGCATTTGAGCCGCGGTCGGAAAACTAGCGGCTGAGCAACAAGCTAACAGCTGATCGGCGTAGAGAGGCTGACAGCTGTCACTCAAGTAACAACAAGTCCGTGCTGTGGTGTCCAAAAAACTTTACGAATTACGATGGATGACATCGGACACATTAAAGCGTCACTCGATTTCTTATCAGACGAAGTCACCGCCATCAGAGCGCAGCAAAAAAACATCTTAGACCTGGTGAAGGAAGTGAAAGCCCAGCGGGTGATCGTCGAGGAGAAAGACAAGAGGATCGTAAAGTGGAGGACCTGGAGCAGTATACGAGAGTGAATGATGTGACTGATATGATGGAGGTTAATGAATAATCATTGTGTGCAGTTTATTTGGGTACATTCGGTTCAGATAAGTCTATGGTGGATATGGCCAAAGATTGCATAATAATGTGGGTAGGTTCAAGAGTTAGGTTTAAAGGGTGGAGGTGAATCAATCAATACCACTTTAACTGTCCAAGGGGCCACACAAGCACATAGAGCAGTCAAATACCATCGTAATAAAAATCTCAGGTCAACAGGTCAGCAGAGCTGTGTGAGAAGAGTATCAAAAAAATAAATAAAAGAAAAAAACTAAAAGTTGAAATGTAACGTAAAAGTAAAAAATAAAAATAAAAAAGTGCTCAGTTTCCCAGCCAGTCAGCCACAGGAGCAGCCAACCACCACCTGGGGGGAGAGGATCAGATGGAGAGGCTGAGGAGGCTGCTGGTTGTGCTGCTCCGTTGGAGATGGGGCAGAGGAGGGGAGAGAAAGAGTATTCATATATAATTCATATTTAGCTTTGCAGACTTTGGGAACATTGGGAACTGTTTATGTCACAATAACTTCCCTTATATAGATGTGATTGACCAGATTTTGTGGAACAAGTGGCTTTACTTCCTACAGGTGCCACAGGTGTGCAGGGGCATATTTTTTAAACATACTTGGCTCTGAAGTATATCACAATTAAAGGGCCAGTATTGCACTAGAGAAATGTGTCCGACCATACTAAAAAGGGCCACTTGTCGGGATTGATGAAACGGAGATATTTGCATTAGAAGTTTTTTTTGTTTTTTTTTTAACTCATTGACTGCCGGTGACGAGTTTTCTCGTCATGTTGAATCCGAACGTTGAGTGCCGTGACGAATAAACTCGTCAAGGACGTTTTTCAGCGGGGGTTGCTAGGATACGACCTGGAGCAGCTATGAAGGTGTAATTCACACTTCCCAACCTGTAGGTGGCGATCTTGTATCATTATCTGCCGATCGGAGACGCGGGAGAGGAGAGGAGTGTAGTGTGTGTGTACTGTGGAGTGCGAGTGGAGGCGAGTGGAGCAAGATGGTGAGGCGAGTGAGCCCGGAAAAGCAGAGGACTGTTGATCAGCGCCTACGGAGCGGTTTGATCGCTTTTGGGACCCAAGATCCCGGATCAGAGGATCACAGAGACACGCAGCGAGGTTGGGGCAGAGATCTGCTCTGGCTGAGGCAGGGGGCGTGTCCTGATCGCGCTGCGCGGAGCAGGGACTCAGAATTACTCAGAATTACGACAGCGCCAAAGAAGTTTACTGACTTGGATTCTGCTCTCCAAAGAGGCACGAGATGAGAAGAATTAAGTTTATATGTGTGTGTGCGTGCGTGTGTACGCGCGCGTGTGTGCGTGCGCGTGTGTGTATGTGTGTGTGTAGCTGTGTGTGTGTAAAGGTTTATGCGTGGGCTTGTGTGTATGTACATATACGTATATGTGTGTGTGTGTGTGTATGTAGGTGCGTGTGTGTGTGTATGTGTGTGTACTCTGAGCCTCAATATTGTTGTGAAGTGACAAAGTTCTATTTTATATGAAAAGATATTATTATATCCTGTAAACATCTCTTGCCACTATTGAGTTGAAGGATTCACAGAGCCTTATATTCTTATATTAGTAAATAAAAAATTTACTTTGTCATCAAAAATCTCTTTCTCTGTTATTTTAGATGTTTGAGGTGTCACTAAATCAATAAATATTGACGTCAAAATCACCGATCTGCTCGAAATGACTCTTTGTACAAAATGCTCGTTTTCTCCAATTTTGGTCAGAAAACCGTGTTTTTGCTGAAACTTCCCTATGTTCTACTATCAATTACTTGAGAACCGAAAAGGTTAGAAACATAATTTCTTTCTAGGTGAAAGAAGAGAGTCTACACTTTATTTTGATGTGTGCCATGTCTATATAGTCAAAGAACTCAGTATTCTGTGAGTCTTGGAAAATCTGTGAAAATGGTCTAAAAGTTCTGGCAGTCTGGGGTTGACATTCTGAAAACAGGCCGGCAGTGAATGAGTTAAATTTGTGATTTTCATTTTTTTGCAGAATGTGCTAATTGAGCTCATGAAGAAGCCATCTCCATGTTTCAGATAACAGCATTAGTGACATTAAAAACATACATTTTTTATTTCAAATTGGCTTGTTTTTTGGAAAGAAACAGGGCGTCTATAAATCACCATATTTTCCCACGCTCGCGCACTCGCCAATCCCGTTGTAAGAAGCGCCGAAGGGGTTTCCCCTGTCAGCTGTGAGGAGCTCCTGCATATGTACGTGGCACTGCGAGACAATAAGGACATGAAAATGGACTTTTAACTTCTACTTGGACACATGACACGTTCGGGAGACCTTCGGGACAGGTTCGGGACATGTTCTTTTCTCCGGAGCTTGTGTACAGAGTGCGATTTAGCTCCAAAAGACCGTGGATATACACGATACACATATACACGTGGAGATACGTGAATTATCCAAAAACACGGCGACACAGGGTGAGTCATATTATTATCATATTTGTGCATCAAATGGAGATATTAGGTGAAAGTAGCGGCCTTGTGTAAACATGTGCGTGTGTGTACAGGACTAAACCGGGACTAAACCAGGACTAAACCAGGACTAAACCAGGGCTAAAACCGGGACTAAACTGGGACTAAACCTGGACTAAAACTGGGACTAAACGCTAGCTAGCTAGCGGCTAGCTAGCTAGCGGCTAGCTAGCTAGCGGCTACCCGCGCGATCATGGTTAAACCCGGTTAAACACCTAGAACTAAAACGGGACTAAACCGGGACTAAAACAGGACTAAAACAGGACTAAATACTATACTATTTTGTATTGTATTAAATTGACAATACAGGTGATTTTTAATTTAACATGTTCTGTGTATTATTGAATTATTGAATGATTATATCAGGGCTCTCAACTTTCGAGCGGGGTCGTGCGTGTGACTGCGTAATTTCCGGGGGGAGGGGTTGCGAGTGACTATTTTTTTTCTGCGAGGAGCGGGGGGTGGGAGGGAGGGGGACGAATGGCGCTGAACCCGCGTGGTGCCTGAACCGATTTTCTGGGCACAGAAGCGCTGCGCTTGACTTACATAACTAAATTTCAGCGTGAGAAATACCATGTGTTGCGTGTGAACACGTCAAATTGCGTGTGTCACACTCTCAATGCGTGAGACTTGAGAGCCCTGATTATATGGACTTTTTGTAATAAAAACATTCCATTTTAACAAAGTGCCTTCTCATTCTGAGACCTTTCCTGAAGTAAACACTACACCACAGAGAGTCAGTGATGGGGGAGAGCTTAGCTTAATATCATGCAAATTAGGCAAGAACGCCTAGAGTAAGGAAACTTCATGAGCTGATTTCTCCGCTCAGCATAAACCAATGTGCATGCTTTCAAACGGCCACAACTTCTTCTGAAAGTCTAGCTCCACCACTGAACAGCACGTCAGGTTAACTGATACGGAGGTTAATGAATAATCATGATCAAGGTGCAGTTTATTTGGGGACATTCGGTTCAGATAAGTCTATGGTGGATATGGCCAAAGATTAATTAATCATTGATTTTCAGCTTTATATCAAAAATATTACGAGCTACCAGTCACTTACAGGGAGAGAAATTGGCCTTGGGCCAGATTTACTTGCCGAAACCTGGTTTACATAATTTGTAAATCTGATTGTGATGACGTCAGTGCCTCACCAGCAATGACCAGCATCACACGTCACTGGCTGGCAGTGAGGGTGTTGAAAAGAAGCGTGCCCACAGCTTCAGAAGGAGCTAGAGCAGGGGTCGGCAACCTGCGGCTCTTTGATCCCTCTGATGCGGCTCAGTACAGTGGTCCCTCTTTTATCGCGGTGGTTACGTTCTAAAAATAACACACATTCTACACTTTTCTCAGACTGGCACTTTTCAAATCATAGAAGCTCGATGTCTTAGTCTACGATTTCGTTTTAGTCAAAAGTGGCCTGTAATCCAAGATTTAGCCATAGTTTACAGCTTTGCGTTTCATGTTTGGGTCCCGGGAGCTGAGAGTGAAATAAACTGTGACTCCGCACATGCGCACTGGCGTCCTCATCTACTCGAAACTATGGCTAAATCTCGGATTACAGGCCACTTTTGACTAAAACGAAATCGTAGACTAAGACATCGAGCTTCTATGATTTGAAAAGTGCTAAAGTTTGTGTTATTTGGAGACCGCAAACATGTTCCCCGAGAACTCACATTATGGAGATCGCAAATCTAAAACATCTCTGGAAATGCTCCATATGACACCAAAGTGCTATGGGTGAGTAAAACAACTTGTTTTATTACCGAAATAAGGCTCAGATTGTAAAAAACGTTACTTCTCCTTTAAAGCACACAGTGAGATTTCGGGGTACTCCTCACTAACTCCAAACCAGAATTCCTCCATAGGCATGCGTGAATGTAAGTTCTGATGCATTTGTCACGAGAAATGTCAATCAACTGTTCAACTGCGGTGGCAGGAAGGTCCACTGCGCCTACATCGCAGTGAAATGGATTCTTCACCCAGTCAAACTTTGACATATCCAGATCTGGGAAGTATGTGGTGAAGTGCTCTTCAAGACGTTTCAAGTGGCTGCACATCTTCATTGTGGAACATTTGTCGATGCTGTTGTCTTTTAAAAACTGACTTAACTGGGAGAAAGGGTTGAAGATTGCCTTGGAAAGACTTTCCCTCCAGTATGTGAGTTTCGCCCTGAATCCATCAAGACGATCACTCATCTGCATGACATTTGTATTTTTCCCATGCATGCTTGTATTAAGTTTGTTTAATTTCCCAAAAATGTCAGTGGCATATGCAAGGAGGCACATTTTCTGCTGGTCACACAGAAAGTCCATGAAATCAATTTTTTTCACATCCATTGAAAACGCCAACACTTTGTTTCTCAGCTTGAAAACCCGCTCCAACGTGTTACCTCTCGACAACCACCATGCCTCTGTGTGGAAAAGTAAATTTGGATTTCTCCATGAAATCGTGAAGGACATTGTAAATAGCTTGGGCAGTCTCGTGCTCAGGAAGAGGGAGGCAGTACAAAATGTCTTCGTGAATTGCATTCTCTTCCATGAAGTGAACAAATGTTAAAGAGTGGGCATTTTTCCCTTCTGTGCTAACGTCCATTTGAAGAGCATAAACTGAGGAATTACGTTTTTCTGTCAGTGTGCTCTCTTGGGCAGCAGCAATTGCATCAATTCTTTTATTCACCGTGTTATCTGACAGTGGTATAGTTTTAAGCTTTTGAGCCTCTTCTTCCCCACACATCGCTTTTACCATTGTGATGGCAGCTGGCAATGCTAACGTCTCCGCGATGGTATGCGGTTTCTTGGCCTTAGCAGTGAGGTAGCTCACCTCAAAAGAGGCTTTCAGTGCCCGCTCACTAACGCTCACAACCTTTTTGAAGTACACTCTTTGTTTATTGCGCTCGGCACATTTCTTTTAAAAAAAAGTTACTGGTTTGCCGATATGTTCCTTATGTGTTGTTTGGTTTGAGACTCTCGGCA